>OZ029920.1:10551784-11175787 GCA_964023275.1 Norana najaformis
ATCGTTCTCAGTGGTAATATTTGTTGTACAGTGCTTCTATCTCTTCTAAACCTCACCTGCTCATCTGCAAGATGTTCTTCAATCTGGTTCCTAAGTCTATCAGTTAGTATAATCATCAATACTTTACCAAGGTGACTTATCAGTGCGATAGTTCTATAACTATTGCATTCTAGTGCATTTCCTTTCTTGTGAAAAACAACTAGAATTGACCTTCCATTCCTCCGGCGTGCGTCCTTCCTTCCATACTGCACTACAAAAACTTGTGTATCTCCTTTATCATAATATCTCCTACATTTTTATCATCTTACCTGTTATACCATCGCTGCCCGAACTTTTGATGTTCCTCACCCGTTGCACAGCTCTTTTCACCGTTGCCTCCAACATATCATTTCCAATATCTTCATTTTTGTGAAATTATTTCTTCCAGTTTTGTAAATGCCTGTTTTGCGACACCTTGGTCCATTTGCGGTTTGTACAAGTTGCTACAGTAATTTGTACATCTTTGTGCAATGTCTGCTCATCTGAAAGACTCTCCTCTTTTCTATGCTTGGGACCGGCACGGAGAGTTGTTGGTTTGCATTTCCTCGAGGAGGAGTTTATTTGACTTGGTCCTTTGTATAATAATTGATGCACGCTACTTCAAATTAGGGCACCAACAGCACATGCTAAATTAAGTTATATTGCAGGACATCATAATAATCTATGAAAATGAAAATTTTTAAACAGAGAAACTCTACATGGGGATTTCTATTTAGACAGCTAATACAACAAGAAATTTATTTACGCTTGGAACTTCTTTTGAACGATTTATGTTAACTTGCCTTCTGAGCGTATTTTTCGCAAATTAACTTTTCGAATTTGTGACCGTTTTCTCAGGCACTGTCACATACGGTATTGGTGTATTTTATGCGACAACATAGAACTGATCATGCTATATTTTTCTAACCCTGTTTCAAACTACTCCTAAGTTTCCTGGTAAATAAACAAGTGAAGGATAGAGCATGTCACTTCACATAATGACAAATTGCTAATGACGTAATTTCATGTCTGGTTGGCTTATGCGCAAGACCAGCCAGGCGGTCAACCGTCTGGCTCTGTGGGCCTAATAGTCGCATGGTAGAAGTTATAAATACTATCTGCATAGTCTCCAAGGACCATTGTCAAACATATTTTGACAGCACTTCAGCTGTAGCTTATAGATCCGACAATTTTGACGTATTGACTTAGAGCAGAATGTTGAAATTTAAGTTGACATGCGTTTTTCTTTTCTGTGCAGCGTTTGTGAGAATTGAAGGAGATGACTACCTTTCTACAGAAGATCTCGAAACTGCGATGCTAGAGATGAAGCTAAACCTTCAAATTCTGAAAGACATAACGATGGGTCGTTGTCGTAAACAGGAACCAGAGCAGACATGTCCGTTATCGCAGGAAGGTTACTAGATAATATTATCTTTACAGCTATCACCAGTTTATATCTTAGACAGACCATAACATAGACGTATGTGTCATTTACTACTCTGATTTCGCTCTCAAAATACTATTCTTTATTATAAGTATCAGGCTTCCGTGCAATAGCATAATTTCTAACGTCCGTAGTAGAACCAATAAGTCTTCGAGGTTCTAATAAGGTCTTTGGTGAACCCCATCGCCACAAAGAGCTCGAGAAACATTTTCAGCTTATCTTGATCCGTGCCTTTTTACAGTAGAACTGTTGAATAGCCATTTTCAGCATCTTTATGAGGTTCTTGAAATACGATATATAATAATCAGATACATAAATACATGCAACCTGCCCCACCTCTACAGATGCACCCATGGGTTAAAATTCGAGCACTAGTCTTGTAACGAGAAATGGAACTATCATCCCCTTGGGACAAGCAGTAAGAACGATAAAATATACAGTAACAGTCACCTTGTAATCGAAAATCGGGAAATAATTTCTTCACAGCTGCCCATGAAAAGCACATCAAGAAAGCACGAATAAATTGGCTACTATGGCAAACATAATGAACCGAATTCTATCAGACATCGGAAGCATGTATGCACCTATGCATGACCAAGCATCATTGGCAATATCAGCATCAGAATCACGTTGTCTGCGCAGACTTGAACCCCCTTAATACGACCTGACCAAACAACCTGGTGCTTTTCCCTATTTTATTTCATATAGCACCGATAAATAATCTTACTCAACGAATGCCGCTTATTGTTGGCGCTAAGAAATTTCGCAGATATACTTTAAATTACATTGCATTGTATATGTGTGTATGTATATATCTGGCTACTTATACAGCGTCTTTTAAGAACTTACGAACACGCTAAAACATGGCAATCTAATTGTTTATAAAAGTTGCGATTTAACGAGTTGAAAATGCTTCTTGAGGTGTTTCTTTTGGAAAAGTACGCATTTTCAGAGGAAGATTGTTCCATAAATCCGGTCCAATGCGCGAGGAAGTTACGGAAGTGCGGCACCAACAGGTCTCCATGGGCCGCTGAACACACTTATGTTCGACCCAGCCGGCTCGAGACAGAAACGCAGAGCTCTTTGATATATTCTGTGGCCACGCCGACTGGCAAAACTTGGACCATGGGGAAAATCTTGAATGTCATCTTGTCCTTGATAAGAGCCAGTGCGGAGTGTTTTGCATATAGCTCGAAACATGCTAGAATTTCGGTAGGTTGGCCATGATTCTGGCAGCTCAGTTCAGGAAAGACTGAAGCTGTTGTATCCTGAATCTCGGCATGCCTGCTCGGACGGCATTACAGAAGTCCAGGCGTGTCATAATGGAATGGACGATAGTCGTATCGGCGTCGAACGATACATTTCGTCGCATGATTCTGCTCTGACGCATGTGGTAAAAACATGACCTGCAGATAGAGTTGACGTGCTCCACCATGGACAATAATACTTCATCCGAAAGCATTTTAAAGTCCAGAACGACTGGAAAACGTCGACTGCCCATCCCCTAGGCGAAAACAGCTAGTTCGACCGAATATTTGTCCAAATATTCGTACAATGCCCGAAGAAGTTCGTTTTTCAAAGATAATATCCAAAATTCGGTTAATTTCGACCCCAAAACTCCCAAAACCGGCCCCTTTTACTCCAGCACCACGTGATTGTCTTCATATTTGACGTGCTGTTGAAAATTAATGATTAAGAACTTCTAAAAGAACAGGTTGTGGATAGTTCTAAGAATAAAAATTTTCAAGTGATTGACAAATCCTTTGACGTCAGAAAAGAACTGCTTAGAAAGGACTTTTTTACACTATAGGAACGGGACCGACCTGAACAGAGATGCTTTGCCATTGTAATTTTTGGCTTAAATTGCTATTGATTTAGTTGCACTCAGAAAAACTTTTTCGTAATCCTCCAATTCCACCACCACCACCACCACCAACACCAACACCACCACCACCACCTCCTCCTCATCATCATCATCATCATCATCATCTGCATAAGTGGTGTTCCGTATTCTCTGATTGTTTACTTGTCTAAAGAGTTCATTGCTCTAGCTAATATCATGTAATAGAAAAAAAATCCAATAAAAAGTGCAACTTCGCAAATCTATCTCAATGTCTCTGAGTATAGATATTGCTTCCTTTACCTATAATTTAAGTTTGCTGTTTTAGGTAGCTGTCCAGCTGGGTTCATTTATCTACCCTTAGCTCAAAGTTGTTATAGGGTAGTTTATGAAACTCACACTTGGGCATCAGCTGACACAAGATGCCGACAGCTACACAATGGATCCCGGTTGGCTGCCATAACGAGTCGAGATGAAAACGACGCGTTGAAGTCATACTTGCGACTTCACTTTGCCAGTAAGTATAGGTCAGAATTTTGGTAAAAACGTTGATCAGCCTTTACAGCACTATTTTCTTAATCGAATTAGCAGTTTCGTGATCGTAATCGTAATCGTAGTTCCGAGATTTCTACAGCGCCCAACGAAAGCCACGTCGCGGGGACCAGCTTATTCATAGGCTCTCAGTCAAAACAAAATCGATAGGCAAAATGGTTCGGTTCCAGGTCAAGATCCAAAGTCAGACGTAGAAACAGCGTGGCAGTTACGGGAGGTGGTGTTTGGGGTTGGAGAGGAGAGAGATAAGAGAAAGAAGGGATGTAAGGATAGGATCAGTTAAAGAGGAATGTTTCAGTTTTGAGTGAAAGGCCGATGCAGAAATTGTAAGCGGTGGATCATCGATGAGTTTGTATGATGGGTCAGAAAACTGTCGCAGTTCTGGGGGAGTTTATTCAAGAGTGGTAGGGCAGCTATGGTTATGCAGCGATTACCGTATTTTAAGTATAAGGCGACGGGCGGGAGGAGAAGTGTTAGAGCAGATGAGAACCGGGTTGAGCGATGTGTGCCCAAGTGCAACAGACGACTGTGGTCTGGATCCTTGCCTGGTTTTCTTAGTATCAGGCCTGTTAGTCAGGAATAGATGATTCTTAATGTCCTAGACACGTACACATTGCATCGCAGAATTTGCAATTTACTGCTCAGCTACCGTTTTTACCACATTCTGCTGTTTGGTGACAGAGGCAACGCTGTGCAAAGCAACTGTCCAGAATCGAAATACTGAGTCCACCGAGCAAGCTTGAGCCTGCAATCATTAGGTTTCACATTCGATCGCACTACCGAATAGAACGCCGCGTTTAATATTTCAAAATCTTTAATTTTAAAGTATTCTAATTTAAAATATATTAACGTTATCCAGCTCTTCAAAGAGGTTTTTGTTTTATTTGATGGTTATATTCATGCTCATTAGATAACTAAAGTTTTTACGAAAACTAATTATAGCCAATCCAGCCTCTGTCATCTGTGGATATCCAAACACTACCATGGGGCATCTTGGCAAACTGCTTTGGGTCAGTGGCCAGCGTTTGGACAAAAACAGCTGTATCGATCCTTTCGTCTGGAAATTATCAAAAGATGAACAGCTGCCATTCACCTTCACAAACTGGCAAGAGGGTGAACCAAACTGCAACGGGAACAGAGAGCAATGCGTGCATCTGGCAAGTTCATGGAACTATCGTTGGAACGATCAGTCGTGCCACACCAGGCTCTGCGCTCTCTGCGAATATCAGCCAGCCTAAGTTGCCTTTCGGGCTTCGTATGCCTTTGCATACCTTGGTGTTATTGCCTTCTATGAACTCTTACTTTAAGTCTATATATACAATTTATATAAACCTAGAATAATGGGATAATTACATATTATTACAATTCACTTTAAAAAGCGTGATCATGTAAAGATAGTTTCACTTTAAATATGTTATATATATGATTGCTTAATTTTAATGTAATACATCCATTCGTAATGTTTTAGCGTAATTTTGCCATATGGACTTTGTATGCCTTTGCAAATCGTGTTTAATTTCATTTTACATAATATTTTCATTCAAGTGCCAAAAACAAGTTTTAATAAAATGAGAGACATGGGTTAATAAAAAATTTCTAACGAATTAATGACTAAATCAAAATCAGTGTGATTATTTGACATGATTGTTACTTGCTTCTGCTAATTTTCGCTTTATGTTATCCAGTGAATCATAATGTCTTGTGAAATACAGATATTTCCGCAGTTTGGTGTTAGAATTCTTGATCAGTCTAATGAGGAAATGCATTAATCAATTGATTTTTACCCGAATTAATCAAAATGTCAAATTTTTCCGAACTCGGACATTTCAGACTACATCTGTCGTTAAATTCCAAGTTGTCATATCCAACTTTAAGCCTTTAGCACCCAACAATAGGTTAATTAAATACGCTGATGATAGTTACCTTCTTATACCATCCTGCAATAGCTTGATGGTCCAGGCTGAATTGAACCATGTTACCCTTTGGGCGGATACGTATAACTTAAAACTTAATTATAAAAAGACATGAGTAATGATAATTCATTGGCCAAGAATGAGAAATCAGTAAATAATTTTACCTGATGTGGTTCTGGGTTTAACCAGGGTACCAGAGATGACAGTTTTGGGTGTTACCCTATCCAGTATGTTAAGTTTTGATTATCATATTGATCGGATTCGTAGTCTTTGTATGCCATACGAATTCTTGTAGCACATGGGCCGACTGATCCTCGGCTCTACGACGTTGTCCGAGCCAAAACACTGGTCAGGATGCTGTGCGCCTCTCCCGTGTGGTGGGGCTATGCCGGGGCACAGGCTAGGGCTCGGCCTCAGGCTTTGGTGCGGGAACTAGTGCGTCTCCACAATCTTCCTAGGGACTCCCCAACGTTCAGTCGTGGTAGGTAAAGAGGTTGCAATTGTACTGTCGTTGAATTCCAACGGTGGTGTCTGCGCTTCAGCACAAACATTCTTCAGCTACAGGACCATGCTCTAAGGAGTTTCTATAGACGCGTTATCCTGCAAGTACACCTGTGTCAATAAATTTTATCGACTAGTTCTCCTGTATCAACACTGTCGGAGTAGTCACCGGCCATGTTAGATTCATTCTACCTCCTATCTCAGTAAGGCTATGATTCACTTGACGCTGAAAGCTAACTTCTTTCACTCTGCCTGTGGTTCATAATGCATACTCCTCCTGAGCTTTGAAGTGCACCTCTGAGCTTTCTAAGAGGAACAACCAAATTGCACTGACCCATGGTGTTATTCTGTGCATCCAGTGTCAGCCAATTTTCAGCAAGAAGCAACCGTAAATTCACAGAGCTTATTAGAGATTCTTTCTTGTTCTGATGTCGTCGTGCTTTCTATCTTTAACGAGCTACTTGAAGAGCTACCTTTATTTAACTGATTTGCCTGAGATAGCACTTGTATAAGGGTTTCGTGTCTATAGGAAAAACGCATTGTTTCAGCAAGTAACGAGATGTAAAAACCACCCAGCAATTCATTTTTAGATAGGCCTACCACTTTGCAATCATTTTCGACAGATTGCGTTCTTATTTGTATATGCAGTGGCCCTTATGTAAACAGGTGTTCGCAAAAAGGGCACTATCATGGAATTAAAAGTGGGATTTAAACTCTTCGAAGCCTAATTTCATGGTAGTTTCAACAGGATATTTTAGGATGTTCCCATATCTCGCTCGTTACCTCACTTGTTCTAATTTGAGGTCTTGCACAATAAGGAGAATTCTCAATCAATCAATTAAGAGTTTTTAAATGTACCGATTTTCATGTCCCAATGTTAACATTCGTTTGGCAAAAATGCTGGGCCAAGCTTTAGCAAATATTTCCAAAAAATCCAGGATTTACCCTAATTTCCAAGGTTTTTTATTTTCCCGCGGCTATGCATTATTTCATACAAATACTTAAAATTTTGTACACAACTTGATAAAAAATAAATAAGGTTGCAGTTTCAATGCATTTTGCCTCGGAAGCAGTTTTCAAACGCTTTAACCATGGAAAAGACATCACAGAGCAATTGGCTTCATTTAATGAGTTGTAAGAATTGGACCAAACGTGGGACTGGAGGATGCTAAAGGCAATAAAAAGGTATCACAAATACAAATACGATTCTATTTAGTATTACCCTTTTTCCAAAGTTCAGTTGTACACGCACGATCATACGACAGAGCATCGATGGCGCTTAAAGCAATTGTGCGTGAAGAGTTTGCTCAAGGTCTGTACATAGTGACTGCCTCCGAGGAGGCTCGAACCCGTACTCTCCGCGTTACAATGGAACGCGTTAACTAATCGGTTACCTTGCCCACAAAGACACAGAGTATGTACATGTGACCAGTAGATTGGGACACCACCGGTGAAGTTATTGGCAACGCATTCACTTCAATCCAAATAGAAGTAGATCGGTTAGGAAGTATCGGATTTACAGAGGGTATAAACCGCTTCAATCCGTGTCATAAACGGAAGACGTGTCGCTGTTAATATATATTAGCAGCCTGCCGTAGGTGAAAGGGTCCTCTTGTATACTTTCAAGCCAATATACGGATGCGAAGTTGGATCTTCTATGATCTACCACAAGAGACGGTGATGCGTGTCACTTGCCTGACTTGATGACATGCTACCAATCTTAGGTTGAATATAGCCCACAAGAACAACAAACAATTTGGTCTTATCCCCCACGCATTACTGGCGCATCATTTCAATTTGGAAGGGACAATATATAAATTTAGCGACTGCATATGTTGGGAAGTCTTTTCACCCAGTGTAAACCCAATTTCAGCGAGGAGCGACCGTAAATTTAGAGGCTTATTACATTTGTGCAGTGATTCAAATATGTTAAAAGTTACGATTGGTCTTCTTTTCGTAATGGTTTTCATAATATATGTAAGACAACACAGAATATCCATGCGTTAATGAAGAACTACTTGAGAGTGACTTTAGCTAGGACATTCAAAAACGTTTCCCAGTGCAAATTCTTACAGCGAACGAAAAATATGTGACATGTATTCCAACGCCGAAAATACAGCTGAATAGTTAAATTTTGATTATTGCTAATTTGCTACCAATGGTTTCGGCTTGGACGGGGTAGGGGCCACAACCATATTTACAAACATAGGACCACATCAACCTCACTAGGCTGTAAATTACCTTGCAGTGAATGCTCTTGCATCTACAACCGTAGGCTCCGTTAACTAATTTTGTGGTTTCTATTCAGTACATAACAGATTAGGCTTATAAGCCTCCAATTTGTTAATGTTACTTAATATTAAAGGTATAATTTTTTATTATTTGTGGTTTATGCTTTTATACAGGAGTTTGTACTAATACTATACCAGACAAAATGTCTTTTATCGCCTGCACTTTTAATATTAGGCTGTATTAAAGTGGAAGCCTGTAAAATATCTGGATTCTGGTTGTATGTGCTTGTATTTCAGCGTTTAACAAGCCATACCTACTAAAAAAGTGATGCTCCCAAGCACTCATGGCGCTCAGCATGTTTGCAATTGACTGCCTGAGCAGTGTAACTTCCAAACCCGCCAGTCTATTTTGCCTCAAAATTTGGGGCATATTTATATGTTTCTATAGCATTTTAAGCTCAGTGGATTATGTTTCTAAATGAGAAGGTTGTGTAATGTAATGTAATATATTAGCACACTCCTATTTGTCAAAATGCCTACAGCTTGGCTGAATAATAACACGTAATATAGTTCGTGTTCACAATGATCTCGCTACAAAAAACGGGATTAATTGTAGTGATAGCAGAAATAAAGTTATAACATAAGTAAGTAAGTAAGTAACTAAGTAAGAAAGCAATCAAGTGACAAATTCTTTTTTAGCGCGAGGCAAACGCTCACACCCTACAAACAATGCGTTAAAAACAAGAGAATAAGAAGGAAATCGTAAGTAAAATTGACAAAATTAATGTAACAGCTTAGAAATCTTGCTGTATGTACATGTACACTGAGAGAAAACAAACAGCAAAAATTCTTGCATTATATACGTAGTTATTTTTTTAGTTATTCAAACATTTCTACAGCGACTAATAAGAACCTCAAGAAGCAGGTTCACAAAGGATCATACTCGCAAACGGGACAGATCATCTCGTCGCACTTCAGGTCATTCCAACGGAATTCTAAAGACGGTCTCAAATGTATGCAGTGTTCCTCGTTGTTATGGCAGTGTGGCTCGCCTCCAACCCAATCGGTGTATGAAAGAGGTAACTTGTGTCGTTCGATATTTGCCAGACGAACGGTTGTGTGCAGCTGGTCTCGTTTTGTCGTTGCCTGCTCGTCCAAAGCATTTTATCTGGATGTCCCCAAGAAACGAATTTTGCACAGAATCATTTGCGAATTCTCTAAAACATCAAATTCGCATTAATAGAATTCTGAACCTATCATGAGCCACAGATTGCACCACAATTCCTCATGTTAACGCATCGATGCCCAAACCGCCATTTAAGTCGGACAGTGTCGTCGCTCATGTATCAAGGAGATATTCTACGACTAATCGGCCGAATACTGACGAATGCCTCTCCTGCGTAGACTTGATGGTTTGTGAGATATCCAGGTGCTGCGGCTTCTGACATCAGAATTTTATTGAGAGAACTTTGAACCGAGCATCAATTTCATATTGACCCCAAAACCCTTACAAGAGGTTGACCTTATTGCAGTCTATTCTTTCAAGGCATTTAGTGAAGCCAAATCTCAAGTTATTCACTGAACATAATCAAACTATGCACGGGCAAATGTTTCTCGAGAAGACAATATTAGGCCATCTAGACTTTTAAGTTCTGAAGAATGAAGGTAAAAAGTTGCGCTATATAAACAGCATCTCGTATGTGTGCGCAGAACTCAACACAACACAAATATCGATTGATCCAATAGAAATCGATCGACAAATGCCAATCTACCTCAATTAAAAACTACTAAAGCATGTTCAAATAAACAACGATACTACAAAACATTTATTTGAATGTTGAAATTTATTTTACATGCGTTTTTCTTTTCTGTGCAGCGTTTGTGATATGGATGGCAACTGAGAAGAGCCTAAATGGCCACAAAAAAGCCTTGACGGCCACAAAAGAGCCTTGACGGCCACAAAAGAACCTTAACGGCCACAAAAGGGTCTTATGGCCACAAAAGAGCCTGATGGCCAAAAAAGAGCCTTGACGGCCACAAAAGAACCTTAACGGCCACAAAAGGGTCTTATGGCCACAAAAGAGCCTGATGGCCACAAAAGAGCCTTAAATGGCCACAAAACAGCCTGACGGCTACAAAAGAGCCGAAATGGCCAGTGAAAAGAAAAAATTACAGAAAATATATAAATCAGATATTGAAAAAAAGGATTTATAGCAACTGAGAAGACCCTTAATGGACACACAAGAGCCGTAATGGACAGTGGACAGTTTTCCAACAAGAAGAAAACCAACAAGAAGTCGACAAAGGTGCCATCAACCAGTCAACAAAACCCCCTTCGCCTGCATTTGGTCTCTCATCCATGTCGTGAAGAAATCAGTTTTAAAAATACATACATTACCTACGGAAACAAAAGTCTTAAAAAACGATAAGAAGAAAGAAATGAACTTATGGACAACGACAAAAAATTTTTCATGTCGAAGACGTCAACGGCCTTAGTTGCCATAAGATGTCGTTAGATAAAGCTAAACTTTCAACATCTGAAAGACATAACGCTGGGTCGTTGTCGTAAACAGGAACCAGAAGTTACATGTCCGTTTTCGCAGAAAGGTTACCATATAATATTATCATTAGATCTCTCGCCGGTATATGATTGATTGATTGACTCTTTATTGTTCCCAAATTCAACATATCAGGTTACACATAAAACGTACAGTTTGCCGGGATACAAAAGGAAAACCCAGAAGGGACCAGGGTCCCGCTTAAATAGGGTCACCTATTAACATCTGTAACGTAAGATGGCAATCGAAATGTAAACAAAGCAAGCGTGTATCATTATGTAAGCAGACTAAATAAGTTGTGTGCAATCCGTACATAAATAAAACTGAAAATAAAACTATATACAAGTCCAGTGCATTAGACAGTCCTATAGAAACTCAGAAAAAGAAGCAAAAAACTAATGGTTTGTATGAGCAATTCAGTTAGCAGTCAAACAGATGTTGTTAAATAGTGACGCATCTGCCTTTTAAACAGTTTCAAACTTGACAACATACGAATGCTCATTGGTAAAGCGTTCCATATTGAAGGGGCAGCACATTTAATTTTAAACAATCGAGTGTTGGTGCGAGCAAAACTGGCATAATAATTACCCTGAGTCCTAGTAAAATATGAGTGATGATCGGTGATGTTGAACAGCCATCAAACTTCGATGGCAATAATTTATGTTGATATTGGTACATAAACACAGAGATCTGAAACTTATTAATGGAATTAATTTTAAAATATTTAGATTGACAAAAACATGATTCAATATCGTTCCCTTGGAAAGTTTTTGTAACAATTCTAAGAAGAAGGCGCTGCAAAACAGACAAGCATTTTATGCGCGATAGATAATTAGAGGCCTATAAAAGGTTAGAGTAGGATAAGTAAGGATAAATCAACGAATAATACAAATTCATTAATATCCGTTGGGGTAGGATATAACGAATACGTGACAACATACCAGAACATTTAGCAATTTTATTTGATATATGAGATATATGCTCTTTCCACGTTAAATGAGAGTCAATATAAATTCCAAGAAATTTACATGAATTCACTTGAATAATTAGTTGGTTATCGATAAAAATATTAATAGATGATTTGCAGAGAACCTTCTGATGCGATCTAAATGATATAAAATTAATCTTATGTAAATTCAAGGATAGCCTATTAGCACGAAACCAGTCAGCAACTGCTACAAGTTCGTTATTGACAGACTCAATCAGAGCATCTAACGATTTATTAGATAAAAAAAACATTCGTGTCGTCGGCAAACAATATAAAATGAAGTGATTTAGATGAGGTCGGAAGGTCGTTTATGTATAACAGAAACAAAAGTGGGCCTAGGATAGAGCCTTGCGGAACTCCATAACGGATGGATCTGATGTTAGACAGGACTCCATTACACAAAACTTGCTGTTGTCTGTCATGGAGGTAGCTCTTAAACCAACAGAGTGGAAATCCCCGTACTTCATAAAATCAAGCTTCCTTGTCAAGATAGCATGATCTACAGTTTCAAAAGCTTTTGCCAAGTCAAGAAAAATTCCAACAGAGAACAGACTGTTGTCGATAGCCTGGGGAATGTTATCGTGCAGATCTAAAAGCGCCATTTAGGTAAATAGGCCTGTTTGGAATCCAAATTGGTTAGGATATATTACATTCATTTTTTGAATATAGTTATACAAGCTTTCGTGCATCAATTTTTCAAAATATTTTTGAAAAGAAAGAAAGAATAGAAATAGGTCAATAGTTACTAACATTATTTTTGGTTCCCGATTTCAAAATAGGTATTACCTTGGCAATTTTTATACCAATATCCCTGTGGCAAATGAGCAATTAATTATTTCAGCTAACGGTGAGGCAATAATATGGATAGTAGGACCAGCAATACGAGGATCTATACCATCTGGACCAGTACTATGCGTAATTCTTAGAGAACGGCAAATAGTGATGATTTCTTCGGCTGAAGTTGAACATAGACCAAATGACTGAGAGGGGGAATTCTTCAAAAAGGATTCAAAAGAAGTTTTAGTTTTTGGAATAGCTTGCGCTAGTGACTGTCCAACACCAGTGAAGAACTCATTAAACTTAGTTGAGATAGAATTAGAGTCAGTATACGTACTTCCATCTATACTAAGACCATCAATATATTTAACCAAATCACCTGACCCGATCAGAGATCGCACAATACTCCAAGTTTTTTTAATGTTACTTTTACAAGCAGTGAATTTATGAGCAAAATACTGCTGTTCAGCTTTAATTCTAATTTGTTTAAATTTATTTCTATAACTGATGAATTTAGTTTTATTTACATCAGAAGAATTTTTTAAATATTTCAGATATAAATTAGATTTTTTCTTGCAGGATTTGAACAGAGCAGGTGTCATCCAAGGTTGCTTTATACGATTATTCTTAGAATGATTGACAGGGACCAGAAGGAGTGCCATATCGTAGGCATTCTTACACAGGTCAATTAACAGTGTATAAGCTAGTGAAGGGTCACGATTTTCACAAGCATTAGTTATCGGTGTCCAGTCAATCCTACCCAATGCTGAGTGGAAATGTTTGATCGACTCATCAGTAATTAGTCGCTTAGTATGCAAATTTTGACTGCTTACTATTACAGGGTTTAAGCAACCCCAAGGAATGATAGGTAGATGGTCAGATATTTCACTTATAAGAATTGATTAGTCGAATGAACTTTCATAAACATTAGTATAAATATTATCAATTAAAATGGCAGAGGTATCGGTTATTCGCGTAAGTCGAAGTATTACTGGGATGAAATGGTAGGAGTGAAGGTTCTTGTAGAAATTTTGAGTATGAACATGATTCTCAATTTTAAAAAGATCAACATTAAAATTACCTCAATAAAAACTTTTTTCCCAGTAAGCGACAGATAAGATAATAATTGTTCCATTTTTACATTGAAGAGTTCTAGGGGTGACCCGGACGGACGATAGACTACGCCACATATACAGTCTTTTCCTTTATCTTGTGGTATAGTTATGAATATACACTCATACGCTACATGGTCAGACAACTGTTTTTCTAAATCCAGTATTTTAAATTTAACACCTGTCTTTATAAGAAATGCTACACCCCCTCCTTTGCCAGAAGTTCTACATTTGGATACGAACTGATAACCTGGAATGCTTATGGTGGGCTCAGTAATAGAGTCGAGCCATGTTTCCGTTAAAGCCAACACAGTAACTGGAATCCGTGACAAAAGAATCAGAATCCCAGGGATTTGGGGATAGAGGCTTCTAAGTTGGTAAAGGTAAAGAAGAAAAATTAGCAGCAAATGAATCAAAAGTTTGATATGAGCTGTTACAAGGACCGGAGGTAAAATAGTTTTTATCAGGGTCCAAATCTCTGTTATTTAAGAGAGCATGCTTCTCCTCTCCAACAAATAGATCGAATTTCAGTTTGTCATATTGTCTAGATAAATGCAATGGAGAGTCATCCAAAGCAGAAATAGCACCAAGAAAAATAAATTCATCATTTATATGATTGAATGGGAGGATCGATTTAATGCACTGCGAACAGTACCAGGATTCAGGTTGAGCCTAAAACTTATCTGAGTCCAAGTCAGTACATCTTAAACGAACAGCATTGCTGCAGATTGCACAGATTGCGTATTCATGAGTAGGTTTTATACGACTGCTACATACAAAACATGATCGTGGAACTAAAAATTCAATCGTTGGTGATGACTGGCATCTGGTGAGGTTTGTACATGTAAATATGCTTTTTTAGCATAGATCACGCACAGTTGCAAAAAATGAAGAGGTAATTAGAAAAAAATATCAGTATGATCAGTCAATCGTTACAATCGGATGTAGTAAGATGCATATACACAAGCATCTGACACACACGAGTATATACGCTTCCAGTTAAGAAGAGGGTACAGTTCAAAATATTCCTCATGGTCAGGTCCTCGATCGTTGGCTCAGCGCCGGATTATATCAATAAGTTCATCAAGCCAGTTGCTGATTAACCTAGTCGACAGAGACTACAATCGGCGACACATGATCAGCTCATTGTACCGCGTTCTAGTATGTCTGCTCGGGCGGAACGCGCCTTCTCCACTGGAACACTCCCACCAGACATCCGATCCCTTGTCTGTTCAACAGTTCAAGAAACAGTTTCTGCCCGTCTCCTGACGTTCCTATTTAGATACCAATAGGTAGCCGTGCTGCAGCACCTTTGTGAGTTACTTAAAAGGCGCTTTACAAATTTAGTGATACATACATACATACATGCACATAGGCCGATACATACATAAACATATAGTGCAAATACCTATTCATATGCAGAGTTCAGGGCTTTTCTAAGTCGTTCAGCGTTGAGATTCTTAATGGTTTCTCTTCCGTGGAGTTTGATCGCATGATGTATACTATGCCGCCCATCGTCCAAGTTCTGGTGACATTCTTCGTCTTGAGCATTGATCGGACATGAGCACAGATTTCCGCGTTTCTCTTTGTCAAGTACTCTTGACGATGACATGATGCTCCGATGATTGACGGGTGCCTTGAAATGACGTTCTGGCTCGATAAACTTCATCTCAAACCCGACTGGATGCGAAGCGGACAACGATGGGCCTGTGACTGTTCTTGTTTCCTCGCGAAATTCTGTAAGCAGATGAAATATCATGAAGGTGTAATTGCAACCCGAGGCGTTCGTTACAATAGCCAATGACCGCACGTTCGGTCTGTAGGTAAGACTGTGTAGGTGGAAGACGAGGTGCATCGCCAGGACCAGCCGCCTTAGCAGAGGCGTCAGCGTTTTCATTTCTACCAGAAACGATTTCGGAGAACGACGACTCCTCAGGCAAACCATGAATGATTACACAGTCCTGTCGAAGCTCATTTTCGACGGAATCCAAGCGCGCTCTTAGAGTGTTATTCTCGTCAGTTAGAACGCGTAATTTCTCGTTTATCGGCTTACATTGTGCTTCAATCATTCCCACAATCAGGTTTTGCACAGTTTGTTCAAACGCAGCAGTGAATTTCGTAAACATCTGTTCAATGGACGGTGACAGGCGGGCTGCGAGACGGGAAACTAAGGCGTCCATTACACGGTCGTCCATAATTAAGTCAACAAGTTCGTCGACTTTCATGCCTTTTTACGCCATTATTTTCGTATAAATATCCCAAAATTAGACTAATAGTTTGTTACTAACTTTATTTAAAAAGATTCCAGCTTGAATTAAATCCTAGAGTGACATGAAAATTAACAAGAAACAGAATTTCTTCACCATCGCCAACAAAAACGAAATACTCAGTCGCCATCTTGCATCTTGTATATTGATAGTCCATATCCGTAGACGTACTGTATGTGTTAGTTATTCTCTATTGTGTTATAAAGTATCAAGATTCCTTGCAATGACATCACTTAATAACGTCCTCAGTAGACTAAGCGAGTAAAGTCTTCGAGGTTCTATTAAAGCCTTTCGCGAACTCCATTGCTACAAACAGCTCGAGAAACATTGTCAACTTATCTTAAGTCTGGCCTTTATAGAACTGTTGAATAGTCATGTTTCAGCATTTTAGTGGGGTTTCTGAGACCTTTTATATAATGATCAGATACAAATATTGTACATATAACCTTACCAAATTGTCCATAGGTTTGAAAGTGCGCCGGGGTCTTGTCACGAAAAATGGAAATGTCATCCCGTTCGAACAAGCGATAAGCACGAACGGTGCAGTACATCTCGTGTTCGTTAATCAGGAATTTATTTCTTCACTACTGTACCGAAAAGAACATAAAGCCAGCACTCTAGCTAAGAGTGAGAAAACATAGAAAGAACTGGACCCGAATACAAATAATAAACCACGAATAAGTTGACCATTATCGCAAAATAACCAACCTAATTCTATCCGCAATCGTAAGCAAGAACATAGACATGACCATCATCATAAATAAAGAACTCGATACCCACCGGAGGAATACGCTGTTTACGCCGGCTTGACACCCAGGATCCTGAATTGTCCTAAGAACTGACCAAACAACATGGCCATTGCGGATTTGTTCTGACATAGAGCCGGTAATTAATGCGGCTTTTGGTTGGCGCTAAGAAATTTTGGTGATTTACTTTACATTGCATTATAATTATATGCAAGTTTGCATATACATTAATGCATGCATGTCGGTTCAAATACAATTGAACTTCTCGTAATCACACAAACTTTTGAGAAATGCAGGTATGCATTTACACACCAGTCATGGTGCTCTCTTGATCGACTTTGATTAAAATTGAATCAGCGGTTAGTTAAAATTCTGCAAGGATATTTTTCGAGTATGGCTCTTGGATACTGATGTAGGTTTAATTGTAGCGAAATCTAACCATGTGGTTTCAACATTATAAGGCCTTCATATTTCAGCGTACTCGTTCTCATCATGCTGCTTCTTAGTTGGAGGACTAATGATATTCACCAGATTTCGAATTGTCGCACAATAACCCGCTAGAATGGCACAGATGTAAAAATAGCATTCAATTGATTTCTCGCCTTAGTTTTGACAAGTCAATAACGATAGTTTCAAATGAAACTATTGACGTAATATTGTTTATGTTCGTTATTACCGGCAAACAAATCACCCAAAGTAAAATTGTGGCTCAAATTCGCTAGAGTGCCATCTAATTAGGGGAGCATTCCCCATTGAAAACAGATATAGATGTGTCATCGGTTGGTATCAAGTGCTTAATCACATGCAAAAAGAAGTTATAAACCCACATTGAGCGAGACATAAATCACTCTGCACTCAAACGGAAGCAGACATCAGGTAGTTCTTTCATCGCGAAGGGCAGCCAACAAGATAGTTAATCGCATCGTAAAGGCAAGACGTCTCCTTATCGCCTTATCGCATTGTCATGACCGCAATCGACACATTGAATGAAGGATCACTGTAATGATAATCAGTATAAATCTTCAGGTGCCCTTTACATTAAACTGATTGCCTTCACATTTGACAGAGTTGGCTACGCTGCAGATAGCTCTAACAACTTGTTCAATATGCTTATATCTTTGAGATCACTCACAGAAGGCCATATTTATCATTGTGAATGATAGTAACGTACAGGGTACAGCGCACACTGTACAATGTGCTGTGGATGTTTGTAGTGATAAATGAACTTAATCAAACTAATCTGAGTTGTCTAAACCTGAAGAGTTATTCACTCAATAGGAGTTTTGTGAAAATAAGACCAGCAAAATATAGAATAGGCTGGAAAACGCTATCTATTCGGCTTATCGCAATAGCTAAGGAACTTTGAGCAAAAGCAGCGTTGCAATTTATTACCAATCTCAGCCGTCCTTGTCATGAGTAGAAGATAATGCCAGTTGTGATTCATGTCGCTATATTCTGCAGTCATGTTGTCTTGATTTTATCAATTAACTCTTAAATAGTTTATGATTGCGTTAAGAAGTTTATAATTTATAACTTGAACTGTTATTGATTCAGTTGCATGCATGAGAAGAAAAACTTCCTTCTCCTATTCCTCCTCCTCATTCTTCTCCTCTTCCTCCTCTTCTCCCTCTTTCAGTTGTAGCGTGGCTAAGACATTTAGAGCGTTAGCTGAAACCACCCCGGAGCCGAAACACCAGCCGGAACACGCCTCAAAGTTGGCTGGAATATACATAAAAGAAATGCATATTTGGTGTTTTGCATTCGTTGATGCTTTACTTATTAAAAATGTTTATTGTTTTGGCTGAAATGGTGTAGGCACACTAATAAAAACTAAGTAATTAACTTTCTGAGCATGTCCGCGGCCATAATGGTCGTTGGCTATCTCCATGTTCATTGTGACGGATTATTTTGTCTAAACGTAACATCTCCTTGGTAATTTTAGCAGTTTCGATTTTTTCTGTTGCCGAGATGGCGCGATGGGATTAGTTTTCGTTTCCAAAACGGAATTATTGCGTTTAGGACGTCCTTGTATGTCAACATGACCTTCCGTGAATCGACTGTTCCACCAACAAGGGGGGGGAACAGGATTCCATCTTGACAGTGTAGCTTCAGACCTACTGACCTACGCACGCCGTCAACTCCGAGAAATCTCGGATAGAACCCTCGGATTCGCCGAAGAAGGGCGAAGGAGTCTTCGAAGCGGAATCAACTGTTCAGCTAAGGAATGGTTCAGCTACCTACCGAAAGGAGGGCAACGAAAATCTATCCTGCGCATATCCGATGGTTCGATTAATCTCCTGTCGTCACATTGTTTTCCGTCTACAAGAGACTGCTGGACGATGGGACAACCGTGAGCCATTCTCGCTCCTTATCTTCGTTGCTACGCGCTTCAGAAACTCCGAACATGCTATCATCATTCAACTCTAGATGGGAACCTGTTCTTTTGCCTTTGCGTGTGTGCGCGAGCTCGCCAATGGTGACCCTTGTAGTCATCCGAACAATGTTTACCAATGGACGTATGTTCCGTTCTTAATGACATTTAACATCATTAGCCCAGAGAGCGCCTCTGATGAGTTTATCTTGAAAAGGCGCTAAACAAATTTGAAATTACAAATACAATTACAATTACAATAGTTTATGCAACTGTGTAACCCCCTTGTCTTATACTCTCTTGTCTAGGTTCTAGTGACTAATGATTGCAGTCACTTTACATTACACTATGGTACCTACAAGCTTGGTTAGCCAGTAAGTAGATACACATGTTAATTGGGGTTTAGTCTCCTGATATGATAATTATAGGTCAGACTCAAATCAATATGTGATATCTAGCGGAAATTGTAATGATTTTACAATAGCTCGTATTTTTCCACTACCATCTTGTATCATAATGTATGATTGAATAAAAATGAACAAAGTCACTTGTTGTAAATCAATCGATATATTATATAGTTCAATGTCTTAATTAACTCTTAATTAAGGCCAGCTTCTTATCAAGCCTAAATCTATAATTCTACCCACCCACAAGCTTTGATGGCCATTTTACCCCTGTATACTGACTCTTTGATAAAGTCCGAAACAGTTTCACTGTGAGTTGTAGTGAGTTTGCAGCGATGTAGAATGGTTAGATTGTCACTCACCACTAGTTGTCTCTGCGCAAACAATCCTATTCACCAAGCCGACATACCTTGTAGAACATCGATTAAATGTTTCTCGTAGTAGGTACTTTAAGCGAGTTCCTTGCAGTTCAAGGAATGGAATTCACACGATTCAATCGTATCCGTCCAAAGGAATGGTTCCTTGACGAGATGGAGTTGCACTGTAGAGTCGAAGACTAGGTATCTTTGCTGCCTTTCGACTCACGCCACTAAGTCCGCATCGACGCACTTACATGGACTTAATCCATGACTTCCTGACGTTAGTTTCTCGACGAAAACTTTGTCATTTCACAACGGAAACACAGGTTAATTACCTGTAAAACATGAGCCTTTATACGCTCATCATTCGAGAATGCAGTCCGACTTGACAAGTCCGCAAATGACCACTTATTTCTCGGAGCCACGCTGGATCACAACGAAGACCTTTCCTTCCAAAATCCAGCCGTGAACTAACTACTTCAACGGTTTTCACAGCGAATCTTCCATCGTCATAAGGTTTCCTATTGGCCGAAATTATCGTCTGCCTCTTTCACCAATACTTGTAGCAGTTTCATAGTCCTTCTATGAAATCTTCGTCTGCCCATTTGTTTACAAAGGATAAGGAGTCGCGTCTACTGTGTCCCCTCATTGGCTGACGACTTCCAATGGCAACGTGTCGCCATTGGTCGAAAATCCCACAAGTAAAATCGCGATTGGCTGGCAATCAAAACATCAGTTTGAAATATCATTCGTATTGACTCGCAAACTATGGCAGATTGCGATTAAAATAATCCACCAACATCCACGTTGATCACCCGTAAAAATTAGTTCAGAAAACCATCCTTTGTTCCCCGTATTTAATGTATTTTTAGAACCTATGCTGGCCTTGCTATTTTGATTAGTTTGAACGTCCTAAGCCGGCCAAGTATTTTAAGTGAGTAATTACGTTAGTCAACATAAACGCTTATTCTAATGCACGCATAAATAGGTCCATAATACGTACAGTTCATACAATAGTAAAATCCAGTGGAATTGATAAACATGGCGAGAATATATATATATATATATAGATTCAGTCTACAAACTGTACAAAGCTTTGAAAATGTCCCTGACTATAGTTATTATTTCGTTTTCCTATAATTTAAGTTTGGTGTTTTAGGTAGCTGTCCAGCTGGGTTCATTTATCTACCCTTAGCTCAAAGTTGCTATAGGGTAGTTTATGAAGCTCACACGTGGGCATCAGCTGGCACAAGATGTCAGCAGCTACACAGAGGATCCCGCTTGGCTGCCATAACGAGCCGAGATGAAAACAATGCGTTAAAGTCATACTTGCGACTTCATTTCGCCATTAAGTATGGGTCAGAGTTATGCTAAAAGGATAATCAGACTATTATTATTAATTGAATCAGTTGTTTCTTTACACAATATACAATAACTCACTCAGATTCTATGAAATCTGATTTCCGCCTAGCTTCTTGTTTAGAACTTCCGTGGTTGTCTCTGCCTCGCAGCAGCAGAACAGAACAGACAGCCTTTAGAGTTTCAGATTCATGTTCAGCTGAATGCTTGAGCGCAATAAATGACAGTACAGAGCTGCAGTAACATTCATAGATAACTGTAGATGGGCAGCCTCCTCTCTCAAAACAACCGATAAAAACTGTCTACCTTACACGGTAGATGAAGATATCCATAATAGCTCCAATGCCTCTCGTGATCGTCGATATGTGTCCAAGTGGAAGAGTAGACTGTGTTCTGGATAGCTGTCTGGCTCCAATTGAATTCCAGAATGAAGGTCTTGGGCTAATATTCCATATCTAGTAAGAGCTTCTCCTGCATTTCTTCCAGCAACGCGACGTAATAACAATTTCATAATCTCAGAACCGTTGGCCGTGAATGGACTGATCGTAGCGTACAAAGACATTGAGAAACACCAAAGTTTGAAGTGTTATCTTATTTTCATTGATTTATATGTTTATTTTCAATTAAACACTTTTTGTGCGGCTTATGATCTGTTAGTGACCTAAAGGAAAACTCGAATAACTCGAGCAAAAACTTATGAAGTTTGAATAAAACTAAAATATCATTTCTTATTTATTTACAATAGGTGTAATGATTTTTATAGTTTTTAAAATGGTCTCTTAAAGCAGATTTCATATTGTTTTAAGTAAACATTCTCCCTAACTCCGACCTATAATGGCTTTTAGCGAATAAGAAAAAATGCTGTGAAATATTAATGTCAAAGTAACCATTATGGTCCAAAATGTTTACTTAAAGAATTTCCGGATAAAGGATGGGCACTTAATGAACTCCTCCAAATTACTGACAAAAGTGCAACAGGGCATCTTGCAGAATGAAATAGATCAGGGCACCTATTATATCAACGCTGCATTTGAACAGGGGAGGACGTGTTATTGCGTGTGTCCGAGCAAACGACGGGAATTTCGAACAGAAAGAATGCTTATCGATACTCTTGGCTCCTTTTCTATGGATATTTTTGATGTATTAAAAGAATTTCAGGAAATACATTAGTTAGGAATTATCTGCTGATTTTTCTTGACACTCTATTCAGCCTTATATCCGTGATCGTTAGAAGTACAGCTGACCACCAGTTGTCGCCAGTGTCGCTTCGTGGGTCAGCTATATGGGTCCAATGAACGTGGTCGTCCGGATAAAGAAGAGGCTCAGAACTTGACATTGAATTCGTCACAAACAAATCTCTGTTCTGTATTGTCGGAAATATAACCGCGATTTCATAATTGTAAGTGTCTGAACAGAATTGATAGTATTTTGTTAATATTTCAAACATCGTTTAAAGATATGGGTCTTTTGCGGCTAATTTTGAGGAATCGCGAGATACAGTTTACTACAGCTAAACTCAGACATTAGTTGCTGTGCCTGGAGTCGTGAATGTTTATGAATATAGTAAGTTATTGCTTATTTATATACCAGCGAAGTTACCATAAATAAAATCTTGGCAAAACTTGTTAAGACGAATATTACTTGACTTCGTCATGTGCATAACAATTCATGCACACTGCATCAAATTAGGGCACCAAGAGGACATGCTAAATTAAGTTTTGTTGCAGAGCATCATAACAAACTTTAAAATGAATACAGAGGAATTCTACATGAGGACAAAATAGTTTCACAGGTAATAAAACAAGCAATTTATATATGTACGGAACATATTTTAAATCTTAACTATGTTATGTTTACTTGCCTTCTGAGTCTATTTCTTGCAAATTAACTTTTCGATTTTGTGACTGTTTTCTCACACACTGTCACATGTGATCTTCGTGTATTTTATGCTGCAATATAAGACTGATCATGTAATTTTCTCTACATCTCAATTTCACTATTCCTGCTTTTCATTGTGAATAAAAGAATGATTGATTGCTCCTGTCAATTTACATGACGACAGATGCAGGGTGACGCAACGTCATGCCTGGCCAATGGGTCAGACAAGTCAGGCGGTCGACTGTCGCGGCTCTGCGCGTCCTTAAGTCTCATGGTAAAAATATTACGAAGTGCATTGTTTTGGGTGAGATGGTATAGGCAAACTAATAGTTTATGCAACTTTCCAAAGCTTTGTGAATGTCTCTGACAACAGTTATTGTTTCGTTCATCTATCTTCTAAGTTTGCTGTTGTTTTAGGTAGCTATCCAGCTGAATTTATTAATCTACCCTTACCTCAAAGTTGTTATAGGGTACTATATGAAACTCACTCGTGGACATCAGCTGACATAAGATGCCGGCAGCTACACAAAGGATCCCGTTTGGCTGCCATAACGAGCCGAGATGAAAGCAACGCGTTGAAGTCATACTTGCGACTTCATTTTCCCAGTAAGTTTGTGTCAGAATTATGCTAAAAGAATATGCAGACTTTAAATTCGTCAATGGAATCAGTGGTTTTTTGTAAATAACACCATAACCATCGCCGATTCCAAGTAAACCGATCTTTGCCTCGATTCTTGCTTAGCACTTTCGTGTTTGCCTCTGCTTCGCAGTAGCAGATCAGAACAGACAAGACAAACAGCCTTCACAGTTTCAGATTCGTGTTCAGCTTAATGCTTGAGCGCCATAAGTAACTGCACAGAGATACCATACACGTTTCGATGCGCAGCCTGAACTCTCGAAATCACCGATAAAAATTGACTGGCTTACACGGTAGATGAAGTTATCCATAATAGTTCCAATGCCTCTTCTGATCGTCGATGTGTGTCCAAGTGCAACAGTCGACTGTGTTCTGGATCCTAGTCTGGCTCCAGTTGAATTCCAGAACGAAGATCTTGACCTAATATTCCATATCCAGTATGAGGATCTCCTGCATGTCTTCTAGCAACGCGGCATAATAATTATTTCATAATCTCAGAACCGTAGGCGGGGAATGGACTGATCTTAGGGTCCTCGACACCTAACCAATGCATCGTTGGATTTGTCATTTACTTCTCAGCTGTCGCTCGTACCCCATTCTGTGTCGATGGCATCGTCACAGATGCGTAAAACAACTATGAACAATGCTACATTCAATCCGCTTAGCAAGCTTGAACCTGCATATTTAAGCACATACGAAATATAAAAGCATCTCAAGCAATTAATTTGTCGTATATATTTATATTTTGGCGTTGTGACGAGCTACTTTGAGAAATCGCAGATTACCATAACCAAACACAGAGCTCAGTTCCTGCGTCTAGGGGTCGTGAATGTTTATGAATATAGTAACTTAGAGCTGATTCATATATCTGCGAAGATACCATAAAAACCTCGGAAAACAGGTTAAGACGAATATTACTTGACCTCATCATGTGCATGATAATTGATGCACACTACATAAAATTAGGCCACCAAGAGGACATGCTAAATTAAGTTTTGTTACAGAGCATCATAATAAGCTTTGAAATATAAACTAGAGAAATTCAAAACGAGGACATAATAGCTTCACTGCTAATAAAACAAGCAACTTATTCATGCTGGAACTTATTTTGAATGACGTTATGTTTATTTGCCTTCTGAGTCTGTTCCTAGCAAATCAACTTTAAATTAAAGTCGAATTAACTTTTACATTTTGTTATTGTTTTCTCAGGCATTCTCAGATATGAACTTTTTGCACTTTTTGCTGCAGCACAAGACGGATCATGTTATTTTTTAAACTATGAATTTCATTATTCCTGCATTTCGTTGTGAATTAAAGAATGATAGGGCCTGTCAATTTACAAGATGACAGATGGCAGATGACGTAATGTCATTCCTGGCCAATAGCAAGACCAGTCCAATTGTCTCGGCTCTGCGCGCCATTAAGCCGCATGGTATAAATATTGTGCAGTACTCCAGAACTATTATCAAGCAAATTTCGACAGCGCAACAGCCGTAACTTATATATCCACTTATACTGGCGTATTGACCTATAGAAAAATGTTGAAATTTAAGTTTATATGGGTTTTTCTTTTCTGTGCAGCGTTTGTGAGAATTAAAGGAGAGGATGAGGAATACCTTTCTACAGGAGATTTCAAAGCTGCGATGGCAAAGATGGAGTTAAACTTTCAACAACTGAAAGACATAACGCTTGGCCGTTGTCGTAAGCAGGAACCAGAGGAGACATGTCCATCTTCGCAGAAAGGTTATTATATATCATCTTTAGATATTTTGCCGGTATATGTCTATGAGAGACCATATCCGTAGACGTTATGCAGGTGTTATTCTCTGTTGTCTTAGTTCGCATCAAGACTCCTTGCAATGACATAACTTAACGACGTCCTTAGTAGACCAACTAAGTAAAGTCTTCGAGGTTATATTAAATTCTTTCTCGAACTCCATGGCTACAAACAGCTTGAGAAACATTCTAGACCTATCTTAAGTCAGGCCTTTATCGAACTGTTGAATAGCCATGTTTCAAATCTTGATGGGGTTCTTGAAATGCGTTATATAATGATCAGATACAAATATTGTACATACAACCTTCCCAAATAGTCCAGGGTTTAACTGTGCGTGCGGGGTATTGTCACAAAGAATGGAAATATCATCCCGTTCGAACAAGCGAAAAGCACACCTCGTGTTCGTAAATCAGGAACATATTTCTTCACAGTGGTCCATGAAAAGCACATAAAACCAGCATTCTAGCTAACAGTGAGAAAACTCGAAGAAAGATAAACGTAGAAAGCACTGGGCCCGATCACAAATAAAGAACACGTATAGGTTAACCATAATGGCAAAATAATCAACCGAATTCTATCAGCTATCGTATGCAGGCACATAGGCATGACAATCATCATCGAACTCGATATCCATCGGAGTAATACATTGTTTTCGCCGGCTTGACATCCAGGTTCCTGACTTGGCTCTAGAAGTAAGTAAGTTATGCATTTTTCACACGCCATACTTATGTCCATCGACTGAGCGAGGAATCGTAGGCGTGGGTGGGTCAGAACGATCAGACAACAAAAAATGAAGACGATACAAATAGGTCTTTAGCCTCTTTACAAATATGTCTAGCGAGATATTGACGTGAGTAATGTAAACAGGAAGACTGTTCCATATGGCTGATGCAGAATTGCTGAACCCGTGTCGTGAGAAATCAGACCGATAGTTTCTGATGTCAGGGAAAGATAGAAGGTTTTGTGTAGCTGATCGCAGAGATCTGGATAGAAGGTAGCGCTGTAATTATGATGACAGGTAAGCTGGTTGATTGGTCGAGAGAGTCTTTCGTGTGCGGAGAGCTATCTTGTAAGTGATTATGGAGCTGATATAGCTTTGCCAGCACAGGAGTGACGTGATCAAACCTTCGGGTTCCTGTCACCAGTCGGGCTGGCTAGTTTTGGACGCGTTGCAGTTTGGCGATGTTAGACTTTGTAGTGCCACACAGCAGCGAATACAGTAGTCGAGTTTTTGCTCTGACTACACAACAAGCGACTGTCTTCATAAGCTCCGGTGGCAAGCACGGTCGAACATGATGCATGGCTTTTATGTGGTAATACGATGCCTTGCGGACACGGTGGCGTACTGGTTGAATGTTAGTTTACAGTCGAGCGTCACCCCAAGACTCTTAAATGTTCCTGATAACGAAATGCCCGCACCCGCAATGTTGACTGTTTTCAGGTCATCGATCGATTTTATCGATGACGAAGTGCCGAGAACAACAACTTCAGACTTCTTTGGATTCAGGCATAGTCCGTTTGTTAGGAATCAACAGCGTACTGCTTCAGTACATCGTGTTAGACAATTCTTGTCGAAGTCGATGTGATCGAGTACTATGTACGGTTGTGTGTCATCGGCATACAGGTGGTGACAGATGTCGTGTGCGGAAATGACACCGGCTATTGGAGCCACATTTAGCGTGGAAAGAATCGGACCAAGGACCGACCCTTGTGAGGTGCCGTATGCACAAGTAGACGGCTGCGATCTTGTTGACCCAATGTTGACGTGTTGTGAGTTTGGGTTGTCAGGTAACTACAGATCCAGTGCAGCACCGCTAATTCCGAACGACTTTCGCAACCTCGCGATTAGTGTTGCTTTGTCGATCGTATCGAAGGCAGCACAGAGGGCGAGATCGATAAGTAGAGTGGGTTGATGTCATCCTGAAGCAGCATAGACATCATCAAGGATCTTCAAAAATGCTGTTACAGTCGAGTGATGCCCACGGTAAACTGACTGAAACTGTTGAAATTACAGGAGATATTAACATGGGGAAGGACACGAGCAAAGAAGACACGTTCCAAAATTGTCGACAGTGTGTGTAAGTTTAGGGTGTGTCTATAGTTGGAAGGATCATCAGGATCAAGACCTTCCTTCTTAATCAGAGGTGTAACAGAGGCAGATCTGAAGGAGGCTGGAAACCGTCCGTAGCTGAAAGATAAATTAGGGAGACGAACTATGATGGGAGTAGACACGTCAATACATGACTTCAACAGAGACGATAGGAAAGCATCCATCGGAGATGAATTTCCCGGTAAGGAAAAGAGTAGTCTGAAGATTTCCGCAACATCTACAGGTTTGAGGTCGCCGAGATGCGCGCCGACATGGTCCCTATCTGATGTAAGAGGATCCATGGATTGTCTGGACAGTTGTTTGGTAATTGATGCCTTTATTGACTTGATCTTATTGACAAAAGAACAAACAACATGGCACTTGCGGATTTGATTTGGTATAACGCCGGTAAATGAGCCAGCCCAACGAATGCGGCTTTCGGTTGGCGTTAAGAAATTTCCAAAATTTACTTTACATTGCATAAAATTTTTTTTTAAGTTTGCATGTACACTTATGCATGCATGCATGCATCCTCACATGTTTTGTATGCATGTCGATTTAAATACATTTGAACATTTTGTAATAGCAAAAATGTTTGAGAATTGCAGATATGCATTAAAAATATGTTATGCTGGTCTTTTGATCAACCTGGTTTTCGTTACTTGAAATTGAATCAGCGGTTACTTAAAATTCTGCAAGGGATTTCGCCTGTAAGGATATTCTGTCTAGTATGGTTCTAGTCTATGTCTAGTATGTAGCTTTAATTGTAGCGAGATGTAACCATGTGATCTCAACATCATAAGGCCCACATATTTCAGCATTCTCGTTCACATCATGCTCCCTCCTTGATGGATGACTATTCATATTCACCAGATTTCGAAATGTCGCTCAAAAACAGCTAGGTGGCGTAGATGCGAAAATGGCTATTCAATTGTCTTCTCAGTTTTGTCTTCTTAGTTTTGATAAGTCAGTAACGATAGATTGATATGATAGGGGAGACCGGGCTAAAAGTAACACGGGTTGGTTGTAACAGCACTCATAACTAAGTAACTGAAAGGCATTGAACCAGTCTAAGTAGGTTGGCACGCGCGTCATATCGTTCCGGTTTATATACTTGTGGTTGGCGCAATTGGAAGGCCGTTTTTGTGATTTGTGAACGAAATCTTGATTTTCAACACGAAAAGTAATTTTATGCAAGGTTACTTTTTTCATCATAATATAGGTGAGGTATAACATATTATTAATCGCAGTAATTCATTTTAAAGCGTTTTTATGTCACATTTCACGGAATATAAACGGCTGCGCAAGATTTATATATAGCTGTTGATATCTTTTCATCTATGAAATGTGGTCTGATGGGGTTGGTTGTAACTTTTGGCACTGGGCTGGTTGTAACAGTGTTACAACCTGCCCCACAGCAATTGATAATTGAGATAATGTTCTAACTTTATGATAGATGAAAATACTATTTTAGTTATGGATGTTTAGGCCTACTGCAGAACATGATCAGATGGCTACTCCTGAGGAACTACTTCCATCAACCTCCTCTTGTAATGTGGAAATGTCAGCCTTAATTGTAGATACCCAGCGTTTTTCACCATCTTTTTCTGGATTCACGCCTGAACTCATTTCAGATATGCAGATTCCTTCGACCTCATTTGATCCATGCATAGTTTCCCCTCATTCACAGGCTGAGGAGCAAAAAATCAGGAAGGGAGGTAGAAAAAGAAGATTTTCGGCAATTCTAACTGATACCCCAGAGAAATGTGCACTACAAGAGGAAATGAAAAAGAAAAAAGTTGATAATAAAACTAAATCAAAATCAAAAGCAGTAAAGAAACTTGTCAGTTCCAAGCCTGATGCCGAAAAGAAAGTGTCCACAAGGAGAAATAAAGATACAAAAAATAAGCCTTCTATCAATTCTAATTTGGGACTTGAAGTATGGTTTTGTCTGGTTTGTTGTGAACCATTTGGCGCAATTAGAAAGAGAAAGGAAGAATGGATACAGTGTGTAGGCTGCAAGAATTGGTCACACGTGGACTGCACCGATGGCAGTAAGAACTATGTGTGCCATAACTGTGATTCAGATCAGTCAGATTGACAAAATCCTGATCAAAGGACACTTATAATTTGAAGAAGTCAACTGAAACATCTAGAATTAACGTTTTACACTATATGCAGATTTTACTATGTACCAAACTATTGACAATGTTTGTTACAACATACCCGTTTTAGTGTTACAATCAACCCGGACACGGGGCAGATTGTTACACTCTGACAGTGGTTGTTTTAGCTAAATTTTCTCTTAACATATCAGAGCAATAAAATCGAATAATTTACCATTTATAGAGGACTTAATGAAGATAGAAATTGCACCCATTTAAGTATGACTTATACTAAAACATTTTCCCAAATCAGGAAAATGTCAAAATTGTTACTTTTAGCCCCGGTCTCCCTACTATTGACGTAATATTGCTGATTTTTGTTATTACCGGCAAACAAAGTATCCAAAGTAGAATTGTGACCCACTTTTGCTCCAGCGCCATCTAATAAGGGGGCCTTCCCCATTGAAAACAGATATAGATGTGCCATCGGTTGATGTCAAGTGCTAAATTACATGTATGAAGATGTTATAAACCCACATTGAACGAGACATAAATCACTCAGCACTCGAACGGAAGCAGACATCAGGTAGTTCTTTTATCGCGAAGGGCAGCCAACAAGTTAATTAATCGCATGGTAAAGACAATATGTCTCCTTATCGCCTTGTCACATTGTCATGACCGCAAACGACAGATTGAATGAACAATCGCTGTGGTAATGAACAGTATAAATCTTCAGGCGCCCTTTCCTTAAACTGATTGCCTTCACATTTGACAGAGTTGGTTACGCTGCAGATAGCTCAAACAACTTGTTCAGTGTGTCTATATCTTTGAGATCACTCACAGAAGGCCATATTTATCATTGTGATTGATAGTAACGTACAGGGTACAGCGTACACTCTATACAGCGTACATTATATTAAATTATACATTATATTAAAAATTATATTTTAAAAGTTAGTTATAAAAAAGTTATAAACCAACATTGAGGGAGGCATAAATCGCTCAGCACTCAAACGGAAGCAGACATCAGGTCGTTCTTTTATCGCGAAGGGCAGCCAATAAGATAGCTAATCGCTTCGTAAAGACAAGACGTCTTCTGGTCGCCTTATCGCATTGTCAAGACCGCAAACACAGACGGATTGAAGGATCACTGTTGCGATGATCAGTATAAATCTTCAGGCGCCCTTTGTATTAACTGATTGCCTTAACATTTGACAGAGTTGGCTACACTGCAGATAGCTCTAACAACTTGTTCAATATGCCTATATCTTTGAGATCACTAACAGAAGCCCATATTTATCATTGTGATTGACAGCAATGTATAGTGTAAAAAGTACAGTATACAATGTACTGTGCATGCTTGTAGTGATAAATGAACTTAATCAAACTAATCTGAGATGTCTAAACTCGACGAATAAATCACTCAATAGGAGTTTTGTAAAAATAAGACCAGCAAAATATAGAATAGGCTGGAAAACGCTATCGACACGGGTTATCGCAATAGCTAAGGAACTTTGAGAGAAATAAGCGTTGCAATTTATTACCAATCTCAGCTATCCTTGTCGTGAGTAGAAGATAGTGTCAGTTGAAATGTATGTCGCTGATATTCTGCAGTCATGTTGTCTTGATTTTATCAATTAACTCTTAAACAGTTTATGATTACGTTAAGCAGTTTATAATTTGTAACTTGAACTGTCACTGATTCAGTTGCATTCACGAGAAGAAGAACTTCCCTCTCCTCTTCCTCCTCCTCATTCTCCTCGTCTTCCTCACCTTCTCCCTCTTTCAGTTGTAGCGTGGCTAAGACAGTTAGAGCGTTAGCTGATACCACTCCGTAGCCGAAACACTAGCCAGAACATGCTTCGAGGTTGCCTGTTATACAGTATAAATAAAAGAAATGCGTAGTGGTGTTTTGCATTCGTCGATGGTTTACATATTACAAAGTCTATTGTTTTGGGTGAAATGATATAGGCAAACTAATAGTTATGGAACTTTCCAAAGCTTTGTGAATGTCTCTGACAACAGTTATTGTTTCGTTTATCTATCATTTAAGTTTACTGTTCTAGGTAGCTGTCCAGCTGGATTCATTTATCTACCCTTAGCTCAAAGTTGTTATAGGGTAGTTTATGAAGCTCACACGTGGGCATCAGCTGACATAAGATGCCGGCAGCTACACAAAGGATCCCGTTTGGCTGCCATAACGAGCCGAGATGAAAGCAACGCGTTGAAGTCATACTTGCGACTTCGTTTTGCCAGTAAGTATGTTTCAGAATTATGCTGAAAGAATATCAGATTTTAACTTCATTAATTGAAACAGTTGTTTCTTTGTACAGTATACAATATCTGTCAGCGAGTCTATGAAATCTGATTTCTGCCTAGCTTCTTGTTTAGAACTTCCGCGTTTGTCTCTGCTTCGCATTAGCAGATCATAGCAGACAAGACAAAAAGCCTTCACAGTTTCAGATTCGAGTTCAGTTGAATGCTTGACTGTACAGAGTTTCCATTCGTAGACAACTGTCCGATGTGCAGCCTGAACTCTCAAAATCGCCGATAAAATCTGACTAGGTTTCACGGTAGATGAAGATATCCATAATAGCTCCAATGCCTCTCGTGATCGTCGGTTTGTGTCCTGGTCCAAAAGTCGACTGTGTTCTGGATCCTGGTCTGCATGGCTACAGTTGAATTCCAGAACGAAGGTCTTGGCCTAATGTTCCGTATCTAGTATGAGAATCTCCAGCATTTCTTCAATCAACGCGGCATTATAATAATTTCATAATCTCAGAACCGTAGGCGGGGAATGGACTGATCTTAGGGTCCAAGACACGTAACCAATGTATCGTTGGATTTGTCATTTACTTCTCAGCTATTGCTCTTGCCCGATTCTGTGTTGATGGCATCGCCACAGATGCATGAACCAAATGTCAGGATTGTTACATTCAATCCGCACAGCAAGCTTCAACCTGTACATTTAAGCACACCACCGATTAAAGCACCGCATGTGGTTATTTTGTCGTATAGGCCTACATCGTAGTTGATAAGCGAATTGCTTAATCTATTATTTGAAATTATAATTATTTACTAATTTCTCCTTAATCAAAGGAATTAAATTTGGTTAAAATTAAATGCTGTATACTTCTGAATATTAATATAGGCAGGTAAACGGCTTTTTCGTTTTAGAGGAGCACTGATATGCAATTCAGCTAAAACTGAAATTTAATTTAAATTTATTGAGGAAATTTAACCTTGTTTCAAAAACTTTCAAAATCTTATAGATAAGAAGGTTTATTAAAACTTTCGTGACAAAATAGTTCTCCTATTTCGAGAATTCTTTTGGAAAAGTAAGCGGCTGATTAGTATCGTCTCATTTCTGCTGTTAGTAGGCGTATACTTTGAACATTCATATTTAAAACTATAAATTCTACAAACAGATTTTATTGAAATCTTTTCGTAAATTTAGTAACAGTTCTAGATTTATAGAATTAAGGCTTTCAAAGGGTGTACATTGAAATGAATGCCTGCATTTCACTTAAGTACGTTCAATAACTATACAGGTCTTAAAAAGTTTTTTAGCCAACAATATTGTTTTATTTAATGGTTGTGTTCACATTCATCGCAAAATGTAAAGTTTTTGCAAAATCTATTTATAGCCAATCCAGCGTCCGCCGTTTGTCAACACTCTGGATTGGAGAGTCTGGGCAAACTGCTATGGATCAGTGCCCAGCGTTTGGACGAAAACAGCTGTACAGATCCTTTCGTCTGGAAATTATCAAAAGATGAACAGCTGCCATTCACCTTCACAGACTGGCAAGGCGGCGAACCAAGCTGCGGCAGGAACCAAGAGCAGTGCGTGCATCTGGCAAGTTCATGGAACTATCGTTGGAACGATCAATCGTGCCACACCAGGTTCTGCGCTCTCTGCGAAAATCAACCAACCTAAATAATGTTGCCTTACGGGCTTTGCAAATCTTGGTGTTATTTCCTTTTGCAAACTGTTTTTAGTTTGTTCTCCATAAATAATTAACATTAAACTAGAAGTAGAAGAAAAATTAAAATTGCTTCAAAATCGACTGATCATTTCAGTTTGATTTATGAATATATCATTTATTTGAGATAAATCTTAATAATTATGTATAAGTGCCAGTCACAACGTTTGCACAAGCATAATTTTGCATTACGGAATTCACATGCCTTTCAATATGATGCTTTATTTCATACATGTGCATAAGCAATTTTTAATAAATTATAAGACATGGGCTAATTACAAATTGTTTCTGAAATTAATTGCTAAGTAAAAATCAGTCTGGTTAAATTAGATGTTATTTGCTTGCCATTGGTAATTTTCACTGTTTCTATTGCAGTGAATAAATCTGTTTTATAAATTGCTGATGTTTGCGCAATTTTGTTTTCACAATTTACAGTCAGTCTAATAAAGAAATGTATGAATCAAGTCACTGTTAGCCAAATTAGTTAAAATTTCTGTACCAAAGTGCGTATATGTGGATGTGTATGTATGAATATATCTTTACTACTTTGGGTAGCCAACACTTGATATTTATAATAAGGCCTTTTAGCAATTTGTAAAACGAGTTAACGCGTTGCTATATACAGAGTTAACGGGCTGCTGCTTGTAATTCAATTTACTCTTGAAAACAACTACTCTTCAGTTTCCATTCTTAAGAATGTTTACAAATTTGATGTAGCGTTCAACTTAAACAGCGCATTTTGAATGAAAAATTACGCAGCGACAACATTGTAAAATATTAGCTTATCTTAATATTGCTCATTGTATCCAAAATGTTATGAACATTATGGGCCTCTTTAGACGTAGTTTACTAGCATATTAACTGTTCATGTTACACGGACGCAACGTTGAGATATGTTATTTTAATTCTATCTTCGGTCACAGAACAACTACTCATGGTAGGTTAAGAGGTTACATAGCCACGGTCGTGTTTGTGCTTCAGCAGAAAGATTAATCAACCACAAAACCATGCTTTTAAGGAGCTTTTGTAGATGTGTTTTCATGCAAGTAAACCTTTTATCTATTAGTGATCATTTTCAATAAGTTTAATCGGCGAATTGTGCTTTATCAGGGCTGCGCGTTGGAGTATTCATCGTGACATGTTAGTTCCATTACGCCTCTTACTGAACTAAGCTTAGTTGAAAGCTTCTTTCACTCTGCCGATGGCTCATAATGCTTGTTACGGCAGAAGTGGGCCACAATTCTACTTTGGGTATAGTTTTGTTTGCCGGTAATAACAAATGAAACAAGAGTTTCACCCAATAATCATTTAAAACTATAGTCAATTATTCGAACAAAAGCATTTGTGGCGCTCATCTCTGAGGAAGGTCGGCTATTTGAAATAATGTGACGCATTGTAAACAGATCGGTTTTGCAGATCTATAGCTTCTGTCGTTTCACACTGCAGACGTTTACTGTCTGCAGATCATCTTAACGAGCCCCACTAGTCACATCGCAGACTGAATGAAATGCAATTGACTGCAGTTTAGAACCTCTAAGAAAGAATTTCTCCCGAGTCGAAAAAGCAATCGACCGACATCTATTCAGGCGGCGAAGAGTGTTCAGGTTTTAAAAAGACAATTTAAACTCTACGTATTATCTAACTTTAATCAGACTGTTAGCACTGGCACTGACAATTGATCTTATAAAGCACCACAGAAGCAGCTCGCCACCTACTACAGGTATGCTATATATATATATATATATATATATATATATATATATATATATATATATATATATATATATATATATATATATATATATATATATATATATATATATATATATATATATATATATATATATATATATATATATATATATATATATATATATATATATATATATATATATATATATATATTGTATTAATTACATCGCAAAATTGTGTGGCATTATAAACTTAGAACATGAGTTGATCCGGATTGTTTGTGGAATAGTACATCAGCAGTGGTGATCGAAAATAAATAAATGTTGTCTAAAAGCCTTTGTTGCTGCACGGAATTAAGACCCGTTGAATCGTATGCAAATTGATGTTCTGTTACACCAGAGATGTTTGAGTTACAGTAGTAAATTCGACTAGGAAGTAATATTTTGAATATCAGACGGACAATCCGACTAAACGACTGAATAAATGATCGACTAAATGACCGACTTTATTATGACCTACTTACTTACTTGCATACGTACCTATGCATCGGAAGTAGCTATTCATTCTTGACCATATGTAGAAATTCATTTTGGACTATATGTGAGTCAAGATTATTTAATTTTTTACCCAGAATCAGTTGAACTAACATTTCTCAATTGTAAGAACAGGCAGTTTTCGATCGTTTGCTGATGCCAGTCGGTACGCTATGTTTTCTATTCAGTAACACATTACACAATCGCGCGCTGTTCAAATTATCCAAATTGTAAGGGGGCGGTGATGGTTATCATGCCAGAGAGGTGGGGGTTAAAATTCCCGCAATGACAGAATTTTTTTTCGAGATTTCGGCTTCACTTGCGCCCTTGGCCCACTCAGTTGTAAAGAGTACATAGACTGTACAATGATAGCTGGAAGAACAGAAGACGAGAAAGAGCTGGTCGCTCGACCTTATATGTCAAGGCCAGGAAAAGTGAAGTCGTTAGCGCTTCAGACCCATGGCTTCTTCCCGCCCTTATACGCCGAGACTAAAAAACGAAGTCGTTCGCGCTTCATATCCATGGCTGCCCCCCAGTCTAGCTTAAGAGACTGATGTTCTTCTCTTCCTCTAAGAATTAGATTGCGAGCTGTTTCAAGATACGTATACAGCAAACTTCAATACGAGTACTGCCGCGCCACTCGTATTCCGTCTGCCAAGTTCAGCCTGTGTGTCGGATCTGATGAGACAGCAATTACATTGGCTGTCTTTTCCACTACAAACTAGCAATGATTGCCCACAAATGCCAACATGGACTGGCTCCATCATACCTATCCAGGTTCTGCATTCCGGTTACGACAGTTCCTGGTCGATCCTATTTAGAAGCCTGCTACCAACAGAAATTTCATAGTTCCAAAGATTTACATTACATTTGGCTCTCATGGATTTTGTTACCTTTGCACCACAATCTGGAATTCCTTACCGACTAGCATCAAAGATAACACTTTTCCAATAACCAGTTTTAAAACGATACTTAAAACTTCGACTTTTGATAGGTCTGCCTAGGTTTCTGTGCATTCCTATCGATTTATTAACCATCATATTATTCGATGTCACTCGATAGGAGTTTTTTAGGGTCTTTGCGCTTTGAGACTATTGTTAATTTTGAGATTTATAAATGTCTGTTCAACAATAACAATTATTTAGATATTCATGTTTTGCGATTGCATTTCTTAATGGCAGCCTATTCATCGTATTATGAGCTGAAGTGCAAGCACTTTTAATTAGGTGTCAGAAGTAAATCGATGAACTGCTAATTGAAAAATTTTCGAATCATGACATTCCAACTTATAATTTAATTATAAAAATCAATAACAAACTTCATCAGCTGCGTAGTATTTAATTTAGATGTAGATGTAGATGAAGTATGCTATAGATAGAAAAACATGAAAATTGTATAGATAACTATTTATTATACGAAATAAGCAACTGTTAATAACTTAATCACAAACGATAAATTTTGCATCATGCTCAAAACTCAGCCAATCAGCGCATCCAGGACAGTTGCCTAGAACATGATTCCCTAGTATGTGTTGAGCAAAGGATCAATATCCTAGTTACTTGACCATAGGAGCCTTCCATCTTAAGCATTGGATGAGGCAAGTCATCAATCTCATGTCACCTTGGGGCAACAGATCATGAGATAAGAACGCAGCACACGAACAGGGAGTTAAATGAACTTCTGACAAAAGAACTGCCTCTTGTCGCCCCCGACACCACCCAACAACTGGGAAGGGCATAGCATTGCCACTAAAGTTGGTGGGGACAATCAGTTAGGCGAATTTCCGATCAAATACAGATGCTGTGAGCCTTTCACTTGAAGACGGCTAACTCGTACTCGAACCCCCGCCACGAGACGTTCCATTCCCTGATGGCGAAGCGTTTCACTAATATCTAAATTGATCTAAAGTCTCCTACAGCGCCGTTATCGTAATGACCAAGGCATCAGTCGATGGTCGATTCAAGTGAAAATCGCAATCAAATATCATAAACCGTTGGAAAAGCCGGGTCGAATGCCACAGGGTCAGAGAAACGAGAAGTTAGGCTACGGTGGGTAAGCAGGCGAGAAGAGACTCGGCAGTACACCCCGCAGGCTATAGAGATCTTCAAGAAGTTTGTAGAGCGGGTTTGCCTGTTCACGGGTGGAAAGCAAGAAGCACAAGCTGATCCACGTCGAGGGCTTTGTGCAACGACCTAAACGACCTAGTCGAGAAGCATCAGCTTCTGGGGGTGAGCAAAGCGACTGGACAACGAGATCTTCTCCATTCTGGAAGAGTTAATGCTTTCGAGCGCAAGCATTAACTTTTGTCTGCATTGACGCCTGTGGGTCAGCCAGCAACAGCAACAGCCTATGTACTGTAATACTTAGAAATGATGTATTCGGGACCAGTCATAAAATAGAAGTGCCGGTCACGCTAACAATGTTCGAAGATTCTGCTAGACGAACTAGGTCACAGGCTTGTGTCTGCCAATGGAAATATTGGATGTTGTTCAGTATTTCATTAGAAGGCCTACACAGTGTTCATTAGACAGTAATCGAATGCAGGTAGACGTTAGGCTAATCGATGCATCTCGGTCGGGGTTGTATCTCAGAAAGAGACGTCTGGCCTGGTCAAGTCTGTTGGTATAGTATTGATGTAATTATTAAATAACTTCAGTGTAGTTTCCCAGCTGTCCTGTTAATCCATTGCTGCTCCACCCCTCTAAAATAAACTCCCACTAGATTTACGACAACTGTCTGATACGAACTCACAATCACTTCAAACTCAGCGCAGGTCTTCTACTCAAAACTAAACACACTCCTCCGCAGATCCTATCCTGATTCCTCTTCATCCGGTTATCCATCCTGCAGATCCAATTCCATACACCACCCACCATAGCCGTCTGACTGCCTGCCTGCCTGACTCTTGGATCTTGATCTGGAACCGAACCCTTCTCGCCTCTCGATTCTGTTTAGACTGAGCGCCTGTGAATAGGCTGGTTCCCGTGACTTAGGTTTCTTGGGCGCTGTAGAAATCACGAAATTACGAATACGATTAATCAGTATAACCAGCCTTAATTTAATTAACTACACGGCTAGGTTATATATATACCTGCACTTTAAGCGATAGCTTAGTGGTCAGCATGCTGGACTGTCAACCAAAAGGCCGGAGGTTCAATAGCCTGCTCCACTGCGCGTTCTTGCGTACTCAACTGTACAATCAATACACTTGCCGTAAACTATCGTTGGTGATTTCGTAGTTGTAGGAAATATCTGCTGTTTTTGTTGTCACCCTATTTAGCCTAATATTAATGACGGTTCGAAAAAGCTGGCCACCACTTGTCACAAGTGTCCCTTTGTGGGCCAGCTACGGGCCCCATGAACGTGGTCGACAGGGTAAAGAAGAGGCTCAGAACTTGACACTGAATTCATCACAATCAAATTTCTGGTCTGTATTGTCGGACATATAAACTCGATTTCAAATAGTAGGTCCCTGAACAGAATGAGAGTATTTGTTAAAATTTCAAACATCGTTTAAAGATTTAGGTCTCTTGTGGATACTTGAGAAATCGCAGATTACCATAACCAAACACAGAGCTCAGTTCCTGCGTCTAGGGGTCGTGAATGTTTATGAATATAGTAACTTAGAGCTGATTCATATATCTGCGAAGATACCATAAAAACCTCGGAAAACAGGTTAAGACGAATATTACTTGACCTCATCATGTGCATGATAATTGATGCACACTACATAAAATTAGGCCACCAAGAGGACATGCTAAATTAAGTTTTGTTACAGAGCATCATAATAAGCTTTGAAATATAAACTAGAGAAATTCAAAACGAGGACATAATAGCTTCACTGCTAATAAAACAAGCAACTTATTCATGCTGGAACTTATTTTGAATGACGTTATGTTTATTTGCCTTCTGAGTCTGTTCCTAGCAAATCAACTTTAAATTAAAGTCGAATTAACTTTTACATTTTGTTATTGTTTTCTCAGGCATTCTCAGATATGAACTTTTTGCACTTTTTGCTGCAGCACAAGACGGATCATGTTATTTTTTTAAACTATGAATTTCATTATTCCTGCATTTCGTTGTGAATTAAAGAATGATAGGGCCTGTCAATTTACAAGATGACAGATGGCAGATGACGTAATGTCATTCCTGGCCAATAGCAAGACCAGTCCAATTGTCTCGGCTCTGCGCGCCATTAAGCCGCATGGTATAAATATTGTGCAGTACTCCAGAACTATTATCAAACATATTTCGACAAAGCAAGAGCCGTAGCTTATAGATCTAAGAATATTGGCGAATTGACTTAGAGAAGAATGTTGAAATTTAAGTTTACATGCGTTTTTCTTTTCTGTGCAGCGTTTGTGAGAATTAAAGGAGAGGACGAAGAATATCTTTCTACAGGAGATTTCAAAGCTGCCATGTCAGAGATGAAGCTAAACTTTCAACATCTGAAAGACATAATGCTAGGTCGTTGTCGCAAACAAGAACCAGAGGTGACATGTCCGTTTTCGCAGAAAGGTTATTATATAATATTATCTTTTTATAGCTTTCGCGTGTATATATCTATGAGAGACCATATCCGTAGACGTTCTGTATGTGTTATTTTCTTTTGTGTTATTTAGTATCGAAATTCCTTGCAATGACATAACTTAATAACGTCCTTAGCAGACAAGCCCAGTAAAGTCTTCGTTGTCTCTCTGCCTGACTCTTGGATCTTGACCTGGAACCGAACCCTTTTGCCTATCGATTTTGTTTTGACTGAGCGCCTGTGAATAAGCTGGCCCCCGCGGCGCGGCTTTCGTTGGGCGTTGTAGAAATCTTGGAATTACGATTACGAAGTTCTATTAAAGTCTTTCGCAAACTCCATCGCTACAAACAGCTCGATAAACATTCACAGCTTTTGTTTAGTCAGGCCTTTATAGAACCTTTGAATAGCCATGTTTCAGCATTTTCATGGGGTTCTTGAAATGCGATATATAGTGATCAGATACGTATATACGTAGAACCTGACCAACTTCTCCAGATGCAAAAATAGATTAAACTGTGCATACGGTGTCTTATCACGAACAAGCTATAAGCAGAAACCATGCTCGTGTTCGTGCATCGGGACTCATTTCTTCATAACGCTCCACGACACGCACATAAAGCCAGCATTTTATATAACAGTGAGGAAATACGAAGAAAGACAAACGTAGAAAACTCTGAGTCCGTACACAAATAAAAACACACGTATAGGTTAACCACTATGGCAAAATAACCAACCGAATTCTATCAGCAATCGTATGCATGCACATAGGCATGACCAACATCATCGATATAGAACTCGTTATTTACCGGAGTAATACGCTGTTTTTGCCGGCTTGACATCAAGGATCCTGAGCTGTCTCTAAAACTGACCAAACAACGTGGTTTTTGCGGAATGGATTTGATATAGCGCCGTAAATAAGCCAGTCCATTGAAAGCGGCTTTTGCTTGGCGTTAAGAAATTTCGGAAATTTACTTAACATTACTTCATAATTATATGCAAGGATGCATGTACACAAATGCATGCATGCATCCATGTCTGTTTGCATGTCGATGCAACTACAAATGAACTTTTCGTAATAGCATAAACTTTTGAGATGTGCATTTACACACAAGTAATTGATGCTCTCTTGATTGACCGGTTTTTTGTTACTTGAAATTGAATCAGCGGTTACATAAAATTCTGCAAGGGATTTCTTCAGTAAGGATATTCGTGTCTAGTTTGGCTCTTGGATATACATGTAGACTTAATAATAGCGAGATCTAACCATGTGGTTTCAACATCATAAGGCCTTCATATTTCTCGTTCTCATCATGCTGCCTCTTAGATGGATGACTAATGATATTCACCAGATTTCGAAATGTCGCTCAATATCCCGCAAGGTGGCGTAAATGTGAAAATAGAAGCCAATTGACTTCTTGACTTAGTTTTGACCAGTCAAAAACGATAGATTCATATGAAACTATTATATTGCTGATTTTTGTTATTACCGGCATTTGACCACCAAAATACAAATGTGGCTCAAATTCGCTACAGCGCCATCTAATTAGGGGAGCATTCCCCAGTGAAGACAGATGTCGATGTGCCATCGGTTGGTGTCAAGTCCTTAACCACATGTATGTAGGAACTTGCTATAGCGCCTTTTAAGTGTCTCACAAAGGCGCTTCCTGCGCTAACTTAAATGATGTTAAATGTCATTAAGAACAAAAATTCCGTCATTTAGCAAGCAGTGTTCAGATAACTAGAAATGTCACCAGCTGCGGACTCGCGCACACACGATGAACCCAACCAACTGGCTTCCATCCCGAGTTGACTGATGACCACGTGTTCAAAGTTCGTGAACCAAGTATATACATGTATAAAGAAGTTATAAACCCACATTGAGCGAGACATAAATCACTCAGCACTCAAACGGAAGCGGACATCAGGTAGTTCTTTCATCGCGAAGGGCAGCAAACAATATAGTTAATCGCTTCGTAAAGACAAGACGTCTCCTTATCGCCTTATCACATTGTCATGACCGCAAACGACAGATTGAATGAAGGATCACTGTAGTGATAATCAGTATAAATCTTCAGGTGCCCTTTCCTTAAACTGATTGCCTACACACTTAACAGAGTTGGTTACGCTGCAGATAGCTCTAACAATTTGTTCAATATGTCTATATCTTTTAGATCACTCACAGAAGCCCATATTTATCATTGTGTTTGATAGTAACGTTCAGTGTACAATGTACACTGTACAATGTACTGTGCATGCTTGTAGTGATAAATGAACTTAATCAAACTAATCTGAGATGTCTAAACCTGAAGAGTTATTCACTCAATATTAGTTTTGTAAAAATAAGACCAGCAAAATATAGAATAAGATGGAAAACGCTATCGATTCGGCTTATCGCAATAGCTAAGGAACTTTGAGCAAAAGCAGCGTTGCAATTTATTACCAATTTCAGCCGTCCTTGTCATGAGCAGAAGATAATGCCAGTTGGGATTTATGTTGCTGACATTCTGCAGTCATGTTGTCTTGATTTTATCAATTAACTCTTGAACAGTTTATATTACGTTAAGCAGTTTATAATTTATAACTTGAACTGTAATTGATTCAGTTGCACTAAAGAGAAGAACTTCCTCCTCCTTTTCCTTCTCCTTCTCATTCCCCTCCTCATCATCTACTCCCATTTCAGTTGTAGCGTGGATAAAACGTTTAGAGAGCTAGTTGAAAGCACTGCGGAGCCGAAACACTAGCTTAACACGCCTCAAAGTTGTCTGGAATGTACATAAAAGAAATGCACAGGTGTTGTTTTGCATTCGTTGATGCTTTTACCTATTAACAAAATTTACTGTTTTGCCTGAAATGGTATAGGCCTAATTGATAACCAAACTAATAGTTTATGCAACTTTCCAAAGACTTTGTGAATGTCTCTGACTATAATTATTGTTTTGTTTAGCCATCATCTAAGTATGCTGTTTTAGGTAGCTGTCCAGCTGGATTCATTTATCTACCCTTAGCTCAAAGTTGTTATAGGGTAGTTTATGAAACTCACACATGGGCATCAGCTGACATAAGGTGCCGGCAGCTACACAAAGGAGCCCGCTTGGCTGCCATAACGAGTCGAGATGAAAACGACGCGTTGAAGTCATTCTTGCGACTTCAATTTGAAAGTAAGTATTTGTCAGAATTATGGTAAAAGAATAATCAGACTTTAACTTCATTAATTAATTAAGTTTCTGTGTACAGTATACAATAACTGTCTTCGACTCTTTGAAACCTGATTTCTGCCTAGCCTCTTATTTAGATTTTCCGCGGTTGTCTCTGCCTCGGAACAGTAGATCAGGTCCGAGAAGAAAATCAGCCTTTACAGTCTGAGATTCGTGTTCAGCTGAATGCTTGAGCCACAAGTGACTTTACAGAGATAACATACACGTCTCCATGCGCTGTATGATCGCTCAAAATCAACGGTATAGATTAAGATATCCATAATAGGTCCAATGCGTTTCGTGATCGCTGATGTGTGCCCTAGTGGAACAGTCGACTGTGTTCTGGATACTGGCTTGGTTCCAGTTGAATTTCAGAACGAAGGTCTTGAGCAAATTTTCCATATCTAGTAAGAGCATCTCCAGCATTTCTTCCAGCAACACGACGTTATAATAATTTCATAATCTCAGAACCACTGGCGGTGAATGGACTGATCTTAGCTTCCAAGACAGGGAACAAATGCATCGCTGGATATGTCATTTACTTCTCAGCTATCGCTAGTATCCGATTATGTGTTGATGGCATCGTCACCAATGGGAAAAACCAACTGTCTGGATTGTTACATTCAGTCCGTTCAGCAAGCTTGAACCTGGACATTTAAGCACACTATCAGAGATTAAAAAACCTAATGACGTTAATGTGTCGTAACTAATAGGCCTATTATATTGTCGCTTTACAAGCTAGACTTCGGCATTGATAAATGGATAGCTTAATCTATTATTGTAAATCATAGTTATTCGATAATTTCTTCTTGTTCAGATAAATAAAATTTTTGAAGCTAAATGATAGATGCTTCCGAATATAAATATAGGCCTATACGGCTTTTTCGTATTATAGGAGCACTGAAATACAAATAAGCTAAAATTGAAATTTAATTTAAATTTATTGAGCGAATTGAAAGTATATTAAAAATTTCGTGGCAAAATTGACCTTCTATTTTGTGAACTCATTTGAAAAAAGGATCGGCTGAGTGTAATCGTCTAACTTCAGCTGTTACGGTTCTTTTAACATTCATATTCACAAATGTAAATTCTATAAGTAGATTTTATTCAAGTCATTTTGTCAATTTCGGTAAAAGTTCTATTTTTATAGAATTAAACCGTTCAAAGGTTTCACATTTAAATGAATGCCTACAATTCGCTTAACTACGTTCGTTAAATATACAGGTCTTTAAAAGTTTTTGAGCCAACAATCCTGATTTATGAAATGGTTATGTTCATACTCTTCGCAAAATGTAAATTTTGTCCAAACCCTGTTTATAGCCAATCCAGCGTCTGCCATTTGTGGACATCCAGACACTGGCCGGGGGAATCCGGGGAAAACGTTTTGGCTCAGTGGTCAGCGTTTAGACGAAAACAGCTGCATAGATCCTTTCGTCTGGAAATTATCAAAAGGTGAACAGCTGCCATTCGCCTTCACAGACTGGCACGACGGCCAACCAGACTGCAACGGGAATAGAGAGCACTGCGTGCATCTGATGAGTGCATATAGTTATCGTTGGAACGATATGCCGTGCAGCGGGAGGATCTGCGCTCTCTGCGAATATCAGCCAGCCTAACTAATGTTGCCTTACAGCTTCGTATGATTTTGCATAACTTGGTTTTATTTCCTTTAACAATCTATATTGCTTTTAGTCTTGATGAACAATTGGCATTAAATTAAAAGTAAAAGAATAATTACAATTGCTTAAAAATTGAATGATCATGTCAGTTTGATTTACGAATATATCATTTATTTGAGCTAACACTTAATAATTATGCATCACGATAATTATAATGTTTGCACCAGCGTAATTTTGCCTTATGGACTTCGCTTGCTTTTGCATATGATGGTTTATTTCATACATGTGCATTAGCAATTTTTAATAAATTATAAGACATAGACTAATTACAATTTGTTAAAAAATTAATTGTTATGTCAATCAGTTTGGCTATTTTAGATTATATTTGCCTGCTATTGGTAATTTTCACTGTTTTATTTTTCAGTAAATCAAAATGTTTTGTGAAATGGTGAGGTTTACACAATTTTTTACAAGTCACAGTCAGTCTAATGAAGAAATGTTTTAATCAAGTCACCGTTAGCCAAATTAGTTAAAATTTCTATATCGAAGTGCGTATATATGCATGTGTATGTGCGAAAGTATCTACACCAATTAGGTCAACTGTAAATTCATACTTATAATAGCGCCCTTTAGAAATCTCTAAAATGAGCTAAACGGGTGCTGCATAAATTCCAAATTACTCTTGAAAACAAACACTCTTTAGTTTCCTTTCTCAAGATATCTTTAAAATTGTGGTGTTCATCTTAAACAGCGTATTTTTTTTGAGTGGCAACAATATTGTAAATTATTATTAGCTTATTTTAATATTGCTCATTGTATCCAAAATTTAACGAGCATCATGGGACTCTTCAACACGTAGTTTACAAGCATTGTAAGTGTTCGTCTTACACGGACGCATAGTTGAGATACGTCATCTTAATTCTATCTTTGGCTGAAGAATTAGTATTCATGGTAGGTTAAGAGGTTTCAAGAGTATTGCGATTCATAGCCACGTTCGTGTTTGTGTTTCAGCAGAAAGATTAATCAACCAATTAATTAATCAATTAATTAAACCTGAGGATTTTCTACTGACGTGTTTTCATACAAGTAAACCTTTTTATCCACTAATAATCAATTTCAATATTTTTATTCGGCGAATTATCCGGTATCAGCGCTGCTCGTTGGAGTATTCGCGGTGCAATATTACCTCCATTACGCCTCTTACCTCACAAAGCCTAGTTGAAAGCTTCTTTCACTCTGCCGATGGCTCATAATGCTTACTGCTGCTAGGCTTTTAAGTGCACCTCTGAGCTTCTAATGGAGCATAACTAAATTTCAGTTAGATTAATAGTGCATAGACCCAAGGTGTTGGTCTGTGTGTAATAACCAGTGTTAATCCATTTTCAGTGAGAGGCAACCGTAGAGTCATATAGATTTTCATTCAAAATAACTAGATGTATAGCCAGTGAACAATTAGCGATTTGAAACCAAAGTTTTCCTTCTTTCATATCTCTGCAATAATTCTTAGCCAGCTGCTGATAGCCGCTTTAAAGATAATTACCCACCCAGTCTTCTTAGAGAGAAATGTCAGTTCAAGGTGTGGGTCTAGCGACAGCTGAGTTTTACTTACGAGCATGCAGGAATGCAGGACATGCAATTAGCATCAAAACGCATACAAATTGATAGAAGAGACATTGTAATAGAAGAGTGAACAAAGTTTTGTAGCTGCAAGAAGAATTACAGGACGTGCAACGTGCATTCATTGGTAAAAGGAAAAATGTTCAAAGCTACGTTAGCATTCCTTCTCTTTGAAATGTTCGTCGCAGTCGTACACGGGGCAGATCAATGCTCTACTGACATCCAGAATTCACTGACATTCATGAAGTCGGATCTTTAAGCTCTGCAAGATCGCCTGGCATAACTTCGTCAAAAACTCAAAGATCAATGCAACAGTCTCGTTTTTGTTTTGTGTCTAGCAAAACAAACAATTCCATTTCGAAGACTTACTTAGTACCGTTCCACAAGTAACAAATGTAACACAAGTGTCACCCAATGATCACTTTAGATTATAGTCTAATGTTCAAAGAAAAGCATTTGTGGCGCTCATCAATGAGAAGGGTTGGCTTTTCAAATATTGCGATGTCTTGCAAATAGATCGATCTTGCAGATCTATAGCTTCTGTCGTTTCACTGTAGACTTTTAGTGTCTGCACACCATCTTAACGAACCCCACTAATCACATCGCAGACTGAATGAAAAGCAATTGACTGCAGTTTATTACCTCAAAGAAAGAATTTTTCTGGTACTCGACCTCATCTCGATTGGATAAATTATACCACAACTCTTTCGTAAGTGGTTGCTATCATCAAAGTCTGCCAATGTCTTCGTGTCAACTACTATTACAGACAAATGTGATAATGCCTCTAGAGTTGGTGACCCGAGTGGCGTAAACAATCGTCCAACATCTATTTCGGAGGCCGAGAGTGTTGAGGTTTCAAAACACACAATTGAAAATCTATATAATGATCTAACTCTTATCACACATTTAGCACTTCCGCTGACAATTGACCTAGTAAAGCAATCTAGAAGCAGCTCGCCACCTACAATGTTATATATTGAATTAATTGCATCGCGTAACTACGTTATTTTGTAAACTTAAAACAGGAGTTAAACCGGATTCTATGTGGAATAGCACACCAGCAGTGGTGATCGCAAATTATGAATGAGGTGTTTAAACCTTTGTTAAGACTCGTTGAATCGTATGCAAATTTACATTCTGTCACACCAGAGATGTATGAGTTAGAGTAGTAAAATCGACTAGAAAATAAAGCTTTTGAATACAAAACAGTAAGATATTGCGAGGTCATGTAAGTCAAACCGACAATCAGGCTAAACGACTGAATAAATGATCGACTAAAAGACCGACTTTGTTATGACCTACTTGCTTACTTGTATACGTACCTACGCATCCGAAGTAGTTTTTCATTCTGGACTATATGTGAGTCAAGATTATTTAACTGTTTACCCAGAAACAGTTGAACTATCATTAATTCTCAATTGTTAAAAAACGAAGTTTTCGATCCTTTGCTGATGCAACTCGCTGCGTTATGTTTTCTATGCAGTAACGCATTAAACAATCGCTCGCTGTTCAAATTATCCCAATTGTAAGGGGTGCGTGATGGTTAGCATGCCGTCCTGTCCACACAGAGGTCGGGGTTAAAATTCCCGCCATGACAGGAATTTATTTCGAGATTTCGGCTCCATTTGCGCCCTTAGCCAAATCAGCTGCATAGACTACATTAACTTGCATTGGCAGTTGAAAGATCAGACTACAAGAGAGAGCTTGCCACCCCCTTATATGCCGAGGCTCAGAAAATGAAGTCGTTAGCGCTTCATACCCATCGCTGCATAACAGTCTAACTTGAGAGACTGACGGTCTTCTATTCCTCTAAGAATTAGATTGCAAACTGTTACAAGATACTTATACAGCAAACTTCAATCTGTCTTTCTTATTGCTCCGACACTTGAACTCCGTCTGCCAAGTTCACCCTGTTTGTCAGATCTGATGAGGCAGCAGTTGCTGTACATCGGCTGTATTTTCCACAGAGTTGACTACAAACTAGCTACAATTGTCTACAATGCCAGCATGGACTGGCTCCATCCTATCTATCCAGTTTCTGCATTCCGGTTGCGACAGTCCCTGGTCGATCTTGCTTATGGGCCTACGTTCTGCGACCAACCGAAGTCTCATAGTTCCAAAGATTTACATTACATTTAGCTCTCATGGATTTTATTTCCCTTTCTCCACAGTGTTGGATGCCTTACCAACTCGCACCAAAGAAGAGACTCTTGCAATAACGAATTTTAAAAATAAGCTTAAAACTTATATGTTTAATAGGTCTGCCCAGATTTCTATGCATTCCTATTCATCTGAAAACAATGATATTATTCAATATTACTCGATAGGACAGTTTTAGGGTTGTTGCATGCGCCTTTGAGGCTGTTTTTAGTTGTGCGATTTATAAATGTCTGTTTAACTATAATAATTAATATCATAATCATGTTTTGCGATTGCATTTCTTAACGGCAGCCACGTCATAGTCCTATGAGCTGAAGTGCAAGCACTTTTAATTAGGTCTCAGAAGTAAATCGATGAAATGCTAATAGAAAAATATTCGAATCATGGCATTCCAATTTATACATTTAATTACAGAAATCAAGAACGAACTTTATGAGCTGCGTAGTATTGAATTATTTTCACGCAGATGACTCATGCTGCAGATAGAAAGGCATGAAAATTGTACAGATGACTACTCAATACACTAATTAAGCAAATGTTAAGAACTTAGTCACAAACGATAAATTTTGCATCATAGTCAAAATTCTGTGAATCAGCACATCAAGCAGGACAGTTGCCTAAAACATGATTCCCTACTCTGCGTTGCGCAGAGGATCAATATCCTAGTTACTTAGCCATAGGCGTCTTCCACCTTAAGTATTGGGTGAGGCAAGTCATCTACCTATCTCATGTCACCATGGGGCAATAGATCGTGAGATAGGAATGCAGATAGAAGTTTGGCTAGTAGGTGCATCTCGGTCGGGGTTTTGCCTCAGAAAGAGCCGTCTGGCTTGTTCAAATCTGTTGGTATAGTATTGATGTAATTAGTGAAAAACTAGCTCTCTTGTTAATCCATAGCTGTTCCATCCCACTGGAATAAATGAAAATGAAGTCGTTAGCACTTCATACCCATGACTGCTTCAAAGAGTCAGCTGAAAAGACTGTTCGTGGCCTTCAATATGCCTGTGGGCCTAAGATAACTCAATGACTGCCATAAGTATCGTTGTTACTGATAGCAACGTACAGTACATGTTCCTTGTGATCAATTAACTTTATCAAACTGATCTTAGATTTCCAAACACGAATAGTTGGTTTGTGAAATGAATATCAGCATACGCTGTCGTTTCGGCTTATCACAACGGCTAAGGAACTTCGAGAAAAAGAAGCGTAGCTATTTCTGACCAATCTCAATTTTCTTGTAATGAGTAGGAGACACTTTCAGTTGAGATTCAGGTCGTTGAGATTCTGCTGTCACAAGCCTTAGAACTCATTAGTTAACTATTACAACAATGCTGGCAGTTGTAATTGATGACTTGAAGTGGTATTGATTCAGTAAAACTCAGGAGAAGAAGAACTTCTTCACCCTGCCGCTTCTATTCCTCTACTTCCTCCTCCTTATCGTCATCTTGTTTCAGTTGGAGCATTGCTGAAACATTCAGAACCGTAGTTGAAACTGCTTAATAATCGAAACACAAGACGGAACACGTTAGCTAATCGGTAAGTGCGTACGCCAAGGAATTCTCTGTGCGTGAAGATTCCTGGTTCGTGTCCCGGTCGTGGCATGTATCAGAGACGGGGACATTAAATGGCGTGTGGCGGTTGTGAAGCATCTTACCTGATAGGGCCTTGGCCATACGGTTGTTACAGAAAAGCGTGTACATTTTTTTGCAATTTTACTTAAAAAAGTGCATAAGTAGTGTTTTGTTTCATTGATTCTTTTACTTAGTAACAAAGTTTAATATATAAACCAATACGAAGTAATTGATTATCAAACTAATAACGACATTCGCAACTTCACAAAGCTTTGTGAATATCTTCATATATATTTTTAAAGTTTACCTAACAAGATTGGTGTCTTAGGTAAATGTCCAGCTGGGTTCATTTATCTACCCTTAGCTCACGGTTGTTATAGGGTAGTTTATGAAACTCACACGTGGGAATCAGCTGCCAACAAGTGCCGGCAGCTACATAAAGGGGTCTACTTGGCTGCAATAACAAGTCGAGATGAAAGCAACGCGTTGAAAGCATTCTTGCGACTTCAATTTGAAAGTAAGTATGTGTGAGAATTATGCAAACAGAATGAATCATCAGACTTTTTCTTCATTAACTGAATCAGTAGTTCCTTTATACAGTAACAGTCACCCCTTCCAGGAATGCTGATTTATGCACAGCCTCTTGTTTAGGACTTACAGTGTAATTTTGCTGAATTCACTTAACTAAAACATCATTTTACATTGGACAATATCAATCTACTAGCATTTAACAATCTATTGGTCATGTGAACAATAAAGCATGGTTCTTGCTCATTTAATCCATGCCTTCAACTTAGTTAGTTCTCACAAGTTATGGTGTGGAAAGTTAATTATAGGGCCGAAACGCAAGCACAACAATACCATCCACCAACCCGGCAAACGGCTTAATCCTCTACACGATTTGAAATAGAGTTTTCAGTTTCACCGCGCCACAATATAAATAATAATGTGAAAAAAGCTTTATCACTTTTTACTCTTTTACCTGTTTAACTGCTCTAATGCTGCATTTTGATTTGTCTGCATTGTATTTTAAAAATCGTCCACCTGGATTCCAATACCTGCAATTGGCTGACGGTTGTTACAAGGTAGTCTACGAAAATCACAATTGGGCATCGCTGATCAGAGACTTGGAGAATTGCATGCTGGGGCTCACCTCTCAGCAATTACAACATCGGTAAAAAATAAAGCAATCAAGGCATTCTTACGATCACAACATTCAAGTATGTCATCAGAAAGGCTTAGTTTCTTTGGATGCTGCATTACTGCAGATTACAATAAATGTGCATAATTATTTTTCTTCATGGACAATGTTCTGGGAAAGTAAAGTCATTAACCAAGATAAACTTGCATTTAATAGCCGTTGAGGCATTAACCAAACGATATGTATAAAAACTGCCTCCCGCAACTCTCATATTAACCAACATATATTATGTTAGTCGAAGAAATGCACTGCGTTGTTTGCACAATCTCACAGTGCATAGGCCCGCACGATTGGTCATATACTCATACAATTTTCTGAGCCATCTTTCATGCATCGACCTGCTAATTACTGCTTCAAAATACCAAAGTCACTTGGTCGATGGATGGAAGGGAATAATTTGTCTGATCTTTCTCTCTTTTGAAAAAAATCTTTTGCTCCTGAAGTCAATCACACTAGATCTAACTTGTTCAATATTCACATAGAATAAAACTTTGGTTTCCTTTTAGGAGAATATTCTTCTAAAATGAAGCAAAAAGTTTTAAGAGAATATTTTATTTTGTTCAAAGTTACTAAGAAATTCTGAAGTTCTAAAAGTTCTGGTTGCGGCTACAACAGGAAGAGTTTTCTCTTGTAATACTTATTGCCTATTCCTGACAGCTGCCGAGATACCCTACCTAATCCAACAATTGCGGGGAAAAATAGAGGATGCTTATTTATCACGTGTAGCTAATCTGTAGTTTTGGTTTTAGTCATTTTCAACTGTTATTGATCTGTCTTGCAAAAAAGGATGGCTTCTCAGAATATATAAATGTCTATGTTTGAGATGTATTGTGGTTTTGGATGCGTGTTAGAAGTTGCTTTTTCATACTTAGGCATAAATATTTTAGCTATGTTTTCCTTATAAGATTATTCCATATAGATTAACAAGTTCTCTCCTGTTGTATACAGAAAACAAAGTTGTGAAAAAGACATTCATCTAACCTGGCATAGCACTGGAGAAATAGTTTGGGCGAGTGGTCAGCGTCAGAACGCGTCGAGTTGTGCCCAGGATTTCCCTTGGAAAGTGTCGAACGACACACAGCTGCCGTTATCTCACACCGACTGGGATTCCTCGGAACCAAACTGTGAAAATGATAAGAACACTGCTTGTCTCTGGCGCCTGAATCCAACTACCGCTGGAATGATTTGTCCTGCGACGTTGCGATCTACCCTCTCTGTGAATATAATCCTGTGTAGATTCAGAACAATAAGCTACGCGACCTGAAGACGCAAGTCTATTTGAATACTGAAATGAATAAATTTGCCAATTACAAACTGTTACAGTATAGGTTTGTCATTAACCAAAATGTTTGACTCTTGTCTCCGCTGCTAATTGATTTAATGATTTCTTTGTCAGGTTACTTGATATGTAATTTTTCCTTTCCTCGTGCCTTTGTAAATGACATAAAAGAATGGAATTTCATTTGGAATAATTTTAGATGCAACCAAAGCTTTGCATCTTTTCTTTGTAATTAATCGTTATAAAGAAAGAGATTCCAGCGTTATTCAACATCGAGAAACACAAAGCTTGAAATGTTATCTTATTTTCAGTGACGCAGATTTAGATGTCTATTTTCAGTTAAATACTTTTTGTGTGTCTTATCATCTGTTAGTGACCTAACGGCAAACTGGAATAACTGGAGCAAAAACTTATGAAGTTTGAATAAAACTAAAATCTCTTTTCTGATTTATGTACTATAGGTGTAATGATTTTTATAGTTTACAAAATGGTCTATTTAACAAGATTTCATATTGTTTCAAGTAATCTTTCTCGCTAACTCCTATCTATAATAGCTTTCAGCGAAGAACAAAAAATTGTGTCAAATATTAATGTCAAACTGACAATTATGGTCCAAATTGTTTGCTTAAAGAATTTCCAGATAAAGGAAGGGCACTAGGCGGACATAATAAACTCCTGCAAAATACTGACAGAAGTACAACATGGCATCTTGGAGAATGAGATAGATCAGGGCAGCTGTATTATCAAGCCTGCATTTGAACAGTGAATGACGTGCTATAACGTGTGTCCAAGAAAACGATGGGAATTTCGAACACAAACTAAGAATGCTAATAGACACTCTTGGCTACTTTTCTATGGATATTTTGGATATAGTAAAAGAATTTCAGGAAATACATTGGTTAGGAATTATCTGCTGTTTTTTCTTGACACCCTGTTTAGCCTAATATCATTTATCGTTCGAAATACAGATGAGCACCAGTTGTCACCAGTGTCACTTTGTGGGCTACTTATGGGCCAAATGAAAAAGAAGACGTCCAGAGCTTGACATTGAATTCATCACAAAGAAATCTCTGTTTTGTTTTATAGGACATATAACCTCGATTTCATAGTAGCATGTGCCTAGACAGAATTGAGAGTATTTGTTAAAATTTCAAACATCGTTTAAAGATATAGGTCTTTTGCGGCTACTTTTGAGAAATCGCGAGTTACAGTTTACTATAACTAAAATCAGATCTTAGTTGCTGCGCCTCCGAGTCGTGAATGTTTACCAGTATAGTAAAATAGAGCTTATTCATTTGCCTGTGAGACTAAAATAAATAAAATCTCCGCAAAAACTGTTTTAAATGAACATTACTTGACTTCGTCACGTACACAACAATTGATGCACACTAGATCAAATTAGGACATCAAGAGGACATGCTAAATTATGTTTTGTTCCAAAGCATCATAACGAACTTTGAAAATGAAAGTAGAGAAATTCTACATGGGGACATAATAGTTCCACGGCTAATAAAACAAGAATTTATACATGTTAAGAACTTATTTTGAACGATGTTATCTTTACTTGCCTTCTGAGACTGTTTCTCGCAAATTAACTTTCGACTTTGTGACTGTTTTCTCAGGCACTATCACACATAATATTGGTGTATTTTATGCTGCAACTTAAGATGGATCATGTTATTTTTCTAATTCTGATATCCACTATTCCTGCTTTTCATTCTGAATTGAAGAATGATTGATAGGGCCTGTCAATTTACAGGACGATAAATGGCAGGTGACGTTATGTCATGCCTGGCCAATGGGTTAGACCAGTCAGGCAGTCCGCTATCTCGGCTCTGCGCGCATTTTGGTCGCATGGTATAAGTATTATGCAGTACTCAAGAACCATTATCAAACATATTTCGACAGAGCAAGAGCCGTAGCTTATAGATCCAACTATATTGGCGCATTGACTTAGAAAAGAATGTTGAAATTAAAGTTTACATGCGTTTTTCTTTTCTGTGCAGGATTTGCGAGAATTAAAGGAGAGGAGGAGGAATACCTTTCTACAGGAGATTTCAAGGCTGCGATGTCAGAGATGAAGCTAAACTTTCAACATCTGAAAGAGACAACGATGTCAGAGATGAAGCTAAACTTCCAACAGCTGAAAGACATAACGCTGGGTCATTGTCGTAAACAGGAACCAGAAGTTACATGTCCGTTTTCGCAGAAAGGTTACTATAAAATATTATCTTTAGAACTTTCGCCGCTATATATCTTTGGCAGACCATTTCCGTAGACGCGATGTTTGTGTTATTCTCTACTGTGTTATTTAGTATCAAGATTCCAAACAATGGCATAACTTAATAACGTCATTAGTAAATAAACCAACTAAAGTCTATTAAAATCTTTCGCGAACTCCATCGCTACAAACAGCTTGAGAAACATTCTCGAACCATCTTAAGTCGGGCCTTTATAGAACTGTTGAATAGCCATGATTCAGCATCTTTGTGGGGTTCTTGAAATGCGATATATAATGATCAGATACAAATATTGTACATACAGTACAACCTTCCAAAATCAAATTGTCCAACTGTGCGTAATGGGTCTTGTCACGAAAAATGGAAATGTCATCCCGTTCGAACGAGCGATAAACACGAACCGTGCAGCACAGCTAGTGTTCGTAAATCGGGAAATTATTTCTTCATAATGGTCCATGAAAAGCAAATAAAGCCAGCATTTCAGCTAACACTGAGAAAATAAGAAGAAAGACAAACGTAGAAAGCACTGGGCCCGATCACAAATAAAAAAAACACGTATAGATTAACCACAATGGCAAAATAATCAACCGAATTCTATCAGCTATCGTAGGCATGACCATCGTCATCGATATAGAACTCGATATCCACTGGAGGAATACGCTGTTTAGGCCGGCTTGACATCCAGGATCCTGACTTGGCTCTAGAAGTAAATAAGTAAGTAATGCATTTTTTAATACGTCATAATTATGTCCATCGACTGAGCGAGGAATCGTAGGCGTGGGTGGATCAGAACGGTCAGACAACAAAAGCAAGACGATACAAATAGGTCTTTAGCCTCTTTACAAATATGTCTAGCGAGATATTGACGTGAGTAATGCAAACAGGAAGACTGTTCCATATGGCAGGTGCAGAATTGCTGAATCCGCGTCGTGAGAAATCAGACCGATAGTTTCTGATGCCAGAGAAAGATAGCTTTTGTGTAGCTGATCGCAGAGATCTGGATCGTAGGCAGCGCTGTAAGGATGATGACAGGTAAGCTAGTTGATTTTTCGAAAAATCTTAAGTGTGAGGAAAGCTATTTTGTAGGTGATTCTGGAGCTGACAGGCAGCCAATGTAGATTTGCCAGTACAGGAGTGACGGGATCAAAACTTCGGATTCCTGTTCCCAGACGGGCTGGCTAGTTTTTGACGCGTTGCAGTTTGGCGATGTTAGACTTTGTAGTGCCGCACAGCAGCGAATAACAGTAGTCGAGTTTTGCTCTGATTACACTACAAGCAAATGTCTTCATAAGCTCGGGTGGCAAGCACGGTCGAGCATGACGCATGGCTTTTATGTGGTTATACGATGCCTTGCAGACAGCGATGATATGTTGGATAAATGTTAGTTTAGAGTCGAGGATCACACCAAGACTCTTAAATGTTCCTGATAACAAAATGTCCGCACCCACAGTATTGGCTGTTTTAAAGTCCACGATCGATTTTATTGATGAGGACGAGAACAACGACTTCAGACTTCTTTGGATTCAGGCATACACCGTTTCAGATGAGCCAGCAGCGTAATGCTTCAGCACATCGTGTTAGATTATTGGTGTCGGAATCGATATGATCGAGTGCTATGTTTAGTTGTGCGTCATCAGCATATTGGTGGTGACTGATGTCGTGTGCAGAAATGACACCGGCGACTGGTGAAAAGAATCGGGCCAAGGACCGACCATTGTGGGATGCCGTATGCTCAAGTAGAGGGCTGCGACCTTGCTGATCCAATGCTGAAGTGTTGTGACCGGCCCTTCAGGTAACTACAGATCCAATTCAGTGCAGCACCGCTAATGCTGAACGTCTGTTGCAACCTCGCGATGAGTGTTGCTTTGTCGATCGGATCGAAGGCAGCAGAGATTTCGAGGCCGATAAATAGAGTACGTTGATGTCCTGAAGCGGTGTAGACATCATCAAGGATTTTGAATAAGGCTGATTCAGTCGAGTGATGCCCACGTGTAAGCTGACTAATGACTGTTGAAATTACAGGAGTTATTAACTTGGGTCAAGAGACGAGCAAGGAAGACACGTTCCAAAATTTTCGACAGTGTGTGTAAGTTTGAGATGTGTCTATAGTTGGAAGGATCATCTGGATCAAGACCTTCCTTATTCAGCAGAAGGGTTACAGAGGCAGTTCTGTAGCAGACTGGAAACCGTCCGCAGCTGAAAGATAAGCTACAGAGACATGACTTCAACAAAGACGATGGGAAAGGTTCCATCGGAGATGACTTAAACGCCAAGGAAGACAGTAGTTTGAAGATTTCCGCAACATCTACAGGTTTGAAGTCGTCGAGATGCATGCCGAAATGGTCCTTATATGATGCTAGAGGGACCATGGATTGTCGGACAGTTGTTTGGTAATCGATACCTTGACTGACTTGATCTAAATGATGAAACAACAAACAACATGGCTCTTGCGGATTTGATTTGATATAGCGCCGGTAAATGAGCCAGTCCTTTAAATGCAGCTTTCGGTTCGCGCTAAGAAATTTCGGAAATTTACTTTACCTTGCATCATTATAATATGCAAGTAGGCATATACACATATGCAAGCATACATCGATACATGTTTGTATGCATGTGGATTCAAATATAATTGAACTTTTCGTAATAGCGCAAACTTTTGAGATTTGCAGGTATGCATTTTCGCACAAGTCATGGTGCCCTCTTGATCGACCAGGTTTTCGTTACTTGAAATTGAATCAGCTGCTAGAGAAAATTCTGCAAGGGATTTCGTCTGTAAGGATATTCTGTCTAGTATGGCACATCAATATACATGTAGGTTTAATTGTAGCGAGATCTAACCATGTGGCCACAATTTCATAAAGCCTAAATATTTCAGCATACTCGTTCTCATCATGCTGCCAATTAGTTGAATGACCATTGATATTCAACAGATTTCGAAATGTCGCACAATAACCCGATAGGTGGCGTAGATGTGAAATTGACATCCATTTCACTTATCGTCTTAGTTATGACAATTCAGTAACGAAGGATTCATATGATACTTTTGACGTAAAGTTGTTGATTTTTGTTATTACGTGTAAACAATCTACCCAAAGTAGAATTGTGGCCCACTTTCGCTTCAGCGCCATCTAATTGGGGGAGCATTCCCCATTGAAGACAGATGTAGGTGTGCCATTGGTTGATGTCAAGTACTTGTTATAAGTATAAAGAAGCCATAAACCCACACTAAGCGAGGCATAAATCACTCAACACTCAAACGGAAGCAGACAGCAGGTAGTTCTTTTATCGCGAAGGGCAGCCAACAAGTTAATTAATCGCATCGTAAAGAGAATATGTCTCCTTATCGCCTTATCACATTGTCATGACCCCAAACGACAGATTGAATGAAGGATCACTGTAGTGATAATCAGTATAAATCTTCAGGTGCCCTTTACATTAAACTGATTGCCTTCACATTTGACAGAGTTGGCTACGCCGCAGATAGCTCTAACAACTTGTTCAATATGTCTATATCTTTGAGATCACTCACTGAAGCCCATATTTATCATTGTGATTGATAGCAACGTTCAGTGTACAATGTACACTGTACAATGTACTGTGCATGCTTGTAGTGATAAATGAACAATCAAACTAATCTGAGATGTCTTAACCCTAAGAGTAAATCACTCAATAAGAGTTTTGTGAAGATGAGACCAGCAAAATATAGAATATGATGGAAAACGCTATCGATTCGGCTTATCGCAATAGCTAAGGAACTTTGAGCAAAAGCAGCGTTGCAATTTATTACCAATTTCAGCCGTCCTTGTCATGAGTAGAAGATAGTGTCAGTTGAGATTTATGTCGCTGACATTCTGCAGTCATGTTGTCTTGATTTTATCAATTAACTCTTAAACAGTTTATATTACGTTAAGCAGTTTATAATTTATAACTTGAACTGTTATTGATTCAGTTGCACTGACGAGAAGAAGAACTTTCTTCTCCTCGTCCTCCTCCTCATTCTCCTATCCTCATTTTCTCCGTTTTTCACTTGCAGTGTGGCTAAGACATGTACAGCATTAGCTTAAACCACTCGGTAGCCGAAACACTAGCCAGAACACGCCTCTGAAACGCACATTAAAGAAAGGACGTTGCTAGGGGACCTCAAGAAGGTCGCCTAAACTGGAATACTATGGGACCTCAAGGCGTTCGCCTAAACTGATATACTAGGGCGTCAGTGTGAATGTGAATATGAACTTAATTCTTTATAAATGCCGAATGGGTCAGAATCTAACCCTAACCTAACCCTAAACCCTAAACCTACCCCATTTTGCGGTCGATTTTTCGCGTCCTGTGCAACCACATTCATACACATTTACAGTTGGTCAAAGTCAGGAAAATGACAGATCTTGGATCTAATATTCTGTCACCGAACATAACGATGCTGTTCGTATGTTTGCTTTGCAGCTTGTAACTCTTTAATTTCAAACAAAAAGTTCATCCCAACAGAAAACTCAGATTCTACCTCCGCAGCCATTTTCACTGTTTATGATAATCACGTGAGAGTCTCCGAGATCTCGCGCTCTTGAGGCTCCCTAGTCCGCGCAATTACGGTGCCTCCATGAGGGCCCCTAGACACTTTGTAAAAGAAATTCGTAGAGCTGTCTTGCATTCGTTGGTGCTTTACTTATTAACAAAGCTTACTGCTTTGGCTGAAAAGGTATAATCAATCTAATAGTTTATGCAACTTTCCAAAGCTTTGTGAATGTCTCTGAGAAATGTTATTGCTTCGTTTATCTATCAACTAAGTTTGCTGTTTTAGGTAGCTGTCCAGCTGGATTCATTTATCTACCCTTAGCTCAAAGTTGTTATAGGGTACTTTACGAAACTCACACGTGGGCATCAGCTGACATAAGATGCCGGCAGCAACACAAAGGATCCCGCTTGGCTGCCATAACGAGTCGAGATGAAAGCAACGCGCTGAAGTCATACTTGCGACTTCATTTTGCCAGTAAGTATGTGCCAGAATTATGCTAAAAGAATAATCAGACTTTACCTTCAATAACTGAAACAGCAGTTTCTTTGTTAAGTATACAGTAACTGTCACCGATTCTATGAAACCTGATTCTTGTTTAGAACTTCCGCGTTTGTCTCTGCTTCGCAGCCGCAGATCAGGACAGACAAGAAAAACAGCCTTTACTGTTTCAGATTCGTGTTCAGCTGAATACCTGAGCGCAATAAATGACTGTACAGAGAAACCATTCATAGACAAAATGTCGATGCGCAGCCTGAACTCTCAAGGTCACCGATAAAAGTTAGATCAAGATTTTCATAATAGCTCCAATGCCTGTCGTATTCGTCGATGTGTGTCCATGTGGAACAGTCGAATGTGTTGTGGATCCTGGTCTGGCTCCAGTTGAATTCCAGAAAGAAGATCTTGGCCTAATATTCCATATCTAGTATGAGAATCTCCAGCATTTCTTCCAGCAACGCAACGTAATAATAATTTCACAATGTCAGAACCGCTGGCCGGGAATGTACTGACGTTAGCGTCCAAGACACGTAACCAGCGCATTGTTGAATTTGTCATTTACCTCTCAGCCATCGGCCATACCCCATTCTGAGTTTTATCGTCTATTTTCTGCTGTTACGTTTCTTTTAACACTCATATTTAAAACTGTAAATTCTATTTAAAACTGTAAATTCTATTCGTTAATTTTGGTAAAAGTTCGATAGTTATTGAATTAAGGCGTTCAAAGGGTTCAGAAATGAATGAATGAATGCAATTCACTTGACTGCATTCGTTAACTCTAGAGGTCTTCAAACGTTTTTGAGCCAAAAATCCTGTTTTATTTAATGGTTGTGTTCATAGTGATTGCAAAATGTAAAGTTTGTACGAAAACTGTTTATAGCCAATCCTGCATCTACCGTTTGCGCAATTCCAGGCACTATCCATTGGAATCCAGGGAAAGTGCTTTGGGTGAGTGGCCAGCGTTTGGACGAAAACAGCTGTATAGATCCTTTCGTCTGGAAAGTATCAAAAGATGAACAGCTGCCATTCACCTTCACAGACTGGCAAGACGGCGAACCAAACTGCTACCTCAACAAAGATCTATGCGTGAATCTGATGAGTGGATATAATTATCGTTGGAACGATCAGTCGTGCCACGCCAAGCTCTGCGCACTCTGCGAATATCAGCCAGCCTAACCAATGTTGCCTTATGGGCTTCGTATAGTTTTGCATTTTTTGGTGTTTTTTCGTTTTGCAAACTATTTTCAGATTAGTCTCGCTAAACAAATGGCATCATATTAAAAGTAGAGGAATAATTAGAACTTGCTTCAAAATCGAATGATCATGTCAGTATGAATTACGAATATATCATTTATTTGAGATTATACTTAATTTTTTGTACCACGGCCAATAATAATGTTTGCACTTGCGTAAATGTGGCTTACAGACTTCGCATACTTTTACAGATGAAAGTTTATTTCATACATGTGGATAAGCATTTTTTAATAAATTACACGACACGGGTTATTTACAAATTGTTTCAGATATTATTTGCTAAATCAAAATCGGTTTCGTTAACTGAGATATTATTTGTTTGCCATTGGCAATTTTCACTGTTTCTATTGCAGTAAATCAAAATGTTTTGTTAAATGGTGATATTTACAAAATTTCGTTTTCACAATTCACAGTCAGTCTATTAGAGAAATATAAGAATCAAGTCACCGTTAGCCAAATTAATAAAACTTTCTATACCGAAGTGCATATATATGCACGTGTATGTGTGCAAGTATCTGTACTAATTAGGGGATCCGTTACTTGATATTTATACTAACGCCTTTTAGAAATCTCTAAAAAGAGCTAACGCGATGCTATCTACAGATTTAACGGGCTGCTGCTTAAAATCCAATACACTCTTGAAACAACTAGGCCTACTCTTCAGTTTCCTTTCTTAAGAATCTTAAAAATTTCTAGGGTTCAACTTAAACAGTGTATTTTTGAGTGATAAATTATACAACTACAACCTTGTAAGTTAATAGCTTATTTTAATATTGGTCATGGTATCGAAAATGTAACGAACATTATGGGCCTCTTGTACATGTACTTTCCTAGCAACTTAGCAGTTCGTGATAACAAGAAACGCATAGTTGAGATATGTTATCTAAATTCTGTCTTTGTTTGGAGAACAAGAAGTTGTAAGAGCATTGTCGTTACATAGCCCCCGGGCGTGTTTGTTATTCAGGAGAAAGATTTATCAACCAATTAATTAAATTTGAACAGTGACATTGCGAGGTCATGTAAGTCAGACCGACAATCCGATTAAATAGCCGACTTCATTATCGCCTATTACTTACTTGCATACGTAACTTCATATCCGAATTAGTAAGTTAATCTTGACCATATATGACTCAAGATTATTTAATTTTTTACCCACAATGAATTAAACTAATATTTATTCTTAGTTGCTAGAACATGCAATTTTTTATGCCATGCTATCAACAGTCGGTGAGGTATGGCTTTTATGCAGTAACACATTACACAATCGCTCGCTGTTCAAATTATCCAAATTTTAAGGGATGCGTTATGAATAGCGTGCAGGATTATCAAGAGAAAGGTCGGAGATCCCTGGCAGGACAGAAACTTGTTTCGAGATTTCGGCTCCACTTGTACCCCTAGCCAACTCAGCGATAAAGAGTACATTGACCGTAGACTGTTATCTGGAGGATCAGACGGCGAGAGAGAGAGAGCTGGCCACCCGCCCTTATATGCCGATGCAAAGAAAGAAGTTGTTACCACTTCATGCCTATGGTTGCCTTCCCTGCCAGCATAAGGGTCTGCTATTCTTCCATTTTTCAAATATCGGATTGCAAGCTCTTACAATATGATTATGTTTCGCGATTGCATTTCTTAATGGCAGCCTATGGTCAAAACTCGGTGAATAGGTGAATCCAGTAGGACAGTTGCCTAAAACATCATCTTCAATATACCTGCGCTTCTTAGATCACTCATTGACACCCATATGTTTAATTATTATTTATAGTAATGTAGCCTACAGTTCGTGTTTATGGTGACCAAACTCACCTGAGATATCTAAACACGAAGAATAAATCACTCAAGAGTCGCTTTGTAAAAATAAAGACCAGTAAGATATAGAATCGGATGGAAATCGCTGTCGTTTCGGCTTATCGCAACGCCTGAGAGATTTCGAGCAAAATAAGCGTAACAAGCGTAAGCAATCTCAATAGGTCTCTTAATGAGTAGAAGATAGTTTCACTGGAGATCTATGTCGATGACATTAAGCTGCCATATTGTCTTGGAATTAATCAATCATCTATTTCAGCAATGCATGGCAGTTATCATTCACGACTTCAATTGTTATTGATTCAGTTGCACTCAGGAGAACACTCCTCCTCCTTCTCCTCCTCCTCTTCCTTCTTCTTCTCATCATCATTTTCTTTTTCTTCTTCTTTCATTTGCAGCATGGCTAAAACGTTTAGAACAGTTTTGAAGCCACTCAGTAACCAAAACGCAAGCCAGAACACACCTCGAAGTTATCTGGAATGTACAAAGAAATGCATAAGTGGTGCTTGCATTTATTGATTCCTTTACATATTAACAAAGTTTGTTGTTTTAGCTGATACGATGTAGGACTAACTGATAACCGTTGTAATAGTATACGCAATTTCGCAAACCTTTGTGAATGTCTCAGACTATAGATGTTGTTTCGTTTATCTATCATCGAAGTTTGCTGTTTTAGGAAGCTGTCCTGATGGGTTCACTTATCTATGATTAGCTCAAAGTTGTTATAAGGTAGTTTATGAATCCGACACCTGGGCATCAGTTGACATAAGATGCCGCCAACTACATAAAGGAGCACACTTGGCTGCCATTAGGAGTCCAGATGAAAGCAACGCGTTGAAGTCTTACTTGCGACTTCATTTTGCCAGTAAGTATGTGTCAAAATAATCTTAAGAGAATAACGAGACTTTATCTTCATACACTGAATCAGTAGTTTCTGTGTAAAATATACAATAAGCGTCACCTATTTTATGAATGCTGATATGTCCATAGCTTCTTGTTTACGACTTCCGCGGTCGTGCCTTCCCCTCAGGAAGCAACCTATACAGGTTGTTGTTCAGCTGAATTACCTGAGCGCTTTATGTGACTTTCGAGAGATACCATACACAACCTGGCGAGTTCGATGCTCCGGTGTATTTTTAAAAATCACTGGTAAAGACTGAGTGGCTTACACGGTAGATAAAAATAAGCGTTATAGCTCCTACAGAACCTCTAGCGATCGTTGAAGTTTGCCCATGTTCAACAGCCCACTGTGGTCTAGATCCTTGTCTGGCCCTAGTTCAATTCCAGAACTTAATCCTCGATATCTAGTAGCAGCACCTCTAGAATTACTTCACCTGGCTTATCCATATAGGCTGCCTCTCTGCTTCAGCGGACGGGCTTTCTGAATATTCACCTGATTGCGGCTTGATTTTGGTGCATGTTCGGCTGATATCTTGAGTATTAGAGACCGGGGCTATAGAAGTTTCTAATTACAATTTTTTACAGCAACGCGGCATAATAATAATTTCCTAATCTCAGGCTTGTTAGCCAAGAATGGACTAATCTATACTTTCCAGGCAGGTAACCAGGTCATTGAAGGATTTGGCGTTTACTTCTCGGCTATTGCTTATACCACATTCTTCTTTTTGGTGATAGAGGTACATATGCGCAAACTTTTCCAAGATCAGTCCAACCTGTGCAACGTTAGAGGTCGTTACATTAATTCCACTTGGCAAGCTTGAACCTGAAATCGTTAGATTGCACATTCAAGCACGCTACCAAATTAAAAATCCGTGTTTAGCGTTTCAGAAGTGTTAATGTGGGCTAATTGTAACTAAACTTGTGTTGACGTTGTACGGGCTATTAACGGCCGTTGACAAACGAATGCTAAGTCTGTTATTTTAAATTAGAATTATGCGCTGATTTCTTCTTTTTCAGAGGAACTAAATTTAAAAAAAGTTAATTGTAAGATAATTTGGAATATTAATATGGGCACATTTCTTACTATAGGAGGACTGAAGTGCTAATTCAATTAAAACTTTATTTCAGTTAACTTTATTGAACAAATTTAACCTTATATTTAAAAAATAATTTCAAAGATAATAAGAATTTGAAAATTTTCTGGCAATATTACCACCCTCATTTGAAAAAGGAAGCGGCTGAGTTGTATCGATTCAACTACGATTCTTTTAACATTCATATTTGAAAATGTGAAGTCTATAAATGGATTCTATTGAAATCGTTTTCCCAGTATTGGCAAATGTCCAATGTTTATGGAATCAAAGTCTTCAGAGACTTCAAATTTAAATGAATGCCTGCAATTCACTTAACTACGTTCATCCACTGTACAGTTGTCCAAATGTTTTTGATCCAACAATCCTGTTTTATTTAATGTTTGTGTTCATACTCATTATAACAATAATGTTTTTACGAAAAGTGTTTATAGCCAATCCAGCGTCTGCCGTTTGTGAAAAGCCAAGAACTGACGAATCGAAACTAGTAAAAACGCTGTGGGTCAGTGGTCAACGTTTGGACGAAAACAGCTGTAAAGATCTTTTCGTGTGGGAATTATCCAAAGATGAGCAGCAGCCATTCACCTTCACAGACTGGCAAGACGGTGAATCAAATTGCCACCTCAACAAAGAGCAATGCGTGCATCTGGTAGGTGCATGAAACTATCGTTGGAACGATAATTCGTGCGACACAAAGTACTGCGCTCTCTGCGAATATCAGCCAGCCTAACTAATGTCGACTTCGCATGCCTTTACATATCATAGTTAATTTACAATAAGTATCAACAGCAGGCCTAAATTAAATGATAAGGGTTAGTCACAAACTATTTTTAGAATTAATTGGCTAAGAGAGAACCGGTTTGATTATTTGAGATATTATTGATTGCTAGTGGTAATTTTCATTGCATGAATTGCACTTTATCATAAAGTTTTCTGAATACTGATACTTCCGCAATTTTAGAGTTAGAATTCTTAATCATTCTAATTAGAAAATGTACTAATCAAGTAGCGGTTACTCAAATTGGTCAAAATGTAAACTTTCTGTACCGAAGTCGGACGTTCAGACTATCATGTGTCGTTAAACTAATATATTTTAAAATTGCTGCTTCTCTTCTATTCTAATGTATGATGTATGTATACTTGCGTATGTATCTAGACATTTATATAGCGCCTTTTGGATGACTAACAAAATGCGCTAAAGCAAAGAATTTACAGATTCAAAGAGTGCTGCTTAAAATCCAATATACTCTTGAAAGCAACCACTCTTCATTTTTCTTTCTTAAGAATCTTAAAGAAAATTATAGCTTCAACTGAAACAGCTTATTTTTTAGTGATAAATTGCTCAGCGACAATGTCGTAAATTATTAACTTATTTTTTATAGTGTTCATATTGTCTGAAATGTAACGAACGTTTTGGGTCGCTTTTCCACACAGTTTGCTAGTATTGTAACTGTACCTTTTACACGGACGCATAGCTGAGACATCATGTCTCAATTATTCGTTTCGGGGTTGGTGATTCAGTATTTATGGTAGATTAAGAGGTTACAAGTGTATTGTCACTCGTGTAGCCTACATACTTGAGAGCTCAAATGCATGGAATGTCTTTAGTGCTACGTTTACTTCATTTGTAATGGCAACCAAATGAGTCCCACAGCGCAGTCCTGACATCTCTTAGCAATCGTTGTCCAATTGTGACTTTCATAGTAACAATTGTACAACTACCAGCCGAAGGGATATACGTGAAACCAGAAGGGCCAGTATCTAAAACTGTACACTTAGTTACTTAGCAAAAACACGTATAAAATTAGATAGATATAAAAACACGTATACATTTAGATAGCGGCATTCAGAAATATTTTGGAAGTTGTCATTTAGATTAGATTGCCGAAGCTGTCCTTATGCAATATGCTTCACTCCAAATAACCAACCATCTCACTTTGAAATCTTCGAAGACCGGGACAGAGAAAGATGAGGAAATACGCAAGCCTTAAATGCACTGAATCCAAAAGACTATAAGACTGTGAGAAGCGGACTGTTGCATCAGAGTCTACCATACAGACGAGATGAATAGATAAACAAGCGGTATGTAGAAAAGTTGAATGGATTGCTTATGAGTAAAGTCAGAGGAAAATATGAATGGCTATGGCCGGGTGATTTATGCATGAAATACAAGGTGAAAAGATGGTGATCTGCGCCATACCTAGAACACTAGAACACCGTAAACGGCGGGGGTAACTATGACTCTCTTGTGTGGGTCCGTTAGTCTGTTCCTGGAAGTCGTGCCCGCAGAGTAATGCTTAGCTGGGTTAGGAGTGACATGGGTTGCTGTTGTCGCTCCTGTAATGCCTGGCGGCAGTTCCACGGCCTCTAACGGTGCCACTGCACTCGTTTCGTGCGATAGTGGTCACCCTAGTGTGCCCGCCGAATGCTTTCTGTCGGTGATATTAGATGGCAATGAGGTATACCTTCTTTCAGAGGGCGATTGGTTGGATACCGTGGGAGGAAGAGCCTAGTAATCTGCGTCGTGTGATCTCGTCGGGGCGTGGGTGAAAAGCTTGGAATCCTGGGGTGAGGTCGACTTCAACTCTCTGAGCCGGGTGCGCCAACACTCGTTTGCTCTACCGTCCCATCAGACAACTTAAAGGCTGCGTTCTCTGGCCTTGTCTGTTGGACCGATCCGTTCGGGACGGAGGGGAATGGGCCCACACCTGCGCTTAACGCGGGATTGTTACTAGAGTCGGATCGAGTGCCAACCGATCGATGCAGTAGTGACCTGCACCCTGATAACTGGCCGTCATCGGGACAGAGAATGTAATCCGGGGCGGAGGGTTCTCACACACCCCTTTGTCGTTGGGTTACCACGAGTGCACCCGAGGAGGCAGGTGCCGGTAGCCTGATTCGTACCGGGATGGTGACCTGCGGCCGCCTTTAAAGCAAGTCATGGGCTCGAAGAGGGCCGCCCTGTTGCGCGCAGGGTGAAAGCCTAAACCCCGACCCCAGGGGTGGAGGCTGACAGGGAGATGTTTTACCTATAGCTTACCGAATGTCAAAATGAAGAAATTCAACAAGCGCAAGGGTAACGGCCTGGATGGACTAGTACTCTCTTAAGGAATACACGCAAACGGCTCCATATAGACCAAAGAAACGAATATAAAGGAAAGAAATTCATAATACACTATCAGTGAACGTCATCGCCTACGATTGGGTGTCTGTCATCAAGAGACTCTGTGACGAACAAGCCAACACAGGCGAGAAACGACATATCTCTAAGTCTTAAGTTTGACAGACAGGCCCAGAGCTTAGATAGCAAGTTTAAGCAGATAGTCAAATCGGTATGCTCTATCTACTTCTTGCAGATTTCTGTTGAAAATAAACTTTATTAAGCGTAAGAGGCGTCATCTATTGCCCCAAGGACAACGTCTTATGTAGGATATATTAAGCATATATAATAATGCTGTATAAACAATGTCGCGAAATCGTTTAATTAGAGTTAAGAAAAACCCAATTTCAAAGTTCAGTAGTTATATTTAAAATGTCTATTTACACCTTCTATTTTACAAAGACTCTTCCGTTCAACAGAAAAAAAAACAGCAACTGTCATCCACTGCAAACTATTCTATACAGAAAAACACCAGAATAAATCTCTCACGACAACCACAGTCCTACGGGCGTAGTAGAAGTTTCGGGCATCTGGCGTTGGCCATGCTCCGTTCGGCTTCTCCACACGCACACACGCAACGTCCACACTCAGGAATACTTGACTGGATTAGGATTCCATCCCTCGTACTCAGTCGATAAGCTCGGCAATGGTCCCGTGTCATCAGACCAACCAGCTCCAATTCAACCGTACCACCAGGACCACGGGTACCGGGGAAAACGAAGACTAAGTAAGGAAATGAAAGCGTTTCTCAACTTCTCAGGCTTCTCGTCACTTCGCTCCTCCAGCTCCTCTGACTGAACCCTCCTTCGAATTCCCCGGAAATCGTCTTCTCCTCGTTCTGTCACTCTGAAAACTGACTAAATCCACCGACTCTTCAACCCTATGTACAGACGTCCTTATTCATCGTTCCCAACAGCCCATCCCACTTTTCCCGCCAGCCAGGTGCGTTCACAACAGGTATAAGCAAACTATAGCGCATTTTGTGACAAACAATCTACATATAAATATATGTTGTAATTGATGTAATAGGACAGAGTTCAACTCTTTATAAACTATATATATATATATCCGTTGTTGTAAGTGATGTAATTGGCCAGAGTTCAATGCTTTATAAACCATATATAGGCCTATGGAATTTATAAAGCATTGAACACTGGACAGTTACATCAGTCCCCATTTTCCAGACTTATTATTCAACCAGATACTGTAGTCTGATTGTCTTTTTCTGTTCGTACTTAAAAATAGAACTCTTCTTGGTGAACGAGCTTTTTCTGTTGCTGGACCTAATGTATGTGATCATTCTGCTAAATCGCTCGTGTCATTTCGTTCTCAGCTTATCACATACCTTTTTAAAATTGCTTATCCACCATAGGCTGCCTCTCTTATAGTAGACTGACCTTATTGGTATTGCCTTATTGACGTATAAACTTTTGGCAACAATTATGGAAAAACTCACTGGGCTTCAGTTAAAAGAAGTTTTCGATATCTTCGACAAAGTGCTAACTTTAAGTTGGTCTATAGGAAGACCAATGAAGATTTAGTTGGGTTTAGTGATTCCAATAGGGGTGGTGACAAAAGGGATCTAGAGTCAACTACCGGCTACATTTTAATTTTGAGTGGTGCTACAATTAGTTGGAACTCAGAAACAACCAACAGTTGCAAAGTCAACCACTGAAGCAGAATGTATGGCTCTGAGTATGGCTGCATCAGAAGCAGTGTGGCTGAAAGGACTTCACACATCAGGAACTTGTTCCACAAGCTTCAGATGCTGTGAAGATTTCCTGCGATAACAAAAGGTGCAATTGACCTTGGAAAGAATCCGGGATACCGACCCAAAATCAAGCACATTGCTGTTCAAGACCAATTCATCAGAGACAGAATTGCTACTGGAGGTACATGTGGTGGACAGATAGCAACATCAAATATGGCTGATGACTGATTAACAAAGGGACTGTTTAAAGATGTACATTTGAAATGTATCATAGGCATGAGGCTAGTAAAATAGGAATCTTCGACCAATTTTGAATGTGTACAAAAGGGGGGGTGTCAGAATTGACATATTCTACACTGTTTACACTAAAGGTGGCGCTAGGAAAGAACTCTGGATTCTATATAATATGTAGTTCTGGTTCGTTTCGTTGCAGTTAGATTTGACTAGATGTTAGAGGAACATTATAAAGCTAATAAATCCAGAATCTAATCTCTGAATTCCAACAAACTCCATCTTCTTTTATTATTAGTTCATCTGGTATCAAGTGAAACGCAGCCTGTTGGATTCTTTGCATTTCAATTGTTGATTGTTTTAGAGACTATAAAGCTACCAATGAGATACACAAGACAAATAACCGTTTGTTAGAATAAGTTATGCAGGTAGATATATAATCTGAGTAAACTGGAAACTGCCTAAAAGGTGCATTACTGTTCAGATCACCTGGGACCGTATTGATTACCGGATAAGCGAAAAACTAATTTTTATAATCGGTTGCTATGGAAACAATAAAAACATGCCAATAAGACATATTTTATAAGCAGGTGTACATTTGCAAGCATACACTTTATGTCAGAATATGTGAAGGCGTGTCTGAAAAATCTCTCACATTGTCGGAAAAATTCAAAATTGGGTTTGATATTGAACTGGATTGGGCTGGAGTTGAATGCCTCTATCACATGATTCTGTCGGAAGTACTAACAATTTATAATTTTAAAGATATTGGTAGTGTTGCGGTTACTTTTCATAAATCGCGAGTTACAGCTTGCCATAACTAACATTAGACTTTAGTTGCTGCGCCAAGGGTCGTGAATTTTTATGAATATAGTAATTTAGAGCTTATTCGTATGCCTATGAATGAAATTAAATCTCCGCAAAAGCTGCTTAAAACGAATATTACTTGACTTTGTCATGTGCGTAATATTTGATGCACACTACTTGAAATTAGGGAAATGACGATTTGCTAAATTAAGTTTTCTTGCACAGCATCATAATAAACTGTAAAAATGAAAATTCTTAGAGAAATTCTATATCAGGACATATAGTTTGTCAGCTAATAAAACAAGGAATTTATATACGCATTAAACTTATTTTGAACCATGTTATGTTTCCTTAATTTCTAACCTTGTTCTCGCAAATAAACTTACCCGACTTTGTGACTGTTTTCTTAGGCTCTGGCACATATGAACTTTGTGTATTTTATGACGGATCATGTTATTTTTCTTACTTTGAAATTCACTATTACTGCTTTTTCATTGTGAATAAAAGAATTTATTGATAGGGCCTGTCATTTTACACAACGATAATTGGCAGGTGACGTAATGTCATGCCTGGCCAATGGCAAGACCAGCCAGGCGGTCAGCTGTCTCAGGTCTGCGCGCCTTTTAGTCGCATGGTATAAATATTGTGCACTACTCAAGAACCACTGTCAAACACATTTCGACAGCGCAAGAGCTTTAGCTGATAAATCCAACAATATTGGCGTATTGACTTAGAGAAGAATGTTGAAATTTAAGTTTACATGCGTTTTTCTTTTCTGTGCTGCGTTTGTGAGAATTAAAGGAGAGGAGGAGGAGGAATACCTTTCTACAGGAGATTTCAAAGCTGCGATGTCAGAGATGAAGCTAAACTTTCAACAACTGAAAGACATAACGCTGGGTCGTTGTCGTAAACAGGAACCAGAAGTTACATGTCCGTTTTCGCAGAAAGGTTACTATATAATATTAGCCTTAGAGCTTTCGCCGGTATATATCTAGACGTATGTGTCATTCACGACAGTAATTTCTCTCAAATTGCTATTCATTATTGTGTTATTTAGTATCAAGCAATGACATAATTTATTAACGTCTTTAGTAGAACCAACCAAGTAAAGTCTTCGATGTTCCACTAAAGGCTTTCTCGAACTTCACCGCCACAAATAGTCAAGAAATATTCTCAGCTTATCGTAAGCCGGGCGTTTATAGAACTGCTGAATAGTCATGTTTCAGCAGCTTTCTGGGGTTCATGAAATGCGATATGTAGTAATCAGATACGTATATACGTAGAACATGCCCAACTTCTCCAGATCCACCCATGGGTTAAACTGCGCGTAAGGGTTCTTACACAAAAATGGAAATATCATCCCGTTCGAACAAGCGATAAGCACGAACCGTGCAGCACAGCTCGTGTTCGTAAATCGGAAAATTATTTCTTCACAATGGTCCACGAAAAACACATAAAGCCAGCATTCTAGCCATCAGTGAGAAAATACGAAAAAAGACAAACCTAGAAAGCACTGGGCGCGACCACAAAGAAAACGCATGCAAAGACATAGGCATGTCCAACCACAACCGATATAGAACTCGATATCCACATGAAGAATAAGCTGTTTGCACCCGCTTGACACCCATGATCCTGGCTTGGCTCCAGAACTGACCAAACAACTTGGTTTTTTTCTGGATTTGATTTGATATAGCGCCGGTAAATAAACTGGTCCATCGAATGCGGCTTTTGGTTGGCGCTAAGAAATTTCGGAGATTTTCTTTACATTACATCGTATTTATGTGGAACTGAATCAATAACAATGCAAGTATGCATATTCATGTATGAATGCATGCGTCCACACATGTATGTACACACGTCGATGCAACTATACTACGCCTTTTACTTGATTGTCTCAGGAAATTGATCAGAATTGGAAATGTCGCACAATAACCCGCTAGCTGGCGTATATGTGAAAAAGACGTTCCAGTGCCTTTGTTTTGACAAGTCAACAACGATAGATTCATATGAAGCTATTTATGTAATATTGTTGGTGTTCGTTATTTCCTGCAAACAAACTATCCTAAGTAGAACTGCGGCCCACTTTCGCTTCAGCGCCATCTAATTAGGGGGCATTCTCCACTGAAAACGAATGCAGATGTGCCATCGTCTGATGTAAATTATAAAGATTTAAAAATTACACTGTGTAACAAATTTTAACTTTCGGTTTGTTCTTGGACAGTTAGTGTTATTTCCTAATTACGTATGCATCAAAAGTATAGAAAATGGCTGTTATTCCCCATAAACTCTTGTTTCTGTGACCAGGACAGTGTTACTCTGAAATTTACCTATTTTGCAGAACATTCAAGACGAATTAAGTGCTGAGTAAACTTAGAATAACTGCTATAACTTTCTAGAACTTTCGAGAATATTCTAGAATGTCCGAGAACTTTCTTAAACTTTCCAGAAATATAAATAGCAGTATAAATACAGTGGCCTTAAGCCCACCAGTTCAGTTTAGTAATAGCTGCCTAAATGGATACATATCTGAGATGGCTCAAGAGGCCGCAAGCATCCGGTAGACGAATTTTGCTATGACTGCGGCCAATTTATCACATATCCGGACCTTCCTTCATCCATCGCCCCAGTACCACACTGCCCTGAGCTTCCCGTACCCACTCCTCCGAAGAGAAAACAGCAGTCTTCAGAAGAGAGCAGTAGGTCAGAGAGCGAGAAAGACGTTAGAGATCCAGTTACAATTTCCGAGCTGAGGAGAGAAACCCATACTATTCCAACCAAAAAGTTCTCAGCGACTTGATCAGAGATCTTGGTCTCACCAAGTTTAATGGCGAGCTTTTAACCTGTAAGCTCATTCAATGGAACTTGTTTGGATGAAAATGTGCAAGTCGCAGATCAGAAGAAGCGTCACCAAACTTTCTCCAGTTTCTTCACCAGTCAAGATGGGCTCTGCTTATGCCACAATATGACCGGTCTGTTCGAGGCAATTGGAATCGACTGTAACCTGAACGAGTACCGTCTCTTCACTGACAGTTCTTCCATGAGCCTCAATACTGTGCTGCTCCATAACAGGAACTAGTACCCGTCTCTTCAAATGGCTCGCTCGGTGCACCTCAGAGAAGATTACAACAGCATCAAAAGCTTACTAGACGTCTTGAAGTATGATGAGTACGGCTTGGAGGTCATCGGAGACTTCAAAATGGTAGCATTCCTGATGGGTCTCAAAAGCGATAGCTTCCCTGCTATCTTTGCCTATGGGACAACAGGGGCAACAAGGTGCACTACCACAGGCGGGTATGACCACAGCGGATCGAGTCCTCTGTGGGAAGGAACAACGTCAAGTGGGAGCCATGGTGGAAGCCCAGACGCTGCTGATGCCACAATTGAACATAAAATTGGCCTTATGAAACAATTTATCACAGCTTTAGATAAGCAGTTGAAAGCCTTCGGGTACCTTCAAGACGTCTTCTCTTACCTGTCTGAGGCAAAGGTCAAAGCTGGTGTCTTCGTCGGACCACAGATATAAAAGATACTGGAATGCAAAGAATTCCCAAGAAGATCACTAGCAAGGAGAAAAAGGCTTGGAACTGCTTTGTCGCAGTGGTTAGGGGCTTCATGGGCAATCAGAAGGCCGAAAACTGTGTGGAGATGGTTGAGACTCTGGTGAAGAACTGCGGCAAAATGGGCTGCAGGATGTCCCTCAAAGTTCATATCCTTGATGCCCATCTTTATAACTTCAAGGAGAACATGGAAGCGTACTCGGAGGAGCAAGGCGAGCGCTTCCACCAGGATAAATTGGACTTCAAACGTGGCTACCAAGGACATACGAGAAGGTGATGGGGGACTATATTAATTATGGGAGATGATTCGCGATAGTGATTTACAGTATAATCGTAAATCTCGAGAAACTACTCACTTCTAAACCTTTTGTGGTCATTTTTTGTATAACTATAGTGTAAATACATGTTAATTTTGATTCATGTTTCTTTTTTTATGACTTTTTGTGAACGAAAACACGCAACTTCGCCCGTTTTTGTCATTGGAAATAGGTAAATTTCAGATTATTACTATCCTGGTCACAAAACCAAAGTTTGTGGGAAATAACAGCCATTTTCCGTACTTTTGTGGCATAAACAAGTAGGAAATAACACTTACTACCCATGAACAAAAATTGTGTTATACAGGGTTATATTATAAATTATATTATATGTTAACTACAACGAAGTTATAAACCCACATTGAGCGAGGCATAAATCACTCAGCACTCAAACGGAAGTAGACATCAGGTAGTTCTTTTATCGCGAAGGGCAGCCAACAAGTTAATTAATCGCATCGTAAAGAGAATATGTCTCCTTATCGCCTTATCACATTGTCATGACCGCAAACGACAGATTGAATGAACGATCACTGTAGTGATAATCAGTATAAATCTTCAGGCGCCCTTTCCATTAAGCTGATTGCCTTCACATTTAACAGAGTTGGTTACGCTGCAGATAGCTCTAACAACTTGTTCAATATGTCTATATCTTTGAGAGCACTCACAGAATCCTGTATTTTTCATTGTGATTGATAGCAAGGAACAGTGTACAATGTACAGTGTACAATGTACTGTGCATGTTTATAGTGTTAAATGAACTTAATCAAAATAATCTGAGATGTCTAAACCTCAAGAGTTAATCACTCAATAGGAGTTTTGTGAAAACAAGACGAGCAAAATATAGACTATGATGGAAAACGCTATCGATTCGGCTTATCGCAATAGCTAAGGAACTTTGAGCAAAAGCAGCGTTGCAATTTATTACCAATCTCAGCCGTACTAGTCATGAGTAGAAGATAGTGTCAGTTGAGATTTATGTCGCTGACATTCTGCTGTCATGTTGTCTTGATTTTATCAACAAATCTTCAAAAGTGTATGATTACGAAAAGCAGACTATAATTTATAATTTGAACTGTTACTGAATCAGTTGCACTCACGAGAAGAACTTCCTCCTCCTCTCCCTCCTCCTGATTCTCCTTCTATTCCTTATCTTCTCCCTCTTTCAGTTGTAGCGTGGTTAAGACATTCAACGCGTTAGCTGAAACCACTCGGTAGCCGAACACTAGAGAGAACCCGCTTCGAATTTGTCTGGAATGTACATAAAAGAAATGCATGTGTGATGTTTTGCATTCGTTGATACTTTTACTAATTAACAAAGTTTACTCTTTTGGCTGAAATGGAATAGGTCTAATTGATAGCCAAACTAATAATTCATGCAACTTTCCAAAGACTTTGTGATTGTCTCTGACTATAAATATTGTTTTGTTTAGTCATCATCTAAGTATGCTGTTTTAGGTAGCTGTCCAGCTGGATTCATTTATCTACCCTTAGCTCAAAGTTGTTACAGGGTACTTTATGAAACTCACACGTGGGCATCAGCTGATTTAAGATGCCGGCAGCTACACAAAGGAGCCCGCTTGGCTGCCATAACGAGTCGAGATGAAAACGACGCATTGAAGTCATTCTTGCGACTTCAATTTGAAAGTAAGTATGTGTCAGAATTATGCTAAAAGAATAATCAGACTTTACCTGCATTAATTAAATCAGTCGTTTTTTTTGTGAAATATACAATAACTCCGACTCTGAAACCTGATTTCTACCTAGCTTCTTGTTTCCGCGGTTGTCTCTGCCTCACAGCAGCAGATTAGGGCAGACAAGACAAACGGCCTATACAATTTCAGATTCGTGTTCAGCTGAATGGTTGAGAGCCATAAGTGACTAAACACAGATACCATACAGGTCTCGATGCGCAGCCTGAACTCTCAAAATCACCGAAAAAGACTGATTAGCATTCACGGTAGATGAAGATATCCATAATTTCTCCAATGTCTCTCGTGATCGTCGATGTGTGTCCAAGTGAAACACTGGACTGTGTCCTGTGTCCTGATGTGGCTCCAAATGGACTCCAGAAGGAAGGTCTTGGCCTAATATTTCATACCTAGTAAGAGCATCTCCAGCATTTCTTCCAGCAACACGAAGTATTAATAATTTCTCAATCTCAGAACCGTTGGCCGTGAATGGATTGTACACGTAACCAACGCATCGTTCAATTTGTCATTTACTTCTCAGCTATGGCTCGTGACCGATTCTGTGTTGATTGCATCGTCACAGATGGGCAAACCAACTGTCAGGATTGTTGCATTCAGTCCGCTCAACAAGCTTGATCCTGGACATTTTAAGCACGCTATCAGAGATTTAAAACACAGCAGGCTGTTATTTTGTCATAGCTAAAATTATATTGGCATTTTGCGAACTATACATCGGCGTTGATAAAGGAATTGCTTAAACTATTATTTCAAATTAAAGTTATTCGCTAATTTCTTTCTTATTCATTGGAATTAAATGTTTTATGCCAAATGAAAGATACTTCTGACTATTACTCTAGGCCTATAGACGGCTTTTTCGTATTATACGAACACTGAAATACAAATCAGCTAAAATTGAAATTTAATTTAAATTTATTAAACGAATTTAGCCTTGTTTCAAAATCTTTCAAATCTTATACATTATAAAGTACATTAAAAAGTTCGTGCAAAAGAATTTCATCTGTTACGATTCTTTTAACATTCATATTCACAAATGTAAATTCTATAAGTAGATTTTATTAAAGTCATTTTGTCAATTTTGGTAAAAGTTCTATATTTATAGAATTAAGCCCTTCAAAGGTTTCACATTTAAATGAATGCCTGCAATTCACTTAACTACGTTCGTTAACTATACAGGTCTTTACAAGTTTTTGAGCTAACGATCCTGATTTATGAAATGGTTATGTTCATACTCTTCGCAAAATGTAAATTTTGTCCAAAATCTGTTTATAGCCAATCCAGCGTCTGCCGTCTGTACAATTCCAGGCAGTATCCATTGGAATCCGGGGAAAGTTCTTTGGCTCAGTGGTCAGCGTTTGGACGAAAACAGCTGTATAGATCCTTTCGTCTGGAAAGTATCAAAGGATGAGCAGCTGCCATTCACCTTCACAGACTGGAGCCCCGGCTCACCAAACTGCTACCTCAACAAGGAGCAGTGCGTGGAGGTGATGAGTTCATATAGTTATAGTTGGAACGATTTACCGTGCAGCCGGAGGATCTGCGCTCTCTGCGAATATCAGCCAGCCTAAATAATGTTGCCTTACGACTTCGTATGCTTTTGAATATCTTGGTATTATTTCCCTTTTCAAACAATTTTCAGTTTAGTTCGATAAACAATTGACATTAAATTAAAAGTGGAAGAAAAATTACAATTGCTTCAAAATCGAATAATCATGTGAGTTTGATTTGTGAATATATCATTTATTCGAGATAATACTTATTTATTATGTATTACCGTCAGCTATGACGTTTGCACCAGCGTAATGTTGCCTTACCTTTGCATATAATGGTTTATTTTATATATGTGCATAAGCAATTTTCAATAAATTATAAGATATGTGCAAATTGCAAGTTGCTTAAGAAATTAATTGCTAAGTCAAAATTAGTTTAGGTAAATGAGGTATTATTTGCTTCACATTGGTGTTTTCACTGTTTCAACTGGAGTAAATAAAAATGTTTAGAAGATTCTGATATTTACGCAATTTTGTTTTCAGAATTCACAATCGGTCTAATGAAGAAATGTATAAATCAAGTCACCATTAGCCAAATTAGTTAAACTTTTTATACCAAAGTTCTTACATATGCATATGTATGTGTGAATGTATCTATACTAATTAGGGCAACCGTTACTTGATATTTATTACAACTCCTTTTTGAAATCTCTAAAAAGAGCTATCGCGTCGCTCTATGCAGATTTAAAGGAGTGCTGCTTAAAACCCAATTTACTCTTGAAAGCAGCCATTCTTCAGTTTCTTTTCTTAAGAATCTTTAAAAATTTGTAGCGTTCAACTTAAACAGCATGTTTTTTGAGAGATAAATTGTGCAGCGAGAACATTCTAAATTATTACCTTATAATAATAATTGCTCATAGTATCCGAAATTGACTACAGATCTCGTCGTCTTTGAAGTCTTGCCATACGCAGCACCATTAGATTTCAGGCGATCATCAACGCTTCTTGTCGTTTGGGGTTCGAACAAAGAAGTTAGAATATTTCACACTGTCCTCCGAGGTCATCTTTAGTGGTTCAGGATCAGCAAGAGTCAAAATTCAAAGTTTGGCATATTGTCTATATAATTGTCTGAATAACTGTACAAAGCGATATGTCGCAGACTGAAAGAAACCGCTATCTGACAACCCTAATCGACTGTGGTTGCGATTATCAAAGTATGCCTATGTCTTCGAGCCACTATTAATACTCGGTGATAATACCTCTAGGGTTGGTGACCCGATTAAGTAAAACAATCGTGCAACATCTATTCAGGATACCGAGAGTGTTCTCGATTTAAAACAGGCAATTGAAGCTCTACATATCATCTAACTTTTCTCAAACTCTTAGCACTCACACTGACAATTGATCTTCTAAAGCACCTTAGAAGCAGCTCGGCACCTATTATGCTATATATAATTATATTGTATTAATTACGTCGAAAACTGCGTTGCATTATAAACTTTAAAAAAGTTGAGTCGGATTATTTGAGGAATAATACATCAACAGTGGTGATCGCTAATTGTGAATAATGTCTTTAAGCCTTGGTTACTGCAGGGAATTAAGACCGGTTGAATCGTGTTGAAAGTTATGTTCTCTCACACCAGAGATATATGAGTTACCGTAGTAAAATCGACAAGAAAATACTTCTTTTTAATATTAAAAAATCAGATGTTGCGAGGTCATGTTAGTCCGACCGACAATCCGACTAAACGACTGAATAAATGACCCAATAAATGAACGAATAAATGATCGACTAAATAGGCGACTTTATTATGACCCACTTGCTCACTTGCATATGTACCTACGCATACAAAGTAGTAATTGATTATTGACCATATGTGAGTCAAGATTATCTAATTGTTTACCCGGAATCAGTTGAACTAACATTTGTTCTCAGCTGTAAGAAAACGCAGTTTTCGATCCTTGCTGATGCCAGTCGGTGCGTTTTGTTTTCTATGCCGCAACACATTACACAATCGCTTGCTGTTCAAATTATCTAAATTGCAAGGGGCGTGTGATGTTTAGTATGCCGGACTGTCCACAGAAAGTTCGGGATTAAAATTCGGGTCAGAACAGAAATTTTTTTCGAGATGTGTACTTACTTGCGCCCCTAGGCAATTCGCTGTACAGAGTACATTGACTGTACACTGGCAGTTGAAAGATCAGACGACAAGAGAGAGCTGGCCACCCGCCCTTATATGCTGGGGCTAAGAAAAATGAAATCGTTAGCGCTTCACGCCCATGATTGGCTCCCAATCTAGCTTAAGAGACCGATGTTCTTCTCTCCTTCTAAGAATTAGATTGCAAGCTGTTACAAGATACTTATACAGCAAACTTCAATATGTCTTGCGTGATGGCGCGCGACTCGCACCTTGTCTGCACGTTCAGCAAGTGTGTCAGATCTGATGAGACAGAAATTACAATGATTGTCTTTTCCACAAATAGTTGACTACAAACTAGCTGTGATTGCCTGCAAATGCCAGCATGAACTGGCTCCATCCTATCTATCCAGGTTCTGAATTCCAGTTGCGACAGTTCTTGGTCGATCCTGCTTAGAAACTTACGTTCAGCGACCAACAGAAATCGCATAGTTCCAAAGATATGCATTATATTTGGCTCTTCTGGATTTTGTTACTCTTGCCCCACAGTGTGGAATGCCATACCAACTAGCATCAATGATAACATTCTTCCAATAACAAGTTTTAAAAGAAGGTTGAAATTTACATGCTTAATAGGTCTGCCTACATTTCTGCGTATTCCTATCGATTTATAAACCATGATATTACTCGGTATTAATTGGTAGGATGTTTTTAAGGTCTTTGCATGCGTCTTTGAGGTTACTGTTAAACGTGCACGTCATAAATGTTTGTTCAACTATAATAATTAGTAAGATAATCCTGTCTTGGGATTGCATTTCTTAAAGACAGCCTACTTATCGTCCTATGAGCTGAAGTGCAAGCACTTTTAATTAGGTCTCAGAATTAAATCGATGAACTGCTAATAAAAAATATTCATATCATGGTATTCCAATTTATAAATTTTATTACAGAAATCAAGAGCAAACTTCTGCAGCTGCATAGTATTTAATTACTTTCATGTAAACGAAGTATACTACAGTAAGAAAGACATGAAAATTGTATAGATGACTACTCAGTATACTAATTAAGCAAATGTTAAGAACTTACTCACAAACAATAGATTTAGCATCATGCTCAAAACTATGTGAATCAGCGCATGAAGCAGGACAGTTGCCTAAACATGATTCCATCGGTTGTGTTGAGCAAAGGATCAATATCATGGTAACTTAGCCATAGGCGTATTCAACCTTAAAGAAGCGGAGGAGGAATACCTTTCTAAGAGATTTCAAAGCTGCGATGGGAAAGATGGAGTTAAACTTTCAACATTTGAAAGACATAACGCTTGGCAGTTGTTGTAAACAGGAACCAGAGCTTGAAAGTCCGTTTTCGCAGAAAGGTTACTATATAATATTATTTTTAGAGTTTTCGCCCATGTATATCTTTGGCAGACCATTTCCGTAGACGCGATGTATGTGTTATTCTCTACTGTGTTATTTAGTATCAAGATTCCAAAGAATGGCATAACTTAATAACGTCATTAGTAGATAAACCAACTAAAGTCTTGTTAAAATCTATCGCGAACTCCATCGCTACAAACAGCTTGAGAAACATGCTCGACCCATCTTAAGTCGGGCCTTTGTAGAACTGTTGAATAGCCATGGTTCAGCATCTTTGTGGGGTTCTTGAAATGCGTTATATAATGATGAGATACAAATATTGTACACACAACCTTCCCAAATTGTCCATGTTTTTAAAAATGGAAATATCATCCCGTTTGAACAAGCGATAAGCACGAACCGTGCTGTAAAGTTCGTGTTCGTAAATAGGGAACTTATTTCTTCGCAACGGTGCATGAAAAGCACACAAAGCCGGTATTCTAGCTAACAGTGAGAAAACACGAAGAAAAGCAAACATAGAAACCACTGGGCCGGACCACAACTAAAAAACACGAATAAGTTAACCACTATGCCAAAATAATCAACCGAATTCTATCAGTGATCGCATGCATGCACATAGGCATTACCATCATCATCGATATAGAACTAGTTATCCAAGAAAATACGCTGTACACGCCGGCATTGATCCTGACTTGGCTCTAGAACTTAACAAACAACATGGCTTTTGCGCATTTGATTTGATATAGGGTCGTAAATAACCTGGTCCATCGAATGCGGCTTTTGCTTGGCGCTAAGAAATTTTGGAGATTTACTTTACATTGCATCATCATTTTATGCAATTATATATGTACTCTTATGCACGTATACATCGATATATGTTTGCATGTATATCGATTCAAAGAAAATTGAAATTTTCGTAATAGCGCAAACTTTTGAGATTTGCAGGTATGCCTTTACACACATGCTATGGTGCACTCCTGATCCACCAGGTTTTCGTCACTTGAAATTGAAGCAACGGTTACATAAAAATTCTGCAAGGGATTTCGTCTGTAAGGATATTCGTGTCTAGTTTGGCTCTTGGACATATTGCAGCGAGATCTAACCATCTGGTATCAACATCATAAGGCCTACATATTTCAGTATGCTCGTTCTCATAATGCTGCCTCGTAGATGGGTGACTAATGATATTCACCAGCTTTTGAAAAATGTCGCACAATAACCCGCTAGGTGGCGCAGATGTGAAAATGGTACTCAACTGACTTCTCGTCTTAGTTTTGACAAGTCAATAACGATTGATTCTTACGTTCTAATCATGCTGAAAGCATTGCGTTAAAGTCATACTAGTGACTTCAGTTTGAAAGTAAGTATGTGTCAGAATTATGCCAAAAGAATGACCAGACTATACTTTCATTAATTGAATCAGTTATTTCTTTCTAAAAATATAAAATAACTATCTCCGATTTCGTGAAACCTGAGTTCTGCCTAGCTTCATGTTTAGGACTTCCGAAGTTGCCTGTGCCTCGCAGCAAAAAGCAAGACATACAAGACAAGCAACCTATAAAGTTTGAGGTTGGTGTTCAGCGGAATGCTTGAGCGCTACAAGCGACTGTACATGGATACCATACACAACATGGCTATTTTGATTCGCGGTTTGATCTCTCAAAATCACTGGTAAGCACTGGTAGATGAAGTTATTGATAATAGCGCCACTGCCTCTTGAGATCGTCGATATGCGCCCAAGTGCAACAGTCCACTGCATTCTGATTTCTTTTCTGGCCCCATTTCAATTCCAGAACGAAGGTCTTGGCCGAATCCACCATATCTAGCATTCCTTCCCCCAACGCGACGTAATAATAATTAGCTTGGGCTGGACGAATCTTAACGTCCTAGACATGCACATAACAAGTGTATCGTAGGATGTTATTTCCTTCTCAGCTGTCGCTCGTACGAGATTCTGTGTTTGGTGGCATAGTCATCTGTGCTTAAACCCGCTGTCAGGATTGTTACATTGAGGCTGCTCAGCAAGCTTGAATCTATACATTCATGCTCGTTACCGATATGAATACCTCGTGCAGTTAATTTATCGTAACTAAAATTATAGTGGCGTTTTATGAGCTACATCGGCGTTGATAAACGAATTGCTAACTCTATTATTTTAGATTCTACTCAAATGCTAATTTCTTCTTATTCAAAGGAACTCAACATCTTGAAAGTTACATGCTAGATACTTCTGAATAATAATATATGCCTATATACGACTTTCCTTATCATAGGAGCATTGACATTCCCAATCAGCTAAAACTTAAATTTTATTTAAATTTAGTGAGTGAATTTAAGCTTGTTTCGAAAAAAAATTCAAATCTTATAGAATATATATATATCGGGAATTTCGTGGCAAAATTGTAGTCCTTTTTTGGAGAAGTAAGCGGCTGAGTAGTTATTTCTGCATATAATATTCTTTCAATACTCATATTTGAAACCGTAAAGTCTGGATAGAATTTATTGAAGTCGATTCGGCAAATAAGGTAAAGGTTCTATATTTATATAGTTGAAGTCTTCAACTAGTTAATATTTAACCGAATGCCCTCAATTTCACTTAACTACGTTCATTAACTAAACAGTTCTTCAACAGACTTAAGAGCCAAAAATCCCATTTTGTTTAATGGTTGTATTCACACTCATTATAATATGTTAAGTTTTTACGAAAACTGTTTATAGCCAATCCAGCGTCTGCCGTTTGTTAATATACTGGATTGGAGCATCTGGGTAAAATGCTATAGATCAGTGGCCAGCGTTTGGATGTATCGATACTTTCGTCTGAAAATTCTCAGAAGATGAACAGCTGCTATTTGCCTTCACAGATTGGATAGGCGGCGAACCAAACTGTGTGGTGAACAAAGAGCAGTGCGTACATCAGGGAACTAATTACAAAGATGGACTAATAACAAATTGTTTCAAAAATTAATTGCTAATTCAAAATCCCTTTGGTTAGAGAGATATTATTTTCTTGCCATTGGTAATTTGTACTGTCTCTAGTGTAGTAAATGATAATGTTTTGGGAAATAACTGATATTTACTCAATTTTGTTTTCAGAAGTCGCAATCAATCTAACGAAGAAACGCATATAGTTAAAATGTCAATTATCCATATTGAATTGCGTATACATGCACGCTTACGTGTAATATACCTTATGCGTAATGCAACCGTAACTTTATATTTATAATAGCGCTTGTAAGAAATCTCTCCAAAGCTCTAACACGTTGCTTTATACAGATTTAAATGGCTGTTGCTTAAAACCGAATTACTCTTCAGTGTCATATTGTCCAAAATGTAACGAACATTTTGGGTCTCTTTTTCTCGTAGTTTACTACCGTTGTAACTGTTCATGTTTCACGGACGCATAGCTGAGATATGATATCTCAATTCTTCGTTTCGGGGTTGGTGAATAAGTTCTCCACTTAGGTAAAGAGGTTGCAAGTGTATTGTCGTTGCATTGACACAATGGTGTTTGCGCTTAAGCAGCAAGATCCTTTAACAACAAGACCAAGCATCTGGGAAGTTTCTATAGACGCTTGTCCACAAAAGTACACCTTGTAATCCACGCGTGATAAGTTCCAATAAATGTCGTCGATGACATCTCCTGTATTAGCGCTATTTGTCGGAGTCGTCATCATGCCATATTAGTTCAAATCTACGCCTTTCCTGATTAAGCCTATAAGTCAATCGAAGCTGAACTTTCATTCTGTCGACGACTTATAATGCTTTGTACTGCTGGCCTTTGAAGTGCACCTCTGAGTTTCTAATGGAGCAAAACTAAATTTCTGTTAGGCCTATATTGCATTAACCCATAGTGATTGTCTGTGCAGCCAGTGAGAAGCAACCGTAAATTTACAGAGCTTATTATACAAAACAACAAGACGTATAGCCAAAGGAATTAGCGATTTGAACCCAACGTTTTCCTGCTTTCATATCTCTGCAGTGATTCTTAGCCATCTGCTGATAGCCGTTCAAAATGTACTTATCTACTCAGTCTTCATAATGGGAACTGTCAGTTAAACGCGTTAGTCTGGCGACAGCTGAATTCTGCATGCGAGCACGCAGGTATGCAGGGCATGCAAAAAGCATCAGAACGTATAAAACTTAATACAGAGACATTGTCGTAGAATAGTGAACAAAGTTTTGCAGCTGGGAGAAGAATTACAGGACGTGCAACGTGCATTCTGTGGTAAAAGGAAAAATGATGAAAACTACGTTAGCATTCCTTCTCTTCGAAGTGTTGGTCGCAGCCGTACAAAGGTTTGCTGTCCTGACATCCAGAATTCATTGGCAGACATGAAGTCGGATCTTCAAGCAGAGCAAGATCGCCTGGCAGACTTTTATCAAAAACTTGAAGATCAGTTCAACTGGCCACTTCAGAATGGTTTGTAAACTCGTTTTCTTGTTTCTAGCAACACAAACAATTCGATTCCGAAAACTAATTTAGCACAGTTTCATAAGTAACAAATGTAACACAACTGTCACCCAATGATCACTTCAGACTATAGTCTAATATTCGAAGAAAAGCGTTTGTGGCGCTCATCCGTGAGAAAGATCAGCTATTTCTAATATTGTGATGCCTTGTAAACAGATCGATCTTGCACATCTATAGAATTTGTCGTTTCAGTGCAGACGTTCGGGTGTGCAGACCATCTTAACGAGACAATGAAATGCAACTGACTGCAGTTTAGTACCTCAAAGGGAGAATTTATCAGGTATTCGACCTCATCTCGATTGGATAAATTAGTTCGCAAACCTTTCGTCAGTGGTGCAGATGGTGTTCAGTCAAAAAATGAGGTTCGTGACCTCGACCTTTTCCTCGCCAGAGCTCCCTCAATGACGTCAGGCATCACAGATCTAATAAGGATCAGCTCTGCGATCCTGAGACAACCAAGGTCTGTCTTCATGTCTTTTGCAAAGGATATGACCTGCTAACTAATGCATAGTTTGATCCTGAGTCGAAATGACTCCAGCTATGTCTCCTTTGCAGTCTTTTTACGGCGCAGTACCACTAGACTTCAAGCTATCATCAACGCCGCTTGTCGTCTTGGACTCGAACAAAGAATTTCGAATAAGTCACACTGTGCTGCGAAGTCAGCTTCGGTGGCTCAGGATCAGCAAGCGTCAAATTAAACTTTCCCATATTGTTATAAACTGTAGGGAATTAAGGCCCTTTGAATCATATGCATAGTTATGCTCTGTCACACCAGAGATGTATGAGTTACAGTAGTAAAATCGACTCGAATATAATGCTTTTGAATATGAAACATTAAGAAATTGCGAGGTCATGTAAGTGAGATCGACAATCCGACTTAACGACTGAATAAATTATCGACTAAATGACCGACTTTACTTTGATCTACTAACTCGCTTGTATACGTGCCTACGCATCAGAAATAATAATTCATTCTTGTTCGGATGTGAGTCAAGATTATCAAATTGTTTACCCAGAATCATTTGAACTACCATTTATTCTCAAATGTTAGAACACGCAGTTTACGATCCTTTTCTGACGCCAGTCGGTGCGTTATGTTTTCTATACAGTAACACATTAATCAATCGCGCGCTGTTTAAACAATCCAAATTGGTCAAAATGTAAACTTTCTGTACCGAAGTCGGACGTTCAGACTATCATGTGTCGTTAAACTAATATATTTTAAAATTGCTGCTTCTCTTCTATTCTAATGTATGTATGTATACTTGCGTATGTATCTAGACATTTATATAGCGCCTTTTAGATAACTAACAAAATGCGCTAAAGCAAAGAATCTACAGATTCAAAGAGTGCTGCTTAAATCCAATATACTCTTGAAAGCAACCGCTCTTCATTTTTCTTTCTTAAGAATCTTGAAGAAAATTGTAGCTTCAACTGAAACAGCTTATTTTTTTAGTGATAAATTGCTCAGCGACAATGTCGTAAATTATTAACTTATTTTTTATAGTGTTCATATTGTCTGAAATGTAACGAACGTTTTGGGTCGCTTTTCCACACAGTTTGCTAGTATTGTAACTGTACCTTTTACACGGACGCATAGCTGAGACATGATGTCTCAATCATTCGTTTCGGGGTTGGTGATTCAGTAATTATGGTAGATTAAGAGGTTACAAGTGTATTGTCACTCGTGTAGCCTACATACTTGAGAGCTCAAATGCATGGAATGTCTTTAGTGCTACGTTTACTTCATTTGTAATGGCAACCAAATGAGTCCCACAGCGCAGTCCTGACATCTCTTAGCAATCGTTGTCCAATTGTCACTTTCATAGACACAATTGTACAACTACCAGCCGAAGGGATATACGTGAAACCAGAAGGGCCAGTATCTAAAACTGTACACTTAGTTATTTAGCAAAAACACGTATAAATTTAGATAGATATAAAAAACACGTATACATTTAGATAGCGGCATTCAGAAATATTTTGGAAGTTGTCATTTAGATTAGATTGCCGAAGCTGTCCTTATGCAATGTGGTTCACTTCAAATAACCAACCATCTCACTTTGAAATCTTCGAAGACCGGGACAGAGAAAGATGAGGAAATACGCAAGCCTTAAATGCACTGAATCCAAAAGACTATAAGACTGTGAGAAGCGGACTGTTGCATCAGAGTCTACCATACAGACGAGATGAATAGATAAACAAGCGGTATGTAGAAAAGTTGAATGGCTTGCTTATGAGTAAAGTCAGAGGAAAATATGAATGGTTATGGCCGGGTGATTTATGTATGAAATACAAGGTGAAAAGATGGTGATCTGCGCCATACCTAGAACACTAGAACACCGTAAACGGCGGGGGTAACTATGACTCTCTTGTGTGGGTCCGTTAGTATGTTCCTGGAAATCGTGCCCGCAGAGTAATGCTTAGCTGGGTTAGGAGTGACATGGGTTGCTGTTGTCGCTCCTGTAATGCCTGGCGGCAGTTCCACGGCCTCTAACGGTGCCACTGCACTCGTTTCGTGCGATAGTGGTCACCCTAGTGTGCCCGCCGAATGCTTTATGTCGGTGATATTAGATGGCAATGAGGTATACCTTCTTTCAGAGGGCGATTGGTTGGATACCGTGGGAGGAAGAGCCTAGTAATCTGCGTCGTGTGATCTCGTCGGGGCGTGGGTGAAAAGCTTGGAATCCTGGGGTGAGGTCGACTTCAACTCCCTGAGCCGGGTGCGCCAACACTCGTTTGCTCTACCGTCCCATCAGACAACTTAAAGGCTGCGTTCTCTGGCCTTGTCTGTTGGACCGATCCGTTCGGGACGGAGGGGAATGGGCCCACACCTGCGCTTAACGCGGGATTGTTACTAGAGTCGGATCGAGTGCCAACCGATCGATGCAGTAGTGACCTGCACCCTGATAACTGGCCGTCATCGGGACAGAGAATGTAATCCGGGGCGGAGGGTTCTCACACACCCCTTTGTCGTTGGGTTACCACGAGTGCACCCGAGGAGGCAGGTGCCGGTAGCCTGATTCGTACCGGGATGGTGACCTGCGGCCGCCTTTAAAGCAAGTCATGGGCTCGAAGAGGGCCGCCCTGTTGCGCGCAGGGTGAAAGCCTAAACCCCGACCCCAGGGGTGGAGGCTGACAGGGAGATGTTTTACCTATAGCTTACCGAATGTCAAAATGAAGAAATTCAACAAGCGCAAGGGTAACGGCCTGGAGGGACTAGTACTCTCTTAAGGAATACACGCAAACGGCTCCATATAGACCAAAGAAATGAATATAAAGGAAAGAAATTCATAATACACTATCAGTGATCGTCATCGCCTACGGTGGGGTGTCTGTCATCAAGAGACTCTGTGACGAACAAGCCAACACAGGCGAGAAACGACATATCTCTAAGTCTTAAGTTTGACAGACAGGCCCAGAGCTTAAATAGCAAGTTTAAGCAGATAGTCAAATCGGTATGCTCTATCTACTTCTTGCAGATTTCTGTTGAAAATAAACTTTATTAAGCGTAAGAGGCGTCATCTATTGCCCCAAGGACAACGTCTTATGTAGGATATATTAAGCATATATAATAATGCTGTATAAACAATGTCGCGAAATCGTTTAATTAGAGTTAAGAAAAACCCAATTTCAAAGTTCAGTAGTTATATTTAAAATGCCTATTTACACCTTCTATTTTACAAAGACTCTTCCGTTCAACAGAAAAAAACAGCAACTGTCATCCACTGCAAACTATTCTATACAGAAAAACACCAGAATAAATCTCTCACGACAACCACAGTCTTAGGGGCGTAGTAGAAGTCTCGGGCATCTGGCGTTGGCCATGCTCCGTTCGGCTTTTCCACACGTACACACGCAACGTCCACACTCAGGAATACTTGACTGGATTAGGATTCCATCCCTCGTACTCAGTCGATAAGCTCGGCAATGGTCCCGTGTCATCAGACCAACCAGCTCCAATTCAACCGTACCACCAGGACCACGGGTACCGGGGGAAACGAAGACCAAGTAAGGAAATGAAAGAGTTTCTCGACTTCTCAGGCTTCTCGTCACTTCGCTCCTCCAGTTCCTCTGACTGAACCTCCTTCGAATTCCCCGGAAATCGTCTTCTCCTCGCTCTGTCACTCTGAAAACTGACTAAATCCACCGACTCTTCAACCCTATGTACAGACGTCCTTATTCATCGTGCCCAACAGCCGATCCTACTTTTCCCGTCAGCCAGATGCGTTCACAACAGGTATAAGCAAACTATAGCGCATTTTGTGACAAACAATCTATATATATATATATATATTTGTTGCAATTGATGTAATAGGACAGAGTTCAACTCTTTATAAACTATATGTATATCCGTTGTTGTAAGTGATGTAATTGGCCAGAGTTCAATGCTTTATAAACCATATATAGGCCTATGGAATTTATAAAGCATTGAACACTGGACAATTACATCAGTCCCCATTTTCCAGACTTATTATTCAACCAGACAGTCTGGTTGTCTTTTTCTGTTCGTACTTAAAAATAGAACTCTTCTTGGTGAACGAGCTTTTTCTGTTGCTGGACCTAATGTATGTGATCATTCTGCTAAATCGCTCGTGTCATTTCGTTCTCAGCTTATCACATACATTTTTAAAATTGCTTATCCACCATAGGCTGCCTCTCTTATAGTAGACTGACCTCATTGGTATTGCCTTATTGAGGTATAAACTTTTGGCAACAATTATGGAAAAACTCACTGGGCTTCAGTTAAAAGAAGTTTTCGATTTCTTCGACAGACTGCAAACTTAAAGCTGGTCTATAGGAGGACCAATGAAGATTTAGTTGGGTTTAGTGAGTCCGACTGGGGTGGTGACAAAAGGGATCTAAAGTCAACTACCGGCTACACTTTAATGTTGAGTGGTGCTACAATTAGATGGAACTCAGAAACAACCAACAGTTGCAAAGTCAACCACTGAAGCAGAATGTATGGCTCTGAGTATGGCCGCATCAGAAGCAATGTGACTGAAAGGACTTCATACATCAGGAACTTGTTCCACAAGCTTCAGATGTTGTGAAGATTTCCTGCGATAACAAAGGTGCAATTGACCTTGGAAAGAATCCGGGATACCAACCCAAAATAAGCACATTGCTGTCCAAGACCAATTCATCGGAGACAGAATTGCTACTGGAGGTACATGTGGTGGACAGATAGCAACATCAAATATGGCTGATGACTGATTAACAAAGGGACTGTTTAAAGAAGTACATTTGAAATGTATCATAGGCATGAGGCTAGTAAAATAGGAATCTTCGACCAATTTTGAATGTGTACAAAGGGGGGTGTCAGAATTGACACATTATACACTGTTTACACTAAAGGTGGCGCTTGGAAAGAACTCTTTTCTGGGTTCTATGTAATATGTAGTTCTGGTTCGTTTCGTTGCAGTTAGGTTTGACTAGATGTTAGAAGAACATTATAAAGCTAATAAATCCAGAATCTAATCTCTGAATTCCGACAAACTCCATCTTCTGGTATTATTAGTTCATCTGGTATCAATTGAAACGCAGTCTGTTGCATTCTTTGCATTTCAATTGTTGATTGTTTCAGAGACTATAAGCTACCAATGAGATACACAAGTCAAATAACGGTTTGTTAGAATAAGTTATGCAGGTAGATATTTAATCTGAGTAAACTGGAAACTGCCTAAAAGGTGCATTACTGTTCAGATCACCTGGGACCGTATTGATTACCGGATAAGCGAAAAACTAATTTTTATAATCGATTGCTATGGAAACAATAAAAACATGCCAATAAGACATATTTTATAAGCAGGTGTGCACTTGCAAGCATACACTTTATGTCAGAATATGTGAAGGCGTGTCTGAAAAATCTCTCACATTGTCGGAAAAATTCAAAATTGGGTTTGATATTGAACTGGATTGGGCTGGAGTTAAATGCTTCTATCACATGATTCTGTCGGAAGTACTAACAATTTATAATTTTAAAGATATTGGTAGTTTTGCGGTTACTTTTCATAAATCGCGAGTTACAGCTTGCCATAACTAACATTAGACTTTAGTTGCTGCGCCTAGGGGTCGTGAATTTTTATGAATATAGTAATTTAGAACTTATTCGTATGCCTGTGAATGAAATTAAATCTCCTCAAAAGCTGCTTAAAACGAATATTACTTGACTTTGTCATGTGCATAATATTTGATGCACACTACTTGAAATTAGGGCAATGATGACTTGCTAAATTAAGTTTTCTTGCACAGCATCATAATAAACTGTAAAAATGAAAATTCTTAGAGAAATTCTATATCAGGACAAATAGTTTGTCAGCTAATAAAACAAGGAATTTATATACCCATTAAACTTATTTTGAACCATGTCATGTTTCCTTAATTTCTAACCTTGTGCTTGCAAATAAACTTACCCGACTTTGTGACTGTTTTCTCAGGCTCTGGCACATATGAACTTTGTGTATTTTATGACGGATGGTGTCATTTTTCTTACTCTGAAATTCACTATTACTGCTTTTTCATTGTGAATGAAAGAATTTATTGATAGGGCCTGTCACTTTACACGGCGATAAATGGCAGGTGACGCAATGTCATGCCTGGCCAATGGCAAGACCAGCCAAGTGGTCAACTGTCTCAGCTTTGCGCGCCTTTTAGTCGCATGGTATAAATATTGTGCACTACTCAAAACCACTGTCAAACATATTTCGACAGCGCAAGAGCTTTAGCTTATAAATCCAACAATTTTGGCGTATTGACTTATAGAAGAATGTTGAAATTTAAGTTTACATGCGTTTTTATTTTCTGTGCTGCGTTTGTGAGAATTAAAGGAGAGGAGGAGGAGGAATACCTTTCTACAGGAGATTTCAAAGCTGCGATGTCAGAGATGAAGCTAAACTTTCAACAACTGAAAGACATAACGCTGGGTCGTTGTCGTAAACAGGAACCAGAAGTTACATGTCCGTTTTCGCAGAAAGGTTACTATATAATATTAGCCTTAGAGCTTTCGCCGGTATTTATCTAGACGTATTAACGACAGTAATTTCTCTCAAATTGCTATTCACTATTGTGTTAATTAGTATCAAGCAATGACATAATTCATGAACGTCTTCGACGTTCTACTAAAGGCTTTCGCGAACTTCACCGCCACAAACAGTCAAGAAACATTCTCAGCTTATAGTAAGCGGGGCGTTTATAGAACTGTTGAATAGTCATGTTTCAGCAGCTTTCTGGGGTTCATGAAATGCGATACGTAATGAACAGATACGTATATACGTAGAACATGCCCAACTTCTCCAGATCCACCCATGGGTTAAACTGCGCGTAAGGGTTCTTATCACAAAAATGGAAATATCATCCCGTTCGAACAAGCGATAGGCAGGAACCGTGCAGCACAGCTCGGTTTCGTAAATCGGGAACTGATTTCTTCACAATGGTCCACGAAAAACACATAAAGCCTATGTGAGAAAATACGAAAAAAGACAAACCTAGAAAGCACTGGGCGCGACCACAAAGAAAACGCATGCAAAGACATAGGCATGTCCAACCACAACCGATATAGAACTCGATATCCACAGGAAAAATAAGCTGTTTGCACCCGCTTGACACCCATGATCCTGGCTTGGCTCCAGACCTCACCAAACAACTTGGCTTTTTTCTGGATTTTATTTGATATAGCGCCGGTAAATAGACTGGTCCATCGAATGCGGCTTTTGGATGGCGCTAAGAAATTTCGGAGATTTTCTTTACATTACATCGTAATTATATGGAACTGAATCAATAACTCTGAAATTTACCTATTTTGCAGAACATTCAAGACGAATTAAGTGCTGAGTAAACTTAGAATAACTGCTATAACTTTCTAGAACTTTCGAGAATATTCTAGAATGTCAGAGAACTTTCTTAAACTTTCCAGAAATATAAATAGCAGTATAAATACAGTGGCATTAAGCCCACCAGTTCAGTTTAGTAATAGCTGCCTAAATGGATACATATCTGAGATGGCTCAAGAGGCCGCAAGCATCCGGTAGACGAATTTTGCTATGACTGCGGCCAATTTATCACATATGCGGACCTTCCTTCATCCATCGCCCCAGTGCCACACTGCCCTGAGCTTCCCGTATCCACTCCTCCGGAGAGAAAGCAGCAGTCTTCGGAAGAGAGCAGTAGGTCAGAGAGCGAGGAAGACGTTAGAGATCCAGTTACAATTTCCGAGCTGAGGAGAGAAACCCATACTATTCCAACCAAAAAGCGACTTGATCAGAGATCTTGGTCTCACCAAGTTTAATGGCGAGCTTCTAACCTGTAAGCTCATTCAATGGCACTTGTTTGGATGAAAATGTGCAAGTCGCAGATCAGAGGAAGCGTCACCAAACTTTCTCCAGTTTCTTCACCAGTCAAGATGGGCTCTGCTTATGCGACAATGTGACCGGTCTGTTCGAGGCAATTGGAATCGACTGTAACCTGAACGAGTACCGTCTCTTCACTGACAGTTCATCCATGAGCCTCAATACTGTGCTGCTCCATAACAGGAGCAAGTACCCGTCTCTCCAAATGGCTCGCTCGGTGCACCTCAGAGAGGATTACAACAGCATCAAAAGCTTACTAGACGTCTTGAAGTATGATAAGTACGGCTGGGAGGTCATTGGAGAATTCAAAATGGTAGCATTCCTGATGGGTCTCAAAAGCGATAGCTTCCCTGCTATCTTTGCCTATGGGACAACAGGGGCAACAAGGTGCACTACCACAGGCGGGTATGACCACAGCGGATCGAGTCCACTGTGGGAAGGAACAACGGAAGCCCAGACGCTGCTGATGCCAACACTGAACATAAAATTGGCCTTATGAAACAATTTATCACAGCTTTAGATAAGCAGTTGAAAGCCTTCAGGTACCTTCAAGACGTCTTCTCTTACCTGTCTGAGGCAAAGGTCAAGCTGGTGTCTTCGTCGGACCACAGATATAGAAGATCCTGCAATGCAAAGAATTCCCAAGAAGATCACTAGCAAGGAGAAAAGGCTTGGAACTGCTTTGTCGCAGTGGTTAGGGGCTTCGTGGGCAATCAGAAGGCCGAAAACTGTGTGGAGATGGTTGAGACTCTGGTGAAGAACTGCGGCAAAATGGGCTGCAGGATGTCCCTCAAAGTTCATATTCTTGATGCCCATCTTTATAACTTCAAGGAGAACATGGAAGCGTACTCGGAGGAGCAAGGCGAGCGCTTCCACCAGGATATATTGGACTTTGAACGTGGCTACCAAGGACATACGAGAAGGTGATGGGGGACCATATTAATTATGGGAGATGATTCGCGATAGTGATTTACAGTATAATCTTAAATCTCGAGAAACTACTCACTTCTAAACCTTTTGTGGTTATTTTTGTATAACTATAGTGTAAATACATGTTAATTTTGATTCATGTTTTTTAATGACTTTTTGTGAACGAAAACACGCAACTTCGCCCGTTTTTGTCATTGGAAATAGGTAAATTTCAGATTATTACTATCCTGGTCACAAAACCAAAGTTTGTGGGAAATAACAGCCATTTTCCGTACTTTTGTGGCATAAACAAGTAGGAAATAACACTTACTACCCATGAACAAAAATTGTGTTACACAGTGTTATATTATAAATTATATTATATGTTAACTAAAAATGAGTTATAAACCCACATTGAGCGAGGCATAAATCACTCAGCACTCAAACGGAAGTAGACATCAGGTAGTTCTTTTATCGCGAAGGGCAGCCAACAAGTTAATTAATCGCATCGTAAAGAGAATATGTCTCCTTATCGCCTTATCACATTGTCATGACCGCAAACGACAGATTGAATGAAGGATCACTGTAGTGATAATCAGTATAAATCTTCAGGCGCCCTTTCCATTAAGCTGATTGCCTTCACATTTAACAGAGTTGGTTACGCTGCAGATAGCTCTAACAACTTGTTCAATATGTCTATATCTTTGAGAGCACTCACAGAATCCTGTATTTTTCATTGTGATTGATAGCAAGGAACAGTGTACAATGTACAATGTGCAATGTACTCTGCATGTTTATAGAGATAAATGAACTTAGTCAAAATAATCTGAGATGTCTAAACCTGAAGAGTTAATCACTCAATAGGAGTTTTGTGAAAACAAGACGAGCAAAATATAGACTATGATGGAAAACGCTATCGATTCGGCTTATCGCAATAGCTAAGGAACTTTGAGCAAAAGCAGCGTTGCAATTTATTACCAATCTCAGCCGTACTCGTCATGAGTAGAAGATAGTGTCAGTTGAGATTTATGTCGCTGACATTCTGCTGTCATGTTGTCTTGATTTTATCAACAAATCTTCAAAAGTGTATGATTACGAAAAGCAGACTATAATTTATAATTTGAACTGTTACTGAATCAGTTGCACTCACGAGAAGAACTTCCTCCTCCTCTCCCTCCTCCTGATTCTCCTTCTATTCCTTATCTTCTCCCTCTTTCAGTTGTAGCGTGGTTAAGACATTCAACGCGTTAGCTGAAACCACTCGGTAGCCGAACACTAGAGAGAACCCGCTTCGAATTTGTCTGGAATGTACATAAAAGAAATGCATGTGTGATGTTTTGCATTCGTTGATACTTTTACTAATTAACAAAGTTTACTCTTTTGGCTGAAATGGAATAGGTCTAATTGATAGCCAAACTAATAATTCATGCAACTTTCCAAAGCTTTGTGAATGTCTCTGACTATAGTTATTGTTTCGTTTACAAATCCTCTAAGTGTGCTATTTTAGGTGGTTGTCCAGCTGGGTTCATTTATCTACCCTTAGCTCAAAGTTGTTACAGGGTACTTTATGAAACTCACACGTGGGCATCAGCTGATTTAAGATGCCGGCAGCTACACAAAGGAGCCCGCTTGGCTGCCATAACGAGTCAAGATGAAAGCAACGCTTTGAAGTCATACTTGCGACTTCAATTTGAAAGTAAGTATGTGTCAGAATAACGCTAAAAGAATATTCAAACTTTAAGTGCATTAATTAAATCAGTCGTTTTTTTGTGAAATATACAATAACTCCGACTCTGAAACCTGATTTCTACCTAGCTTCTTGTTTCCGCGGTTGTCTCTGCCTCACAGCAGCAGATTAGGGCAGACAAGACAAACAGCCTATACAGTTTCAGATTCGTGTTCAGCTGAATGGTTGAGAGCCATAAGTGACTAAACACAGATACCATACAGGTCTCGATGCGCAGCCTGAACTCTCAAAATCACCGAAAAAGACTGATTAGCATTCACGGTAGATGAAGATATCCATAATTTCTCCAATGTCTCTCGTGATCGTCGATGTGTGTCCAAGTGAAACACTGGACTGTGTCCTGTCCTGATGTGGCTCCAAATGAACTCCAGAAGGAAGGTCTTGGCCTAATATTTCATACCTAGTAAAAGCATCTCCAGCATTTCTTCCAGCAACACGAAGTATTAATAATTTCTCAATCTCAGAACCGTTGGCCGTGAATGGATTGACACGTAACCAACGCATCGTTCAATTTGTCATTTACTTCTCAGCTATGGCTCGTGACCGATTCTGTGTTGATTGCATCGTCACAGATGGGCAAACCAACTGTCAGGATTGTTGCATTCAGTCCGCTCAACAAGCTTGATCCTGGACATTTTAATTAAGCACGCTATCAGAGATTAAAAACACAGCAGGCTGTTATTTTGTCATAGCTAAAATTATATTGGCATTTTGCGAACTATACATCGGCGTTGATAATGGAATTGCTTAAACTATTATTTCAAATTACAGTTATTCGCTAATTTTTTTTTTATTCATTGGAATTAAATGTTTTATGTCAAATGAAAGATACTTCTGACTATTAATCTAGGCCTATAGACGGCTTTTTAGTATTATACGAACACTGAAATACAAATCAGCTAAAATTGAAATTTAATTTAAATTTATTAAACGAATTTAGCCTTGTTTCAAAATTTTCAAATCTTATACAATATAAAGTATATTAAAAAGTTCGTGCAAAAGAATTTCATCTGTTACGATTCTTTTAACATTCATATTCACAAATGTAAATTCTATAAGTAGATTTTATTAAAGTCATTTGGTCAATTTTTGGTAAAAGTTCTATATTTATAGAATTAAGCTCTTCAAAGGTTTCGCATTTAAATGAATGCCTGCAATTCACTTAACTAGGTTCGTTAACTATACAGGTCTTTACAAGTTTTTGAGCCAAAAATCCTGATTTATGAAATGGTTATGTTCATACTCTTGGCAAAATGTAAATTTTGTCCAAAACCTGGTTATAGCCAATCCAGCGTCTGCCGTCTGTGCAGTTCCAAGCACTAGCAATTGGAATCCGGGGAAAGTTCTTTGGCTCAGTGGTCAGCGTTTAGACGAAAACAGCTGTATAGATCCTTTCGTCTGGAAATTATCAAAAGATGAGCAGCTGCCATTCACCTTCACAGACTGGAACCCCGTCCAACCAGACTGCTACCTCAACAAGGAGCACTGCATGCATCTGATGAGTGGATATAGTTATCGTTGGAACGATATGTCGTGCGGCGGGAGGATCTGCTCTCTCTGCGAATATCAGCCAGCCTAAATAATGTTGCTTTACGACTTCGTATGCTTTTGAATATCTTGGTATTATTTCCTTTTTCAAACAATTTTCAGTTTAGTTGGATAAACAATTGACATTAAATTAAAGTGGAAGAAAAATTACAATTGCTTCAAAATCGAATAATCATGTGAGTTTGATTTGTGAATAGATCATTTATTCGAGATAATACTTAATTATTATGTATTACAGTCAGCTATAACGTTTGCACCAGTTGCCTTACCTTTGCATATAATGGTTTAGTTTATACATGTGCATAAGCAATTTTTAATAAATTATAAGATATGGGCTAAATGCAAGTAGCTCAAGAAATTAATTGCTAAGTCAAAATTAGTTTAGGTAAATGAGATATTATTTGCTTCACATTGATGATTTTCACTGTTTCTACTGCAGTAAATAAAAATGTTTGGAAGATTCTGATATTTACGCAATTTTGTTTTCAGAATTCACAATCAGTCTAATGAAGAAAAGTATAAATCAAGTCACCGTTAGCCAAATTAGTTAAACTTTTTATACCAAAGTTCGTGCATATGCTTATGTATGTGTGAATGTATCTATACTAATTACGGCAACCGTTACTTGATATTTATTACAACTCCTTTTAGAAATCTCTAAAAAGAGCTATCGCGTCGCGCTCTACAGATTTAAAGGAGTGCTGCTTAAAACCCAATTTACTCTTGAAAGCAACTATTCTTCAGTTTCCTTTCTTAGGAATCTTTAAAAATTTGTAGCGTTCAACTTAAACAGCATGTTTTTTTTGAGAGATAAATTGTGCAGCGAGAACATTCTAAATTATTACCTTATAATAGTAAATGCTCATAGTATCCGAAATTGACTACAGCAGTGTCGTCTTTGAAGTCTTGCCATAGCGCAGCACCATTAGATTTCAGGCGATCATCAACGCTTCTTGTCGTTTGGGGTTCGAACAAAGAAGTTAGAATATTTCACACTGTCCTCCGAGGTCATCTTTAGTGGTTCAGGATCAGCAAGAGTCAAAATTCAAAGTTTGGCATATTGTCTATATAATTGTCTGAATAACTGTACAAAGCGATATGTCGCAGACTGAAAGAAACCGCTATCTGACAACCCTAATCGACTGCGGTTGCGATTATCAAAGTATGCCTATGTCTTCGAGCCACTATTAATACTCGGTGATAATACCTCTAGGGTTGGTGACCCGAGTAAGTAAAACAATCGTGCAACATCTATTCAGGATACCAAGAGTGTTCACGATTTAAAAGAGGCAATTGAAGCTCTACATATCATCTAACTTTTCTCAAACTCTTAGCACTCACACTGACAATTGATCTTCTAAAGCACTTTAGAAGCAGCTCGGCACCTATAATTAATGCTATATATATAATTATATTGTATTAATTACGTCGAAAACTGCGTTGCATTATAAACTTAAAACAAGAGTTGAGTCGGATTATTTGAGGAATAATACATCAACAGTGGTGATCGCTAATTGTGAGTAATGTCTTTAAGCCTTGGTTACTGCAGGGAATTAAGACCGGTTGAATCGTGTTTGGCTCTTGGATATATTGCAGCGAGATCTAACCATCTGGTATCAACACCATAAGGCCTACATATTTCAGTATGCTCGTTCTCATCATGCTGCCTCGTAGATGGGTTACTAATGATATTCACCAGCTTTTGAAAAATGTCGCACAATAACCCGCTAGGTGGCGCAGATGTGAAAATGGTACTCAACTGACTTCTCGTCTTAGTTTTGACAAGTCAATAACGATTGATTCTTACGTTCTAATCATGCTGAAAGCATTGCGTTAGAGTCTCCGATTCCGTGAAACCTGATTTCTGCCTAGCTTCATGTTTAGGACTTCCGAAGTTGCCTGTGCCTCGCAGCAAAAAGCAAGACATACAAGACAAGCAACCTATAAAGTTTGAGGTTTGTGTTCAGCGGAATGCTTGAGCGCGACAAGCGACTGTACATAGATACCATACACAACATGGCTATTTTGATTCGTGGTTTGATCTCTCAAAATCACTGGTAAGCACTGGTAGATGAAGGTATTCATAATAGCGCCACTGCCTCTTGAGATCGTCGATATGCGCCCAAGTGCAACATTCCACTGCATTCTGAGTTCTTTTCTGGCCCCATTTCAATTCCAGAACGAAGGTCTTGGCCGAATCCACCATATCTAGCATTTCTTCCCCCAACGCGACGTAATAATAATTAGCTTGGGGTGGACGAATCTTAAAGTCCTAGACATGCACATAACAAGTGTATCGTAGGATGTTATTTACTTCTCAGCTATCGCTCGTACGAGATTCTGTGTTTGGTGGCATAGTCATCTGTGCTTAAACCCGCTGTCAGGATTGTTACATTGAGGCTGCTCAGCAAGCTTGAATCTATACATTCATGCTCGTTACCGATATGAATACCTCGTGCAGTTAATTTATCGTAACTAAAATTATAGTGGCGTTTTACGAGCTACATCGGCGTTGATAAACGAATTGCTAAATCAATTATTTTAAATGGTAGTCGTTCGCTAATTTCTTCTTATTCAAAGGAACTCCATATTTTGAAAGTTATCTGCTAGATACTTCTGAATATTAATATATGTCTATATACGCCTTTCCTTATCATAGGAGTATTGCAATTCAAATCAGCTAAAACTTAAATTTTATTTAAATTTACTGGGCGAATTTAACCTGGTTTCGAAAAAAATTCAAATCTTATAATATATATATATATATATATATATATATATATATATATATATATATATATATATATATATATATATATATATCGGGAATTTCGTGGCAAAATTGTAGTCCTTTTTTGGAGAAGTAAGCGGCTGGGTAGTTATTTCTGCATATAATATTCTTTCAACACTCATATTTGAAACTGTAAAGTCTGTGGATAGAATTTATTGAAGTCGATTCGTTAATTACGGTAAAGGTTTTATATTTATATAGTTAAAGTCTTCAACTAGTTAATATTTAACTGAATGCCCTCAATTTCTCTTAACTACGTTAATTAACTAAACAGTTCTTCAACATACTTAAGAGCCAACATTCCTGTTTTGTTTAATGGTTGTATTCACACTCATTATAATATGTTAAGTTTTTACGAAAACTGTTTATAGCCAATCCAGCGTCTGCCGTTTGTTAATATACTGTATTGGAGCATCTGGGTAAAATGCTATGGATCAGTGGCCAGCGTTTGGATGTATCGATCCTTTCGTCTGAAAAGTCTCAGAAGATGAACAGCTGCCATTTGCCTTCACAGATTGGCTAGGCGGCGAACCAAACTGAATGGTGAACAAAGAGCAGTGCGTGCATCTACGGGCATCAGGGAACTAATTACAAAGATGGACTAATAACAAATTGTTTCAAAAATTAATTGCTAATTCAAAATCAGTTTGATTAGGGAGATATTATTTTCTTGCCATTGGTAATTTGTACTGTCTCTAGTGTAGTAAATGATAATGTTTTGGGAAATAACTGATATTTACTCAATTTTGTTTTCAGAAGTCGCAATCAATCTAACGAAGAAACGCATATGGTTAAAATGTCAATTATCCATATTGAATTGCGTATACATGCACGCTTACGTGTAATATACCTTATGCGTAATGCAACCGTAACTTTATATTTATAATAGCGCTGTGAGAAATCTCTAAAAAGCTCTAACACGTTGCTTTATACAGATTTAAATGGCTGTTGCTTAAAACCGAATTCTCTTCAGTGTCATATTGTCCAAAATGTAACGAACATTTTGGGTCTCTTTTTCTCGTAGTTTACTACCGTTGTAACTGTTCATGTTTAACGGACGCATAGCTGAGATATGATATCTCAATTCTTCATTTCGGGGTTGGTGAATAAGTTCTCCACTTAGGTAAAGAGGTTGCAAGTGTATTGTCGTTGCATTGAAACAATGGTGTTTGCGCTTAAGCAGCAAGATCCTTCAACAACAAGACCATGCATGTGGGGAGTTTCTGTAGACGCTGGTCCGCAAAAGTACACCTTTTAATCCACGCGTGATACGTTCCAATAAATGTCGTCGATGACTTCTCCTGTATTAGCGCTATTTGTCGGAGTCGTCATCTTGCCATATTAGTTCAATTCTACGCCTTTCCTGATTAAGCCCATAAGTCAATTGAAGCTGAACTTTCATCTGTCGATGACTTATAATGCTTTGTACTGCTGGCCTTTGAAGTGCACCTCTGAGTTTCTAATGGAGCAAAACTAAATTTCTGTTAGGCCTATATTGCATTGACCCATGGTGATTGTCTGTGCAGCCAGTGAGAAGCAACCGTAAATTTACAGAGCTTATTACACTAAATAACAAGATGTATAAACAACGCAATTATCGATTTGAACCCAACGTTTTCCTTTTTTCATATCTCTGCAGTTATTCTTAGCCAGCTGCTGATAGCCGTTCGAAATGCAATTATCTACCCAGTCTTCATAATGGGAACTATCAGTGAAACGTGTGGGTCTAGCGATAGCTGAATACTGCATGCGAGTATGCAGGTATGCAGGGCATGCAACAAGCATCAGAACGTATAAAACCTGATACACAGACACTGTCATAGAATATTGGACAAAGTTTTGCAGCTGCAGGAAGAATTACAGGACGTGCAACGTGCATTCTGTGATAAAAGGAAAAATGTTGAAAGCTACGTTAGCATTCCTTCTCTTTGAATTGTTGGTCGCAGCCGCACACGACCCAGAACCATGCTGTGCTGACATCCAGAATTCACTGGCAGACGTGAAGATGGATCTTGAAGCCGTGCAAGATCAGCTGTCATACCTTCGTGAAAAACTCGCAGATCAGTTCAACTGGCCATCTCAGAAAGGTTTGTAGACCCGCTTTCTTATCTCTAGGAATACACGTTACAAATGTCACCCAATGATCATTTCAGACCATAGTCTATTGTTCGAAGGAAAGCATTTGTGGCACTCATCTGAGAGCTAGGTTAGCCATTTGAAATACAGTGATGCCTTGTGAACAGATCAATTTTGCAGGTCAGTTGCTTCTGTCGTTTCACTGCAGACGTTGAGGTCTGCAGATCATCTTAATGAGCCCCACTAGTCACATCGCAGACTGAATGAAATGCAACTGACTGCAGTTTAGTACCTTAAAGAAAGAATTTATCTGGTATTCGACCTCATCTCATTTCGAAAAATTAGACCGCAACCCTTTCGTCAGTGGTGCAGAATCTGCTGAGCCAAAAAACGAGGTTCCTGACCTCGACCTTTTCCTCGACAGAACTCTCTCAATGACCTCATGCAACACAGAGCTAGTAAGGACCAGCTCTGCGATCCTAAGGCAACCAAGGTCTGTCTCGATATCTCTTGCAAATGGTGTGACTAGCTAACTAATGCATAGTTTGATACTGAGTCGAACTGACTACAGCAGTGTCGCCTTTACAGTCTTGCCATAGCGCAGTACCATTAGACTGTCATTAATGCTGCCTGTGGTTTGTGGCTCGAATAAAATCCGACTAAGTCACACTGTGCTGCGAGGTCAGCTTCAGTGTCTCACAATCAGCTAGAGTCAAATTCAACCTGCGACATATTGCTTATATATATATATATATATAGAGAGAGAGAGCGAGAGAGAGAGAGAGTATCTGAATAACGCTATGGCGCAGACTCAATGAAGCCGCTACCTGACGACCCTAATCGACTGGGGTTGCGATCATCAAAAAGTCGGCCGATATCTTTCAAGCCACCTACTAATATAGGCCTAAATATGGTGAGAGGTCCTTTAAGTTTGGTGACCCGAGTGGGTGAAACAATCGTACGACATCTAATTACGCGACCAAGAGTGTTCACGTTTTAAAACAGACAATTTAAGCTCTACATATTATTATCTAACTTTTATCGAACTTTTAGTACTCGCACTGACAATTGATCTTCTAAAGCACCATTGAAGCAGGTCGGACCTACAATGCTATATATTATATTATATTAATTGCATCGCATAATTGTGTTGCATTATAAACTTAAAACAGGAGTTGAACCGGATTCTTTGTGGAAGAATATACCAACAATGGTGGTCGCAAATTATAAGTGATGTCTTCACGCCTTTGTTACTGTAGGGAATTAAGACCCGTTGAATCGTATGGAAATTTATATTCTGTCACACCAGAGATGTATGAGTTACAGTAGTAAAATCGGCTAGAAAATAATGATTTTGAATATGAAAAGTAAGGTCATGTGAGTCAGATCGACAATCCGAATTAACGGCTAACGGCTGAATAAATTATCGACTAAATGACCGACTTTATTATGACCTACTTACGTACTTGCATATGTACCTACGCATCCGAAGTAGTAATTCATTCTGGACCAGATGTGGGTCAAAATTATTTAATTGTTTATCCAGAATCAGTTGAACTAAGATTTATTCTCAATTGTAAGAACACGCAGTTTTCGATCCTTTGCTGATGCCAGTCGGTGCGTTATGTTTTCTATGCAGTAACACATTACACAATCACTCGCTGTTCAAATTATCCAACTTGTAAGTGGTGCGTGATGGTTAGCATGCCGTCCTGTTCACAGAAAGGTCGGGATTAAAATTCGTGCAAGGACAGAAATTTGTTTCGAGATTTCGGCTCCACTTGCGCCTCTGGCCCACTCAGCTGTACAGAGTACATTGACTTAAACTGGCAGTTGGAAGATCAGACGACGAGAGAGAGCTGGTGACTCGACCTTATAAGCCGAGGTCAAGAAAAGTGAAGTCGATGGCTTCTTCCCGCCCTTATACGCCGAAACTAAAAAATGAAGTAGTGAGCGCTTCGCACCCATGGCTGCCTCCCAGTCTAGCTTAAGAGATTGATGTTCTCTCTTTCTAAGAATTAGATTGCAAGCTGTTACAAGATACTTATATAGCAAACTTCAATATGTTTTGGGTACTGCCGCGCGAATCGTAATCCGTCTGCTAAGTCCAGCCTGTTTGTCAGATCCGATGAGACAGCAATTACATCGGCTGTCCGCAAAGAGTTGACTACAAACTAGCTATGATTGGCTAGAAATGCCAGCATGGACTGGTTCCATCCTATCTATACAGGTTCTGCATTCCGGTTGCGACAGCTGCTGATCGATCCTGCTTAGAAGCCTACGTTCTGCGACCAACAGGAATCTCATAGTTCCAAAGATTTTCAACACATTTGGCTATCATGAATTTTGTTGCTCTTGCTCCACAGTGTGGAATGCAGTATCGACTTTCACCAAAGATAAAACTCTTCCGATAACAAGTTTTAAAAAGAAGCTTAAAACTTACATGTTAACTAGGTCTGCCAAGATTGATGTGCGTTCCTATCAATTTATAAACCATGATATTGCTCGATATTACTCGGTAGGACGTTTTTAAGGTCACTACATGCGTCTTTGAGGCTGTTGTTAGGCCTAATTGTGCGATTTATAAATGTCTGTTCAACTATAGTAATTAATAACATAATCATGTTTTGCAATTGCATTTCTTAATGGCAGCCTAGTCATCGTGCTATAAGCTGAAGTGCAAGCACTTTTAATTAGGTCTCAGAAGTAAATCGATGAACTGCTAATTGTAAAATATTCGAATCATGGCATTCCAAGTTAGAAATTTAATTACAGAAATCAACAGCAAACTTTATCAGCTGCGTAGTATTTAATTACTTTCATGTAGATGAAGTATACTACAGATAGAAAGACATGAAAATTATATAGATGACTGCTCAATATACTAATTAAGCAAATGTTACGATCTTAGTCAAAACGATTAATACTGACTCTAGTGAGAGTCGAAACTCTGTGAATCAGCACATCCAGCATTACAGTTGCCTAAAACATGATTCCCTAGTATGTGTTGAGCAAAAGGATCAATATTTCGGGGTAGTGAGCCATAGGCGCCTTCCACCTTAAGCATTCCTTGAGGCAAGTCACCTACCTATCTTATGTCACCATGGGGGCAATAGATCATGAGATAGGAACGCTGTGCACGTACAGGAAGTGAAACGAACTTCTAATAAAAGAACTGCCTCTTGTCAACCCCGACACCACCCAGCCAATAGAAAGGGCATCGCAGCGCCATTTAATTTGGTGGGGGAAATCAGTTTGGCGAATTCATCACCGATCAAGTGGAGCTGCTGTTGGGCATTCGTTTGAAGACAGCTAACTCGTACTCGAAACCCCGACCTCGAGAGGTTCCACTCCCTGATGGGGAGGCGTTTCACTAAACTAGTCTGATCTAAGGACTCCTGCAGCGCCGTTATCATAATAATGCCGAAGACTTCAGTCGATGGTCGCTTCAAGTGAAAATCGCAGTCAAATATCATAAACCGTTGGAGAACCCGGGTCGAATTCCACAAGGACAGAGAAAAGAGAAGCCATGCTACGGTGGGAAGCAGGCTGGAAGTGACTCTTTAACACACCCAGCGTGCGATCGAGACCTTCATGAAGTTTGTAGAGCGTTTGCCTGTTCACGGTGGAAAAGCAAGAAGCACAAACTGATCCACGTCGAGATCTTTGTGCACCACTACAAAGACCTAAACGACCTTTTCGAGAAGATTCAGCTTCTGGGGACTAGCAAAGCGGCTGGACCACGAGATGTCAGCGATTCTGGACGAGTTAATGCTTTCGAGCGCGATCGCGAACTTCAGTCTGGATTGACGTGTGGCGGTTAACGTGGCAGCTAGCAGCAGCAAGGGCCTATGTAATACCAAGAAATCATGCATTCGGAACCAGTCATAGAACAGAAGTTACCGGCTACGCTAACAGTGGTTGAAGATTCTCCTAGACGAACTAGGTTACAGCCTTGTATCTGCCAACGGAAATATAGGATGTTGTTCGGTATTTCATTAGAAGGCCTGTAACTGTAAACTGTAACTGAGTGTAGGTAGAAGTTAGGCTAGTAGGTGCATCTCGGTGAGTGTTGTGTCTCAGAAAGAGACGTCTGGCGTGGTCAAGTCTGTTGGTATAGTGCTGATATTATTATTAAATAACTTGAGTGAAGTTGTCCAGCTGTCTTGTTAATCCATAGCTACTCCACCCCTCTAGAATAAACTCCCTCCAGATTTACGACAATTATCTGATCCATCTTATGAACTCACCATCGCTTCACCCTTTGCAATCTCAGCGCAGGTCTTCCACACAAAACTAAAACACTCCTCTTCCGCAGATCCTATCCTGGTTCCTCTTCTTCCCCTTATCCATCCTGCAGATCCAATTCCAAACACCACCCATCATAGCCGTCTGACTGCCTGCCTCCCTGACTCTTGGATCTTAACATGGAGCTGCGCCCTTCTCGCCTATCGATTTTGTTTAGACTGAGCCCTGTGAATAGGCTGGTTCTCGCGACTTAGCTTTCTTTGGGAGCTGTAGAAACCTCGAGATTACGATTACGATTAATCAGTATAACCAGATTAAGCATAAATAACTACGCGGCTAGGTTATACATTTACCTACATTTTAAGCGATAGCTTAGTGGTAAGCATGTTCGACTGTCAACCCAAAGGTAGGGGGTTCAATTCCCCGCAGGGCAAAAGAGATGTTTCGAGATGTCTGCTCCACTGCGCGTGCTGGCGAACTCAGCTCTACAATGAATACACTTGCCATAAACTGTCGGTAAGGGGATCATGCGGCGGTGGAGAGGACAGGCTCATTTGCCCTTATACGCCGAGGCTAAGAAAATGAAGCGCTTCATACCCATGACTTCTTCTCAGAATTAGCTGAAGGGACTGTTCTTTTTCAATATAACTCCGTGCTTATTAAGATAAATCACTGACGCCTATAGGTATCGTTGTTACTGATGACAGTGTACAGTGCAGTTTTCTTGTGATCAATTATCAAACTGATCTGAGATATCCAAATACGAATATCTGGTTTGTGAAAGGAGTATCAGCTAGACATTTCGGCTTATCGCAACGGCTAAGGAACTTCGAGAAAAAGAAGCGTAGCAATTACTGACCAATCTCGGTTCTTCTTGTCATGAGTAGAATATAGTTTCAGTTGAGATTCATGTCACTAACATTCTGCTATCACATAGTCTTAGAACTCACCAGCTAATTATTACAACAATGCACGCAGTTATAATTGATGACTTGACTTGTTATTGATTCAGTTACACTCAGGAGAAGAACTTCTTCATCCTACCCCTTTTACTCCTCCACTTCCTCCTCCACAGCGTCATCTTCTTTCAGTTGTAGCATGGCTGAAACATTTAGAACGGTAGTTGAAACTGCTCAGTAACCGAAACACAAGATATAACATGCCTCAAAGGTGCTCGAATGTACATCAAAGAAATGCATAAGTAGTGTTTTGCTTTTATTGATTCTTTTACTTGGTAACAAAGTTTATTATATTAGACAGTATGATGTAATTGATTATCAAACTAATAACAACACGCGCAACTTCCCAAAGCTTGGTAAATATGTTCCACTGTGTTGTTTTTCACTTAAGTTCTGGTGTTTTAGGTGACTGCCCAACTGGGTTCATTTATCTACCCAAAGCTGAGAGTTGCTATAAAGTAGTTTATGAAACTCACACATGGGATTCAGCTGGCAGCAAATGCCGGCAGCAACACAAAGGAGCACACTTGGCTGCCATATCAAGTCGAGAAGAAAGCAACGCGTTGAAATCATTCTTGCGGCTTCATTTTGGAAGTAAGTATGGGTCAGAATTATGGAAACAGAATAGTCAGACTTTATCTTCATTAACTGAATCAGTAGTTCCGTTATACTGTACAGTAATAGTCACCCATTCTAGGAATGATGATATCTGCGTAGCCTCTTGTTTAGGACTTGTGGTTGTCTCTACCGCGCGGCAACAGAGTGAGGCAGGCAAAAATAAACATCATATGCAAGTTGACGTTCAGCTGAATGCTTGAGAGCCGCATGTGACCATACAAGACTCGGCGATTTCGATGCGTAGCCTGATCTTCCAAAATCTCCGATAAATACTGATTGGCTAAACACTTACACGGTAGATGAAGAATCCATTATAGCTCCGCTGCTTCTCGTGATCGTTGATATGTGCCTAAGTGCAACAGTTCACTTTGATTTGGATCCCTGTCTGGCCTCAGTTCAATTCCAGAACGAAGGTCTTGGCCTAATACTCCATATCTAGTAGGAACACCTCAATCAATTCTTCCCTTGGCTTGTACCCATAGGTCGCCTCTCTGTTTCGGCGGATGGACCTTCTGGATATTCATTGACTGCGGCTTGATTTTGGTGCGTCATCGGCTGACACCTTGTGTATTAGACACTGGCGCTATAGATGTTTCAAGTTACAATTTATTCCAGGAACGCGATCTATTAATAATTTTCCAATCTCATGAAAGCCATCTATTAATAATTTTTGCAATATCATGCTTGTTAGCCGGAAATGTACTAATCTTAACTTCCCAGACACGTAACCATGCCATTGCAGAATCTGGCATTGAGCCTGCTTCTCAGCCCAGCTATCGCTTCTAAAACATTCTGCTGTTTGGCGACAGAGGCACCTGTGCGCAAACCTATCCAAGATCAGTCCAACCTGTCCAACGGTTAAGGATGGTTACACTGAGTGCGCTAAGCAAGCTTGAACCTGCAATTGTTAGATTGCACATTCAAGTACGCTACCAAATAGAACACTGCGTGCAGTGTTTCAGAAGCTTTAATGTATTGCAGCTAAAATTATGTTGGTACTATATGAATTATTTAAGGGCGTTTACAAACGAATGCTTAATCAGTTATTTGAAATTAGGATTATGCGTTGATTTCTTCCTTTTGAAAGGAAATAAATTTTAAAGAAGTTATATTTTAGAAATTGTGGAATATTGATATAGACAAATAGACGGCTTTTCCTTAGTATAGGAGCACTGAAATGCTAATTCAGCTAAATTTAATTTCATTCAAATATATTCAACGAATTTAACGTTATATTTCAAAAATAAAAATCAAAGATAAAAACAAGAATATACAAAAAATTCTGGCAAATTGCCGTCGTATTTTGTGAACTCATTTCAAAAAAGAATGGGCTGAGTTGTACGGTCCAATTTCGGCTCTTATCACTGTTTTAGAATTCATATTTGAAACTGTGAAGTCCATAAATGGATTTTATTGAAATCGTTTCGTCAAGTTCTAACTTTATAGAATCAAAGCCTTCAATTAGTTCACATTAAAATGAATGCTTACAATTCACTTCACTACTTTCATTAACTATACAGTTCTTCAACAGACTTTAGAGCCAACATTCCTGTTTTGTTTAATGGTTGTGTTCACACTTATTACAAGATGTTAAGTTTTTGCGAAAACTGTTTATAGCCAATCCAGAGTCTGCCGTTTGTAAACAGACTGAAATGGAGCATCTAGGAAAAACGCTATGGACCAGTGGTCAGCGTTTGGACGAAGACAGCTGTGTCGATCCTTTCTTCTGGAAAATATCAACAGATGAAGAGCTGCCATTCAACTTCACAGACTGGCAAGTCGGCGAACCTAACTGCGCCCACAACAAAGAGTCATGCGTGCATCTGGCTAGTAAATGGAACTATCGTTGGAACGATCGTTCGTGCGACCACGAGCTCTGCCTTCTCTGCGAATATGAGGCAGCCTAACCAATGTTTCCTAAAGGACTTTGCGTGCCTTTACATGTCGTAGTTTATTTAAGATAAGTGCCAACAGCAGTTTTTAATAAATTAAGAGATAAGGGTTAATCACAAATTGCTTTAAGAATTCCTATGTCAGATTCGGTTTTGTTATTGGAGATATTTTATTGCTTTTGGTCATCTTCACTGTATGAGTCGCAGGACATCCTAATGTTTTGTAAAATAGGCGTACTGATATTTCCGCAATTATTAGAGTTAGAATCAGTCTAATGAGAAAATGTATTAATCAAGTAACAGTTACCCAAATTAGTTAAAATGCCATTTTCCGCACCGAAGTCGGATGTTCAAACTACAACTGTCGTTAACCTAATATATTTCAAAATTGTTGCTTCATTTCCATTCTATGTATATATGCATGTGCGCTCGTATGTGTAGGCCTACATGTGTATGTATCTAGACATCTATGTGGCGCCTTTGAGATTCACCTCAAAAGCCCTAAAGCACGGCTATCTACAGATTTAAAGGGCGATATGAACATGTAATTGAAAACAACAGAAAAAGAGGAAAGTAATCATTTGAAACTCATTGGTCAATCGATTTCTGTTATTTTCTATATAATGCCATTTCATCAGCTGAATAGGGGTCGTCCATAAAGCGCGTCCGCAAAAATGACCTACTTTGGATCCCTCCGTCCCCTTGTCCGCATCTGACCTTACCCTCTCCCTCCCCATTTTGCAGACGTCCGCAATCCAAAGACGGTACCCAATAAAGACCAACATGGTGAAAAACGTCATTAAACTACTCGTTCTATCTTATTTAAAAGAACCTCACTATGGCACCATACATGTACATGGCTAACAGATCTACATAGATGTGACTTAAGATAGGTTGAAAACTTGAAATGTTTCTTTAGCTGTCTGCAGTGGAACAGTACATTCAGTGCAGTACAGTGTCTGGCATCTGACCGAAGTTGGTGTTTAAAGCATGGGTTGTATTAGAAGTTGTGTACATCTACCAAATTTATATGCGGACGTCCGCATAGACCATAACCCTCCCTCCCCTTGTCCGCAATTGTCCGCATTTGCATGACCCCCTCCCTTTTTACGGACGTACTTTATGGATGACCCCATAGGAAAGTGATAAGAAATGTCAACACTAGATTTCAAAAATCTATACTACTAGTTCCTCAACAGGTCATGAAAGTTTAAAAGTCTGCACAAATGACAGTTAGGTACACACTGACAGTCAGGTACAAATGTTGCCACTAGTGTTGAAATAGTTCACTGTTTCAAGTTGAATATATTAAACATTTAAATGCTGTGTAAGCTGTAATGGTAAATAGGGAGATTTCTCTCAGCTTAAATACAACCCATCCTAACAGCTCCTTTTCCTTTTCTCTCTCTGGTCTTCTGGCAACCAGACGTGGTTCTTGACATGGCATCTTTGGACAACTCCACTGACTTGATGCAGTGCTCATGTAATAAACAACTTACTACTCTATGGAAAGATTTTTAATAATTATATATTAATGTAGCAAAACTACAAAATACATTAAAATTGCTTTCATATTTTATAATTAGTATTTCAATATCTTTGGATAATTCTTTATTAAAAAGAAACTATGGTATCAGGCTCATAAAATTACAGATGATCCAGTTGCCAGAGAAGCACAGGACAGAGAAAATGAATTTAGCTGACTGTATACAGCCACACAACAGGAAGTTGAAAAAACTTCTAGAGTGTTAAAAGGTACAATTTCAATCTGCCTTCCAACAGTTATATATCAATTGAAATGTTATAAAATCACTGACATGCATAAATGAATTGAAATAATTTTGCGAAATTATTTTATTTATAAATATAATGAAGTAATTTTCCTCAAAGTTCTATATTTTAGTATTGTAAACAAAAGTTGTTTACAAATAATTTACCCTTTAAAAGTCAAATTTCAATAGAAATATTGAGTAGATACCCTATAAAATCACTGACAGAAAGCTCTACTCTGAGGAGTTTAAACATTGATACACTAAATAATTATGACAGCTTATTGCTTAAAGATTATTTTTAATGAATTTATATCATACTGTTAACTAAAAACTGTTCAATAAATGCTTCTTAAATAACTCAGGATAAATATGATACCAGTAAATGAAACTTTCGTGATACTTTGAAGAACTTATGCTGGGAATATGAAAATAAATTAACAATAATTTTTTGATAAACAACAATGAATGTGTACTTTTCTTCTGCTTTAGATTCAGCTATCTGTTTACACTGTAGTGTATCACACAACTTGCTTTCTCTGGAAATGTGACTCCATTATGGTCAAATTCAGTTGTTTACTTATTTCTGGCTCATTCACCTTTTCCTAGGACAGCTATTCACAATGCATAATAGACTGCTTTATATTGTTTCTTTTTAGTATATTTGGTAACCATTTTTCTTGAGCATATCCAAAGTTTTCTGATTCTATATGACTGCTGGTCTTATTGGCAAACCTAGCCATTAAAAGGTGACGCAGTTGATCACGAACTGCATGTGTGCAGGGCCCAGTTTGATTGTCCAGACTGTCTGCCACTGAGTTACAGATATCATCAGTGCTCTTGTCCATGGTCACAAAATCTTCCATTACCATCTCCTTTGCTTCAGTTTCATTGTTCAAATCTGCTGCAGCCAAGCACTGAATTTCACGAGTTATTGTCCCTCGAAATATGAAATCTGTATCACTAACATCTTTCCGAGAGTTTTCATGATCATTGGGATTCTCCTCTGTTTTGTAATTTTCATAATCTGAATATTTAAACTGTGAACAATTCATTTTGTGAATCTCTTTATTAATTTCCAATGAATCACAAGTATTGAAATTATTGGCACAACTAGAAAAACCTGCAAGACTCTGGTTTATACTGGTTTCAGTAATCAAATCCTCACTCTGAAAACACATCATTTCTTGGCTACCATCCTCCTCCATTTTCATATAAGTTTGGTCTCCCCTTTCATCAAGCACATAATGGGATTGATCCCCTAACCTTCGAGCCATCAAAAACTGGTACAACTGATCACGAACTGGTTTCTTACAAGGTCGAAATTGATCATCTACTGCTTCTGCCATTAAGCCACAAAATTCATCAGCACTTTGGTCAGGAAAATGACGGGCATTTTTTACCCTTTCTTCCAAGGGTTTGGCATCACAATGCTCAACCATTTTCTCGGTTTTGCAAATCGGATTCTCCAGACATTGACTAAAGAAATGTTCAGAATTGGACTGATCTGTATCAACCACCTCCTCCTCTTTCTTTATATCAGATTCACTAATGCAATCTCTTATTGGCAAGAATTCCATGCTGGGAGTTCTTTTTTCCAGTTTTACAGAACAAAATTCCCCACTGGTACTCTCAGAGTCTTGAATACTTTTCTCTGAATGCTCCTGTTGATCAATTTCATAAATATCACTACTGAAGTCTAGAATTGGCAAACATTTTCCTTCTTGAGTCCTTTCTTCCGGTTGTAAGAAACAAAACTCACCAGCATTTTTCTTGGAGTCATCTACAGTCATGAAAAAGTGATTTTTTTTAATTATGTTCAATTTATCAAGCTGCTCCAGTTTTTCAGTTTGATTCTGCAATTCTACCAAACAAGAAGCCCTAACAGGTTTTTCAGAGTTGGCCAGATCTGCTACCCCTATTTCAGTATTTTGACTGCTCAAATCAGCAACCTTCAAATACTCCATTTCTTGGTTGCTATTCTCCGCTTGTAAAGAAGCATTGCCAGCCAAAACATCCTGTATATACTGAAAACTATCTCCTAGCTTTCGAGATATCAGCAATTGGTATAGCTGATCACGAACAAGCTTCTTGCAAGGTCTAAACTGATCATCTACAGTTTCTGCACCTGACTGAGAAATAACAACACTGTGTTCAGAATTGCCAAGATCTAGTGCTATCCTCTCTCGGAAAGTTTCATTGTCCAAATGTTCAACTACCAAGACTTCTGAACTTCGAGTTTTATTCTTCAGTTTTAGACAACCCAATTTTCCCCCACTTTTACTGACCTTTTTCAGATCATCAGTCACCATACCATTTAAAAAGTGTGTTCTAGTGTCTTGAACCATTAATTGTTCTCCAATGTGATTTTCCTTTTGATGTGTATTATTGCTTTTGTCTTTCACGGCATTATGCCTGTGTTGGATATTGTCACCTAAATGCCGAGCCATCAAAAACTGGCAAAGATGATCACGAACTAGCTTTTTACATGGTCGATAATGATGATCGTCATTTTCTGTATCTAAACAACAAGAGTCATCATTGCTCTTTATAGAGTTGATGAGAACGTCAGCTATCCTTTTGGAAGATGTTAATATCCCTTTGGTAAATGCTTTATCATCTAAATGTTCAACCACTGACCCTTCAGTGTTCTGGCTCTTTTTCCTCGTTTTCAAGCAGCTTGAATTCCCAACATCCATTTCATGTTTTTTAATGCCTTCAGCTGCATTCAAGTTTCCAACATCATTTTCATAGTTTTTAATGCACTCAAATACCTGCTCTTGCAAATAGGTTTGTGCATTCAAATCCTCTGTCTGTTGCCAGTCTTTCACGTTTGTCCTGCTGCAAGATAGGACACCCTGCAAAGATGGAGAACTGTTGCCTAACAGTCGAGCCTGTAAAAACTGGTGGAGCTGATCACGAACCAGTTTTTTACATGGTCGAAACTTACCGTCAGCAGCTTTTGCAAGTAAGCAGTAAACAATATCTTGCATGCAGTTGAAATGTTTGTCATCACAAGCAGTCTCGTCTGCCCAAGTCTCATCAATTAGCCTTAAAGAAAGAGAATCTTTGTTGACGCCGGCTTTTTCATTGCTTTTTCTTACTCGATTAGCTAGCCATTTTGCGATTCTGCACTTTGTGTTTTCTTTTATTTTACCCTGATCAGTTGTCAAACACCTTTCCTTACAATGCTGCATGCTACGTGTTTCAGTTTGACTAGTTTTATTTCCCATTACAAAACCATGGGAAATTAAATCTTCCTGTTCCTTCCTCAAACCTGTCATTCCTTCTACAGGTTGCTTCCCAGTTCTCAAGCCTTCAGTGCCTAAACTTCCAGCCAATATGCAGTTGACCTCACCAGCTTTGAGTATTTTACAGAAGTCTTCCATTTGCCAGCTAGAAGCATCCCTGTATACACATTCCTTATTAATTGTCTTGTCCATTATCATTGCCTCAACTGATCCATCGACCCTGTCATCAGTACCACCATCTGGAAGTGCAGTCCTCTGCCGTCTTGATTGCTTCGATGGAGTTTCATCCTTATAGCATTCGGCATTCTCCACTCTGTATGCTCTCTTTTGCAAACTATTTACATAAATGCAGTTAGCTTTGGAGCAGCACTTCTGTTTTGATGCAGCAATACTGATAGAACGTTTTAGAGAAAACACTTGAGGTAGTGGTGATTTCAGAACCAATCTTCTATTAATTGATTGCAGCTGTGGTTTTTCCATGTGTCGATTGTGATATTGCATTATAGTACCCAGAACTTTTGCAATAATATCTTTTATCCATAAATGCTCAGCAGATCTCTGCAGCTTGAATGTCTGGGCCCATAATATAATCTTATCCAAAGCACAGTAACTGAGAGGCGAAGAACATTCATGCATATCAATGCATCTTCCGGCAAACATGGCCTCCAGCAAATCATCTGACCAAGCTTGATTACGACAAAGCTTCTGAAAATAACAACACAGATTACAAGTAACACACAACTCAATATTAGGCACAGCACTCGTACATGACTGCGCTCATTTCGCTATGCTGAATGTGCAGGGTCATATGTTCCCTGAGATGGTTGATATGCAGGAATCTTGAGGAAGCCCTTAATGCACAGATGCTTTACATCGTTGACTGATACCTTGATTGATGCCTGAGGCTATGCAATTACATATCATGACATAGTCCTTTATTTTGTAAAATGAATTACAATAAATATTAAATTTGGGAAAGTGCAGAGGACAAAGGACTGTTATATTTAAAGTCAGGTACCTTCGAATTTGTATGGAATGGTGGTCTACCAGTAACGCATTTGGTCAATGATCATGTGGTTGTGGGTTTGACTCTGTGTAACGACTCCGGGCAAGTTATTTGCGCACACTGTGCCTCTGTCACCAAGCAGCATAATTTGGTACCAGCATAAGCTGGGAAGTAAATGGCAAGTCATGCGATGCACTGGCCCCATGTTCAGGACCTTGATATATTCATCCATTGCCGCTCAAAGGCCTAAAGAATAGGAAATGAGCACCGACCCTATGTCTCACTTGTGGGATATGGGATCCTTTACATTCAATATGAAAAAACCTAGAGTGATAGTGCCATAGCATTCCAAGAAAGCAACAAAAGAGCCATATGGCTCCTTACAGCTGATGAATAAAAGCCATATGGCTCTGAACAAATGAAAGAGAGCCCAGCCCACAGGATAAACACAAAACACCTGCCCAGTGTGGCAACAGAAAACCCATAGGGCATGACAGATGAGATCACTGTCATCTTGCTAACAAGAAAGAGCACAGCTAATTCACACCAGATTCAACATGTTGTACTCATTTTTGTTGCAACTTTCTGCATCGTACTCATTTAAACTAAGGTCATGGTATACAGTAATCATCTTCTTCTTGGTCATTTCCTTTTCCTGTTACTCCATCATACTTTTATGTAGTGAATTCTTGAATGTTCAAGAAGGCATGTGTACTAGGCTTATACAGAAGGCATGAAACGTTCGTCCAACTGCAAACTAGCTAAGGTTAAAAAGGGAAGGCACAAGGGCAGATATGAAACATTATAAATATATAAGAAGGTACAGAGTAAGTTCAATAAATGAGTAATTACTACATACTACGATACCTTGCCTTGCTACTGTATCTTTCAAAAGCAGTTATATCATGTTGAATAGGATGTGTTTTACTATACCTTGTTTTGCTGACAGCACATGAGGTAATGGGCAACAATCTGGTCCTTGCTCCTGAATGTTTTTAAACAATTTCCACAACCATATGGGTGTTCACCATATGCATATTTGAAAATATCATGTGAGATTTCTCTGGTTTTCAAAGGTGTTTGCTTATTTTTCTTTCGCTTGCACCATCTTCTACAGACCATCTACAAACCAGAACAGCAGTATAAAATACAAAATAATGTTTAGGTTTTCTCTACTGGAGACATAATATATTTAAGTAATAATTCTTTCTCTTGGCTTGCGGAACAAAAACCCACCCAACAACCTGGCTGAGTTTTATTTCATTCGACTAACCACCAGTGAATAAGCTTGCCTCCCTGATGCAGAGTTTGTGTGACAGTGATAAATTTCAATTAAACAATTTGGACTGATGACGCGGTGGACAGACCTAAAGCGAGGGCTATCAATTTTGCTTTGACTGAGCGCCTGTGAATAAGCTGGTCCCCGTGGGGCGGCTTTCGTTGGGCGCTATAGAAATCTCGGAATTACGATCACGATTACAGGAGTACCAATCTCGCAAATCCCATAACTTAAGCCTAACGTTGATAACTTTACAACAACATTTGATCAGTCCGTAAGGCACAAACCTTTTAAGGGTCGTTGTATAACCAAAGTTCCCTTATTAAAATCTTGGGGTAAAACAAAACAAACTATTCAAACAGCATTAAAAACTTTAATAAAAAAGACTATACATAAACATCTATCAACAAACGATAGGAACGAAATTGTAAAATGGCGGCTGATGATTAAAAGAAACAGGTGAAAACTATTTCACCTTGAACAAACTAGAAGCTGGATCATACTTAGACATAAATAAATGTAAATGTGTAGGTTTTTATATAGCTACCGTATGGCCTCGACCCTGCTCATTTTGCAATGAATTTATCGGGTGATAGCCTTTTAGTAGTTGTTAAAACCATTTAAAACAAACTTTCAGAATTTCAGGAAAAAACTACGAATGGCAGACGGATTAAGTGTCTTCTCTAAAATGGCTTTTGCGTGAAGCTGAAAATATTTTTTTGTTTATATTCCATCTATTTATAGCAAATAAGTAAGTAATTTTGTATGGTAAACTTGAATCGATAAGACATTTCTTAGAGAAAAACGGTTGAATGAACACCCATTTACTTGTAATTTATTCGTTGCTTTTGCGTTATTAACAAAATCACGACGTTAATAGATCCCAGATGAATATATAAGCCAAAAGTTCTGGAAGAATCAACGTGAAGTGATCGGTTGGTTCGGCTTATCGACATTGAGTGCTTTATTGTTGATGCCTTCATATGAGGCGGCGGCTCAGGGTTAATCCGGTTTCAAATGATGTGGGTCGTATCAATGTCCTTTAAATTTTCACGAGCATTCTGTTGCCCTATGGCGCAGGAGCTGGCAGGCAAATAGAGGAAGCAGTTTACTCGTTTGTTACATAAAAATCATACATCATCATTTTCTTGAAACCTGCTCCTTTTCCTCCCAAACACTTCTTCACCATCCCGACGCCTCATTCTTAAAAATTGAAAATCGCTCAATAGCCATAGCTGCTTCACCCCTCTGGAATAAACTCCCGCTAGAATTACGACAATTATCTGACCCATCCCACGAAAACTCACTACCAATTAACCCCTTGCAATATGCGCAGGTCTCTCACTGAAACTGAAAACAATCCTCTTCCTCCTCTTCCCCCTTATCTATCTTTTCGTTTCAGTTCCAAACACCATCTACCGTAGCCGTCTGACTGTTTGCCTGCCTGACCCTTGGATCTTGACTTGGAATCGACTCTGATCCTTTCTGCTTATCAAATTTGTTTTGACACAAGGCCTGTGACTAAGATGAATCCAGCGGCTTAGCTTTTGTAGGGCGCTGTAGAAATCCCGAGTTTACCATTAGGCCTGCAATTTAAGATCTCTGTGGTTGAATGCGGTTACATCAAAGGAATTCAATCGATATAAACATGCTGTTATTATAATATTTTGGTCATTGATGCTTTTGAGTATTAAGTCACAGTTTGGATAAATTCTGCTTGAGCTAAGATGTGTACGATCTTGATAAATCTGCAAATGCAGTGGTCTTAAAGTAGGGCCTAAATCGTCAGCGCATACCCGTGATTAAGTAATTAGGCCTAATCGTAATCGAAATCGCAACTTTGAGATTTATGCTGCGCCCAAAGTATGCTAAGTGGCGGGAACCAGCTTATGCAGAAGACAAAGTCAAAACAAATTCGATAGGCAGGAAGGGTCAGGTTCGGTACCAGGTCAAGATCCAATGGCAATCAAGTAGACAAATAAACGGCAATAGGAGCGGCGAGAGAGGTACACAGAAGAATATAAATCAGGATGCGATTTGTGGAAGAGGAGTGTTTTGTGTTAAGTGAAAGACCTGCGCGGAGGTTGCAAGGGGTAGGCCTACAGTGCTGGTCAATTTGTAGAACTTATAAGAATGGATGGATGGGTCAGATAGATTGTAAGCTGGATAATATCTGGGGTTTAGCGAAGACGCAACAGTAGACAATTTACCCTGGACGTACGGCATAGGACGCAAACTGAGGCAGCAGAATAATTCATACGGGCTTCATCTATCACAACTTTAACTGTCGCAAAACTTTTAACAGCAACGGCGCCTGTGCTGTGCCCAAATCCGACCACAAGTTGCCCCCAGTGGCACAATGCGGCCCAGCTCAAAGGCTTTTAATAGAGAATTTTACATGCAACAGGTGTTGTGTAATGCGTAGTCTTGCAATAGGCGTGACTTGCAGCTAATGTATGTTGCTATAAGGATACAATACGTCATCCTTTCACAGAAACCTCATTTCGTCTACCAAAAATTAATCTTTAAATGACAAATTTTCTTTAGAACTTCTCTGATGTACATTTCAAAACGTTGGCGACCAGGCCTTTGTCTCTGACCCCGCTGGAGAGTTTAATGACTAGGTCAAAAGTCCACCACCACAGTCTTTATAAAAAAAGTCAAAGTAAAGGTGTGTTTTAACCACCTGGAAACCTCCAGTCGTTTACATACAAACTACAAATATTAAATAAAATATTATTTATAGACATTTTAAAAAGATAAACTTCAAAATCGTTTGCGGCAGTAGCTCCAACTAGGAGACCGTTGGGGAACTCTGTCCTCTCGTTCAAACCCATCGTTAAAACGTGGTTGGTTTAGCGTTTTGTATGAGTGGATGGATGGGTGGGTGAATGGATGGATGGATGGGTGGACGGATGGATGGGTGGATGGATGGGTGGATGGATGAGTGGATGGATAGGTGGATGGATGGGTGGATGGATGGATGGGTGGATGGATGAATGGATGGGTGGATGGATGGGTGGATGGATGGGTGGATGGATGGTTGGATGGATGGGTGGATGGATGGGTGGATGGATGGGTGGATGGGTGGATGGATGGGTGGATGGATGGGTGGGTGGATGGATGGGTGGATGGATGGGCGGATGGATGCATGGGTGGATGGATGGGTGGATGGATGGATTGATGGATAGGGATGCGTATTAAATGATTAGGTAGGTAAATAGGTAGACGTGTGTTACATAATTATGTATGATGCATGTCTCTGTTTTATTGGAATAGTGTTACTTCACTAAATTATGGCGGGTACGATATTTAAAGCTGATTTATTACAAGATGCCTAAGCTAAATGAAGCATCGTTGAACCTAGGATTATATTCGCACAGTGAACATATTTTAAGAAAACACGGAACATCGTTCCAGTTGAATGATTTCTGAACCCAAATGCTGACGCAAAACTCCTCGTTGTAGACGCAGTTCGGCTCCCATTCTTGCCACCTCGTGTAGTTGAAAGGTATTGCCATCCCTGGACGGGGTTTCCACGCGAAAGGTGTGTCACACCTCTCAGGCTTTGTTCTTTCACCGGCAAGCCACAGCATTTGCCCAAATTTGCCCCAGCCATCATGGTAGCAAATATTGTTTCCATAGCCTTCAACAAAAGGAAACCCTTCCTTACTGAAGGAATAAACTTTATCGTTATCGTAAAATCGATATATATATATATATATATATATATATATATATATATATATATATATATATATATATATATATATATATATATATATATATATATATATATATATATATATATATATATATATATATATATATATATATATGCAATTAAGACGATTACATTTTTTAACGAATTTCTATAGGCACTCCTCAAAAGCGTGTTGCCGAGGTCGAATGCGCATACAACCACAGGCAATCCAACGGCAGAGCTATGCGTATGTTTAGAACTCGTATGTACACTTTCAGTAGTCTAATATGAATAAAGCAAATGACCTTCTTTAAAGAAGCTATAAAATGCTTAGATACATATATGCATAGACATTTGTTTAAAATTGGGGCTCGTGTTTTATAAACACTGAACTTTGGCCAACCAAATATACTTAAACCTGTCCTCATTCCCCATATTTTTCATCTGATGGACTAGAACTGTTATTGGTGTACGGGTTTTTTCGGTTGCTGGAGCTAAATTAATTATGGAACTCTCTGCCTTTGTCTGTTCGTTGTGCTCAATCGCTTTTTTCATTTCGTTCTCAACTGTAAACTTACTTTTTCCAAATTGCTTATCCATCGTAGGCTGCTTCTGTGTCTTGTGGCTGACCTGGATATTGACCTGATTGCGGCTTGGCTGTTGTGCGCCATCGGTTGATATTGGCGCTATAGAAGTTCCTAATTACGATTATAATTACAAAAGAACTATTCGTGTACTGTAGTGCATACTATCTCTTTACCGCTTAGCTCTTCGTTCAGATAATCTGCAATGGCGTTGCTTTCTTTAGCGCTGGTGACGACGGCTAGATGGGCATCAGGATACAGCGTTCTACATCCCTGTCCAGCTGTGGTCCAGTTCATTCGGCTATATATCACGGAGTAACAGCTTCTCGCTTGAGAGACATACGTAAATCCAGGTGGACATGAGATTTGGAATGCTGAAAGAAAACGTGGCTGTAATGTAATCGCTGATTACTGCTATGAACCTCAGTTTACTGCAGCTTCTAGGCTATAACTGAAGTGAAGATCTGTATATTTACGGTTTTATATGCAACTTCTCGAACGTATTCACGCAAACATGAAGCGAACTTCTTTAATCTTCTGTTAATCCTCTAGTCGCAGAGTGATTTCTGGTGACACCTTTGCTGACTGAGTCAGCAGTTGCTGTAGACCTATTATCAGAAGAGTGTTCAACTCGTTCCTGGCTCTAGATTCGATCAAAAGTAACTATAAGAGACAACGAGCCCTTAACGTACAGCTGCTTGGCACCATATCATGACACTTTGTATGTATATATATGTGTATAAATATAGCCGATATAAATCTAAATACATAAATCTATAAATTTAAGAAATGCAAACGACTTCTCTAGATAGTTTACCCCAACAGCAACGTCATGTGTTCTACATGTTGGCCCGTATGGTAGGACATATGAAGCGCATATTGAATTATGAATTTCTTAAGTCCTACATATAACGTGCTGTTGGTATAACGTTGCGGTTGGGATTTCGTTATTTTTTTCGCAAATCCAACATGTAAGCAATGCAAATGTGGAGTAATATTAATAATAATCTTAGAACTTCTATGGCGCCACTGTAATGATGTTCAAAGCATCAGTCTATGGTCGCTACTAGCAAAAACTTTGTGCAAGCCAAATCCCGAAAGAGACCGGACGACAAGACAAGAAGGGAATCCGAAAAGACACAGAAACAACCTACGGAGGAAATTAGTCAAGGAAGAGGTGAGTTTTTAGTCGAGGTCTGAAGGCCGAAGAAGGCTTTGCAGAGCGAACATTTGCGGGAAGAGAGTTGCAAAGTCGAGGGCCAGCGACAGAAAAGTACTCCTTCCGAGAGTTGTCCCCGTCCACGAAATAGTCAGATTAAGACAGGAGACCTAGTCGAGTAGAGACAAGTTTTGGGAGTCAGTACAGAGTGAGAATAAGGTTGTCGACTGAAATGTAGAAGTTCGCCCAGTCTTGAACATTATTCGCTTTATATTATTCGAGTTCACAAGTCTCTGAATACCCATGGTCTACTTTTGTCACCTGAGCTATGACACCTTCCTTTGCAAGCTTCTTATGGTCAGAAAATGGGAAGCCGATATACGTGTCTAAATGCATGGGCATAAATCACGTATTATGCAGTATCATGCATGCGTTATATCTATAAATAAGCCTATTGCTGCGTCTCATGTTGCGTTAGTTAGGCCACATTTGAGATACTAAGGATGTAAATACTTTAGGGTTGTGAAATACTCTGAACTGCTTTTTCTACCTACCCATTTTGCATAGATATTTCAGAGACCGGCTACAGTGAAAGTCTCTCCAGAATCCGGTCAGTGTGGCGACATCCTTTTGCAGACGCATCTCGACGCAATCGTAATTTGCAGAAGTATAATTCTGGTGCCAGAAAGCCACGCTTTCGGAGTAGGGCGATGCATCGATCCATGACCAAGTCCTCGGAATACTGGATTCAAGCACTTCCGTCCTTAGTCCAATCCAGTAATCCAGACAGCCACGTGCCACTGGATTTGCCACAGCATTTCTGAAATAGATCATGATGCGGAAAGATGATTGTTATCCAATTGTAGACTGTTGCCCAAGTTAAAAAGCACATGGTCTTTCGCTGCTCCGTCTGGTTACTATGTTATGGGCCTACTGATGCACCCTTGGCTCTATCCAACTTTGTGATTGACCTGCCCGGATGAACTGGTGGATTATTGATAAAATTTCAGTTGTTCAGCAGAACAAACAAAACATACAATACATTATAAAATACACTTTGAATTTTATTATGCCCTCCTACAAAATATTTAATTGCACATTGAAGCCACCCAATAGGAAATATTATGAAACACAATAAGAAAGGAAAGACCTGTGTTTTTAGTTTAGAGCTAAAGATAGTATCGGTAAGAGAGTCGCAACTATGAGGAGGTAGAGAAAAACATAATGCCACATCAAGAAATTTCTTGGGGAGCCACACAAAAGCCTTACATTAGTAAGTAAATAAGTAAATAAGTAAGTAAATAAGTAAGTAGATAGGTAATGCATTCGTTAACACGCCATATTTCCCTCGACTGAGCGAAGAATCGTATGTGTATTAGGTTTATGTTAGGCATATTATTATAGGCATGTTGTAAGACATTATTGCAACATGTATGCCCTTTTTTAACACTTTCGGGGCTACATAATATTTCTAAAATCAGGGTTATAGGCTGAATATTATACTTCGAAACAACCGCCTTCCACCCCTAATGTCGACTTTTGTCGACAACGGCCTTGAAAGGGTTTAAGTCTTATATCATATGAGATGTGACAATGTTTATTGCATGCGTTGTTGATTTTACAGTATTAGGTTGTGGTTCGTGATCTGCACGATTTAGTTTATCAGAGAGGACCTGTGCGTTGTATTATTTGAGTTGGCTTTTGTTTCAATAGTATTTTTATCTGCGATTTTTCCTGTATAGTAGCGACTCTGATGCATTTTTACATCGTTTACCTCTTTTTGAAGAGTGTTGCAATTAAGAAGGTATGTTCTTCACGCGATGCGATGGTTACTAGTGTGGAGGACATGGCTTCGCAACGTTTGACAGCCGTTGAGAAATCGACAGCCTCGCTACTCTCGTAATAGCAGAAGCCATTTCTCAGATTTTCTGACCAGCCCTGTGGGCAACGTTTTTCTAAAATGTTTTATAGAAAATGTTGTCTACACATTCTGCAGTATTTTTGCAGCAAAGTCTTACATTTGGAGCATTGTAAATCCAACCAAAGCAGAGATGAAGCTGATCATCACAATAACAGACGATGTATGTCTTAACATTGTAAACCTCTAAACATGCTGTCAGCTGTCAACCGTGATTGCAACCCTCTGGTTGGATCTTCTGTGCATATGAGAGGCTGTCGAGCGGTATTGTGACTTGCAGTTATTTCAGCATTATTTGTTTATATACTATTCTTAATTAACTCAAACTTTGCTTAAACTTGCATGCAACGACTTCTAGAGCTACTTAGAGTTTGCTAATGAAATTTTCAAATTACATTAATATTATAATAAGTCAATTTAGGCATAACCTGATTGTTTTAGACTGTCAGCACTTTATGTAAGTCTTCTTGAAGGCTATTGTTTACCTGCCTAAATCTGATTCTTCGAAAGTCTGTTCCACAGAGCACGGTAAGAAAATCAGTATTACCAGAGCCTTTGACGTAATGCGAGAGTTCATATTACAGAGGCCTGACAGAAACAGTAAATCAAGCGCTTAATCACATATACATCACATACAACACACAGAGACTGAAGTGTTGTAGGCCTACTCAAGCACGTGAATCGATCATATGAGAAATCCAGTGATTCGAATCTAGTCTGTAACCAGTTTCAAAGCACTGTAACAATGTCTCTAAATTCTGATGACGATTTCAATGCTGGGCAGCCAATTGAGAATAAAAATCTTAATTAATACATACCAGCAAGAAGCGTTAATTGATATAAGAAAAATTTATACCCCAGACAGGAACTCAGTTAAAGGTATTTCTGCCAGTGATCGATATAAACCTAAATAAATGTTACGCACCTGAAAACCCTCACAAGGTAAAAAATATGAAGATTTATTTATTATTGCATAGGTTTCAGCTGAAAATGTTCAACATTTTAGCCAAAACCGCATGTTTGATCACAAAGAGTAAAAGAGTTACAACTATTTAATATGTACATCACCGCGCAAATAGTTTCGAAATATCTCGAATAAAAATCTTACCTAAAATTTATATGTCTGGGGTAAAATAAATAGACTTCTATATTCAATATTAGCTGTGTAACCTGAAGCTAAATATGAGATCTTCTGAGTGATATATTGTGCACGTCTGTAAAAATTATATGCATAACATTATCGGATCTGTTTTATGCGCACTGATTTTCTGAGTCGATATTGTTGTTTATTGATTGTGAGAGTTTTCTCTTGCACGGTAAGACATAATGAATTCGATTACAACCAGCGCTCTTTAAAACCTGTTTTATAACCACCCATGCTACCGATGAATATAAGCAACACATCACTTATGTTTTTAAGATGCGTAATATAAATATGCATATGACAATTAGCCATCCATTTATCCATATGTCCGTCCATCTATCCATCCATCCATCTATTCATTCCTCCATCTAACCGTCCATCCATCCCACCCCTTCCCTTCCCATCTCATCCCATCGATCCATCGATCCATCCATCGATCCATCCATCGATCCATCCATCCATCCATACATACATACATACATACATAGGACTACTTATATGCATGCATGTATGCATAGGCCAAACTAAGGAAAAGTCTATTTCATCGGTTAATGCAATGTGTATTAGACAACTGCGCGATATAAATTATTAGTAATACAGAAACATGCAGACAGTACATATATTAATGCTATGCCATACGGTACACACATGTTGTACACATACATAGAAGCTTTTAGAAATGACCGTTTGACTGGTTATAGTTGTTTGTTGGAACCTACCAGTCTAGCACATTAATTTTTTTTTAAAGTTTTTCCAAATAAGCTATTCAGTTGTAGTGCGAGAGCGTCGCAAAGCAACAAGAAATACATCACTTTTGTTATCAATACCGTGGCTAAAAATGCAAATAACGTCTCCGGACTTGGTTAACCTATCGATTGTCGTTCTTGACTGCAACTAAGGACGACTGCAATACTGAATTTTGCTTTCTCCGATTATCCTTCAGTCACAAGATTGATCTTGTAATGTACCAATCATCATCGCGGCATACTGACTCCAAGAAACTAAATCTGTATAATGCCTAATAACCTAAGTCATTGTTGATGTCTATTGTACTATGAAGTTCCTATTGCAGTCATAATCGTAATCGCCCCTTACTGGGAGACTCTTCGGAAGCGCATCCAACCTAGCAAACTTAAACCAAGATCAGACAATTTTGACGAAATACGGCACAGAAAGATCATGCATGAACGAGGTGTCGGTTGCTATGGAAACTGTTCCTGATATCAGCAGAGATTTTTTGCAAGTGGGAAGAGGATTAGGAACACCGCAGTTCATAAGCTTATTAAGTGACTGTCAACTTGTGTGCAGCACAAACCAACGCAGTTATGAAGCTCAAGTAAATGAAAGCATCTAAGCAGCAGTTTGCAAACACCAGAAATTGTAAATATTAGACAACGATAAAATGGCTAAGGACGAATAATCATATTTGAAATATTTTAATTCCACCTTTTAATGAACCGAAATTTAGTCTTTTTATGTTGCTAAACTGATATAAATGATGCACTAGTATACCAGTACATTTTATCATAGTTTTATTCATTTTAATATTCGATCCCTAATAAATGAATGCCTTCAAAATTATTAATTGACTTCCTACAATATTTACTACATTATTGATAGGCGCTGTAGCGACATGGAACCTTGTATGCCTATATCGTTATAATCAGCGTTAAAGAAATTATATCATAGTATAGTGGATTAGACCCCTGTTTTGGGGCACAATTACAGATATGTCCGTGAAACTGAACAATTAGTTGTCGGACGCAGTGATATCCGCCTTCAGTAACTCTTGCGAGAGGGGTGAGTGTACCCTCATCAAAAGATAGGCTATCATGTAAAGACTTACAGAGTGACATGGTCTTGTGTAAAATATTTTGTTTAAACTTTTAATTTAATTTTCTAGCTTTTTGTGTAGCGTATAGAACTGTAAAATATTACTTCCCGCTTTACATTTATCGTATTAATTGATAAGTTTGATTAATATTGTTCAAGTCGATTTATAGGCCTATTTTTGAATAACTATCGAGAATTTTCCTAAACGACTGAATAAATTCCAACTAGATAGCTAAAAATATTCAAGTGGTTGCCATTATCAGGAAAAACCATCTATGACATAATTACCCGTGTAATTATAAAATTGGGATTTTATAATTGCTAATTTTGCTAATTTGAACTTATGGGGTTTGCTGTAGTTGGCGCTTTGGGCTTCTCATCCCAATTATGAACAGGCCTATTCTACTTTTTTTATCTGAACCTAAAGACTGTTTTGAACAATTCCACACGACGAGTATCTTGCATCTCGTTTATTTACCATCAGGTCTGTGAGTTTTTATGTATGTATGCATGAATGCACATATGTATGTATGTATGTATGTATGTATGTATGCATGCATGTATGCATGTATGTATGTATGTATGTATGTATGTATGTATGTATGTATGTATGTATGTATGTACATGTATAAGGCTATTGATATGAATCCTTTGAAGAAACTTCTCAAGTCTACCCTATGAAGACCTCTTCTTGCAGATGTACCTCATCGGTTTGTCGCAGTTTTCGTCTCTCCAGAACCCCAACAGTTCACTGCCCCGGTCAACGGTACGCAGGGAGCCACAGTAATATTTTCCGGAGGGTAGGGAGGGGCCCCACATACTGGTCTGGATGGAGTATGGCGATCCGTCGGTCCAAGTCCACTTCTGAGGGAAGGAGGAGTTGCGGGCCACGTTACGCAGCGCGATCCAGAAGTTGAGGCAATCGTCAATATAATTGCAATTCCGTCTACAGATGAAAAGTGTAGGCTTATCTTATGTATGCTTGTATCTGGTCATTTATTTAGCGCAAGCCTAGGAAATGCGCACCTCGCTATTTCGCAGACCGCGTCAAGCCGCTACATGATGACCCTAATCGATCATCAAAGTTTGACGATGTCTTTCTGTCAACAACTAAGACTAAAATCGGTGATCGAGCCTTTATGGTGGTTGGCCCTCGTGCGTGGAACAGCCTTCGAGCATCTATTCAGGAGGCCGAAAGTGTTCAAGCTTTCACAAAACAAGTGAAATTATATTATTAACTCTTAGCTGACAATTCACATTGTAAAGTACTCTATGGACGTAGCTTGCCATGCGAATTGTCTTTATTACATTACTATGCAACTGTTGCAGGTGATCTTTACTAGCTTGAGTGACGCCACTGTTCTCTAAGGTCAGCCGGTTCATTTGCATGGAATTGGATTCTGTAGCTTGTATAACGCCATGCATCAATCGACGGCGTTAAGCAATCTTGTGTTAAAAACTACCTCAACTTCTTTACACAGAGATATGCTCAAGAGTTCAGCTGTACATTCCAAGATATTAGGCGAAACTTAACAAATAAGCTGTCCTGCCAAAAGCTCGCAAAGCTTACAAAGTAGCAATAAACCTTTGGTGCCCTGCTATAGTTTTTAGTGACTTTGAAGAGTAATATCATGTTAGAAAAAGAGTGTCGTGTTGTGAAGTAAGGTAAGGCAATATAAGGCAATGCAAGGTAAGGCAATGTAAGCTAGAGAAGATAAATTTTATGTAAGAAATAATGTTTGTTAGGCAGCTACTCGATTGAGTTTTATTGAGATAAAATTTTAAATGTATAATTTAGATTTAAATTTTAAATTGATACTATCAAGTTTTTAAAAAATTAACCACTTTGCTAAAGTAGTGATTGTAAAACCTTATTTTATATATGTATTTACATTTTATGTAGAGGCAATCCGTCCTACCTGTGGATATAGAGTACAGGTAATATGAAGAAGTGTTCATTAAACGAAACTATTGATGCAACAGCTGATGACATCCTTCGGCAAGCCTTTTCAGCAACGTTGAATTTGGCATATTGTTCGCTGATGTAATAGCAGAAATTGTTTTCCGGGTTCCATGTCCAACCCTCTGGACAATCGCCGTCTTCAACGTAAAGCAATTCAACCAACGGTTTTGACAAAATTATCCCCGGTTACAACAAGCCACATAAATCTAGGATTACGCTTTACAGAATAACACTTGTTACTTTTTGCGGTAAAATTGTTTTTGCAGGGTTACGCCGATGGAGTACATTCTTATTAGCATGACAAGAACACAATCTATATTTTATCTAAATAGCAAAATTAGGGTTCTTCTCAAATCTAAAGACAAAGCACCTTTAATAATTGCATTATTATGTTGTTTTTATTTGATAGGATCTGTAATTTTATTGCGTTGAATAATAAGGATAAGTCTATTATAGTTAAATTCTTATAAACATCGCAACAAATTTTTCTGTGCATTTGCGAGTTCTTTAAAAGGGGTCTCTATTTTAAACCATCTTTTACTCATTCTAGCCCCTTTCTTTTACTTCTGAGAGCTACCTTTGTCTCTCCTGCTCTGTCTGTTCACCTTCGCAGCATTCCTCTCTGCAACTCTTTGTTCTACTTTCTATTCTTTCATCTTTGACATACATGACATCACTTGCCAAAGCTAAATATGAGAATGCATCAAAAAATACCTTCGTAATCGTAGCTATTCGGTTCTTGAGCTGATGCTTTCTTGTTTGCGAGTATTATTAACAGAAGAACGTATGATGCCTTTGTCGAGAACATTGTCAGTGCGATAATGCCAGTGAACAATAACAATACAAGGCTTTCTTTATCTTTATGAAAACTCTTTTTGAGTTACAGTCATTGCATATGGAAAATTAAGAATCGTGCGTCTCAACTGAGTAACAAAAACACATCAATATTAGCATATTACACCAATACTGAATTCCTTACATTATTTCGTTACAATATTACACTGGTTACACGTCAAGCAAAGAATCCAGTTTAAAATCAGTCCTATCGTTCACAAAGTACTACATTTAAATCAGCCGATCTACATCTCTTCCTTGCTCAACCTTCATATCAACAAATATTGCACTCGATCAATGGAAACTGTGACTCTTTCTGTGCTTCGTACCAGGACAGTGTTGGGTGTCTAGATCGTTACAGCTGCTGGTCCAAGGTTTTGGAATTCGCTGACAGGTTCGTTCTATCAGTTCTGTGATGTCATTCAACTCTAAATTTAAGACTAATCTGTTTCAACTTGCTAACCCACTGTAACCTAACTTCTGGTTTCTCTGACCTATATGAATTCGACCTGGCTTCTCCAATGGATTATGATTTGATTACAGTTTCACTTGAAGCGACCATCGATTTATAGCAGGGGTTACCCCGGTTCTCCATTATCTATAACAGGGCTTTCTTCTCAAGCTGCCCGTAGCGCAGGCGATTACCATATTATTCGCATTGCACAGCTTTATCGTTTCTTCGGTTGTCACTCAGCATACGAATGTCTTTCCAATACAATGTCTGTTGAACGCGATTGAGATTCTAGTTCAACAGAGTTGCGTTACAACGGAAGCGAAGACGTTAGCCTATGACGAACTTAAATGTAATTCGACAAACAACGATAGACTGCAGTGACAGCAAACACTGGACACTATCCTGTCTACATCTTGACTGCTGCTCTTCCTCTGACTGCCCCTTATTCCTGGTTACCTTTCCATAAGTTTATTTCTGCTGGGCTTCTAAGCGATGCATTCTGAATAGTGATTGGATGCTTATATTTTGGCCTTACTTATGATTTCCTAAAGAGGCTAGATCACTTTCTAAACTTTTGCTTCTCTCATTCCTAGTTTATGGCTGACTCGGTCTGTCTTCTATAGGCTAACTGTCTGTCGTCCTTACCAAGATAAACGGCTTGCACGGCAGGCGGGGTTCTTCTCAAGGGTTTTCTTGACTGCTGCCCCGTGTAGTGCTTCACTCATCACTTAATAATGGTCTGCTAAGTGACGATCTAATCTCAGACTCGCTGGCGCCTTCGAAGTCGCAGACTGGTTGGCGTCTACCTCCGCTCTAGGCGTTGAATGATTCCTAGCAGGCCATGGTTTGTGATTCAACTCTTTGCATTAGCTGTCCTGTCTTCCTCCTTATCTCCAGCAATGACTACACTGAGTGAGTCTAGTAATATAGTATAAGGACTTTTACTAACTTTCATACTTGCGTACGTGCTTAAATTACCTCGGTTATAGATTAATGCCGTGGGCATTATTATAACAGCGCTATAAAAGTCATTAGATTAGATTTTACTTATAGAAAGGATATTCAGTTTAAATGCTTTGAAATGACAAGAAATATGATTAATCGCTGAAGCTTAGTTATATTTTTGTCCTATACATTTTTTATTATCTTTTTCATTATTTCTGTACCTCTACATTTGTTTTCAATGGCTGTTGGTATCTTTGCACTTAAGTAAACGGGGAAGGGATCATTCAGAACATCTTCAGTGAGTTCGGCTACATACATAAACCCGACTACCGTTGCAGAACCAGTTGCAAAAATAAAACGGTATATTGATAGCTTATTCTATGAATATACATGTGTGTTAGATTTATGTCAAAGTTGCTCTAACTACGAGGGAGAATCTTACCTCTATAAAACCCTTTCTAAAACAAATCTTATCAGTAGATTATAGTTCCAAATTCACTAGCATTATATTCAATATACGTAAACTGAATAGATATAATCTTATGAATTCATTTCTTGAATGTAATTATGCAGTTTCTCGTACGCGCTTACCTGTTGTTTATAATCTCTGAATTTTTTCCTATATAGACTCAATTCGGCTTATAATAAACATAGGAACAACTGTTTTATGCAGATAGAATAATATTGCAGAATGACGGCTCTGGGCTGTCAGAGTTAAACGTGATCATATGGAATATTTTGTATGGATAGCGAAACGATTACCCGCCAATATTCAATAACAATGAATTTGTCATTTTGATGGTTTGCCTTAAATGGCAATAGAAAAAAATCGATTGCTTAATGAAGATTTGTTGAAACGTACTGATCTATACAGTTATAGTCGGATGTCTTATGGCAGCTAACGAGTTTAGTTCGTTTTCTCATCATAGACCATTTATTTTCTTGAGTCAGGCATTCCACGAATCCTTGTCTGTAACATGTATGTTGCCTGTAGGCAGAGGCGGCTAAACCAAGAGAGGATAACACAAGATACATCGCAGAAATTGCATGAGGAAGACAAAATCGATTCCAGGGAAAAACAAAAAATCGAAGATAACATTTATGAAAGTCGAACGTCTTTCAATATTGATACACAAGCATGATGTTAGCTAGAAGTTTTAGATAGTCAGAGTTGGTCATAAATAATCCGCTCGTGACTTTAAAATATAAATTAAAATTAAGGAAACACAAAGGCTTTCAGAAATTCTGACAATGTAAAATGGTCGTTCAATTAACCGATCTTGCAAGTCAATGGGTTAAGCATGCAACCTGCTCCTTGCGACTCCAGTTAACATCATGCGACATCATCTGCGATTCGTATTAACGAAGACAGTCATCGATCTGCATTTAGTCAGCTGTCAATGTCACTTGATCGACTAATTAATTATCGTTTGATTAATTCTGATCCATGGTTCAATGTCCTGCAAAAGATGGCAACGCTAAACTAAATTACATCTTCGAATGTATTCAGTGAGAGGGTCAATATTTGCATCGAACTGCATTGTGCCTCTTTGTTTTTTATGCTTCAATCTTGTGCAATACAATAGAATACGATAGCATGCAATACAATAGATACGATAGGATGGAATACGATGCGTTACAATCCAATACAATAGAACCCATTACACTACAATGTAATACATTACATCAAAATTCCGCAGGTCAAGTGCATCTCTTGTTCCTAATGTGTCATACAATGAGTAACAATGTCAGTAGGGTAAACTAATGGGGCCCATCCAGCTGCGGTGTTTGAAACGTGGCTATAACCCCGCCTTCTGCTTACCAGTTCGGGTCTGCTGATTCAACACTGTTTAACAAACAGTTGAGTTTGAAATAGGCGTTTCCTTTGGCTACAACAAGAACTGCAGTGAATAACTTTATGCCCTCGGTCACGGTTGTTTACTACAGTTGTATGACATTATTTGCACCTGAGTGTGTACTCCGTCTCGACAACAATAATATTTATGCCCTCTCGCGAATGATTGTGTCTGCTACCAACCAATGATTGTGTCTGCTACCAACCAATGATTGTGTCTGCTACCAACCAATGATTGTGTCTGCTACCAAATAATGATTGTGTCTGCTACCAACCAATATAATTCATACCGGCTTCGGTTCGGAGTTGAAGGTCCTTGTGTGACTCTAGGAGCGTTGGGAAAAGTGGTTATTGCAGCTGATTTCTTATCTGGTTAATTACCAGGTGGTCCGCATTAGCGGTCTCGCTCCAGCGTTATCCTGTAGGCTGTGTCTGCCACCATTGTAAATCGTGTGCTTTATTTTTATTACAAAATCGTAACTGTAAGTGTGCATTTATGTAGCGCCTCTTCGGAAAACTCAGAAGTGTTCCCGATTTGGCAACACAATCAAAGAGAATGGTCTTCAAACGCTGGCGAAATAAAATCAGGTCACATTTCTGCCTGTTCCAGAATGAGGGGACAAACTAGAAGTAAATATATCTATAGAAAAAAATGGCTGACTCTGACTATGACTTTGACTATGACACAGACGACCGACAGACGGAAGCTTCTTCACCCATGTGTTTGGCGTTGTCTTAGAACATAGTCGTCCTAACCAGCATGGCTGACATTTTTGTTTGTTTGCGATCACAGTTTAACCAATAATTGCGAGCGTTTAGTGAATGCACCGGCTAGTTTGTATTTTAGTTCTTAAAATAATGTCTTAAAACAACATATTAATACTAATTGGACCAGAACTGTAAAGATATTTTGTGTGTGCAAAAGCAGAAGTTTTTTAGACATCTTTTAAGTGCAAAAGAATGTACAAATAGGTTGGCCTTTATGACAGTCATGCCCAAGTGTTGGTTTAGGCAACATATTTGTTGTTGTACTGCCGGTCGGTATAGTAGCCTAATATGTCTGTGATATTGTAGACACAATAATTTTCCACTTATATCATCTATTATTAATAGGCAATAATATGTTCTTAAAGTCTAGTCTTGAGAGCTACAAGTACTTCAACTGATCCATTGGTCGTTGACATACAGTAAACAGGTCTATGCAAATATTTGTGCAGCGGGCATAAGATCGTAGATGAGCCATTGTTGACAGTATCGCCTTTCGGCAGAACAATATAATATGATCAGAACTGGACCATAGAATTCTCTTTGAAGATGTTGACAATTCTAAGCACTGACGCATTTTCGTTTTAACGCGCTATAAAATTAGGCCAAGATGCAATAAAGCTTTTGATTGTCGATATATAAAGAAGGATTGAGATATATCGGGTCTGATCGTTACGACTCGGCGTTGTCATATGGTAGAGATTCAATCCACAGGTAAGCATATAGTTAAGTATTGTCAGAGGTTTGATTTCCATAAAAAATTATACAAAATTCCTGAATTTGCAGACTGCATTTGAATCAACAGAACAAAGCTTATTCACAAGTTTAGGCAACATTAATGAAACTATGACGGTATGCTGTGTGACAGGACTATTGAATATTATCTCAGAATTCAGGTCTAGGCAAAGATAAAGGGAAAAGCGTTGTTTGCAATGAAAGCTTGAAGAAAAGTCAATGTTACATGTACAAAAATAAACATACAGATAGATAAAGATGGCTGAGAGTGTCATTAATATTAATATTAATAATAATAATAATATTATTATTATTATAATTATTATTATTTAATCGCCACTACCTAATGACTAAACATCAATCGATGGCTTTGAGCAATTTATTATAAAGGACTTGCTGAAGGTCCCTACACAATGACCGTCTCAGGGGAGGAGAGTTGAACCCGTATCCTCCGCGTTACAAGCCGAGTGGTCTAACCAGTTGTCTACCACGTCACATGATTATGTGAACGATTAAGATTTCTTTAAATTCTCGGAAGCACTGAATCATAGAATGATGTCATGGGTTTTAATCGGGGATGTCTCACACGTCACACTCGCCTAAGACGATGGCCAGAAAGAGACCGTAAACAACAAAGAGAGCGTAAACATTTAGGCCGGTTGATAATAGCATAAGCTATTATCTTATCTAGCCTAATGACTTCTGTATCGTCGTCATCATAGTGCACAAAGCATAAGTCGATAGTCGCTTCAAGTTAAACAGTAGTCAGAGCTGCAATCCGTTGGAGAGGTTCGGTCGAAATCCGATAGGTTGGTCATCTCCTCATAAAATAATTTACGACTTTGATATTTGCCTTTCCTTTGGCTACACAGGAACTACAGTTAATAACTTTATGCCCTCGGTCATAGTTGTTTACTATAGTTTGTATAACATTAATTGCACCTAAGTATACGCTCCGGTCTCGACAACAATAATATTTATGCCCACTCTTATGGTATGTTTACATGTATGCGAACCTAGGCTTAAGCGATTGGCGAATGACTTGCTTTCTACATCAGCAGTGAGCTTCCAAGCGTGACACGTTTAATATAACATGCCTGATTTACTTATCTACTTCGATTATTACTGCCACCTATGTTCTGTGATAGGAACCAGCTGTAAGTACCAAGGCTTCATAAAGACATTTAACATTCACAAGCTTAAATGTAATAAAGCAGTAAATAATATCACATGCAACAGTGGACCTGATTCGTAATAATATTGTCTAGACTGTACTTCATCTGAGTCATCGTTGGAGAGTTGAAGAATTGTCATAATGTCGTATTGTCAAGCTGATCGTGTGTTATTCTCCCTCGATTCAAGCGCCTCTTCATAGGCTTACATGCAGCCTGCAAAAATTGCAGCCTAGGATTCGTGGAATCTTTGACGAAGACAAGGGAGTTTTTAATGACAATCATAATCGTAAGCTCGAGATTTATACATCGCCCAACGAAAGCTTAGACGCGGGACTCAGTCAAAATAAAATTGAGACATGATTCTGTTCGAGGTCAGGAGCCAAGTGTCAGGCAAGCAGACAATCAGAAAGTCAACAAGAGACGACCTAAATGCTACACGTACGCTGCATACTGTCGCAGAATAGAAATAAGATATCCCACTATGACAAGTTATTGCAAATGTCAGGCTGACACTCCTGAATTCACGCTTCAGTGCAAGCAACACCCTACTCGTTCATTCAGTCGACTAAGAAGCCACGTCACCAGAAAACTTCCTCTGTAAGCATAGGCGGCTTAAGTCAACACGTCAAGAGTACAGGCCTATAGGGCAACAACCCACGCAGATGTGTTGACTTAAAAGTATATCATTAGTCTTTCAACATTCACGTACGTACGTAAAATTAATACATACATTCGATATGTAGTTTGAATGTGAATCGATGTATGATATGTTAACAAAACAACCCACATATCGTTATCGTATCGTAATCTTATTCAAACGTAGAGCTTACAGTGTATATGGCCTCTCTTTGGAATGGTTGACTCAGAGGTAGTTTTGATGTGGTGACAAAGTTATAATCGACCAGAATTGCTTTGAACCGTTGAGTGAGTGAAACATGTGAAGGTATGTATGTAAAGTGTGATCATCATCATCATCATCATCATCTTCTTCTTCTTCTTCTTCTTCTTCTTCTTCATTAACAACAACAGAAACAACGATGGCTTGTTCACTGGAATAAACATTGACAAATATTAAGCTCATATAATATATGACCTGCTTGCTGGCCAGAAACTATAGTTGTTGTGTTGCATGTATGCCGTTATGTAGGTTTAAAACGAGAAGTAACGTGGTCCTTCCTGGTAAAAGCGCCCAAGAAATGGTTGAAGAAAATCGTTTCAGTGAGTAATGTAATCATAGAAAAAGTATTTGGCTTCAATTCTGAACATGTAGCTCTGACTTTATTTAAAAAGCAACGTTTACGTAATTTCAGTGTTTACAAATTATCATAATGTATCGCAGTGAACCGTTTAGCCTTCATTTTATGATAATTTCCCATGATTTGATCAAGTCCTCTTATCTGAGACAGTTAGCTGACGATGTAATGAACATACAAAAACGCATCCTCATGTTGGTACACTGGTTTAGAATGATGTAAGGTTATCTAACAATTGTCAATATCACCTGACGTGGCAGAATTCAGAAAGCAGGCGTTTGGGGTAAGGTTGGCATAGCAAGGTTGTATAAAGTACCAAGCTGAAGCTTTTAAACTATTAGTCATAAAACTGTAGATGGTGATATATTCGGCATTGGTGCACATAAGTTTAACGCACATAATAACAATGCGGATAATTAAACCTGGAATCTGAAAATGTGAAGTGCTTGACATTTGCACATAAATCGAGACCTACAGCTATTTTTCGCAACCTAACAATTTTAAACAATCAAATTACAGAAGCGAGCAATTTTTAAATAGAACAATGTGCATATTACGTGGAATTTATGTACAGTCCAGTGGAAGAATGTTAAGTTAGGCTACCTGAATACACAAATGACTCGTTAACTTGCACGAACTTATAGCAACAGTCTTGGAAGTGCGTGCTGAACGTGTAAAGCATATAGGCTGAGAATCCAAGGTTGTTTAGACTATAGTAGCAAGTGTAGTTATAAGCATTGGTTCCTTTATTTTAAGAAGTTAATAAACTTAGATTGTCTCTGTGCAATTTTAATTGATGATGCAACTAGCTAGGCCATCTTGTACTCTGACATGGCAGTCCTGCCTGCCAGAACCTCCACTATCCAGCATTGAAGCCCCGTAATGGTTGGTTCAGCTTTCTGGAACAAGTTGTCTGGCAACCTGCTACATGAGCTCCTGGGCTTTTCTTCGCATTGTTGCCTAAGCGCTTGAGTATCGTTGTGTTCGATCGTGGTTCTGTGTTGTCAGTTCGAGACAGCCTCTGATGCGCTTCTCTTTTAGTGGCGATATATATATATATATATAAACTTGCGATTTATATTACAATTACAACAACTGTTTTCGACTCCGTTATGGCTTTTTGTTAAGTGCTCAACTTTTAAGGCGGCGTTTACGCTTTCAAGCCTCCGTTGAGAATGATATTGAGTACAACATTTTTGATAAGTCCTAAACGCACAATGTATGCATGTATGTAAACATATACGTACGTACGTACGTACGTACGTATGTATGTATGTATGTATGTATGCATGCATGCATGCACGCATGTAGGTTTGTACGAATGTATGTATGTATGTATTTATGTATGTATGGATGGATGTATGCATGAAGGCAATTAACGCCTTTAGGTAACTCACGTGACGTTTCATGCCTTCATCAACTGATGCAATTTCCTTAGATAGGGACAACATAAAATATAAGAAATAATTACATAAAGCCTAATGGAGCTAATTGTCGTCTTAGAATCAATTAGATTCAATAGACGTAATCGTAATCTCGAGATCTCTGCAGCGTTCAACGAAAGCTAAGTGGCGGGAACCAGCCTATCCACATGCGCATTAAGTGATCCAATTCTGTTTTGTCTTACAGACAGAATTTCAATGATGATCGCTAGACTTCGGATTTCCGTCTCCTTCGATGTTCGGGGCGTCACGAAGATACAGAATAACATCTACGTTCTTACATTTCGTCCGAACAGAATCCTCATCTACGACGATCAGAATTCGTTTCAGCTCCAGGAAGAACTTAAAATAGATCAGATATTTTGTCCTCAGGAAATGGCAGGCAGCGATAAATCTGACTGTCTATACGTCAGCGACACAGGCAACAGATGTATCTGGAAGATCACGCCAAGAGACCAACAGGTGACTCGCTGGTTGCCGGACTATTCATGGGCTTTGTCCGTGTTGAACGATGGCAAGGTTGTCATGCCGAGATGGGGCCAACCGTTTAGCCTTGAAACATACAGTGAGGACGGTATTCTTGTGCGTCGCCTACTACTTCCCGTCGATATAGAGATCCCAAAACACGTAGTCGAAACGTCCAAGGGTAACTTCGTCGTAAGCCATTGGTGTCAGAACAGAAAGGTCTGGACGGTCTCTGAGCTGACCAGAGATGGAGAGGTAATGCGTAGCTACAATCCGCAAGACGAATCACAACAGTTAGATGATCCTTGCTGCCTTTCGATAGACTCTGAGAATAAGGTGTACGTGGCAGACTGCTTCAACAGAAACAGGGTAATTTCCCTGGATGCGAAACTCAGCTGGCAAGACGTCCTTCTGACATTCGATAGAAATGCAATCCTATTCCCAAAAGTTTTGTACTACGATAAGCGGAAGATGCAGTTATTGGTACTGCATGGATATAAAAGAAAAGTAGTTGACATTTTCAGCTTAGGCCTATATAATCGAAACCAAATACAATTGGCGTTTTGTTCTACGAGATAGACTAGAAACCATGGCGTTGAATTTTTGTTCTGTCACCTGTGGAATAAGTCTCCTATGTCTGAGAATTTAAGAATAACATTTATTGTCGAATTGCGGTGAACTGTTTGTACCAAAATCTGATAAACTGTATTAATATTTGTTGATGGCTGGCAGAAATACTGAAGAAGTCTATAAACTCTGAACTCTTTCTGCACCATTCACTCATTAAATGTTAAGTCTGAGGCAATTCTCAACTATCTGACTATTATTTACTCGAGTTTCTTCAAGTGTTATATAATACGGCATAAATGTATTGGAATAAAATTTGTCTTTTAACAAAAACATTTGTTTAGTATACACTGGTCATAACCCTACAGCGGTCAAGGTTAAACTAGTACCAATCAGATCCACGCCTATGTAAGACACTGGACGTTCCATGTTGGTTGATAATTAGTGTAAGAGGCGACTCCTTGTTGACATAAGGAATTTTAATATATTCGTAGCGGTCTCCATTGTGTTTATCATGTTATGTTGTGGCGCTATACAAAAACAAATCAATAGTCATCCATATTATGTTCAATCGTTGTTGAAAACAACTTCGTGTCACTTGCATAAGGAAAGATAAGGCAATCCTTTAAGTTACCAAATACATATTTCAACATAGACCTCAAAGGCGTGATGCTAATATTGAAGTTTAAGCACAAAAATACGACAACAATCTTGAACTGATAAAATTATGTATCGTGCTTCTGTTCTAAACTTAGGCAGAGGGGCACAAGAAATACGATGTTATTTTATCTTGCATCAAATGTTTTTACTTTTCGACAACTGCTAGAAGTTGCACGGTTGATTTCAAAGGTCTAATGAGTAAACAAGTTTCCGTGTGGTTCAAGTGACTTGCATTTCAGCCAAATTCATTAGAAGTTGAAAGAACTGTAGGTACTTATTTAGATGAAGAATTTTAAGTTTCTCTGTGAAAAAGTTGCAGTTCACTGTAACTGAGAAAGATATTCATACAAATTGCACACGTGATCAAAAAGGCCGCCTGTTTCTCTAGCATGTCGTTTTTTATCATTACAATTATAATTACATCAGTTTTTTTAAATTTACTAATCATATTTTATAATTATTAAATATAATTTATAGGCCTAATTACATTAGTGGTCACATGCATATTTTGCTCGATAATTTTCGTTCGTTCGGACTTCTAATGCGACTTGGTATGCGTTCTTGAGGTTAATGCTCTCTTTCGACGTAGTTCTTGAGTATTTTGAACGGTATTCGGACAACTGTTATTGAAGTATGGGACGCCGCCAGTGGACTCGGCCGCCCTGAGGGGTGGGTATCAGGTTATTAGGTGGACATGATTCGCTTATTGATAAACTTTTGTTCTTAACGACATTTAGGCTGGCGAAGGCAGTGTCTTTGTGAACTACTTAAATGGCGATCTAGATAAATACATAAATGCCACTAAAGCTTACCATGCGTACAAACCATGAAGTATTTGGACAATTTCGAGCAATTCTAAATATCATTACATAACGAAAAATTAAATCATAAACATGGATCAGAACTCTGTGAAGGATGACAAATGAAATGCGATTAAGTCACGAATTAAGTAATTGATTAGTATTTAATTCATTAATCAGGATGACGTGACCATAATTTTGTTACAAGCAACGTATTGACTGAAGAATTTCTACATTTTCATTGCTAGTTTTTATAATTATTATTATGCAATTGTGGATGAGAAACTTTACCGTGGTTGTGACAGGTTTGAGCTAAGCCCTAAATGATGAGCTTCAGCCCCGTAGCCCCAAAGTCAGCCCCGCCACTGCTTAATGTTTAAAAATAAAAGGCTTGTGCATCTGTAAAAACAACAATTTCCCATAAATTAGTTGGCGCGACTATTTTCCAATACGAACTCATACGTATTGGATAAGTTCTATTTTTTCAACTGAACTGCCATTAGGGCTTGGCAAGTTATGCGTAACTACAAATGGGGATTTCTAACTAATATCAATTCCCCGCTGACCTAAAATAGATCCAGGAATATGAATATGCAAATTTATTAACCTCTTAAAATCACATGCCTGGCTGTAATAGGCAAAATCTGGCAGGATTATTTTTCATGCGCTCAACAGAAGGCGTGTACGATTCTATTTGATACAATTTCACCACACTGGTTTACACAGATGATTCTCTCGCTGCCTAAAGGCATGAAATCCTCTGCATAATTATGAGGATTTTCCTTGTGAACGCCGACCTATATTCTCTTTGAGCACAGTGGAACGGGAATTTTTTTCGGCAACGCTTGCGCTAGTAATACTTTTGCTTGTAAGCCTACTGGTTATAATACGGGTCGAGTCACTAAAGAAACATTTTCTTCGACGCTCTGTTCGTGATTATACTGAATAGAGCTTAGATTATTCTTCGATGTTCTACAGCATTCAGCTCTGTCTTGGATCTACCATGTTCGCTTAATGACCTAATTTGGATTTAAGCCTGTCTGAAACAGCCGACTAGTGGCCTGACCCAAATGCATATGTTTAGCTAAAGACAAAGTGAGTATTGGCATGTTTTACTAAAACGGCTTTTGTGGACGTCAATATCAGACTATTAGGCCTAATTATATGCTATACGGAGAAATCGTAAATACTTCAGTGCACTGATTAGGACCTAATGTAACCTACTTTCTGGCCAATTTAGTCTATTTCATAATTTTGCTACGAGTGACTGGTACTTAGTATGCTCGAATGTTCTTTAATCTAACATAACATGCATAGGTCTTCAAAGACACTTCAAATATATTATATATAGGTATATATATTTATGAATATGTATATAAGTATATATACATATATGTTTATGCGTACATATGTATATGTGTAATTAAAGGCATATGTAGATATATGTATACATGTATAGACTATATGCATATGCGTGTATTTGTACATGTATATATAGGCCCTTGCATATGCATATATGTGCATATATGTATATGCATATATGTATATGTAGGCTACAGTATATATATTTTATAGTTCAGATGTTCGTGCATATATAAGAATTACAGGTTAATAATTGATACGGATGAATTGTAATTGGGAATAACGACAATTTACATAGCCTCGTAAGTAGAATGTTACAATGTCAAGTTTTAGCGGGTACGTCAAATCCAAACTGACGATCGAAAGTTTAGACTCTAAGAATATACAGAATTCTGTTTCCAAATACAGAGCCCAGGTATCACAATGCTGCTGGCTAATGCTGGGTGTGTCAGTCCTCAGATCCGATTCCAGACACCACCCACCTTAGCCGTCTGACTGCCTACCTGCCTGACTCTTGGATCTTGACCTGGAACCGAGCCAATTTGCCTATCGATTTTGTTTTGACTGAGCCCTGTGAATAAGCTGGTTCCCGCGACTTAGCTTTCGTTGGGCGCTGTAGAAATCTTGAGATTACAATTACGATTACTATTGGTTGTCTTGTGGCTTTATGAGGTGCTCTGAAAGTAATTTGAAAATGTATAGCGTTTCTTCATATGCTCGAAATCCACCTTCAATCATTTCAGTCGCGTTTAGTCGTCTTTGTTCCGCTGCTTTAGCTCATTTATAAGCCCTTTGGTACAGGGTCCATGTCCCATCGGTCAACCGAGAGGGCAGCCATACATGGGGGTGAGGTGCTAGCGAATTCATTTTCTCAGCGGCAACAAGATATAGATCGCCAGTCTTTCCGTCTCCGTCTCCGTCTGATCTTCCCACCGACAGGCCACTCATTTTAAAGCTGATCATTAGGGGCCCGAGTGGAAAAGAAATCGCATGTATTTCTGTCCTGGCGAGGAATTGAACTCCGAACTCTTGGTTGACAAGTCCAGGCATCCAGCATGGTAATCAGTAGATAAATTCACTTTGACTGAATTAATTCCTAACATTGTTTGTTTGCTAAACCCTGAGAATTCTTAAAAATTAACTTAAAGAGAGCTTGCCGCCCTTGTTTCCACCGGATCCAGCACTGATGAGTTAGGCTGATCAAGTCCTGTTTATGGAATTCTGCATTGAATGACTATGAATCTGATCCTGTTGTTGGATACCTATAACAAAATCAGTTTCACAAAGCATCGGCTAATAAAGTTCTTCCGCTTTATTTTCCCCGCTCACTCCGTTTCGTCATTTGATCTGGAAGTATGTGATTTCGATTCAGCCTCTAAGAGGCTCAATCTAGAAATCGCATATAAGCATGCGCGAGTATTTTTTATGTTTTGCATTGTGAGAAACGCAGTGTTTTGGCGGTATAATGAGCTATATTATTAATTTAAACTTACATGCCCTTTGAGAGTTTATTTTAAAGTCGTTATGCTCATAGACAATCTCTGCTGCAAGTTATAAAAAGAACACTATTGTCGCTATGATCAGTCATATTTGTTCCACATGTACAGTGGCGTAGATGGATGAGGGGGTTCCTGGAGAACCGCCAGCCCGTTCCCACATACTTGAAATTTGGTAATCGCTCCATAGCCATAGCTGCCCCATCACTCTGGAATAAACTCCCCCAGAAATGCGACAGTTATCTGACCCATCATACAAACTCACTTATAGGCCTACACCACAGCTTGTAATTTCTGCATTTGCCTTTCACTCAAAACTGAAAACACTCCTCTTTCACGGATCCTATCCTGACTTCTCTTCTTCTTATCTCTATTTCCGCTCCAATCCCAAACATCACCCACAGGCCTTCCCGTGCGTTGGATCCTCCTACTGGAACAGCTTCCCTTTTAAACATTCGCTCCTTACATCTTAGTTTAACTCAACATTCATTTTCTGTTCACCATAAGACCACTTGATTAGATCGTTTGGACCAGCTTGAAAGGCGATATATAAAAATGCTTGTTACATTATGTTACATTACAAATCTCGAGATTACGATTACTATAAATAATCTGTTTTAGGCGTGCCCTTCACTTACCCGCCCCCAATCGGTAATTCTTTGCTTCGTCGATGGATACTATTACCATAGAATAGAGAGTAGTCGATGTAGCCAGCATGTGTTCAATTTCATATTAAATGCTTCAATATGCCTAGGCTTACCAGGCTTCGCACCGGACCTTCTGGGGGAGCTTAAAACGCTCGCCAGACCCACAAGTCGTTAGGGGCTTTCAAGAGTCTTCGAAGCTCGCTTTTCCTAACCCCTCAGTTTTCATACCTCTGGCTAAAAGGTTACCTGTGCAGCTTATCATCTGCACATTCATTTAAATAAATATTGTGATATTAATTTATTTAAATAAACGTGGTGATATTATATTAATATCATAATTATGTCGAACAGTTTAGTATCTGGGTTTTTGTGACCACGGGAAACTACCCCAATAAATAACGCGCCCCATGTACGTATTATACGCTATTAGCATATTTATACATATGTAGCATGTGCAGCTATGAATATGCATAATGGCATGAACTCACAGTTCAGTGTAGATACCATCGTTCGTAGTTACAGGCCGTACGGCCGTGGCATGTGGGCTACTTGATGCAGCATCTAATTAGGTATGTAAGGCCAACATATCAACATATGTAGCATGTGTAACTATGAATATGCATAATGGAATGAACGCAGTATAGATACTGTATAGATAGTATAGTTATAGGCCGGAAGGCCCAGCTGTATAGATAGTATAGTTATAGGCCTGTGGGCTACTTGATGCAGCATCTAATTACAGTAGGTATGTAAGGTCAACATATCGAGAGTATGAGAGCGGGTCAATATCAACGGGCAGCAGAACAAATGGGGCTAACGACCTCCGAACTCACGCGATAATCCCTTACCTGTAAACCAGTTGCTGGGCGTTGTAGAAACGGGATAAGTAGACCCTTTACGGGTATAGGCCCTATGTTAGAGAATTGCTTACAGGTTACATGCATGAGTAAATACGGTTACACTATGGCGATGATTCAACGTCGACTGTTCTCGCGTTTCGATGAGTTTATCGGGTGAGATCTTTTGTAAACTATGTGGGTTTTTTTGGGTCCACATGTCATGTCCGTGGCCAGAGCTCATTCTTCACAGTAGATATTATTTCTGCATTTTTAGGCGCTACTGTCTAATGCCATAGCATCAATCGATGGCGCCGACGAATTGTGAGTTAAGGACTTGCTCAAGGCCCCCACACAGTAACCTTCTCGGAGAAGGCTCGAACCCTTAATCTCCGGTTTACAAGCCCAGCGCTCTACCCAGTATGCTACAGTGCCCAGATAGATAGAACCAACACTATTAAGAATGCTGCAGGCCTACCACCTTTATGTTCGTGACCTTCTCATGGGACCTGCGTATTAGCTAATAAAGTAAGCTAACGCATAACATAATATGGGCTTTAAGCTGTTCAGAAGACATTATTCTGTGCTAGAACTACTGCAAATAACCGGGAATGCTCAAAAGCCAATCCTTTCTAGCTTACTCTTACAGACAGTCCTATCCGTCATCCAAACCATTTCACAAGTCCACAACTCTTGCTCTGAAGAATTTCCGCACACAACAATTTCATTCAGGCGCACACGTTTTTCGAACGTGTTAGGCTCGGCGAGTAGACACCAACCTTTGTAGTGGTGATGGTTTCATTTGTTTTATTCGGAAAGAGACAGATAATATATTTAAGTCTGCCATGCGACCTGCCACATGAACTTCTTCCTTTTCTCTGCCTCTATTATGACAGCAATTGAAGACCATTCTATTTGTTCATGGTTTTGTGGTATGAGGTCGACAGCACTTCTGAGTAGATTTCTTCAAGAAGTTCTATATGAATTTGCAATTACGATTACGATTATAATTGAGACAAAAGACGTAAAACACTGAAAGTAGTAATGCGTAATTTGCTCTTAGCAGGAAGCTAATCTTTTTGACTCTGCCTGTTATGGTCGCTTGGATGTTGTCGGTTCACATGAGCACTTTTGAGTTCTTGCAGGGGATGCTAGAAAATGACAATTGTGTCTCATTGTACCGCATTGAGATCCCGCACCCACAATGCCTATTCGACTGGGCAATTAAGGATCTCGCCCAATAACTATCTAGACCAAAACCCCGTTCTAAATTACAGACGCGAGTGGCAAGCATCTGCTGACATCTGACACGAGGGGGCGACTAACAATCCATGGTGCTGTGAGTGACTAGCTATAAATGAAGTGAAGGCAGGAGGTTGCGATGCTCAGATACCGTTGTAGCCTACTGTTTTGACAGACTTGTTTACATGTCTCTCGATTGAATTTTTGAGAAGCTTTGTTCCGACTTCGAAGGATCACGATCACAACGGCCCAACAATAGGACACCGTTTTGACGTCTCAACTTTACGACCCGGAAAGGATGGAGGGCTAAGTGGGCGCCTGTAATGTATGGCATTCCATGGACGATTGCCCATCCAATTAACTTTACTGTAGGCTATTTGCCAACGTCTAAGCGGCCCTCCCATTAGTAAACAAACAAAATAAACAACAAAAGATTATTCCAGTGATGCCTGCTATAGAATGGGCTATGTGGAATGAATCTGCAACCTGATAAACGAGGTTTAGGTCTACAATGTAATGAACCAATGAGTGTTGTATATAGTATCATAGATATCATTGGATAAACCAGATCATCCTACGTTTGAAAGACATCTTGAATCAGAAATGCCTAAATGTAGTGCTGTGTGAAGTCGAGACCGATCCAGGATTTCAGTTAGGGAACATAATTGTACTAATGTCTGCCTGTCTGCTAGCTGATGCGTCAGATAGCCACGTTTCCTGCTGGGCTCACGCCCCCGATGTACTCAAGCCACCGGTGTAAACCCAAACAACACCCGCTTGACAACAGGACTGCATGCATTGCCTCACATGATGTGGTGTCCTGATTACTTCGCTTTATGTCGATGGCCACATTGTAGGCCGACCAGGCTACCATTTTGGGATATGATTTCCTAAATGCAACATGGTGATCTAGGCCTACTGCAAAAGCCTCGAATTCTAGTTACTCTGCTAATCAGTTGAACATTGCCAGTTATTATTTAATTTTTAAACTGTAAAATTTCTGTACAAACCATGATGAGGATTCGCGTGGCGTTGTTTCACTACGGACGAATCCTGTAGTCTGCTGAGAGACTACGGTCCCTGTAATCGTTCGGCACTCAAAGCAGACTGTCCTGAACTTCTAGACAGGGTGGGGTTTGTGGTTGGCATCTGTGGCAAAAGGCTATGGACAGGGCAAAATGTTTTACAAATATAGGCTATTTTCAGTGGGAGATAATCTGAGCAAGTGGAGGGAGTACCTTTATATAGTAGCTGCGGTAGTTGAGAAACGCCATTGTAAGTCTGAGTACAGTTTTAAATAAATGACGACTTGTACTTTAAATGGGTTTAATTCAATATTCAGATTCGGATCTTATAAGATGGGCCATGAGATGACACAGTCGGGAACAGAGGAACAGTCTGAACCAGGTCTAAATGGACTTAGTCCTCACAGGGAGTTCCTGGAGGATCGGATGGATCCAGACTTTGGACTTCTGGACAAGCTGCTTAAGTCTGGGACCCTGTCAAGGAGGGATCTTAACAAAACCAAAGCAAAGGACACTTTCCAGGAGAGGAACTCTGAACTGCTCGATCACATAGCAAAGCAACACAAGTGCACTGAATTGATAGCTGCCCTCAGAGACACCAGACAAGGACATCTAGTCAAGTACCTTGAGGAAAACGGAAGTAAGTCAGCTTTTCTCTCTCATGTACGATCCATTGCACCGATCTATGTTCATGACAGTGAAATGATGAATTACAATTTGAATGAATTGAAGATCTTAAAATCAGTCACAGCAACATGTTGTTGCTACTGTCGTTAGTGGTGGTTGTTGTTAATATGCTGGTGATGATGATGATTACACAGTAGGAGGACCGAAAATATGTAGGTGACACTTTGGCTTGTGCACACGGCGGTCTTGCTTGGTGTCTATGAAAGTTTTTTTTTAACAGAATCTACATAAATTAGCAGATATATATAGATATGTACATACACGATGATGATGTCGACGACGAAAACACTGCAATAACGATGACCATATCGATGACAACAATGACGATAATGATAACACCAAACAATAACAATACACGAACATAGGTCTTGCTTGGTGTCTATGAAAGTTTTTTAAACAGAAGCTATATAAATTAGCAAATATACAGATATCTACATACACGATGACGACGATGACGTCGACGAAAACAATGCGATAACGATGACCATGACGGTGACAACGATAACGATAATGATAACGCCAAAGGGTAACAATAAACGAACATCAACAAGTAAGTGACATGAAAAAAGGTAATGGAACAAAGGTAATGGTAACGATTGCAATAATTCTACTTTCAGAATATAAGCCAGACTTTGAGGGTAACTGGCCATTGACAGAGACCGAACTGAGGATGTTCGACACGAATCAGGAGAGCCTCGTCGACCTTCTTGAGACCAGTGACCTCATTTCTAAACTTCTGGCCAATGACATCATTAACACGAGACAACAGGATTTCATTGCTGCTAAGCAAACACAGTACGAGAGAAATGAAGCCCTCATCGACATCTTAAGAAGGCGAAGCCTGCGCGACTACAGGAAAACGATCGAATGTCTTCATCAGACCAACCAAAGCCACATTGCAGAAATCTTCAAGGAAGAAGGAGGCATGTATACAACAATTAACGATTTTAGGGTAATTATTAGCCAGATCTTACAGTAAGGTAATTATTACTTTGTGTTAACTAGCGCTTTTTAAATCCCAGGAGTCGTTATATGAGTGCCGAGATACATACAGTGTAATGCAACACGTTAGCACTTTAAGAAGCTCTCAGGATAAAGAAATAAACGTGCTCATTTTCTATAGCGACCATATGGCCTCGACCCTGCTCGTTTTTCAATGAATTAATCGGATGAGAGCCTTCACCACTGCTGCCAGTTTGACGGGGCGTTACACCATTTAAGGTCCCCATTTACGGACCCTGGACAACACAAGTGCCCATATGTAATGCAATGGATGTTTTGTAGCGCATTTCGTAATTTATACAACGCTCCTTCAAGATACTAAGAGGCGCTAACTCGTCAAAGCAGATAAGTTCTTGCAAGAAGTAGATCCGTTATGGCGATCTCTTTTGCATGTTTTGACAAGATGCCACAACCACAGTGATGAGTTCCTACTTAATGCAACAACGAAATGGTGGACTTTACAGCCTTTGAATAATATGTGAAAATGCGATTCTAATTCCAGGAAGTAGCTTAAAATGGATCCAGGTTCTAGCCCTAGATTTAATGTCCAGGATGTAGCTTAAATTAGACCCAGGTTCTAGCCTTAGAATTTTGTTTCTACGACGAAGCTTAAAATAGACCTAGCTTCTAGTTCCCTTAATATGTAAACGAACTATTCTTTTAGACTATTCTTTTAAACTACAGTACAAGATGAATGATCTTAGGTTATGAAACAGTAATCTCTCAGTTTTATACAAAGGTTCAAAATTTCGGAATATAAGCTAAAACTTAGGCGGAGCTGGTCTTATATGAACATATTTTATATAGTTACTTTTACTTATAACATGCTCATCTTTCTCCCTTGACAGAAAAGATGCAAATGATTAGACCTACGCTATTTTCAAACTAGAAAATAAGAAATCTTCTTTTAAAACATTAGGATCTAAGCGTGTAAATACTGTAGTTTTATTCGGTCGCAGTCACAAATGAACGGTTTGACGGTGCAGTAGAATGTTGCAATTCCCTGAAGAAATAAATCTATAAAAGGATTTAAACATTTGCTACATAGACCTAAACGTATTCTAAACTAACCGAGCATCCATATTTGGTCAATGCGATCAAATTGCGATGACTTTAAAACTGTAAATGTGGATCGAGGTGACTAGTGTTAATGGTTGGTAATTATTAAAAGCAAATTTAAGTGGCGTGACAAACGTACACCCTCTGAACTTGGATATTTAACCCTTTAACCTGGAATTGTTTTTCTATCATGCACCAAATCACTCTATCACTTCATCCTCCACTCTAAATTCTTAATGTACGGCTCATTATATATAAATCTCTATTTCACCAGACATTGGCAGCACAAAACAAAGAAGAGATAAGAAAACACAGGATATTGTACAGTAATTGTCATTCGAAGTAGATAGGCTTCAGCTCAACTTCAACAGGGCAGCAGATCTGCTACTCACATTATCCCACAATCTGTCAGCATTAGAACAATAGAAGAAAATCAATCATGATGATTGAGAAGATCACAAAGAAAACTGAAAACTGTATTTCCAGAAAAATAACATTTCTGACAAAATTGCACTCTTCTGGACAGCCAACAGTCCTTAATGTTAGGTTCCTGCCTGAAGTGCAGTGCAGTCCATGTCGTAGCTAAAGAAAGTTATGTTGTAATATTTCTTCGTTTCAGTTGTCGCAGCGGTTCACGTCAATCTAAGTGAAAACGTAACTGATATTGCCGAGGCGGAGGAAGAAATCGCCTCAAAAATCGCGGCCCTTCTTCAGACCCGGACACAAGAGGAGTCGAAACGCATACTGGGCGACATACTGGAAATGGTTGATGCCAAACTGATCGGTAGCAAAGTGGGTCATAGCGTCGTTCTGTATTTCCTTTGCCCAAGAAACAGCGGTCTGCATCGATTGCGCGGGATATGGGCCAGCGGAAGGCTAACGCAAATAACAGAAGCCTTATTCAACAGGTTGTTGCCGGGCAGAGATCAATTCAAAGTGACAGTTAGTTGGTCAGACAGTGACTACGACAAAAGCAAAGCATTCTTCCACGGTCTGTAGATTTCTGTTGCAGACGTTCTGTGTTCTGTCCTTATCATAACATAATATAATGTATCAATATGAAATTTAGCATTTTATAGCGCATTGTGCTTTCCTACAGACTAACTTTATTGCTTTTGTGAAAGAATGACAAGTTCATATGTGTACAAATGATATTTATGTAGCTGGAAATGGTTTTCAATGTCAGTCTCAGGCATTATAGATCAACCCTACATAAAAATCCTCCTTCAAGATATTAAGTCTATTTACTTCTTAACATGGCAGTTGCAGTTTTAGGTCGGCTGCTTTTAATTTTAAAGTTTTGAACATCTCTTTGTTAGACAAATTTTTCTAAACTTTTAAAAGTATTATGCATCAAATAGGCTAATGAACTATTAAGATCAGCTCCATATTGATATTTTCCTATTTACCGAAGTGAAGAATACCAAAATATACATGTATTTATAAACTCAATCAATATGATTGACTGTGATGTGCATTGGTATAGATGCGTAAACCCAAAAAAACTAATATTCCGCAGGCAGTTTGTCAAGTTGTTGCATTTATTTACACGGGTTGTAACATCACCAATGAAACTTATAAAATGAATTCAATAAAGCATCCTATCAGGATGCACAAATTTTAACTCAAATCATCGAGGTAGTGTATATCTGTGTACTATTTTGGTTGCGTCGTTGTACAGTTATGGTCCTGCGTCGGCACAGTACCCCTTAGGAAATAAAAATCACAAACCATGCCACCTTACCACTCACTTACCATTTTTGTCACATTTGCAATTCATTCATTGTAGATCGAGACCCAAACGACGAGAAATCCTCTGCTTCCGACACGACCGTAAGACTTTTAAAACCCTTCTAGTGTGACTCTGCATTTCATATTTTAATGTGATGAACTCTAGTGCATCGGACTCGCTGAATTTTTGCAGTTAAATATGTAGCCCGACTGTCATGGAAAATGGCAATTCCTGAAACCTTACTGCAAAATTACTACATGTGCAATTTATTTCCAATGGAATTTGCTCAATTCGCCAAGCCGTTGAACTGTTGCAATGTCGCATAATAAATTAAATATAGGTACAATTTATTATTTTAAGTTAATGCCACATGTTACAAGGATTATATCTTTAACTGTTTTACCATAATATTTCTAGTTTTTAAATGTATATAAGATCACATTTATTTATAATCGCGTTTACTTCTACATTAGCCCAATAATTTGGAACAATATTGAAAAATACACTTGCCTGCTGAAAATTCCGGCAGCCTGGTGCAATGACATGTTTAGAGTTTATTTAAGGAAATGTTTAAAATGCCGAACCGTTTAATACTGTGTTAAAATGAGGCTCAACAATTCGATAATATGACGACCAGCAAATAATTTTTGAGCTGCGCCTTCTGTTTACACAGATTTACTGTAATTAGAGAGTTAATTTTATGGAAAGTTCATGCGATTTCTTTGTTTGCAGCTGGGTGAACTTCCGTTAGAGCTACTCGATATGGTATTGAAGAACGCATGTCTGCTGCATATGTGGACTAAGAGGCAACCATCCCTTGTCAGCGACAAAGATGTTTTCAGTTCCTTAGCATCTGTCGATTTCTGCTGGTGTCAGAGATTAAAAAGACGACGATTCAAAACAACTCTTCTTCGGCACATAGCTGGTAATATACACAGCCTACCATAGATCTTAATTTGTCTATGTTGCTCTTATGAATCTTTTATGAAAACTTTAAGAAAAAACCACATCTGTCGGTGCTTGTCTGAAAATACGTTCCAATGGCGAACTACTGGCTTCTCGCCTCGCTGGTGATGATGCTTGCAACTGGCCGGGCACAAAGCGCATACGCTAGAAGAATAAGCTTGGCTGTCTTACTACAGTCTGTAGTTTGCTGAGAGATAGACTGTAATCTGACAGCAGGCAAAACGGACTGCATTGCATTGATAGAAATTGTGCTATTTGTGGTTCGCAACGGCGGAAGAAGCCTATGAACAGGAGAAAATGTGTGGGAAGTGTAGCCTACCTTTAGTATGAGATAGTATCAACCAGTGGAGGAAGGACCTTCAGATCGCATTCTGCAGATGGAGTGCCATGTAAATCTACTAAAAGTCTACCTACTACATATAGAAGATGCCAAACTAGTGTTTCAGAGCGTACTGATACAAACGTGTTTAACTTTGCAGTCTGTAATCGTAAAGTCAGCAAAAAACTGACGATCATCCGAAATAATCGCGATTATCTCTCAGAAACTGTCCAACCAAAGGACCTCATCATTCGACTGCGCAGAAGCGACTGTCTTACCGATCAACAGACTCGATCCTTACGAAGACGTCAATCAACAAAAACGATGAATGAGGAGCTTTTGGATTCTGTGAGGGAACTGGATTCTCAACGATACTCCACGGTCATCGATTGCCTGCGCCAGAAAAACCAGAAATTGGTGGCTGGTGTCTTAGAAAAAGGAGGAGGTAAAGCTCACAAAATTCGTCACTTTGCTCAATACACACAGTAACAGCCATGCCGTGTTCTGATTTGCATGCAAATGCTTTCGCCTATGCAAATTAAATGTTTATAAACCAGTGGCGACTATCTTATCAATCAGTGTGTTGCTACTGGTACACACCTTTTCTTTGATCGGCCGTCTCTCGTGCTATTTGAGACTGTCTACTTCTTCATGTTCGTGACTCCATTACTAAGGCTAGGACTATTTTTACTCTAAAGTGAAAACTTACCTCCCTCGAATCTGTTCATAGTTTAATTGTCCTGGTATCTGGCCTCAATGTGCAGTCCTGAACTTTGTAAAGGGGCATTAGCAAATTTCAGTGGTATTGTATTGTCTTATTTGTTGCCAAATGAAATACATATAGAGTTGTAGGAAGCGCTAATGTGGCGCAAATGCCTATTTAATGGAACGTCTACTCAATCAAACCTTGTAGGATTGTAGTATTGCTTAAAATGCCCGTTATTTACGCGAATTGTTGAGGTATCAAATTTCAATATACATATAATATTATATAAATATGATTTCATACTTGAAAACAGATAGACTGCGCAATGTAGGAACAATAAGTAGAACATTTGCACTTAGACTTAAGCATAACTCAGATGATATGGCCCTGGTGACCTGCGGCATGAACTTCTCAGCCTTTCTCTCCCTCTTTTCCGCAAGTGCTTGAAGACCTACTTGTTCCCCAGTGGTTCTAGGTCGGGACCACCTCTGATGAATATAACATGAAGTGGCGCTTAATAAATTTTTATTACAATTACGATTACGATGTTTTCTGAACCGCTTAAAACCCATATCGCATTATGCTATGCTATGCTACCTGATGTTACAAATTATGTACCAGCGTACACGCACTAAAAGTCGTAGAATAATCCGAGCACTAGACATCGCTTAGTATGCTGAAAGCATTCTTACGTAACTCATTTAAATTCCGCACAATTGAAAACTGATCTATTGCGTATTTTACAGCTAGCGTGAGAACATCGCTTCTGAGCGAGAAAATGGCAAATCTGCAGTTAGTTGAGCAGGAAACTGCTACTACATTCAGCGAATTACGTGATAAGAAACGACCGATGCCTCAACCACTGGAAAAGCTTCTTAAGCAGATAAAATCTAACGAAATAGAATTTTTGAACATATCGTACGATAGAGGGATCACAATTTGGGTTTTGTGCAAATCACCGAACGGTCTTCAGAAACTGCAGGAGGCATTGGAAACAACAAAATTCCAGAAGGACATTACAGAACTGTTTCGACAAATCTCGTTAAGTGAAGCGCGAATACGCCTAGCCATAAGACCGTCAGCTGTTATCATGGACTCAAGTCAATTCACTAAAGAAATCGGTAAGTCACTTACAAAAATAGTGCACCTATATGCTTTACTGAGAAATAAAATCTGTTACAAATAGCCCTTTAGCACCTATTTTAAATATACTGTAGACAACTAAACTTAATTATGACCCATGATACATACATTGTTAAATTCCAAATATTTCGAAACTTTCACTTAAGAAATTCACCATTATGAGCAACTGCAGACCTATAACTAACATATAGAGTGTTAAACTATTTGATGATTTGTTTCGTTAATGTTTAATGTTCACCAATAGCCGAAGAAAGGCACGAATGTTAACAAAACATTAGCCTGTCCCTATCTGACAGAATTATAAGCATTGCTATTCTGGTCCATACTTAATCGGTTAACTACAGGCCAAAGTAGTTTTACACGTTATTATTGGTTATTCAGAGAATGTTCAAGTGCAGCACTAACTTTTAAACTGATTTCCTGCTATTTAGTTTTAGAAGTGAGCCAAATAATGTCTAGCTTATGACAATCTATAGGAGACGCATATGTATTTTATGAATTCCTTTATTTCAGCGGTTTGTTCAGCTTCTGTGAAGTTAATCACAAAGTTTCAGGTTCATGCCGATTACGTTTACGGCGTAACCAAGCTAGACGACAACGTTTACATTCTCTGTCAGTCACCGAATTCAGTGGCTGTCTTCAGAGATCAAAGTCCGTTCGATCTCCTAGAGACAATCGAAATCGCAGACATCAGAAAACCGGAAGATATTGGTGCGAGCCAAAGGGACGTCTGCCTCTACATCTCTGACTCAGGTAACAAGTGCCTGTGGAAGAAGACAAGAGATCGACTTGTGGTATGGTTGTCCAACGTCGACTGGCCGTTCACTATGTCAGTGGCCAGAGATGGACAGGTACTGATTGCGCGGAAGGGTCAGCCATCCGTTATGGAACTCTACGGAAATGACTCCGTTCTGGTTCAGCGGATTTCAATGCCGACTGACATCATCGATCCGAATCACGGCATTCAGACGACGACAGGCAACCTCGTCATTAGCCACTGGTGGCGAGACAGCGTGACCGAGGGTGTTTTTGAACTGACTCGTGGCGGACAAGTTGTTCGCCGATTCATTGGCAAGGGCAAGGCACAAGAACTGACGTTCCCTCGATACCTTGCCCTCGATTCAGACGACAGAGTTTTCGTTACGGACTTCGATAACAATAGGGTGATCCTTCTGGATTCAGACCTCAGCTGGATTCGAGTTCTCCTGACGAAGGATGAAGATGCTATCGAATATCCGGAAAGACTATGTTTTGACAAGAAGAAAAAACAGTTAATGGTTGGACACGTCGATGGGGTTGATGTCTATACATTAGAGTTCAGTTAATTGCACTTAATAGTGCATGTGTAACTTATATTAATTTCTTAACATAATTAGTAACACATAAAGAACAAAACTTTAAAGAATCGCTTAACGCCTTTGAGAGGTTTTTAAACCGGCGCTATAAGAATTCTGAGTCATACATACAAAGATGTATATTGTATATAGCATATAGCCTCAAATGACCATCAGTGAATATTTAAAACTGCAAGCTATCTACACTTGAAATATTGAGTTCACATAGTTCAGTTAGAATGAGGACAAATAACGTATGAATGTTGCACATTTTCGTTTTACTGGTAAAGGGTAATGTCCAAACTGCTAACAGTCATGGGATTACACAAACATCATCATTGAACAGTATTATTAATTGTGCTGCTCGGTTTAGAATCTAGTCTGAACTTCTAGTAATCGTTCACGAACTAATCATTATTTCGCGAAAACCAACTGCATAGCAGCAATGCACATTGATAGGCTTACTCTGGTTATTGTGCAATTTGGGGAAAAAGTTATATAACTCGTGTCATATTTTCGTCTCATTTGAATTAACTTTTAAAGTTTTATACATTCAGCAATATAAACCTAGTTATTAATTATATTCTACTGTCTCTGATAATTAATCTGAACTAACTACTATGCTCTTGTTTTGGATGTTGAACTGCATCAAACAATAGCTTGATAATTCCGCATTATAACTAGTAAAGTGACGTAAAGCTCCTATTTTAATTAGTAAAACATAGGAAAACGCTCACTTTCAGCTCTTCGGCCCTTGAGCCAGCAATGGAATAAGCAAGGACCTGGACATGGGGCCAGTGCATTGCAAGACTTGCCGCTTACTTGTTGACTTACGCCGGTAACAAATTATACTGCATGGTGACAGAGGCATAAACAATTTGTCCAGGTCGTTATAAGGCGTCTGCATTGCAGGCTCGAACCCACAATCGTTAGATTATAGGCCAGATGCGCTGCCGATAGACCACAATGTCGCACATCTTAACTGCTGAAGGCGCTAAATGAATGAATGTGATTTTGTCTTAATACAATTCAAGACCCCCATTACAACTTTCAGGCAATAATGAATTCCACTAGATCTCCAGTTGTTAGTTAATTCTAGTCGTTATAGACTACTAGGATTCGAATTCCGTTGGTTCTTTCATGTAACATTAACGCAGTCAACTGGTGAGGGAATGTTGAACTTTTGCTTTCACTTCTCGATTCAGGCAGATATTTTTATGACTTTATAACTCCATAACGTTAAGATGCTCCTTTGACCATTTAGTCTATCGTTAGGCTAATAGTTATACTTACATATTTTTCAATATTCATGTTCGATATACAATATCATACCGTGGCTTTGTTCATATCTATATTTCATACATATTCAGATGAGAATGGCTACGTTCCAGGTAATATTAGACAAATGGATTCCAGTTCCTTAATTCACTTTCAGCACAATAAATTAATGTATGACTTTGAAGTCGTAAGCTGTTCTGTTGTTGGTCAGAATGATGCAACTTTAATGCGTCCGTTTTCCATATCAGAATAACTGCATAACAGATTCATGCTATGGCGCATGACCACTGGCTGTAGCCATTTAAGGCAATCTCTTTATTAAGGACTGAATTAGAATCCAAAGGTAATTCGATTCAGTTGGGTGATCTGTAGCGGACATAAAGAATAAAGATGTTTCTATAATTTCACTATCGACCACATAAATCAACGGATAGCCTTTTATGCAGTTTTGTATGTAGTCCATCAGTCAAGCTCGGACTCGACTGGAACCAGAATTTAAGTTAATCCAGAAAAAAAGAGCTTTGTAAAGATCATTTGAGAAGATTCTTCTTCAGAAATAGAATGGCAATATATTTGTAGCAAACGTTCTACCGGCTTTGCATGGAAATAGTTTGTGACATTAACAGTCATAGTCTTTGGAAATTTTTCTTGAAGAGTGCTTGTTTGTTCACCTCAGCGTTACGAATAATCCTATGACAAACAGAACCATGAGTGCAACACACGTAGATTTCTATTAGTAGCAATTAGCCATCTATCGATTCGACTCTTATTTGCTATTTCCTGTAAGATGCTTTCGAATAATTTCAACTTATAATCTCAACTTCATTTGTGTCTAAACTGATCTTTTCAGTCACAGTAAAATAGACAATGTTTATTCAGCTTGAAACGCCAAATGTATATGCATGTATGTGTGTGTATGTATGTATGTGTATGTATGTGTGTATGCATGTATGTATGCATGTATGTATGTATGTATGTATGTATGTATGCACGTATGTTTGTTTGTTTGTATGTATGTACGTGTGTGTGTCTGCATGTATGTATGTGCATATGGGAATGTATATATATATATATATATATATATATATATATATATATATATATATATATATATATATATATATATATATATATATATATATATATATATATATATGTGTGTGTGTGTGTGTGTGTGTGTGTGTATGTATATAACAAGGCACTTAATATAGCACTTTTAGATAACTCACAACTGGCCTTTGATTTTATCTTGTGCTAAGGCCAAACTAACCCTTTTACGAAAGATTAGTTGTGATGCAACTATGAACTGACCTTGTTTCTTTGACGCTACTTTTCTGACGTCATCCGTTGTCCGTGAAAGTAATGCTGTCTTGCAGAGATCATCAGCTTTTGTTTCATACTTCAGGTCTACCGATAAAGAACCTACACAGAGACACAAATAGGATATTTTTACGTTATTGCTCGGGGACGCCAAATCTGATAGTTCATAATTTCTTTAGTTTTTCTGTATATGCTAAAACTTTGTAAGTGCTACTTCCCTGCGTTATTTTCAGATTCTTATCCCAATTAATGCAAATGAAATTTTGTTCTAATCTTACGACATTGTATCTAATATGGATACCTCAATAGGCCAGTTTGCATAACACATAGAACATCAATTGACGGCGGTTCCAAAGTAGTCACCTTCGTTTAAGTCAACTTATAATCTTTTGGATAGAAACTGTCAATATCAGTCAGTGAGAGTGGGCGACCAGTCTGATAAGTGAACAGACATTTGGCTAAACAAAAAGGAACTCTGAACCCTGAACAATAAAGTAGCTAAGCTGTATCATACCGAAGTTCAGGCATGGATGCCTGTATACATACGTGCATTTACGCATGCATGCCTACATATATAGATGAATACATATGTAGATACATACGTACATAAATAAATAGAAAGATAAATACATATATACATGCATAAAATTCTTTAATATAGTGTCTTAATATGGGACGAAAGCGTTGCGATATACTGTATAATATAAAGGCATGATTCTATACTGCCTAACCTGTTATTTTGCCCACCATATTTTCTGTCTTCAGAAGCTCCTGCATATCTTTTGCCACAAAGAAAACTGTGAAGGCCGAAATTTGTCTCTGAAGCTGAGAGTCGTTCATGTTCTTTAGTTCATCGATTCTGCCGTGTAAGTCGTGCACGATTCTACAGATGTCGACAGCAGATCCCTTGACGTGGATTTCTTTAGAGTAGGTCTTGAATGTTTCCAGAATGTGAAGGTGTTTGCCAATTTCCTCCAAGTCTTTCATCATTTGCTCCTCCCTCTTGCGCCTTAAAGATTCCACCTCATCGAGCAGGGTCTTTGTGTGCCTATCAACAAGAGCTTTCAGCCAGTCGCCTCTCTGCTTTATCGTTGCCTCGGTTTCCAGGATCATTTTAATGAAGTCGTCTTTCTGTTGCCTCATGCATTCCTTTTTCACTGAACTCTCGCTCGTCCAACGCGACAGCTTCTCGATATCACCGGCAATCGTGCTTCGGAATTCCCCAGCCATCGTTTCGACATCGGAACATTTGTGCAACTGGTGATTCTCGACAAAGCACAGGACACATACGACCTGCCTGCATTCCATGCAATACAGTTGAAGTTCCTCTTTACGGTGACTCTCGCAGCGGCTCGGGGCACACTTTAACACCAATCGGTCTTCAATCATCCTACTTCCAAGTGCAACGATCTGATGTTCGCGGCACGGCTTTGGTCGCTTGTGCTCTCTGGAACAGCAATAGCACAAATTTTCCTCACAGTCAATGCAATACACTGTGGCCGACGGCGTCTCAGCGGTTAAGTCGTCGCCTTGCGCTAAGCAGACGTCGCACAGCTTGTCCTTCTTGACCGGCTTCGACAAATTCGCTACCTCTATCAGTCTTTTGAGGAAATAATTCTTCGGAAGACCTGCGGGTCCTTGTTGTGGTATGGTGAAGCCCTTTCTGCAGACCGGACAAGACATTTCGTCTCCTGGATTCTTGCCGGTCATTGCGCTCGTCCCTTGTATGCATTGAAGACAGAAGGTGTGAATGCACGGCAGAATTCGCGGATCTGTGAACAGCTCCGTGCAGATGCAACATTCCCCAATATCGCTCACAAGTTCGGCCACGCTGATATCTTTCTTGACTTTCTCCGCCATTTTGGACCCTGCCACAAGATGGAGGTTTGACTTAATTTAACGATAATATATTTCAGAATATTCAATACGCGCGTTTACCCATCACAGTCAAAACACTCACCAACTGGAAATCGAATTTTAGAACCTAAACAATCATATGTAGCTTACGACAAAATGCTGTGATGACAGTTCAATCGATGGCTAATAAGAAAAGCTAACTACGAAATGATGTATTCATTGGCCATTATTTTTAATAGCTTCAGTAATAATAAATTTGCTATGGACTATCTAGTTCAAAATCCTATCGCATACAGCATCCAGCAGCCTATATGGCTATTGATTAACTGCTGCTGTAGTTGTGAGGCTAATTTTCACTTTCTCTTCTGACTAAAACCGACAATTTTCACTTTAACACCACAAAGTGCATCGCAAATTGCCCTTTAATAGCAATTGTCACCAGGTCATGTGCACCATCGTGTATGTCTGTGCTGCTGTGACCGTATACTATGTTCTTTATAACTAGTCACTACTGTCTCTATCCACTTTAATCCTCAGAGGCCAGTGCAGCTGTCTGATCAGCAAGTGATGCACACTGTTAAATATAGGCCATAAAGCAGTTGGGATAAGTCAGCTTAATCTATTATATAAGAAGCATTTAATGCACATTCCGGCTAAAATGTATTTCTTTGAAACGCTGACTTAATTAAGAATACGCCTATATATTGTCTATACTGAAGGAATTGTTCGCAGCTCAGGCTCAGAGTCGAAACCTAACATTAATTAAGAGTCTCTTAGTTCATAAATAATATTACTAACACAGTGTAAGTAATATTGTATGTGTGTAAGTATGTATGTTGTATATAATTTATGTATGCAGTCGATGAGCATGCATTCTTCAAGAATCTCAAAACGCTTTAACAACTGTTAACTAATGAATCAAAAGCTGTGACTTAATGTAATCTGAAAATGTTTCTTGATCTGTCCTGTCTCTGTCAACAAGGTTCTTATTTCATTGAAAGTCGGTTGCAGAAGGAAGGCCCAATGCACAAAAATCCACGGTGTACACTCGTCGTCGGTCGGGTGTGCAGAGCGACCAGGAGCCCATGGTCTGGCTCGACACGGTAACATAGATGTCTGTGATCTATTCAACTGTGGAGGCTCGTGTTATTTACAGAACCTCGAAGGTAATGATGCCTTCAACTTCGAGCCAGTTTAGTTTGTCTTGCGTGTAACTCGAAACACTCGAGAAAGTTTGGAGGTTGCAGACGAATCGGACGATGCAACTGAAGATACTTTGACTGCTGGGTTTTATTTATTTGTTACGCTGACTTTATCGTGTTACACATACAGTCCGATTCCATGATCCATGTCTAGAGCCTACTTTACTATCAGCGAGAGCGTGGTAGCCAATTAGTTAGAACGCTCGGCTTGTAACGCAGACAGTACGGGTTCGAGCTTCCTCCTTTGAGGCGGTTACTGAGCAACTCCTTCACTCACAGTTGCTCAGTTCTATCGATTGAAGCTCAGTCATTAGATAGTGACGCTTAATAAATGCAGCTGTTAACAATTTTTAACTTTGTTCTACCTAATCAAATCAATCTTTACTATGCATGCCTTGACAAAGACTAGCTAAACTACCGCAGAACGCAGTTAAGAACTTATAGGCCTAATGCTACTGCTCAAGTATGACTATAGGCCTACTCTTTCACGCACAACAAGGCTCTTCAGTGAAGGACACGTTTAACTCGTCTTTGACTAATTAACACAGCGAATATGTTATTCGTATTCATCATGCAAAACTAATTATAAAGCTGCTGTGCTGAAGTGTGTCATTGTCCAATCTCATCGGCAAGCCAGCCATACCATGTCATTTGCTTCAACTGTTCAGGTAAGTTCAAATTCGATTCGATTTTTGTATTTCTATCTTTAAAACGGCTGTAAAACTATCATCTTGTAGACCTGCTGCATTGACATTACACAATCTGTACCAACAAAACAGAAATAGGTATATTTTAAAGCCATTATCGGTCATACAAACTGGCATGGCAGGTATGCATAATATACTTAATACCGAGAGCTAGTGTAGTGGCATGTTCTGCTCACACAAAACGACAGTTTTGGTTTAACATGTTATCTTACATTGTTTTGTTGACCCTGAACACATGTCAGCGATGACAACTCAGCTGCTATCTTTGCATGAGTGTGAATAATGAACAAGGACATTTACAGCATTTAACACCCTATGTGAATTCTACTTGTAGCCTACCCATGCAGATACATATCACGTGAGCTCGAAAGTAATTAGTAATTAATAATTAGTAAATTCTATTGCGCCGGTGTTTAAAACACAAGTCGTCAACCGATGGCGCACCAAAGCCAAAACAGCAGTCAGGTCAACATCCAGTAGATCAGGTCACTGTGAAGAAAAGAAGTTTGTAAACAAGGTCGCCTCGCAAGTAGCGAAAAAGTGGTCACCTGTAAGTGACTCATTGATTTGTCTCCTACTTCGTCAGAGCCTTTCATTAAGACAAGAGCGATTCCTCTTCACTGGTTTATAATATGGACAAAATAAGACTTTTAGAGGACTGTATTACAACTCAGAGACACGAGACTGCTTAGATGCACAGACGTGAAATTCTTTCCAGTAACTATGCCCTATCTTTACATAAGTTAGGCAATGGTCTTGTCACAGTTTGAGTCACCTCAATATTTTCATCCACCAACTCAGTGGGATCTAATCTAATGACTTCTATAGCAACGTATAATAGTCCACAATGCATCAATCAGTGGTTAACTACATCATTCAGCGATTCTTTCGGCTTGAATTTAAGTCTATTTAGAGATTTAAAAGGCATTATAGGACCATCTAAAAATCACTTGGGAAAACCCTTACACCTGTGCCATTTGGAAAAACCCTTATCTCTACTTAGGCCGAGTGCGCGCTATTTACCTGGTCTGTAATGCTTCTACCTTATCGCACATTTAACCCACTACATCAAGGTGAGCCACATAGTATGCAAGTGCGGTCAAGTAGTTCTTGTAGTTCTACACCGACTAGTACAGACCTATACGTACGTTCGTACACAGCCATAAAAAAAGTGTAAATATCTTCATTGTCACAGTTCAGTCAATGTCAAAAGACCTATTATATACAGTATTGTCACAGAAAGTTGTCAGTAACCTATTCAACGTCTTAATGTTTGACTAATTCTCCGGTAAAAAGCGAATGTTATTTAGCAGTCATAGCATGCACGCCCACGTGAAACTGGATTAACGTTCTCACATGGATTATTATGTTTAGTTGCACGCCTAACATTTATTCAGAGATATGCTTTGTGAAGTTCTTACGCTCAGCACAAGCGTTTACTCAGATTAGCGTCAAATGGCTGTTGATCTCTTATTTAGACCGGTAAGTGTTTGGTTGGCAACAGTTTTGGTTAATTGGCCAAATTAAAAGAAATTGAATTTATGACACAGCTACTTGTGGAGCTGGGAAATTCGAGGACTTTAAATGTAAACAAGAGTGACGATCCATCTTGGCTATATACTCTGGTTTTCATTTTCACTAATGCTTTATTTTCATATCAGGAAGCTATAATAATTGCTTGAACTGCAAAACTTTAGCTGCAACAATCTAATGCCAAAGTGATTACTCACTGCACACATTTGCTACACTGTGTGTAAATTGTGCATGAAGACGTTCGTGCACACTGTACACACTTAGTACACAAGTTTAATCTACAAGTTTAACCTGTAGACAAGGTTGCATGTTGCATACCTTTATTGGATGACTTTTAGGTCATCCAACAGAATCTCCCTAATCCCCACAGACTCTCCTTTATTCAGCAATATTCTGTCATTCTTTTATTCATGAATATCGACTCTTTTCTCATCAATGCACATTGATGCAGGAGAATAATAATTATAGTTGAATATACCTTTTTCTTCAGCCATATGCTGACGCCCTTGATAAAAGGCGTCGGTACAAAAGGACAGAGTTCTTGCCTACATACGGCTCTTGTGTAATGAACGCAGATTCAAGTTCATTGACAGTTTTCGCACTTTTCGATGCATCCACCTTTAGAAAGATTGAGGTCACAGGGTATGAGCACACAAGTTACGAGCTGGTTCTATGAACCCAAAAAATATCAATTTAAATGTAAATTTGGTATGCATCTAAAATGTTATTAGAGTATCTGCTATTTCAGTGTTTGACGCCGTATATTTTTCTTGATATCTGGAAATTTGAACATGGCGTTTAGATCTTTTGGCTGGGCTCTGCGTGTCTGCGGAAGCCCGCCAGTGGTAACTTCTCTAATTATCTTAGCACTATTTGCTTACTGATGACTTTTTTCTTGTTTACTTAAACACTATCTAAGTATAGAGACAACACTTTTATGACTTACGTAAAAGGCGCTCTAGTAATGACCAGATTCATGCATACTTACTGGTCTTTTCGTGCTATATTATACCGTCATTGCACATGATAGACTATTATGAGAACGATGACAAGGATAAAGACAATGAGGGCATTGGACTTAATTCTTTGCTCTTGAACATTATTACACGTATTAAGATATGATTTTTGATAGTCTAAATCATCTAATGTGCTATCCATGGCTGATTTACATTTATTGTATTACTATTATGATTCTATCTGGAGTTGCGACACTTCTCTCACCCCTAAAATAACAGGTGGTTGGAGGAATTCATCTATGATATTGTGTAATAGACGCCCCTGGGGAATAGATGTCCCTTGCTTTAACAAACGCTGTCTTGAATTCCGTGCTTCTTTTTCTGTTGGTTGCCAATGATTTGGAATTTCAGTCTTCTTTTTTGGTGATTGCAAGCTGTTTCACCGTCTTAATTCTAACTTAGACTGCCTTTCTTATGAACCTTTGTCTATCTACAGATGGGCTGTGAGCTGTTTTGCGCATGGTGCGACATTACCGTAACACTGAGTAACCTACGTTATATGCAGAATTTATCAAAGATATTGAATAACTAAAATATATTTCAAGAATTATTTTATATACCACTCAGTCCGATTTCGTCTTTTTCCATCTTTCTCTTGCAACATAAGAATGATGAATATATGTAAAGATATTGGGCTCGATGATAAATGAAGGATATGAAGAAATGTATATGAAGAAAGATCTCATGGCCTCGACCTAACAAATTGTTAGAGTGGAAATGAAAGAGAAAAGGAATCTTTTCCACTTATTGGTCAAAGCTGTCTGTTCAGTCCTCTTGTCCACTCATCAAAATCTTTTTTTCCCTCATTACATTGTGGATTAAAGAAAAAAAGCTGCCACTGTTACATAACTTAAGTTACTTAACCATAAATAGTCGTTCAGCATTTCTCTAATAATGAATAATAAGGATAAGATATGATTGTGCATTCAAATATTGTACAGTAGACCTGTTATATTAGTTGTAGGCCTAGATAACGACGAATCTAAAAGCACTCTGAGTGTCTGAGTGTCGTGATAGACTACTTGTAACGACGTACATTCCTTATGCGGTTAAATCAGGTTAAGACTGAAAAAAGGAATCGATTGTATAGTCTGAATATTTCAACGCAATCTGAAAAATTTCAATTTAGTGGCGCATTTTATAAGTCGAAATTAAGATGACAGGTTGGTTCCGGCGCATCTACGACATGGGACGACCGAGGCGGAAAGTGGCGCTCACAGACCCACTTAGAAAATTAAGACATACCTTAATTGAGAGAATGAATCCTGATTCAGGGCTTTTGGAAAGTCTGCTCGAGAAAGAGATCCTTATTGAACAAGAAGTCGAGAAAATTAAAGGTAAACGAACGGTACAAGAAAGAAATGCAAAGATTTTAGAATATATATCGAAAAGGAAACAGCTGAACGAGTTTATTAACGCCCTGAAAGAAACTGACCAGCAGTCGTTTGATCTCATCAAACATCTAGAAACTACAGATGACGGTACATGTATTTCACTATTACTCTACTCCCAGTCCTCTTGTCTAATCTTATCTATGCAAACTAATTCTATAATGTCATCGTTATATGACAACAAAACTAGTGTAGCTCTAATCAAAGAGATCAGAACTGGACTTTGTTTATCTTCACTTTAGAATTATGAACGAACAACGTGCAACGATAAATAGACGCCATTCTCTACAACTAAGCACAAAAAAAATAAAATTATAACATAAGCCGACTATAACTACACCATTAAAACTTTTAATTGCAATAATCCGGTGTCCTCCAGTGAGCGTACCAAAAATTGGTGCACTTTATCTCTGGTCATTACAGTACAAAACGCAGCTGATCATCGGTTTACAAGAAGTGGAAGTAAAGATAGAAATATGGAGAAGAGTAAGACGAAAACGTTACGTAAAAGCCGCAAATAGAGGAACAAACACATCACAAGCAGAACGGTAAGAGGAAATCATTAATTGTTTTGCGAACGATCATCCTGGTTACTTTACAAATTTTAGTTCGTTAGCCTACGATAACAGCATATATAGTCAAAACACTAAGCCAGAAATAAAATCAAATACTAAAAGACAAGTTTAGTCATACTTAAGTTTTACTAAAAGGTGGAAAGGCAAACTAGTTTGCTCATCAGTTATTGACTGAATCCAGTTTACCTATTAAATGGAAATTACTTAGTACGAATAATTTGCAAAGCTAAAGAGACTACACTGTTTTGTCCAGTTAAACGATTTGCCAGTCGGTGTTCTGGATATGATTCTAATGAAGACGATTCTGATCACGGCATTCAATACAGATCAACTGCTTTCCACGAGACACAAACACACGATGGAGGTTGTAGCCCAGCTGAGAACCGTTCGGTCTACATGGCACCACCGCGTTGACACTAGTTGGTTCAAGACCACGCTAAGACGCCTATTAGAACAACCAGGTAATCGGAATTGATAGGATAAATAACAACAAATTTCAATATCCTTGATTATTTTGTTCATAAGTATCAGCTAACTGACATGTAATGAAATGTAAGCACAAAGAAGAAAAATAAACAGATCAACTAAATAAAAAATATATGCCTTGCGTTACCGTTTGCACATGAGTTACTAATGGTAAAATTTGCAGTACATTATAGTTCTCACAACGAATAATTTTCTGTCGTTGCGCTCAAAGTGGACACAAACTCACTTAGCACAAGAATAAAACCAACCAACCAATGATTAGAGTGCAAATGCATGAGCAAATGGTTGTGATTAGACTCAATTTGAGAGTCGGAGGTCATAATAATTAAAATACCAAGAGTCAGAACACACTACTGTGCAAATACCCCTGCAATAATACTACATTTTGGCCTGTAATATGATAGTTTGTGTTGTATCAATTGCGTTACGTATTGTTGTATGGTATGGCAATCGAGATCTCTAAATGCGACCATAGCTTCGACCTTACTCTTTTCCGTGACTTTAATGAGATTGTTCACTACGCCTGTCCGTTCTTGATGAAACTGATTTGCTTGTACTGTTTCGCTGGTCAATTGCTATTGAAACCAGTTTGGTTCTATTAATCTCAAATAAGTGTTTGCCTGTTGATATGCTCATTCTATTGGCAAGGAAAATAACCAGTTTGAACCTAAATAATTTTCCGTTTTAATGATTGCCGGCTGATGTTGAAATTGCATGTTAGTTAAGCTCAAGCTGGGTGTTATGTCAGTCTGCAGGTTGCAGAAAAGAATCGCTTTCGCTGATGACTGGATTTATGGAGTTACGAAACTAAGGAAGACAATTTACGTACTCTGCCAGTGGTCAAAATCAATTAGCGTGTTCGACGACACGAGTCCTTTCCAACTCCAGAGAAAAATCCCACTAGAAGAGATTAAGAAACCTTGTGATTTTGCAGCAAGTGACAAGAACGATTGTCTCTACGTCAGCGATAGCTCATGTAAATGCATCTGGAAAGTTGATCTGGAAGACCAAATGGCGGGAGAGCAAGATTCCCAGCGACAGACGTTATGGCTGGCCAACGTCGGCAGCCCTTTCACACTGTCCGTAACACGTGACGGCCATGTGATTACGGTCACATGGGAGCACCCATCAAGCCTGGACATCTTCGGACCGGAAGCTAATCCTATCTGTCATCTAACCTTACCAACTGATATCGAATTTCCTCTTCACGCTGTCGAGACGTCGCTTGGCAACCTGGTCATCAGCCACATGTGGCTGAACAGCTGGACGTGGACGGTTTCCGAATCGACGAAACAAGGAAAGGTCGTCCGTCGTTTCAATCCAGTGCATAAGCAACTCCTTTTCAACTGGCCTCGCCATCTGGCGTTGGATTCAAACGATCGGGTGTTTGTGAGTGACTGCGAAAACGATCGAGTAATTCTGCTGGACTCAGAACTCAACTCATGCGATGCTGTACTCGTCAGAGGCATCGCTAGGATAACAAGGCCTGACAGGATTCACTATGACTCAGGCAATCGACAACTAGTTGTTGCACATTTTGAAGGAAAAGTTGACATATGCAATTTCCTGCAGATCTAGCATTGCAGAACAGCATAATTATGATATAGGACAAAATAATATTTTATTATTCTGATATCGATTGCACAGCGACCAAACATCAAGTTGACAGGAACGATACAGACAGGTAAAAACACTGCTACCATATGCAAGACACGGTCCCTGCTACTAACTAACAGCAATTCGTTAATAATTGCCTCCTCAGTTATCTGTTCTAATATTAGAACTTCTAAAGCTTCACTATAATAGTCCATTCCGATCAATGTCAAGGTCAGTCCAATAAGACTGAAAGGCAACTAAGAAGGATAAGCGCTGAAAGAAAACCGCTTGAGTCGACGGAAAGACATCAAATACACAGCAGAGCGAAGAGATTGTGGAAGTGTATTCCATAAACCTGGACCAGCAACAGAAAGGCCCTGCTGCCCAGAGCAGTATTCACTCGAAGTATATTAGCAGAGAGACAATCACATGATCAAGTGGAATGATCACAACTAGTTGTCTGTGGGGAAAGCATATGCTGAATCATATAACGAAATGATATTATAAACTAGTAAAATTTATGTCATCGTGATAGACCAAGAAATCCTGCTTGTGTGCTCTCTAAGCAATTTTCAGATCTAGTATCATCTGGACTAAATTTTTTCGATTGCAAACCTCAACGTTTAGCTAGATTCAAGATTCGCCTTAACTTTGCCAAGGCAAATCTGCAATTAAAAACATTATATTGTGAATAGAAGCTCCCTTGACATAGATCATTTTGAAAACAGGATGCAAGTACAGCAACTAGTTTCAAATAGTTATACTCTCCATGCAACGATCGCTACCATGCCTAAAATTATGCCACACATGAACAACCATTCTCAGCATGCTTTGGAATAGATAGAGCTAATTAATGTATTGGAATATGTATGCCTACCTTTAAAGCTCTTGATTTCCAAACAGGACTATAAACTGATTTCAGAAGCGGCGATTCATAATTCATAAATAAGGTAGGTATAACTATTTGAGTCCTGAGTAAGAGAGCAACTTCTGCGAATTGCACGCACTGTTCAAAAGCTGCAAAACCAACAATCAGTGTGAACCCTATCTGGAGCTCAGAGTGCACGCAGTTTGTGAACCAGAATATTAATTCACATGCTTGCATTCGTGGTTTTGGTCCTAAGTAATGCCAATGCATTCCACATTCTCAACGATGAACCACCCACCAGTGAGTGCTTGAGCAGTCTGCCTCAAACGGTGGACCATTCCACCCAACAAAACTGATGTAGCATTCCAACTTTTCACCGATGGATCATACCACCAATACCTAGCCAAGCACTCCATCTAGGCAGTGGTGGGCTACTCTACCACCAATCATATCTTACTCTCCGACATCAACCTGTCCAGTTGTGGATCAACGTAGACTCGAGTCCTACTCACCTACGGCATCTTTCAGGGATTCGTTCTTTTGTTTTCCTCCCTGTAATCATTTCACTTAGTGCTTGTTGGGCCAAAGTGGTCTCAAACATCATCTTTACGCTGATCGTACTCAACTTTTTTATTTCCTTTGATAATTCCACATCTTGCAACTCTCTTACTCTATAACCTGAGTTCTTTGACCGAGTAGTCTTGGATTGCAGAAAACAGACCGAGTGCATATTTATTGGGACTAAACAACTGCTGAAGAAATTTTAGCCTGTCCTTCAGTGAACAAATTAACTCAATATGTGGGTCAGCCCACTGCCATATTTGCGACATCCGAAGGAACAGGCACCACATTTCCTTTACTGCCTTGGTTTATTTGATCTCTAACCGGCTCGACTATTCTCTTCGTTAGTCAAGACTTACTTGTTTAAATTAACTGCACAGCCATGTTCACAGCGCTTTTGAGAGGTTCTTAAAATGCGCTATATAAAAGATTAGATACATACATGCATATTGTAACTCACTTCTCAATGGCATTTCAAAAGCTTACTTAATAAGGCTTTAAGCGTCCAAACCTTGGCCAGAACCTTCGTTAAAACTCCAAAGTATAAAGATATATATATTCAGACCTAAATTCGTTGCACTGCTCACTCATGGAAAAAATAATAGTTTTCAGGACCGGCGTAATTCTCGGTTAGAAGGTAGTACATTTCTGGCAACCTTACTACTCCCGCCTTACACCGACTCCCAACACTTGTAACTACTCGACCCTGTCCTATGATTGTCTCAATCTTACTTTTCGAGGACAAGGACAGCTCATGATGGGCGTACCTTTTCTGTTGCTCACCATAGGTCTGTATATGTCTTTCGGGAGATGTTGGCTGGGCAGAGAATGTTTTGGCCTTAGATCTCGATTAATAGCCCATCTTTAACTGGACTCGTTTCCTCCGTATTCTGTTTCTGTGTCTTTTCGGATTTCTCTCTTGACTTTACCTCACTTACCCCGAATTTGGTATGCACAACAACTTTGCCCTGGCAGCAACCATCGCCTGATTCCTTAAATATTATTACAGTGTCGCTACAGAAGGTCATATATTCTATTATATTATATAGTTAAAAGGTGGTATTGAGCTTCTTTTCCAATAGCTTTAAAATTACAAGGCTTTGAAAACTAATAGCAAGTCTACAGAACGGTAAGAATATTTTACGTCACACCCTTGACGTAGCTGAGTTTAGCTGAGTTCATCACCAGTGACGGATAAAGACAGATACGTCTTTCAGGCGTGTGGCCATTAACACTGGGTATTACAAAAACCTTTTATAAGATCATATTTGATAAGACGTTTGAGCAAAAACTTTTGAAGTGCGCAGTGCCTTACGTACGGCAGCAAGAAGCCCTGAGCTTAGTATGTATGACTCAGTGCCGACACGAGCGCATGATTAGCATACTTGGAGAAACTCCCGCGTTAAGGCCTTGATATGTTGATTTGGTGCGACTAACATTGATGTCGCGATACATACAACTTTGATGCGCTAACATATGACTTTTTAAGGTTGGTTGTACAAACAGCTTGCCCCACTGCGTGTCGTGTGTAACCATTTATTGAATTCTGCTGACTAGGAGTGTCTCGGTAATTACCATAAAATTCAGCTGGGGAAAGACATCTTAAGACTGCATTACTAAGGATATTTAAAAGAGCGTTGCGTACAGATTGAAGCTTGTTTGACATTATCATGGTACGCGGAGAACACAATGATAATGTTATAGTATGAGTCTAAATTTGTGAGATTTAATTTCTGCTGAAGGTAAGTGGAATTTATGAAAAGAAAATTTTGTATCTTACGATACTGTGCAATGGAAGGTTCGGATTCAGTAAAGTTTTAATAAAAATATAGATTTTAACTGGTAATCCAAATGACCATTATACGTACCAGGGTTTCTAAAAGAGTAGGCACACGAAAGACTTTATATAAATGCAATTTTGCCAGATTGTTCTTCTAACAGTGGTCAAAGATCTGAACAATATAAAACTATCCGATGCGAGGGATGTGTGCGGAACGTGCTTGTTCATCGTTATGTTTTTAATTGCTTCCGAGTAAATAACTCAACATTTTGTTTGAATTTCTAATGCAGGCAAACCTAAGCTGGATTTTCTCGGTACTATTTATTTTCTTCCGAATAAAATAGAATCACTGAACAAATATTTCTTTTATAAACTTCAAGACGAATTAGGCCCTTTGTTTTCCAAAGTTACAGAGCGCACTGAAAGAGACTGCAATGATCACTAGTAAAACTACGTTCGAGTGGAATATACAACTGAAAAGAATTCATCCAGCGAAGTCCATAGACTAGAAGAGACTATGCAAACACACATTATAAGACTACAAATTTGCCACTTACTGTCACTGTAGATTTATAAATGCATTTTGCTTTTCGAAGCCACGCATTTATGAATGCTTGTGTCAAGTTGCTGTTAATCTCTTCCGTCATCTTACAACCCTAAAGCAATGCGTTCAGCAGGCAGACATCTGCCACCGCCGATCTTTACACAGGTTTTTGATACAAAATAGTTATTTGCCGACACAATGATTCATTACACGAGCACTAAATGCCCGATTGTCTGCGTTACCTGTTCTTCTTTTGTATGGTGTTCAAATACATGTTTGTCGTGTAAAATTGACATATCATTATAAAGCCATATATATCGTATTAAGAAACCCAGTAGTTGGGATGTTTCTGTTGTGCTACAATGAAAACAAAATTTTTATCAACACGAAGTTCATACGTATGAGGAAATTTGTGTAAAGTAGATTATCGCTTTGCCTTACCTTTCATAACAACAATTTCGAACCAGAACATTACAATGCTCAGGATAGCAGTTAATAGTTCCACAATTAAAAAATATTACAGAAAAAGCTCACACTTAACAACTAAATTGCTTTTTTAGACAAATTCAATCATTACAGTCTGTGAGATTGATAAGTTTTCAAACCATGGCGGCATATAGACAGACTGACGAAGTGAAACAGAAGCAACAGTTCTCAGAGTTTAAAATTAAAAAATATTACAGAAAAAGCTCACACTTAACAACTAAATTGCTTTTTTAGACAAATTCAATCATTACAGTCTGTGAGATTGATAAGTTTTCAAACCATGGCGGCATATAGACAGACTGACGAAGTGAAACAGAAGCAAGAGTTCTCAGAGTTTTGTGAACAACTCTTACTTCGAAAATTCAACCAGGTGCAATTATATACTGGTAGCCTGTTTGAACTCCCTCTGATCTATTTCTTAGAAAATGTCACCGATATTGACAGTATCAAGTATCGTATAAATATCTGTGCCATTAAAAAAGACTCAACAACTCCAAAAGACTACAAAGGAACTGTGCTCATTATTCAGACTCAAGAATCGCATCCAGGATTCGCTAGATTATATTTTAAAAACAACTGTGATCCCTACATATGTGCTATGGTTCCAGAGGAGAGGCCTGCAGTTTCGGAGGTTTTACTAGAGAGATCAGTATTTACATCAGATTTTTTTTCTGAGTTGAGCCCGAGAAATAACTGGCAAGAGAATTTTCAGGGACTATCACGTGATATAGTAGATGCGATTTGGTGTCCAAACTGGCCAGAAGAAGCAAATGAGTGGATAATACGTGAACGGTTACATGAATGGCCATTGACTAGCACTGTGAACAGAATTGTCAAAAATGGATGCTTTTTTGTTGCTAAACCACACCAGGAAAGTCAATTGTTTGGAAATGAATGGCGATTCTCTTTTTCTGAGGCGGAATTGATCTTAATTCATACATGGAGCGACACTCAGATGTACATTTATCACATTCTACGTCTGATCAAGAGCGATGTTGTGAGAAAATGTGGTGGTAGGAAGATGACCTTTCTCACTACATATCATTTTAAAACTCTAATGTTTTGGGCATGTGAAGAGAAGCCTAAGGAATTCTGGATGCCTGACAATATCGAATCCTCTGTAAATGAATTACTCATCGAAATGATTGAACGGTTGATTGAAAAGAAGTGTCGAAACTACTTTATTCCAGGTAATAACATGCTAGATCATTTACCAAACAGTCATGACTTTGAACGCGAGGTGCAATTTCTTGTTGATTGGGTAGATATAGTCCATTATGTATCAAGCACCGTTTCTTTAAAACAAAATAACAAAGATGACCGAAGTAAAGAGCTTTCTGTTCGCATTCCAACTAACTTGCTTCTTGCTGCGCATTTGAGAGTAAGTGTCTGGTCTGTTGTTGATCCGTCCAGACCTGGAAGACAGATGTATAAGCCTAGCAATGCTATACAGAACAATCATTTATTCCGATCGGACATTTTCAACTTGTTTCAATGCCTTATGATTCAGCGTCGTCTTGTTTTGGCTAAAAATTTTGAAGAGAAATTGAATGGACTACAGGAAATCGAAGAATGTTTTAAAAGGGCAAGAGACAACAAAGTTCGTGGCTTCACGTGTGTTAATATTTCGCCAATGGACAATATTCACATCTTTATTAGGAAGCTGATAAGTAAGACACTAGATAACAGTGAAACACATAAGAACCACAGTCATCATGCGGAATCCATTCGTTTACAAGAAAATTCCACACAATGGGAATTATGCTATAGCAGAAATGAATCAATAGATCGAAAAGTTGTTACATATATCCTGGAGATGCTCTTCGATATACTGAATGACAAAATAGTGACACCCACTTGCTTTCATAGAGCTGCATATGAGGCAAATTTTTACTGGACAATTTTTGCAGAAGAAAGAAATAACAACACTCGGGAAAGCTGCAAAAAGGCATTGGACATTTGTGAAAAGTGGCTTTCCTATGTTAAATCTATCAGACAAAGTTTATCTTTCATAGCGGGCAGCGGTGTGCATAAATTGCCAATAATAATTTCCAATCGATGGCCAGTGATTTTTGACAGATATATTCAGGTCGTGCTGGGTTTTCTGTCGCTTGTTAAAGCAATTGCAAACCGCAGATTTTACTTACATGGTAAGTTGTCAATTGAAAGCATGGCTTCGGATGTTATTGTTCATATTAATCCAATAGACCTGCTTGGATATATCAGGTATCAGTGTTTGGTCTATTTGAAGAACTATTCTTTGCTGAATGACAGTTTTACGCATGGAATGCAGAATGATATAACGAGAGTGTTTTTGTACTCGGCCGCTCGGATCAGTACTGCACCTAGACAAACATTCAACTTCCAAGATAGATGAAAGTTTTCAACAACCGATTGCGACTGTTTGGTCTTAGTTTATACTTTAGACAGCCACTTGGTCAAAGATTTGGTTTTCAGTAACAAGAAAGCATCAGCTAACACTCATTAAAATCCTCTATGGTGTGCTTTTTTGTTATACTGGTTGCACCATAAACCACATTGACATGTATGTATCGAGGTTGCCATGGCGGTTGTAATTACAGGTTGTTGGCATCGGATGATGACATATTGTTGATCGTAATCGTAATCGTAAATTTGTAAATCGCCGCTTCAAGATAGCCTCATCGGAGGCGCTCCCGGCCCATCATCCCAGAACTGGGGAATAATATGGTCTTCAAGTGCTTACGGAAGAGAGAGGGAGAGTAGCTCCCGTCGAAGGTCGTCAGGTAAGTCATTCCAAGAGGTAGGGCCAGCAATAGGAAAGCTGCTGCGCTGAGCGGCGGCAGTTTGAGCTAGAGGGATGGCGAGATCGCCCTGAACTGACGAACGCAGTGGTCTGCTGCCTGGAATAGAAGAGCTCCCTTAGATAAAGCGGAGCACATGTACAACAAGAGATTACATTTAATTAAATACACAATTTCCGTATACCTTACCAGTGGAATACTGTTGTTTGTCACTTGTCCATCAAAGCAACTTTGATATGAAGAATATAAATAACAGCATAAGATACTACATGAGAACATAATATTTTATTGCTCTGATATTGATTGCACAGTAAAAACATAATAGGCTCACAGAAACGACCGCAGCCAGATTGAAAAATTACTAGTATATACAATACACGGTCCCTGTTAATAATTAGCAGCAATTAGTTAATATTTAACTTTAACAGCAAATGATCTGATCTAATCTTAGAACGTCAAAATTCCGCCAAAAATAATGCAATCCGACCAGTTTCAAGGGTCAGTCCTAAGAGACTGAAAGGCAGCTAAGAGGGATTAGCACGCTGTAACAAAACCATTAGAGTCGACGGAAAGACATCAAGAACCCAGCGGAGCAAAGAGATTGTGGAAGTGTGTTCCATAACCCTGAACCAGCAACAGAAAAGCCCTGCTGCCCAAAGCAGTATTCACTCTAAGTATATTAATAGAAAGACAATCAAATGATCAAGTGGAATGATCATCAGTCTTAGGGGAAAGCATATGCTGCATCATATAATGAAATGATATTATGAACTAGTAACATCGTGATAGATCAAGAATACTGCTAAGAAATTTTCAGATCTAGTATCATCTGGAATAATTTTTTTTCCTTTGCAAAAAACCTCAATGTTACACTAGAATCAAGTTTCACTTCGACGTTGCCAAGACAAAACTGCAATTAAAAACATTATAGTGCGAATAGAAGCGCCCTTGAAATATATTATTTTGAAAAGGTCATAATGGTAGACTTTGAAAACAGGATACAAGTAGAGCAACTATTTTCGAATCGCTGTAATGTAATGTAATGTAACAAACACTTATATAGCGCTCTTCAAGTACCTCTCAAAAACGCTGATGACACGGCTGTCTTACCGATCTAAACAAGTGCGTTTTCAAGTTAACAGAGAATGGACATTGAGTTAAACTAAGTGGAAAAGTACGAATGTTTAAAGGGAGACTGTTCCAGAACTAGGGACCAAAGCAGGAGAAGGCACGTTGAGCCCGCAACGACGTGCGGTATCGTGGAATCAGCATATCTCAGCTGAACGCAGCAACCGGCCACCAGGTCGACTGGAAAGAGGAACACACAGCTCCCGATTGTAAGCCCGCGCAGTGCCAACCGTAGCAGAACGGCCAAGTAGAAGAACCTTGAACCGAATCCGTTCCGAAATAGGAAGCCAGTGTAGCGTCTCCCTGATGTATATCTGGAACGATCGCTACCATGTCTAAATTATGGTACACATGAACAACCATTCTGAATGTGCATTTTCACGTGTTTCATTTTCTTCATTCCTCTTTCTATAGAATAGTTGGACCTGGAAAAAATTGTGTATTTTTCTAGTTAATTTTATTGATTTCTCATGCTTTTGAATAGATAGAGTTAAATAATGTAATGGAATATGTGGGCCTACCTTTAAAATTCAGGGATTTCCAAACAGGACAACCAACTGATTTCAAAAGATGCGATGCATAATGCTTAAATAAGATAGGCACAATTATTTGAGTCCTGAGTAAGAAAGCAACTTTGGCGAATTGCATGCACTGTAAAAAAACTACAAAAACCAACAATCAATGTGACACCTGTCAGTGTGACACCTATCTGGAGCTCAGAACGCAAGCAATTTATGTACCAGAATACAATGCATGGGTTTGAATTCATTTTTGGTCCTAAATAATGCCGTTGCATTCCACACTCTCAACGGTGAACCGTCCACCAATGACTGGTAGAAACGTCTACTTCTTCAACGGTGGATCACTCCACCAATGAGTGTTTGAGCAGTCTCCCTCAAACATTCCACCCAACAAAACAGGTAATCTTTGAAACCCGACCTAATTGTCAATACAAATGTCCTACATTTCTGCCACATTCGTTTTATTCTGACTCCCAAGATTTGTAACTACTCGACCAGGTCTTCTGATCGTTAACTCTAACTTTACGAAGGCCAAAGGCAGCTCCTAATGGGCATGCATTTTCTTTTGCTTACTGTCGGTCTGTAACTATTTCTCGGCACATTTTTGCTCTGCGAAGTTTGTTTTGGCTTTAGATCTCAAATCGGAGGTTTTACTAGAAAGATCAGATGTTCCATCAGATTTCTCTTCTAAATTCAGCCACACAAATAAATGGCAAGAAAATTTTCAAGGACTCTCCCGTGATCTAGTACATGCGTTATGGTGTCCAAACTGGCCTGAGGAAGCAAATAAGTGGATAATACGTGAACGGTTACATGAATGGCCATTAACTAGCACTGTGAACAGAATTGTCAACAATGGATGCTTTTTAGTTGCCAAGCCGCACCATAAAAGGCAAATGCGTGGAAATGAATGGCGATTCTCTTTTTCTGAGGCGGAATTGATCTTAATCCATACATGGAACGACACGCAGATGTATATTTATCATATTCTTCGTCTGATCAAGGGCGATGTTGTGAGAAAATGTGGTGGTAAGAAGATGACCTTTCTCACTACATATCACTTTAAAACTCTAATATTTTGGGCATGTGAAGAAAAGTCTAAGGAATTCTGGTTGCTTGACAATATCGAATCTTCTGTAAAGAAATTACTCATCGAAATGATTGAATGGTTGATTGAAAAGAATTGGCGAAACTACTTTATACCAGGTAACAACATGGTAGATTATTTACCAAACAGTCATGACTTTGAACGCGAGGTACAATTTCTTATTGATTCCGTAAATTTAGTTGGTTATTATATATCAAGCACAGTTCCTTTTACAGACGATAACAAAGATGATCGAAGTAGAGAGGTTTCTATGAAAATTCCAAAATACGTCTTCTTGCTCTGCATTTGAGATTAAGTTTCTGGTATATTACTGATCCTTCCAAGCCCGGAAGACAGATGTTTAAGCCTAGCAATGCCATAGGGAACAATGATTTATTCCGATCAGAGATTTTCAACTTGTTTCAATGTCTTATGATTCATCGGCGACTTGTTTTAGCTAAAAACTTTGAGGAGAAATTAAATGGAATACACGAAATCGAGGAATGTTTCAAATGTACAAGAAACAAAACAGTTGATGGTTTCACATATGTTGATATTTTCTTAATGGACAATTCTCACACCATATTGAAAAAGCTGCTAAGAGTGAAAATAAGTAGCAGTGACAACAGTGAGTCAGCTAAGAGCAGCCGTCGGCAGGCAGAATGCATTCGTTTTCATGGAAATTCCCCGCGGCGGGAATTATGTTATAGCAGAATTGAATCATTACAGCGAAGCAATGTTCATTGCATTATGGGGATGATCCTCACTGTAATGAATGAAAGCATAGTGATGCTGTTTTGCCTTGATACAGCTGCATATTAATCAAATTTTTACTGGACAATTTTTGCAGAAGATAGAAATGACATTACTCAGAAAAGCTGCAAAAAGGCACTGAACATGTGTAATAAATGGCTTTTCTATGTCAAATCTATCCAAAACATTTTCGGCTTCAAAATGTTCATCGGTGTGCACGGACTACCATTAATTATTTCTAATCGATGGTCAGTGATTTTTGACAAATATATTCAGGTCGTTCTTGGTTTTCTGTCTCTCGATAAAGCAATTACAAACCACAGATTTCACTCAAATTCTAAGTTGTCAAATGAAAGTATGGCATTCGATGTTCTTGTTCAGATTTATCCAATAGATGTGCTGAAATATATCAAGTGTCAATGTGAGTTTCAAATGAACAACTATTTCATGTTGGATGACAGTTTCATGCATGAAATAGAGATTGATATAGCAAGATTGTTTTTGTACACGGCCGTTCGTGTCAGCACTCATACCAGGCAAGCAATCAACTTGCACGATTGATGAATGTTTTCAACAATCGCTTGCGACTGTTTGATCTTAAATCATACTTCAAGTAGATATAGTATTGGTTCTCAGTCACTGCAAGGCATCAGGTAACATATTAAAATCCGTTACGCCATACGTTTTTGGTTTTATACTGCATATGTTATTCTGGCATGTACGTATCGAGGTTGTCATGCATGGCAGGTGTAATTACAGGTTAATGGCACCACCTGAAGACATAAACTGATATCGCCGGTGGCAAATGAAATATATGATAATTTGATATAATTAAGTGCAGAATTCCCGTCGAACAGCTGAACACTTGTTTTTCCTCATATCCTCCAAAGTAACTATGCTATAATGAATGCTGCATTTCTTTGAGACAAATAAAATACTTGAAATAGAAAATATATTATTATGTTGGCATAGTCTCATATATGTTAATTCACACATAGGTGACTGTGCTTAGTTTGTAATTTCTGATTTGGCTATAAGCTATTAGCTTTTTATCACACTCATAATCTCCAGCTTTACTTTGGATGTTTTCGTCGACGTCGAGAAATAAAATCAATCAGCCTTAATCTTCAGTTTTTAGTTGTAAATGCGTCACGTCATATTTCTGATCTCCTTATATCTCGCTCTGACTGAGACCATTCTGTTTCATCAGACAAATCTGAGTGATAAACGTGTGGAAGTAAAAGCGATGATGAGGTCCTTATCAGTTACTTCGCAGAAGAACGCAGACCGTTCACCATATGGCAACATGTATCTTGGTCGTCATCTGTGACGTTTATCTAGGAATTTAAGTCATCCTCAAAAATCTGGTTACTGTACGTACAATAGGCAGCTGTTCGTGACTCCAGACTCTAATATCCATGTGGAGAATGACGGATGTCACTGGGCCTAACATAGATGAAAGTGAGTTCTTTGAATATTTATATTCCTTTAAGTGTTAGCCATCAAGTCTTAATTCTTACTCGAAGTTTTGTTCTCTGATTTTTTTTCTTTTCAAATTGGACAACTCAGTCATTTGCAGTTGGTGGTTTGGCTCCATCCTGTCAAATGATGGAAAGTCTACTGAAATATTGGTGGAGACCAAGGACCACCAAAATCAGTGAGACTTTCCACGAATTTGTTTAGTGTCTTCAAAGCCAAATTGGCTCACCTGACAAGCCTAATATAACAAAACTTCTCTTCCTCTAGGTACAGTATCTCTGGAAGGCCTTCATAGATGCCAGAGATGTCGAACAGAGTTTTTTTAACTGGTACTCGCAGGGTACCGGTCACCTACTATATCCCTTAAGACTCCTTTGTCTATCCTTGCTTTCCTCTCTGCACACCACTCCACTCAGTGTCTTACTGAGTCAAATTGGTCTCAAAGATCATCTTTACACTGATTTTACTCGATTCCATATTTCCTTTGATAATTCCACACCTTCCAGCTCTCCTACTCTATTATTATTTGAAGTCTCTGACCAAGGTCCCAGAGTGGAATGTTCTTCATACCATCCAAAAACCGCATTCCACGTATTGGAACTAACAGCTACTGGACATATGTAGCCTATCTTTCAGTGAACACATTAACTCAGCATGTTGGTCAGCTCGCTGTCATATATGTGACATCTGAGAAAATAGGCATCGCATTCCCTTTTCTGCTGAAAATGTATACTGCGATGTCTCTTCTGTTATTCTTTGTTGTTCAAATCCAGGATCGTTTTGTGAAAATAACATATCACTGCAAATTAATAAAACTCGTATTTAGATACCAAGTTGTTGGTTTGCTGCTGTTGCGCTAAACTGAAAATGAAATATCCATCCACCCGAGGTTGATACGACTGAAGTTCATTGTGTAATTACTGAGCAATCGCCTTACATTGCCTTACTTTAAAACAACATCCTTCACGCAGAATTTTGTGCCCAATGGCATTAGTTAGCAGTCCACAAAAAATGAAAAATTCTCAACTTAACTGAAGAAAACTCGAACTTAAGAGGTAATTCGTTTTTTTAGATAAATTCAATTAATTCAATCTACGAGCTTCAGTTTTCAAAACATGGCAGCATATAGCCAGATCAACGAAATGAAGGAAGATGAAGAGTTCGATGAATTTTTTGGACAACTCTTTTTTCGACAATTTGACAAGTTGCAGTTATATACTGGAAGCTGTTTTGAACTTCCTAAGATCTATTTCCTAGAAAATGTTACCGACATTGACCATATAAGATATCGTAGAAACATCTGTGCCATTAAAAAAGAGGCAAAGGACCCAAAAGACTTCATAGGAACTGTGCGCATTATTCACTCACGAGAATTGCATCCAGGATTCGCTAGATTATATTTTAAAAACAACAATATGCCTTATACATATGCAATGGTTCCAGAAGAGAGACCTGCAAAATCGGATGTTGTATTAGAAAGATCACATATTACATCATATTTCTTCTCTGAATTCAGTCACACAAATAAATGGATAGAGAATTTTTAGGGACTCTCCGGTGGTCTAGTAGATGCGATTTGGTGTCCAACCTGGCCTAAGGAGGCAAATGAGTGGATAATACATGAACGATTACATGAATGGCCATTGACTGCCGTTGTGAACAGAATTGTCAACAATGGATGCTTTTTTGTTGCCAAGCCGCACCACAAAAGCCAAATACGTGGAAATGAATGGCGATTCTCTTTTTCTGAGGCGGAATTGATCTTAATCCATACATGGAGCGAAGCTCAGATGTATATTTATCACATTCTACGTCTGATCAAGACCGATGTTGTGAGAAAATGTGGTGGTAAGAAGATGACCGTTCTCACCACTTATGATTTCAAAACTTTAATGTTTTGGGCATGTGAAGTGAAGCCTAAGGAATTCTGGTTGCCTGATAATATCGAATCCTCGGTCAAGGAATTACTCATCGACATGATTGAATGGTTGATTGAAAAGAAGTGTCGAAACTACTTTATACCGTGTAACAACATGCTAGATCATTTGCCAAGCAGTCACGACTTTGAACGCGAGGTGCAGTTTCTTATTGATGCGGTAGATTTAGTTAGTCGATGTATATCTAGCACTGCTCCTTTTACAGAAGCTAACAAAGGCAACCAAAGAAAAAAGTTTTCTGTGCGCATTTCAAATAACTTGCTTCTTGCTGCTCAATTGAGAGTAAGTATCTGGTCTATTATTGATCCGTCCAGGCCTGGAAGACAGATGTATAAGCCTAGCATTGCTATAGAGAACAATCATTTATTCCGATCGGACATTTTCAACTTGTTCCAATGTCTTTTGATTCATCGTCATCTTGTTTTGGCTAAAAATTTTGAAGAGAAATTGAATGGAATGCACAAAATCGAAGAATATTTTAACCTGGGAAGAGAACAAAAAGTTGGTGGCTTCATGTACATTGACATTTCTCCAATGGACAATTTTCACGTCATAATGAAAAAGCCGTTAAGAAAGACACTAGGTGACAGTGAATCAGATAAGAGCCTCCGCCAACAAGCAGAATGCATTCGTTTTCAAGAAAATTCCACACAATGGGAATTATGCTATAGCAGAACTGAATCATTACAACGAAGCGATATTAAATATATCATACAGATGGTCTTCGAGATACTGAATGACAAAACAGTGACGCCATCGTGCTTTCATAGAGCTGCATATGAGGCAAATTTTTACTGGACAATATTTGAACAAGAAAGAAAAAGGGAACTCGGAATAGCTGCAGAAAGGCATTGAACATTTGCAAAACGTGGCTTTGCTATGCTAGAACTATCCGAAACAGTTTATTTCTGACAGCACATTGTATTTGTTTTAGGGTTTTCCGGGTCAAGAAAGCCAACGTGTACAAATTTTTATTCTAAACAAATTGTTTCTTACATTACAACTACGATTTATTTTCCCACACATTTTGTTGTTGGTCCTAGTAGTGCTATAGAACAAACTTGTCGAGTTGAATACGAGAGAAAATGGTTATATCATGAAGGAAGATTGAAAGACGCATACGAAAGGGTGACCATCTACTGATGACTTGTGTAAACTGATTATGATGTAGAGGAGAGAGCGAGTAATTTGCGAAAGGCCAAAAGTTATTTCAAATGGACTTTCATAGCACAATACCCGAACCCATAAATCGTGCCCTGAGTTTTTATCTATCTACATACAATATGCAAAACCCTAAAATCCTCATTGTACTGAAAGATGTGTTTGCTTGTGAGTCCTGCGATGCGATGGATCGCTGGCGAACACAAGTCTCCTTTCAGGATATGGTGGCGAGCGGTGCTATTGATATGGCTTTATCTTCGGGGGACTTTAGGCCTTTAACAGCACGCGGGTTCGTGAATGGATCACTCCGACCGTACAGAGACTTAACACCGATTCTTTCTTTCACACGTATATTAAAAATATTTACACCGTATTTACAACAAATTCAGCAAACTCAGAGTCTATGATTCGCAGCGGCCTATTAGTCTAGCGAGGTCCGTTTGAGAGATACAGGTTTATTATCTTTCTTCTGTTCTCCGGAACCTAACGCCTCTTTCGACCGTTGTTTAGCGAATGCCTTCTTCGCTTCGCACCCTTCCTTAACTTTCCCCTTCATCTGTCAATCATCCAACTTCTCCCTTTCGCCATCCGATCAGCATCCCTCTGTTCCGCCTGTCTCTCTCTCGTTCTCTCTCTCTCCCTCACACACACACACACTCTCTCTTTCTCTCTCGTTTACTTCCACCTGTCTATCACGGGCGTCCTATCCGCCTCTCGTTAATGACATCCTCGCCTAACTGTTCTCCAGTGTTCCATGCAAATTAATTACACAAACACAATAGCTAAATTATCGGACGTCATACAATCTACAATATGCAAAACCCTAAAATTCTCATTGTTTTTACAACTTTTCACTGCATCTCCCCACTTCTGAAGCTGACGGCACCCCGCAGTAGCTTCGGAAAGTACACAGTTGGCTTTCTTTAGGTGGGCAAACAGTTCAATTTAACGCTGATTTGTTTACAGAAGCACAGATGAGCATCGAACGGCGTTAGATTTAATGTCTTTCAAAGCCGTACGTCAGCGAACTCGCCAGGCGATTTAGTTACAAGTCTACGTATCTATAACAGAAAGCACAAACAAAACCAAAAACAAGTAATATCGTTCCAATACATAATAATATAATCGTGTAACACTTTAAGATTTAACTGCTCAGCTAATTACGTAAGTTTCTAAGACAACATGTCAGAATGAACTAAAACATATTACAGCGTAATGATATTTAATTCGTCATATAACTTTTCACTACAGTTCCCTAATTTGTTTCTTTTCAAATTGGACAACTCTGCCGTCTGCTGTTGGTGGTTTGGCTCCAGCCTATCAAATGGTGAAAAGTCTATTGAAATATTGATGGACACCAAGGATGAACAAACTCAGAGAGGCTTTCCACGAATTTTTTTAGTGTCTCCAAGGCCAAATCGGCTGCCTTGACAAGCCTGCTATAAGAAAACTTCTCTTCCTCTAGGTATCTTTGGAAGGCCCTCATAATTGCGCTCCTTTTTAGCTCAACATTCATGCTACCTAAGACTTGCTCCTTTTCAGCTCTGGCCGATGCTTTCGTTAACTTCATTGGTTACAAGATATCCAATACTCGGCCAAATTAACTACTTTAATTAATCTATTTTAACTACAAATTAACTACTTCTATTATGAAATGGTTTTTATCTTCTGATTGGCCACAAGCCACCATCGATTCTCTTGCATCCGCAACTTTGGGAAGAAATATGGTTACTCATTTTCACTTCTTATGACAAAAATTGTCTTCCAGATGCCATTCCAACTCACTCTATCTTCACTGGTAGATCAGTGTCGGTCCAGCCTGTCAAATGGTGAAAAATCTATTGACACCAAGGATTTACCAAAATCATTGAGGCTTTCCACGAATTTTTTTAGTGGCTCCAAAGCCAAATTGGCTGACCTTACAAGCCTAATTGAACAAAACTTCTCTTCCTCTAGGTACAGTATCTCTGGAAGGTCCTCATAGATGCCAGGTTTTTGGAACAGAGTTTAAAAAACTGATACTCGTAGGGTATCAGTCACCTACTGGGTCCCTCAAAGCTCCTTTGTCGGTCCTTGCTTTCCTCTCTGCACAACACTCCACTCAGTGCCTTACTGAGTCAAAGTGGTCTCAAAGATCATCTTTACACTGATTGTACTCGACTCCATATTTCCTTTGATAATTCCATACCTTCCAGCTCACCTAGTCTATTGCTTGAAGTCTCTGACCGAGTACAGCCTTGGAGGTCAGAGCATGGACTGTTCTTAAATCTATCCAAAACTGCGTTCCTACTTATTGGCACTAAACAACTACTAAAAATTGTAACCTATCCTTCACTGGACACATTAGCTCAATAAGTAGGTCATCCCTATGCCACATATGTGACACCTAAGAGAATATGCATCACATTCCCTTTTCTGCCCATGCTTGTTTGGTCTGTAGCCGTTTCGACAATTGTTATTCGCTTGGCATTGGCATTTGAAAATCTTACTCGACGAGGCTTCAAAGTGTCCAAAACACTTTGAACAGAGTTAAAAAACAATAGTCCAAACTTATCTGGTCCTAAAATAGTGGCACTGATTACTTATAGAAAAGAGAATAATTTTCAAGACCGGCCTAAATGTCTTTTAAAGATACTACATTTCTGCCAACCTCACTAACTTCGTTCTATTCTGACTTCCAAAACTTGTGACTACCTCCGCCTGTCTCTCTGATTACCTCACTCTTTCTATACCGAGGACAAGGACAGCTCCTGATGGGCGTGGCTTTCCTGTTGCTGGCCGCAGGTTTGTAACCGTCTTTCGGCCGATAATGGCTCTACAGAGCTCATTCTGGCCTTAGATCGCGATTAGAAACTCATCATTAGCCTGATGCCCTGATCATTTTTACAGTGGCCCTACAGAAGTTCTTAGATTTTATTATATTATAGCATTTTAGCGGTGTTGAGCTTCTTTTCAAATGGTTTTTAGGATAACAAAGGCTTACAACGGCTATTCTACCGAAAAGTACGAAATTTTAACGCGACGTCTCTCGCACAGATATGTGCGGCTGAATTTGTCGCTAGAGACGGATAAAGAGAGACCTCGTAGGCCTATGTGTTTCGGGCGTATCGCCATTAACATTTCGGGCCATATAAAGCTCTATTACAGTATCGCATTTCACGAGACGTTTGGCTATAAACCATTTTTGGGCAATGACGTAAGTGGGCAGCAAGAAGCCCCGGACTTTAGCAAGTTTGGTTCAGTGCCGACACCAAAGCATATAAGGAGCAAATATCGTGACAAATCTTTGCTATTTTTATGTGATATAAGCAACGGTCATGTCGTGATACCTTAACATACGATTAACGATCAGACTTGGTGTGTCAACAGGTGACTATTCTAATCGTTGTTCTATAGGCAGCTTGCTCCAATGCGTGTCGGGCGTAACCATTTATTTACTTTTGCTGACTGACTAGGTGTGTCTTGGTAATACGCCTAGAACTCAAGCAGGGAATGAGTTTCATAGGATTGTGTCATTAAATATATATAAAGAAGTGTTGCGAACAGAAGAAAGCTAGTGTGACATTCTCAAGATACGCGTAGAACACAATATTAATAACAAAGCCAGAGTGTAATTATGTGAGATTTAATTTCTGCTTAAGGTTAGTAGAAATTTTATGGAAAGAAGTTTGTATTTATTACGAGGCTGTGCAATGGAAGGTTGTTGCAGATATACAGTAAGGTGTCGAAAAAGATATGAACTTTAATTAGTAAGTAACATGACCACGATTCGTGGTAGGGTTTCTAAAAAACCAAGGCATATGAAAGTTTTTTTTTTATATAAATACAATATTGCCAGATTGTGCTTCTAAATATGCAGCGCTGTGAAAGCAAGATGGAGTCACTATTTTGTCATTCAGTATCTCGAAGAGCATCTCTAAGATATATGAGACATTTATTCGTTGTAATGCTTCAGTTCTGCAATAGCATAATTCCCACTGTATGGAATTTTCTTGAAAACGAATGGATTGCGCATGTTTATGGTGACTCTTATCTGATTCATTGTCGTCGTCGTGTCTTTCTTAACAGAGTTGTCAACAATGGATGCTTTTGTAGATAAATTGAATTAATTCAATCTACGAGCTTCAGTTTTCAAAACATGGCAGCATATAGCCAGATCAACGAAATGAAGGAAGATGAAGAGTTCGATGAATTTTTTGGACAACTCTTTTTTCGACAATTTGACGAGTTGCACTTATATACTGGTAGTTGTTTTGAACTCCCTCTGATCTATTTCTTAGAAAATGTTACCGACATTGACAATATCAAGTATAGTGGAAATATATGCGCCATTAAAAAAGAGGCAACAGCTCCAAAAGACTTCAAAGGAACCGTGCTCATTATTCACTCTCAAGAATCGCATCCAGGATTCGCTAGATTGTATTTTAAAAACAACAATAAGCCTTACATATATGCGATTATTCCAGAAGAGAGGCCTGCAATTTCGGAGGTTGTATTAGAAAGAACACATATTACATCATATTTATCCTCAGAATTCAGCCACACAAATAAATGGCTAGAAAATTTTCAAGGACTGTCCCGTGATGTAGTAGATGCGATCTGGTGTCCAAACTGGCCTGAGGAGGCAAATGAGTGGATAGTACGTGAACGCTTACATGAATGGCCATTGACTAGCACTGTGAACAGAATTGTCAACAATGGATGCTTTTTAGTTGCTAAACCGCATCAGGAGAGCCAATTGTTTGGAAATGAATGGCGATTGTCTTTTTCTGAGGCGGAATTGATCTTAATCCATACATGGAGCGAAGCTCAGATGTATATTTATCACATTCTACGTCTGATCAAGACCGATGTTGTGAGAAAATGTGGTGGTAAGAAGATGGCAGTTCTCACTACATATCACATTAAAACTCTAATGTTTTGGGCATGTGAAGTGAAGTCTAAAGAATTCTGGTTGCCTGACAATATCGAATCCTCGGTCAAGGAATTACTTATCGACATGACTAAATGGTTGATTGAAAAGAAGTGTCGAAACTACTTTATTCCAGGTAACAACATGCTAGATCATTTTCCAAACAGTCATGACTTTGAACTCGAGGCGCAATTTCTTGTTGATTGGGTAGAGTTAGTTCATTGTGTATCAAGCACCGTTTCTTCAACAGAAAATAACAAAGTTAACCGGAGTAAAAAGTTTTCAGTTCGCATTCCAATTAACTTGCTTCTTGCTGTGCATTTGAGAGTAAGTATCTGGTCTATTATTGATCCGTCCAAGCCTGAAAGACAGATGTATAAGCCTTGCACTGCTATAGAGAACAATCATTTATTCCGATCGGATATTTTCGACTTGTTCCAATGCCTCAAAATTCATCGTCGTCTTGTTTTGGCTAGAAAATTTGAAGAGAAATTGATTGGAATGCAGGAAATCGAAGAATGTTTCAAATGGGCAAGAGACAAGAAAGTTGGTGGCTTCACGTATGTTGATATTTCTCCAATGGACAATTTTCACGTCATAATGAAAAAGCCGTTAAGAAAGACACTAGATGACAATGAATCAGATAAGAGCCACCATAAACATGCGCAATCCATTCGTTTTCAAGAAAATTCCACACAGTGGGAATTATGCTATAGCAGAACTGAAGCATTGGAACGAATAAATATCACATATATCTTAGAGATGCTCTCCGGGATACTGAATGACAAAATAGTGACTCCATCTTGCTTTCACAGCGCTGCATATGAAGCAAATTTTTATTGGACAATATTTGCAGAAGAAAGAAATTACAATACTTGGGAAAACTGGAAAAAGGCCTTGGACATTTGTAATAAGTGGCTATGCTATGCTAAATCTATCCAAGACACTTTATGTTTCATAGCGGGAATTGGAGTGCATAAACTTCCAATAATAATTTCTAATCGATGGTCAGTGATTTTTGACAGATACATTCAAGTCGTGCTCGGTTTTCTGTCGCTTGTGAAAGCAACTACAAAACGCAGATTTCATTCAAATTGTAAGGCATCAAGTGAAAGCATGGCTTCCGATGTTCTTGTTCAGGTTTATCCAATAGATCTGCTTGGGTATATCAGGTATCAGTGTAAATTTTATTTGAAGGAGTATTGTATTTTGGATGACAGTTTCACGCATGGAATGCAGAATGATATAACGAAAATGTTTTTGTATGCCGCCGCTCGGATCGGTACTGAAAGTAGACAAGCAATCAACTTTCACGATTGATGATTATTTTCAAACAACCGACTGCGACTGTTTGATCAAACTTTGCACTTTAGGCAGACTATAGATCATGGCATTGGCTTTAGGTCACAACAAGGCATCAGGAAACACTCGATAAAATCTCTTGTGCTGTGCTATTTGGTATTATTCTGGTTGCATTTGCTATTCGGACATATATGTATCGATGTTGTAATAACGGGTGTTATTACAGTTTAGTCTCACCACCTGATAACACAAATGATGTCGTTGGTGCCTAACAATAGATGATAATATGATGTAATTTAGTATATAATTCCCTTCGTCCCTACCAGCGGAACATTATTGTATGTCACCTTTTTATCAAAGTAACTTGGATTTGTCTGACTTTGCGAGGGTTTTCTCAAGCACGGTCACAAAATGTACTATGAATGCATACCTTTTGTGTTTGCCAAAGACCGACTACATTTTATCGTTTGCGCATTGTCGATCAACCGTAACATTCTTGTATTGGAAAAACCGTTCGTAAAATTACCTCACGTGTTTTAGTCCAACATGTACAGCGTTTCTCATGGGTTGTTAGAGAGTAGCTAACCCGAACAATGGTGCTAGTCGGCGTCTTACTTGAGAGGCGCTCGTGCTTACAGCCCCATAGCAATTTCTGCACATGTCTATGCCCATATAGACCTAATATATAGTCAATAAAAATTATGTGTAGACTGTCGTGAACATAACAAAATTAAATTTGGGCAGCATGACAGTTTGGGGTAATTTTGGGTACGCAAAAATTTTCTGATCGAGATGAGATATGGACTTCACCTGCCTCACCTTGCCTCTCTGTTGTGCAAGCAGTGGCGACGCCCTTTTATACTGTTGTTGTACATTTGAGGCAGTAAGAAGAAAGCCAAAAACTATATTGAGAAAGAGAAAGAATGACTTTAGTGTAGCCTTTAATATACTATAAATTGTATGATATATTATTTAGGAATTTATATATCGGTTAATATTTACACTTTACAACATAATTACAGTACACATTCATGTTATGCCTTCGAAAGCCCCCCCCCCTAAGTGACTACAATCAAAGTGAATTTTGGTTTGAGTAGGGGCCTAGTTCAGCACAGCGGTAATTCCTGAATACTGATTCATCGTTCCATGTTGCTATTTTTATTTGGTAGCCTAGCCAGCAAGTAGCTCTTTATCTTATTTGAACACCATGTAATCCTAATATGACGATTTATTAGCCCGGTCGCTTACTAATGAACAGTGCCTATGTACAGTACAGATCAATTGAAAGTTGCCACGTTAAAGTCACACGTTAATGCTGTTAAGAACTTTGTCATAAATTCTTCATCTATAAGCCTACCAATCTTCATGCAGGCTTGGTTTCACATAAGTAATAGACTGATGGACCTATAAGAATCCCACTGATCATGTTAGTTACATGCCAAGGAGCCTATGTAGACTTTAGATGTAGAATTATCAAATAGTTTTCTGAGGGATAATTTTTTAGAAATCTGCCGACAGTTTTTATTTTGCGAATTCAATGGAGTAATCACTATATGCTGTGGCAGTCTATTCGAACTTGGCACCCTTTTGTTTTCTCAACAACGTTACAGATGTTGATTTTCTGATATATCGCTGTGAAGTTCTGACGATTTTCATGAACATGCCGGTTAGTGGAAGGCTCCACGGGACCATACTGTAATTTCAGGGTTCTGGATCACATCAACCATATAAGAATTATTTACCAAAAAGAGATAGTCAACCATGGGAGGTTTACAGTAGAATACAGTTTCAATGCCACCCTGACTTTTGGCCAGCTATCACCTGCATGTCACGCCGTCTTCCACAAAGTTCGGCGAACGTTCCTTCACTGTCGCAGGACCCACTGCGAGGAACAGTCTTCCTGACAATGTGACGAATGCCCCATCCCTGGACACATTCAAGTCACGACTCAAGACAGAGCTGTGCTACGGCGCTATATAAATTGTCTTGTTATTATTATTATTACGTGCTAATTTGATTTTCGGCAACTAACACGCGACATAGTTCAGGCGATATTTTATCCATATTGGCCAGAAGAAGCCAGCGAATGGAAACATTGTAAGCGGCCAAATGGTTGGTCATCTTTGAAACAGGGAAGAACATTGTCAAGAAAGGATGTTTTCTCATCGCTAAACATCACAAGCGTAATAAGAATTGCGATAATAAATGAAGATTTTCTTTTTCCGAAGCAGAACTGGTCTTAATTGGCAGTTGAAATGACGTTCAGAAATACAGCTGAATGTATCATACTGTCCGACTGATAAAGAGTACATTGCAGAGGAAAGGATGGAAGCGAAAGGTTATCACTTTCAAGACATTCATGCTTTTGACAAGCGAAGAAAAAACTCCTGTGTTCTGGAACAAAGATAACATAGTTGATGTTGTAAACAAATGATTCGTTTAATGATATAGTGGTTGGTCGAAAACATTGTCTAAACTATTTCACACCAGACAATAATATGTCAGGCCATTTGGCAGAAGATCATGAATTAAGTGCTGTCTTCTGTATTGTGTAAAATGCATAAACTCATATACTGTCAATAAGTTGGTCTTTTTAGACCATGCTACTGATGCAATTAGGGTTGGAATTCGAAGGCAATTGTTACTGTCATTTGCTGAAGTGCGTACTAAGGACTATGACATAAATCCAGATCTACCAGTAAGAAATAAAAATAGTCCTAGTATATGGAATGACTCAGTTATTGCTCCCCGTGACAAGAGATTTGTATGACGGGTTAAGGATTCATCGACGTCTCGCTTCACATAAATACTCAAACTGCATTAAGAAGAGAAATAGTGATATGCAGGGCGCAATCGAATGTTTCAGACGAGTTGTGAGAACGAGAGAGGATCAGTTTGTAATGGTTGACATTTCATCTTCCGACGACATGCCTGCTATGCTTCGAAGTAGAACCACAGAGGAAACCAAGCTTCCAGAGAAATACATAAGAGGTTAGCGTATTTGGCCATCAAAACCTCTAAAGGAAATGTGATATTATCGGGAATCTGACCAACTGAAAGCTATAGTTCTGATAAATAACCTAGATGTACAGGAGAAACAATCATTATTCTAACACCAGTAAAAAGTGGATATTGATATATGTTGATCTCTACAGTAATGAATCAAATGCCTAAACTAGGCAGGAGTTCCATCAGGTGGTAATGACGCCAGCTGCAGTTCACTTGAAAGACAACTGACATCTTCCTTAAGCTACTTCTTCAAAGTGCTAAATTTTGTGCTTGGAATGCCTTCTTTGTTCGTCAGCGAGGCAAATATTTACTACATAGGTAGGAATCATGATTACGAAAAATGTTCTGAACAATACATAAAAGGGTTGTACTTTAGTGCGAAGTGCCTTTCTGTTGAAAACTTTACAAGTCAATTTTTGTTCCAATTAGAACCGTGCTACGAATAATAATTTCAAATCACTGGACAGTTATTTTTCATGAACACATTCAGGTTATTCTTGGTTACTCACACTTTGTGAAACACTTTTAGTCACAGTTTAAACTCGCCTGAGGCGCCAAAAGGATTTAGGACTAATGGAGTTTTTTTCAACTCCATCCAGTTGAAGTTTCAAAGTACATTAAAATTTAATATACGCGACTCTTGCGTTGATGCGATGACAAAGGCTTTCACTCTTATACAGTGGAAATTGTACAACAATTGTTTTTGCATTCCGATGCACTTTTTACTCGTGATCACATTGGTTGTAATTTGCAAACCTCTTCTTCATGAAAAAATTCTTAGAGATACTGCATGTAAACTGTAAACAAAGTTTTCGACCGCACAATATTATTTATATATCAAAGAAATATTTGAGGAAGTAGCATTTATCTTGCTTGTAGTTTATCGAACTGTAATGCCCACCTGTTGTATGCCGCTTCATTGCAAATCTGCAAGTTTCTTTGATCGCTGCCTTTTAACGACCAATGCAATTTAGCAGTTGTGCCTTCATCCATGTGATAAATTTAAGATTTTAAAGATGTGAATCGAATTCGTAAGACAGAATTTTTGTTACAGAAGGAAACGACTCTGATGCGAATGCGACGGATTGGCTAAGGCTAAAAACTTAGAGTTCAATTATATAATATTTTTATTTAAATAATATAGACATTAAATTTTTATAGTTTTTTTGATTTAAGTTGTTCTTTTCGCGTTAGTTAGTTTCCTTGATTTTAATGATTCATTGTTTGAATTTAATTCCCCATAAATGTTTTTTGACTGGACTTATGATAGAATTTGGTTTGCTTGGCAGCAATCATCGCCTGATGCCATAAATATTACTATAATGGCGCTACATAAGTTCTTAGATTCTATTATATTATAATATAAAGACGATATTAACCCATTCCCGCCTGAATTTTTTCCCCCGAAAATGAATAAATTGATGGTACACATGGTAGAATGACAACAGTGCAACAAGGGTTACAGTAAAGTATAATAAAGTGTACATTTTCTGAATCAGCACACTTCTGGCTATGAAATGCACATTTTACTGTGAACAAAAGTTAATTTATATAGCTGCCTTAGAATGCCAAACGGCGAAACAGTCACCGATGCACAGATGAGCATTGCATTTCTCACAACAGGTAACAGAAAATAATTATAACTGGTATCTTTATATTTGCCAGTCTTTGGGTTTTTATTCTTAGCCCAGACTCTGCACCTCTGCCTAACAAGTGAGTTAGAGGGAAAGTGCTAGACAAGCGGCTTTAGTATGGGTGTGGGGCATCTACCGGGACCTGGCATAACAGCATCATCAGTGACGGGCAGTGTCTGAAGGTTCTAGTGCTCCAGTAAATGGAATGTCCTTTCTGGAAAAAGTTGTTTGGCACTTCCAGTGATCATCATCAAAAGCTGCTATTGGTTGGTTGAATGATGCCCCAGCAGCAGAAGGGCAGGAAGCGAAACGAGGGCCTGGACAATGACCACCTCGACCGCGACTTCGACCACGACCTTGACTTTGACTACGACTAAAACATCGACAGTGACTTGATCCACCTCTGATGCTACTGTTAGCTGAGAAGTCCTTTTCAACAGATGCAGATGTTGCCTGGAAATGGAAAATGATATACAACTGAATTAGAAGGGATGAATGGAAAAAGCATCATTCATCGTCAGTCAGCTGATCAACAGGCACGCCCACTTTTGCCATCAAATTATTTTCATTATGTAGTTTTGCTAGTACTGAGCATCAGTAAATATCACTAGGCTTTCAATCAACATAATAACAAAATTTCACATCACAGTCATCAAGAATTTTACACAAAATAAAACAAAATAAAACAACATTGTATCGCTTACCTCTCCAACCTCATCATCAGTCAGCAATGCTCCTGAGTCCAACAGGCACGGTTTCGTTTTCGGACTGGTTTCACATGCAGGGCCGATTCCAAACTAGTCACTGCCGAGCTTCAAATCGCCTACGAATTTATATTCCGAAGAGGTAAACTCGTCATCCGTGTCATCCAGAACATGCCTCAAAAACTTCCGATATCGGAATGCCTTTTCCCATCACTTTAAACTCTTTTTTCTCACAGTAAATCTAATTATTTCTCAACAAATTGCAACCCAACATGTCCGGAGATTTACCAGCAACAACACTAATGCTATTTTTAGGTATGACATAATCGAGTTATAATTATTTTCTAGCCTGCTAGCGACTCGATCCGGCGGGAATGGGTTAAGCTTATTTTCCAATATATTTAAACATATAAAGGCTTTGAAAGACAACAACAAGTCTACGAAACGGTACAAAAAGAAACGGAGAAAGACATACCTCGTAGGTGTTTCAGGTGTGCCAGCATTAACAATTGAAGCAATGTCAATACCTGTTATTACATCGTTTTTATGAGACACTTGTCGATGAACTATTAATACACAATGAAGTAAGTACGGTAAAACCGGGGCAAGAAGCCCTGGACTACAACAAATATGACTCAATGCTGACGCAAGCGCATGCTTAGCATGCTTAGAGCAACTATCGTGACAAGGCAATGCTATGTCGATGTTATATGTTATATGACTAACGGTCATGTTGTGACATACAATTAACGATCAGAGTTTGATGTGCTAATATAAGACTATTCGAATGGTGGTTATATAAACAGCTTGCGCCATTGCGTGTCTTGTGTAACCATTCATCGAATTTTGCTGACTAAATGTGTCTTGGTGATTACCCTAAAACTCAGCTGGGAAAGAATGTCTTAGGGCTGTATTGTTAAAGATATATAAAGGAGTGTTACCTGCAGAAGCAAGCTTGGGTGACACTATCAAGATATGCGAAGAACGCAATAATAGTAAAGCTTGATTGCATTTATGTGAGATTTCATTTCTGCTCTAGGTAAGTGAAAGTTTTCTGAAAAGAAAGTTTGTATTTATCATAACCGTGCTCATTTATATACGTATGAAAGTATTATCAGACTTAGTCAGTTTAGTAGTTGTTGGAAGTTAGGATGAAGGGAGAGTTAATCGCAGAGAACTGATACCAACATCTGGTTTGCATTAGCGGCCTGGCCAACGGGTAGGCAGTAGGGCGTCTGATATATTACCTAGCTCAGTCGGGAATATGGAACCGCCACCCAGACCGAACGAAGAATCAGAGGCAGAGGTACATACGGTGTACTGAAAGAAGTTTTTGCTTGTGGGTCCTGCGATGCGATGGATCGCTGGCGAACACAAGTCTCCTTTCAGGATATGGTGGCGAGCGGTGCTATTGATATGGCTTTATCTTCGGGGGACTTTAGGCCTTTAACAGCACGCGGGTTCGTGAATGGATCAGTCCGACCGTACAGAGACAACACCGATTCTTTCTTTCGCACGTATATTACACGTATTTACACCGTATTTACAACAAATTCAGCAAACTCAGAGTCTATGATTCGCATCGACCTATTAGTCTAGCGAGGTCCGTTTAAGAGATACAGGTTTATTATCTTTCTTCTGTTCTCCGGAACCTAACGCCTCTTTCGACCGTTGTTTAGCGAATGCCTTCTTCGCTTCGCACCCTTCCTTAACTTTCCCCTTCATCTGTCAATCACCCAACTTCTCCCTTTCGCCATCCGACCAGCATCCCTCTGCTCCGCTTCCCTCTCCCTCTCTCTCTCTCATTCTCTCCCTCTCCCTCTCTCTCGTTTACTTCTACTTGTCAATTGCAGGCGTCCTATCCGCCTCTCGTTAATTACATCCAACTGTTCCCCAGTGTTCCATGCAAATTAATTACACACACAATAGATAAATTATCGAACGTAATACAATCTACAATATGCAAAACCCTAAAATCCTCATTGTTTTTACAACTTTTCACTACATACGGTCAAACATATAGAGATACAGACGCAGATTGAAACGGAGTCAAACCGGCGGACACGCCGAGACCAATAGAACAAGATGGAACCAGTCAGAGAGAGGTACAGAGACAAACCACGCAGGAGATTTCAGACAAAGAGAATCCAATCAAATAGACTATCCGGAGTAACTCCATAAGTATTGACCAATGGGGGTCCTACACATATCGCTGGGCGAGAGAGCCACAGACAGAATCTATACTATAATATTATATGGCTGTTGAAGTGAGCAGCGGAGAAGTCAGTCGGAGCTCAACAGCCAGACAGATCAGTTGAATATCTCTGAGAGAGAACAAGAGATAGCTCGCAGCAAAACGTAGAGAAGATAGTCTAGCGTCTTCTGGCGCTGCAGTAGCCTAATCGTTAAGATTAAAGTTTATCGTAGGCTAAAGTCGCTCGCTCCGCAATGTAACTGTTCACTGTTCAACTAGAATCTCGCTCGCGTTACTACAGACATTGATCGAAAGACATTGCATGCAGAATGGCAATCGAGCATAAACGATGAAAACCGTACAATGCTGACTGGATGAGAACCTTCATCATAATCGGTAGACATGAACCCTACCATAGAATTGTGCAATGCAAGGTTGTTGTAGATATTCAGTAAGGTGTCAATAAAGATTTCGCTTTTAGCTGGTACTTCAAGTGACCACGTATCGTACTATGGCTTTAAAAAGAGCAGCCATATAAAAGTTTATTAACACAGTGTTGTCAGGTCATTTTTCGAAGAGTGGTCAAAGAGGCGAAGCACACACAAAATCTGAAGCGTGGAATGTGTTCAGGATGTGTTCGTCCATCGTTGTTATTTATGATTTTCGGAAGTACTACTAAACACTCCGGCTTAATTCCTAATGCACTCTGCATCAAGCTAAATATTTCTCAGGGCTATTTATTTTTCAGATGAAAAATGGAATTTCTCAACTCATGTTTTGTTTTTTTAGACTGAAAACGAATTAGACACTGTCTCAGATTGCAAAGCGAATTGAAAGAGATTGCAGATATCACTAGTAAAACTACGTTCGGGTAGAATAGGCTGCTGAAAAACTTCGTCCTTCAAATTCTATAAAAAAGACAGAAGACAATATAAGCAAGAATTTTAAGGCTTCAGTTTCATCATTCACATTCATTCTAGATTTTAAAACACATCTTGCTTTTCGAAGTCATGCACTTAGAAGTGTCTAGTTAAAGTTGCTAGCTGTTACTGTCTCCGTCATCCAATACCTATAGTCAGAAAACAAGGCGTTCTGCGGGAAGGCACCTGCTACCACCGAAGGGTCTATTTCAGCTCTTCGCTTAGCCTGCCATCAAGGCTCGGACCGCTTTCCGCTGCTCAACCTGCTATCGCAGAATTACCAAAACTTACCAAACATCCGGAGTCTCACTACTATATTAATCTTCTTGATGGGGAGCAGTATTGTGCACCTGTAGGCCAAAATGTCTGGGATGATGATGTGCGCAGTGTTCACCATGATTGAGGAGTTAGAATTCATGAAGCCTTAGTAGGTTTTGAAAATTATATAGGATATTAGCACTTAATCTATAGATTCAAAAGCCTAGTTGCAATAGGCTTCAGTTATCTCCCATCGCATTGAAAACACATACACAGTTTTATCTCGTTATCGGGTAACCTTTCCTTATCCGGTGACGTTCCTTATAACTTCCGTTACTAACTGCATGAGAATAATCAAAATTTGAAGCCTAGACGTAATCGTGGTGCACATTTGGCTTCCACTCGACGGTCGATCTTCGAGCAAACAAAATAACTGTTTTCCGTCACAAATCATTCATTACACAAGATATAGAAGCTCAATCGTCTGCTCAAATGATAGTACGGCGGATGATTAATACAGCATTGTCTGTTCTATTTGTGTCTGGGGTTCAAAACCAAGTTTATCATGTGAAATTGACATGTGATAGCAAAACCATATGACCCGTTTTAAGAAATCCAGTTGTAGGTTTGCTGCTGTGTTGCTAAACGGAAAAGAATAAATATCTTTCCACCAAGGTTCACGTGTCTTTCCTAACAATGACTTTCTTCCATCACACGATTGTCGTTAAAGTAGCAGTTAGCTGCCTTTGGGACAATAAAGGGCTAGTATAAAAAATCCTTAACATCAAAACCTCGCACTTAACAGCTAAATTGCTTTAATAGATAAATTCAATCAATTCAGTCTGTGAGCTTCATGAATTTTCAAAGCATGGCAGTATATAGCCAAATCGACGAAGTGAAACAGAAGCAAGAGTTCTCAGAGTTTTGTGAACAAGTCTTATTTCGACAATTTATTGAGTTGCAATTATATACTGGTAGCTGTTTTGAACTTCCTGCAATGTATTTCCTAGAAAATGTTACCGACATTGACTATATCAAGTATCGTAGAAATATATGCGCCATTAAAAAAGACGCAACAACTCCAAAAGACTTCAAAGGAACAGTGCTCATTATTCAGTCTCTAGAATCGCATCCAGGATTCGCTAGATTATATTTTAAAAAGAACTATGATCCTTACATATATGAGAGGGTTCCAGAGGAGATGCCTGCAATTTCGGAGGATTTATTAAAAAAATCGGATATTTCATCAGATTTCTTCTCTGAATTCAGCCACAAGACTAAATGCTTAGAGAATTTTCAAGGGCTGTCCCGTGATATAGTAGAGGCGATTTGGTGTCCAAACTGGCCTGAGGAGGCAAATGAGTGGATAATACGTGAACGGTTACATGAATGGCCATTGACTAGCACTGTGAACAGAATTGTCAACAATGGATGCTTTTTAGTTGCTAAACCACACCAGCAAACCAATTCTGTTGGAAATGAGTGGCGATTCTCTTTTTCTGAGGCGGAATTGATCTTAATTCATACATGGAGCGACACTCAGATGTATATTTATCACATTCTACGTCTAATCAAGAGCGATGTTGTGAGAAAATGTGGTGGTAAGAAGATGACCTTTCTCACTACATATCATTTTAAAACTCTAATGTTTTGGGCATGTGAAGGAAAGTCTAAAGAATTCTGGTTGCCTGACAATATCGAATCTTCTGTAAAAGAATTACTCGTTGACATGATTAAATGGTTGATTGAAAAGAAGTGTCGAAACTACTTCATACCAGGTAACAACATGCTAGATCATTTACCAAACGGTCATGACTTTGAACGAGAGGTGCAATATCTTACTGACGCCGTAGATTTAGTTAGTCAGTGTATATCAAGCAACGTTCCTTTTACAGAGAATAAGAAAGATAATCGAGGTAAAGAGGTTTCAGTTCGCATTCCAATTATCTTGCTTCTTGCTCTGCAATTGAGATTAAGTGTCTGGTATATTGTTGATCCTTCCAAGCCAGGAAGACAGATGTATAAGTCTTGCAATGCTATAGAGAACAATCATTTATTCCGATCGGAGATTTCCAACTTATTGCAATGCCTCATTATCCATCGGCGTCTTGTTTTAGGTAATAACTTTGAAGATAAATTAAATGGAATGCACGAAGTCGAAGAGTGTTTTAAACGGGCAAAAGACGCAAAAATTGATGGCTTCACATATGTTGATATTTCGCCAATGGACAATCTGTACGTCATAACTGCAAAACTGTCAAGGAAGAACGTAGATAGGAATAAATTATCTGTAAGCAACGGTCACCAAGAGGACTCTATTCGTGTTCATGGAAATTCCACACGGCTGGAATTATGCTATAGCAGAACTGAATCAGTACAACGAAGCCATGTTGCATGTATTATGGAAGTATTCTTCGATAGTCTGAATGGCAAAATAGTGAAGCCAAATTTCTTGCTTACAACTGCATATGAGGCAAATTTTTACTGGACAATATTTGCAAAAGAAAGAAATTTCAATACTCGAGAAAGCTGCAGAAAGGCCTTGGACATTTGTAATCAGTGGCTTTCCTATGTTAAAGCTCTCGAAAATAGTTTGTCTTTCTTGGTGTTCTTCGGCAAGCAGGAACTACCAATAATAATTTCTAATCGATGGTCAGTGATTTTTGACAGATATATTCAGGTCGTGCTTGGTTTTCTGTCGCTTGTGAAAGCAATTACAAACCACAGATTTAACTCAAAATGTAAGTTTTCAAATGAAAGCATGGCATTGGATATTCTTATTCAGGTTGATCCAATAGATCTGCTGGGATATATCAGGTATCAGTGTAATTGTTATTTGAGGAACTATTTCATGTTGGATGACAGTTTGGATGACAGTTTCACTGATAACATGGGAAATAATATAACGAGAGTGTTTTTGTATGCCGCCGCTCGGATCGGTACTGAAACTAGGCGAACAATCAACTTCCAGGATTGAGGAATGTTCCCAACAACCGATTTCGACTGTTTGATCTTATTTTATACTTTTGGCACACTCTCGGTCATATAATTTTTTCGATCCCAACAGAGCATCAGATAACACTCGCTATAATAAGTTACGGTATGTTAGTTATTGTTATACTGGTTGTTTATAGGGTTGGATTGTGACATATATGTATCAAGGTTGTCATGGCGGGTGTAATTACAATACTTGAAATTGCGAAAGATATAATTGTGTTGGCATAAGTGTATAAATTGTACTTCAATTAAAGATAGCTATGCTGAATTTTATGTGTGCTTTGGCAAAAAGCGGGCTGTTAGCTCTTTTTCATTTATATAATCTCCAGTTTTGAGGTGGATGTTTTCGATGTAATTGAGAATTGAAATCAGTCATCCTTGATTGCTGCATTATAAAGACCTGCATGTTTAGGATATCATCGTAGATCCGGAACGTCGTGATTCTGATCTCCTTACTTTAACAAAAAATCTGAGGTCGGAACGTGTTGAATTTAAAGCGACCATTCGGTTGACCATCGATGAAGTTATATTTACTTCGCAGCAGAATACACAACGCTCACCATGTCGCAACCTGACTCTAAGTGCAATGTTCCAGGAATTTACAGTCAGACTAAAATATTTGGTCACGTACATGTACCATAGCCAGCTGTTCGTGAGAGGAGACTATAATATCAATGTGCAGGATCATGGAAGCTTTGTCATGAAAAAAATCGCTCTGCTCAAACATGTCGACGGTGATGTCTCGATGTGACTATCATCCGAGGTCTTCGCAGTTCTCTTACTGTCGAGCTGGATTCGCCATAGATTTCTGATCACGGCTTTACTGACTTACAATATTCCATTCCTCTCCTCATGTCCTCATAAAAGAGGTAGGTCACTGTCCGAGGTTGGATGTCTGTGAACTAAGAAATCTTCCACCTGATACTGCTTGTCAAACAACTTTGTTGGCTAACCGTTTATGCGCAGAGTTGTTCGACCTTTAAAATTCTACAGTTAGCTCCATCTTCGACCGCCTGTTATCGTCATATTCCGTTCGTATCAGATGCAACCATATCCCTAAGCCGTTTAATTCGGGCTGGAAAGTCCTGCGCAGGATAGTATGGAGAGCTAAGATCCGTTTCAAGAGAGCAGGATGAGCCAAGGACTACAGTTTATATGTTCGGCTTCTGCCCAGTTTCTTGTGCGGTTATGCAATTCGTCTTTGGCTGAAGGACTTCCAAAAGCAGGTCAAAAACGCGCAATCGTCCTATATTCGATGAAGAAGCCGGGATCCAGAAAAGATCTTATTGTAACATCTTGATTTAGGAACCTTGTCTTTTAGACCATATTGCTATCTCCGTTTACTACGCTTTTCCTATCAAACTGCCACCGAAATGAACTGTTATCACTTTCTTGGCTTGGCATGCAAAGACCTACTTACATACCTCAGAAACGACATTGCTCATCACTTCCTTTTTTACTTAAGGTTAGTGTCGGGTGCACTCTCCCTCTCTTGCCAACTCCAATCTACTGAACTCTAACAAGGCTGTTCTATTAGCACAATCTTCTTAAGTCCAAAAGGTTTGTCATTCGTGACCCAAAGCCTTGGTCTAATTCTCAAATTGCCAATGCTCGACGTAGCCAACATAGACGCACTCGGGGTCAAGTAATTGGTTACAAGATTTCTAGTAAGGCCTATGCACTGGCACTCCATTATCAAATATTTTATTATCTCCTGATTGCCCGCCACCCACTCTCGATTCTCTTGCTCCAGCAACTTTGGATGAAATAACGTCACTCGTTTTTTCTTTCCCTGACGAAACTTGCCTTGCAGATGCCATTCCAATTCACTTGTTCTCTAAAGCTAAACAGCATGGTACAACCATAGCTGTACTTTTCATGTTTCTCACATGCGTCAATCTGTCTTTTGTTGAGGAAGCCATCGCTGGCTGCTGACAAAATGTCAGACTACCGGCCAATTTAGAAAATGAATTTTATTTCTAAACGCTTCGTATGTCGTTAAAGCGCCCGAAGGCATAGTTCTCTTCAAACTGTTTTCACTTCTCCATTTTCTGTCAACATATTGCAAATTCCACTTCACTGAGGTGATTTTTCTGTCTGTCCAAACGAAATCATCTGCTCTGTGACCAATGGTAGTGTACAGTAACTGCACTTGCTCTTAGATACCTATCTGCTGCGTTCGACACTGTCGAACACGCTATTTAAGTTCCATCGTCATGATCAATGATTTGTAGTATCATATCTGGCTCTAAGCTGGTTCCAATCATATCTTACTCCCGGAGCTCAATCTATCTTCAATGGTGGATCAGAGTAGGCCCGGATACCACTCACCTCCGGCGTCCCTCAGTACTCCGTTCTCGTTCCCTTGCTTTCCTCTCTGTACAACACTGCACTAAGTGCCTTATTGATTCAAAGCTTTCTCAGGCATTATCTTAATGCTGATGGTACTCAACTCTATATTTGCTTTGATAAATCCATATCTCCAGCTCTTCAACTCTATTACTGAAGGTCTTTAACTCAGTACAGTGTTGAAATGGCAGAAAATGGTCTGCTCATAAATCCATCCATAGCAAAGTCCCTACAGCTATTGGCAACTTTAACCTATCCTTTAGTGAGCACATCAACTCAGTATGTAGGTCTAACCACTGCCATATTTGTGACATCTGAAGGAATGGGCGCCACATTTCCTTTTATGCCGACTCTAGCCATGTCGATTACTGTAACTAGTATCTCATTGGAATTTCGACAGCTACTTTGATGAGTCTTCAAAGCCTCCAAAAACACCTAGCGCAGCATTTAAACTCCAAAGTATCAACATTTAAAGTACATTTAGTCCTTAAATCGTTGCACTTCTCGCCCATAGGAAAGTGAAGTAGTTTTAAGATGGCCTGTCTATAAGGTTCTATATTTATGCCAACCTCTCTTTGTTTGTTTTGTGCCGACTTCCAAGATTGATTGTCTAACTCTGACTATATCGAGGATAAGGAAAGCTCATAATTGGTGCGCCTTTTCTGTTACTGGGCGCAAGTCAGCAACTGTTTTCGGCACGCTTTTGCTCTACGAAGTCTGTTTGTCTTTAGATCTCAATTTAAATCTCATCCTCATCTGGGCTTCTTTCCTCTGTAGGCTGTTTATGTGTATCTCGGATTTCCCTCTTGCCTATTGACCGGACTTACCCTAGAATTTGGTGTGTACAACGACATCTCCTGATGACTTAAGCATTATTACAGTGGCGCTATTGAAGTTCTTAGATTCTATTACATTATAGTATTATTTAGCTTATTTTCCAATAGCTTTAAACATTATAAAGGCTTTGAAAACCAATGGCAAGTCTACAATGCCGTTAGAAAATTTCATACGACGTCGTTGGCTCGGCTACGCCCAGCTGAGTTTGTTATTGCAGACAGAGGACAAGAGACGCCGTAGGTGTTTCAGGCGTGTGGTAGCTAACATTTGAAGCGATATAAATACAGCCTTATTATGGTGTGAATTTTATAAGACGTTTGGCTATAAACTTTAAACTGCGCAATGACGCAGTACAGTAGCAAAATGTCCTGGGGCCGCATGCACAATGACTGCGTAACTGCTAGTCCCAGACTAACTCCGACTTGCTTGCAAATTCGGCACGCATGACGAGATCTTTACGCGCTACGCCTTGATTAACACTAGTCCATTTCCTCACCAAGTATAGGTGGCCTAGTCGAAGCGTAACGAAAGAAAGCAAATTCCCGACTATCACAATTCTGAATTTATCAACTTTGCTTGTAACTAGGCCTATATTCCTGTAGGTTATAATGAATAATACAATGCACGATTTAATTACATGAAGTTTAATAGAGCAATCCATCTTTGACCAGTGTTCAAAAACATTTCATTTTATAACTTTTTTTTCAATATACGGTTATTCCTATAGAGTCATATGCTATTGAAAAAACATTGATAAAATAGAGCGTGCGTAGAAAATGCCTGTAGGCCAAAGAAGCTGAAGACCTTCTGTCTTATTGCATACGAAGTTTTACGATAATACCATGAAATCCGGTTTTTCTTTAATATGCACACATTTTATGAAAAATAATTAAACTAAATACGGTAGTTTTTTATAATTGCACATAATATGACGAAAAATGGCTGTTCTCTGTTGAAGAAATTGCTACTTATTTTTACTAAATACGTGCATGTCTGTTTGAACACATCATGTAGCTAAGTTTGTTTTGTATTGTTTGGGACTAACATTTCAGTTGCAATTTATGTCAACTGCAAAGTGTTTCAGATGTTACAGTTTTATTACACTAGCTCAAGTAGTTCATTCGTCATTACACATTTGTATTATATTAGAGGTGGCTCCACTAAACTGGACTTGTTTTAGTAACCCAAGGCAGATACATTTTCTACATTATTATGATGTCATTACTGTTTCATTAAATAAACATAATCGCCTGCATACTGTAATATTGCGTTTCTTTCACTTCGTAGAAATCCGAAAATGCCCGTAAATCTTGTTGCCGAGGCAAACATAAATCAAAGCATTGATTCATATCGGCCGACATTAAGGTGAATACATCTATTTGCCGCATATATCCCAGCTCAGTCTTGAAATCGCGCATGACAAGGTAAAAATTTAAAGTCGTAAAATACTCAGGCTTGATGATCGTCTTTATATCTGTTACTCTGCATAAAATGCATCCTGCTCAATTCATATGAAAGTTGTTCATATATTCCACCTTAATTTCATGTAGACATCGATGCCTTTCCATCATTTGGTGGTATGAATTATAATGTTACTTTCACTGTTTTCAATAATGACAATAACACCAACACAATGATGATACCACAGAAATGATCGTCCTGAAATCAAGTTAACATGTGATGAGTATTGTTAGGTAATAATGAAGCATGTCGTGACATATACCCTAAATGAAACCACTCGTTAAATCGACCATCTCCAATATACGTCTGTATTTTAGTTGTTGGTTTCAAACTGTTGAACATGTAATAGATGACTTGCTGATCTGTGCTCATTAGATTGTGTTCAAGCATCACCGTTGTTGCGTTCCGATATTCCTGGGCCCATCGTAAGAGGACACTTTCATCACCAACAAAGTAACAGCCACACAGCCAGACTTCATTGTTGTATATGATCTGGCGAAGCTTTAGGTTTGAATTTCGAGGATAGACCTCCGTGTAGGCGACAGAATCCGTCGAAAAGTTTAAGGGAAGCTCCAAATGAAATTTTAGGGTGGAGGGATTTGATGGATTAGCGGCTGATGTTGGCGAAGTGAGATCTCTGAAAAGACCTATGTCCAGCCAACAAAAGTATTTAGTGTTAAATGGATTTTCACGAATGGCGACATGCATGAGTTCGTACTTGGCGTGCATTGCCATTGAGTAAGCGGGAACGACTGTATTGGGATGATGTTGCGGATAACCTGGCTGCTTGAATATCTTGGCAATTTTTTCTTCTAAGCTGAACGCCCACATGTCGTTTCTTTTCACTTTGATGAGCTTCGTAAGATTTGATGGCAAGCCACTCCTAACGTTTGCGAAAAACTCCAGGTCACTGTCGGTGTCGCCAAATACAATAACTGGATTGTCAATGCTGGCAAAGACGGTCATCCATTGGTGATAGAGGTCGTTCGTGAAGATATCTCTGGGACCCTTCTGAAAAGACCCTAAATTGAAGTAAGCAGTTACTACTGTCAGCGTGTCGATACGTTTACTGATGAGTGAAGGAGATGTGCCAAAGTAGCTGATGTTCGAGGTCACGTTTTTAACTCTGAAGTCCGATCTACTAACATCGAAATGAAAAACCTGAAACATTTCGATTAATTATAACTTTATAGCTTTTACTTTTGGCAAAATTATTGATTGAGCTGGTCCATTTTCTGTAGAGTCTGAGGCAAAACTAAGAGAAGGCCAGAGCAAAAATAATGGGTCCTGTCGTGTGTTTTAAATATGTAAGCAAAGTCTGTAGTGTTTTGTAACCAAAATCTGTAATGGAATGCGATGTATTATGATAAAATGTAATGGAGACGGCGATTTATTTACCGCCCCTTTAACATCTTAGCAGCGTTACGTGAAAAAGAAACAAAGGCAAAACGTAATCTTAACACTCTTCTTTTTACTCCGTCAGAAGCCTTTCTGTTTGGTTTATTGCTGTTTAAAAAAGGTGAATAAACAGCAACAACTCAAGAACAGAAAAACTTTGGCGAGTCTATTAAAAGCTATAAAACGGTAGCTCTTGATCTATATACGCGTAAATGTAAATACTTAAATAACATTACTGGATCGATGCAGCGTTTTTATTTTGATTTAAAGAAAATGCCGGTGGTTTAAAGCCAGTTATAAAATAATAATAATCAACTTTAAAGAGCATTTCAGAAACAATTGAAATATACCCTAAGCATATATTTAGGTGTGCCTAATGCACACGACCAGAATTGACTGTTTTACTAACAGCAGTGAAATACAGCACCAATCTGTAAATGATTATGCTGTAATGCTTAATTTGTTAATACATTGTATTTGGCCTCTTCAAGATGATATTTTGATATTTAAAAGTTTCACAGCGGATTTCTTACCTATCGGCTATAGAGTCAAGCAGAACGCTTTCGGTTAATATAAAAGCTAGTGCTAAATAAAATAACTTCTTCATTACAGAAATATCTGAAAGCCTTTGTTGAATACTTTCTTTGGCCAACAGCAGATCTTTCTGTAAATTGGATTTCGTTCGCATTAAGCTACAATTTCAATTGCATAATCTTATAAAACAAAATATAGACGTCTTACCGCGGTAGGTGTACTGCGAGTTAATTGCAAAATAAACAGGTTGAGAGTGACAATTATACCTCCTGTGCTTAATATCAACAGGACACAAATCTTTGCTCTAAAAAGACAAGTTTTTGCGCATTTTAGAGTGATTGCAATTCCTATTTGTTAGGCCTATTGTTTCTTACAATTTACGACTCGGGCTAGCACGGTCCGTATACGGGGACCTAAAATGGCAAGGCGCTCATTCAAATGGGCAGAGGTGGTTAGGAATCTCTAAATTAATTGAAAAATGAGCAGGGTTGGGTCATACGGTCGCTATATAAAAATGTGTAATTTACATTTACATTTACGACGATTAATTTTTCAGATGTGGTTTCATTGAGTCTGTATGGGTGGTTTCATCGATATGGAGTAAAGGTAAAACTGGTGTTAACGGTATCAAAGATGATATTAGCTGGGAAAAGCTTAGCACCAAGCTATCGACACAAATTTAGTGACCTACATTCGGGTCAGGAGGTGTAATGTAGTGTAAATCTTCAAAATTTCTCAGCGCCACACAGATAAGCCTCATAAGGAAGAACAGCATAACCATCGGCTCTTAATCAAATCATATCCGCAACTGTCAGGTGGTCGTGTAAGTTTAGGATACAGGTCATGAACCTTTTGCAGTATAACAGTATTTTGTAATACAGTACACTTACAATTAACCGAATTGATACAGTACCTTGGCTAGAAACCCTCCGTATAACTTAGTTTAGATCAGATGAAGTACTGTTTCGTTAGATGTTATATATGTTCATGCATCAGATCGCCAGATTTCTCATGGTAAAGGACATGATTCGAGCTTAGCCTACCGTGCCATACAAAAACGATTGCAGGCCTGTGCAAAGAAATGGCAACTGATTCCGTATCACCGTTTGCTTCTCAAGCAATAAAGGTTGAATCCAAGATTCAAACGAGACAACACTATTAACGCCCGTGCAAGTTTATCACTAAAAGCGGAAATATGTCGCTTCTGCGCATGTAAACTGTTCCCGATTCAACATCTTTCTTGCCGCAATACGCCCATCGTCGCTCCACACATCTTCGGGTGTCACGTCACGTTATATGCCATCAGAGGTCAATCAATCAGGATCAGCTTTAAAAAATCGTCGAATAACGAAGCACATAAAAAGAGAATATAAGACTTGTGCAGAAGCTTAAGAGTCGATATTGATTGTCACGTTGGTTCGTAATTAGGTTACATAAAGCTCAGTTAAGAGAATTGAAAACTGTCAACACCGCGAAAACACGTATAAAATCCTGCTCGAGGTCAGAAGTAAAGGCCATTCCAGCGTGACCATATACATTTGATGAGAAGCATATGGGCTTATATGGTTCCAGATTGAAATATTGCTCTCATATATTGGCAGGGATATCCTGGCATATACCTTTCCCAACTAATATAGGGCAATCGTAGCGAACTCGTAAGTTTACATCCGATCTTTAAAGAACGCACATCTTGCGCTATTTAGTATTTTTTGCGGGCTTTTAAATGTTCCATTGATGCACTGGCTAGCTCGCTCTATATGTATATATATACATATGTAAGTAGCGGGTGCAAACATCCACTGTATCTGACTGCGTAAATACTACAATAGTAAGTTTAGCCGTGTAGTGCCAACCGACGTAATGTCCATGACCGTAAAAAACTTCAGGCCACGAAAAGGTATTTTCGCTCCAGAATTGCCTTACAGAAATAAGCATACTTATTTAACATGCATACTGTAACCAATAACAAGCGCAAGTCATGTTAATTTTGCAATTTGCATTCCTGAGAGTGGGTCTAAGACATTTGTATATTTAATACACGTCTCTTGCAACAATTGTTCTCTCACAGGCGGGCGCCTGAGCTTGAAAGTTCTTTCTGCATTTGTTAAGCGCCACTGTCAAGTTCAATCGATATCACTGAACAATTACGAGTGATGGACTTGCTCAAGGCCCTTACACAGGAACTGCCTCGAAGAGGCTCGAACCTGTACTCTCCGCGTTATAAACAGAGCGCTGAAATCAATCTGCTATCGTGCCCCAAAGTTACTTCGGCTGATGCGGAAACACAACAGTACCAATAACATTTCTTCGCAGTTTGATTGACGGACAACGAACCGTTAAAAACTTGACATGATTTGAACCAAAGATCTTGAGTATACAAAATACGATGCTCACTATATTCGTTCAGATTCGCTTTGTAACTCGCAAGTATGGCGATCAGCGATGCAAAACAGCTGCGCCACCTAAAGATAGGTTGGATAAAATACATATACACGCGGAGGGTAAGATTTGACAATCACATTCATGGCAGCTTCGTTATTTGGGTAATCAACTTCGTCGATGGCAGCGTCACCATGCGGTTGGTATTTTATACGGCAAGGACCTTGGACATTTAAAGGTATAATGCTTCAATCGTTAGTTTGCTGTAAAACGTGTCTTTGAACCGCTGACTAATTGTGATAAGAGACACAGAAATAACTCAACTGTTCCATTTTCACAGTTTTGCAGATTGCATATGCAGCATTCACATTTGTCCGATATAAACATCTAATATAAGCTTATGTTTTTCCAGTAAAAGGTAAATAGACATCATGTAGTTGGAGTGTCTTTGAGACCTCTTTCATGGCCCGTATACCAAACGAGGAGCAACAGAGGATATTGTACAGAAGAAACTTTTTTGAACTAGCGGAAGAGGTTAGTCCTCATAAGCTGAGTTAATAAGTTGACAATAGTTTGACTCGTAGGCCTATAGCCTATCAATTTTCCTTAAAATTTGCCTCATCTAGGCCCACACAATTCAACATGTAGATAAATTCATGAAGATCAACTTTTTGCCCACAAAACCTCTATGCTAAAGGTATTCCTGATCTACCCGTTTGGACATATTTGTTTACGAGGATTCTCTCGAATTCTGCATAAAGGCAGAAATTTTATGCCGATGCAGATGACGCTAAGTTACTCAGCTGGCCAACATAAGACATCAAAACAGATCAATAAAAAAGTAATCTGCTACTCTATGTCCGACAATAAACCATACCAATCATTCTTGTAAAAGCATGAAGTAATCTCATTCAGAAGATTTGCTTTACTTACTTCATGAAGTCCTTCAAAATTGGCTGCAATGTCTCAATATCCAACATCTTTGTTGCTTTGGTTGGAAAAGAAGCGGAATACTACATGACGTGACTAGCTATGCGAAAGATACAAAGATACGCCACTATTCGTTTACTATTCATCAGAAATCCCTATGCAGTCGTCCTGTTGTAACTGCCACCGAATCACTAGGTGCAATGACCCATGAAATGTAGATGTCGTACACGACAGGGCCCGCTTCGCTACTCTCTAAAATGCACGCACAACAGGATAGTTACGTTGTTTCTCCTCATGTGTTCCTCTGTGCGCGCACAGAGTGGGCTCGCCCTATGAAATGGTAGCTGAAAGAATGTTATGACAGTACTTTTGCAGAACAACGTAAAAAGTATATATATATATAAACACTACATAATGTAGACTGAAGTCAGTGCATAATATGCCATGTGCGGCAAAGTACCAGCGTCTATGCAGTTCAAACTTGATTTAAGTAGCGATTGATCTTTGAATTATTGAGCGAACGTAGATCGCGATTTATCGTTATCTGCCTCGTGAATCTTTTAGTAGCAGCTGTCTTCAATAGTTCCTCGTTATCGTGATTACAGCCGATTTATTCTGCTATGGTGTTGAACACATGTAACTGAATTACTTACAGTTGGAATTCTTGTAAGTTAGGTCAATTCTTCCAGCACATGAGGCATTTCTTGCCGTAATGAATGCTTTAATTTCCCAACATATTTTTTCCTTCTTAAGATGCCAGCGAAGAGATCATACTCAGCTCTATATTTCCTTTGATAAATCCATATTTCCAGCTCTCCATATCTATTACTTCAGGTCTTTGACTCTGCACCGTGTTGAAATGGCCGAAATTGGACTGCTCTTGAATACATCCATCACAAAGTCCCTACTTATTGCTACAATCAATTGGCAACTTTAACCTATCCTTCAGTGAATTCATCAACTCAGTATGTAGGTCTAACCACTGCCATATTTGTGACATCTGAAGGAATGGGCGCCACATTTCCTTTATGCCTTGACTTATTCAGTCTCTAGCCATGTCGATTACTTTAACTAGTATCTCGTTGGAATTTCGACATCTAATTTGATGAGGCTTTAAAGCCTCCAAAACACCTAGGCCAGCATATAAACCCCAAAGTATCAACATATAAAGTACATCTAGTCCTTAAATCGTTGCACTTCTCGCCCATAGGAAAGTGAAGTAGTTTTAAGATGGCCTGTCTATAAGGTTATATATTTACGCCAACCTCTTTATCTTTGTGCCGACTTCCAAGACTTGTAACTGCTCGGCTAGGTCCTCTGATTTTCTAACTCTGACTATACAGAGGATAAGGAAAGCTCATGATGGGCGCGCCTTTTCGGTTTCTGGGCGCAAGTCTGCAACTGTTTTCGGCACACTTTTGCTCTATGAAGTTTGTTTGGCTTTAGATCTCATCTTCGTCTGGGCTCCTTTTCTCTGTAGGCTGTCACTGTGTCTCTCGGATTTCCCTCTTGGCTACTGACCGGACTTACCCTAGAATTACCTACCAAGTTCGCCTGATGCTTTAAGCATTATTACAGTGGCGCTATTGAAGTTCTTAGATCCAATTATATTATAGCATAATAGCGGTATTTAGCTTCTTTTCCAATGGCTTTAAAAATTGTAAAGTCTTTGAAAACCAACAGCAAGTCTACAATACGGTTAGAAAATTTCATACGACGTCGTTGGCACGGCTACGCCAGCTGAGTTTGTTATTGCATATAGAGGAAAAGAGACGTCCTAGGTGTTTCAGGCGTGTGGCAATTAACATTTGAAGCGGTATAAATAAAGACTTATTATGGAGTCGATTTTTTATAAGACGTTTGGCCATAAACTTTAAATTGCGCAATGACGTAAGTACGACAGCAAAATGCCCTGGAACAGCATGCACGACGACTGCGTAACTGCTAGTTCCAGACTAACTCCGACTTAGCTTGTAACTTGGGCATGCATGACGAGATCTTTACGCGCTACCCCATGACTAACACTAGTCCACCTCCTAACCAGGCATAGGTGGACTAGTTCAAGCATAACGAAAGAAAACAAAACGGCGACTGTCATAATTCTTAGCCTTCGATGAAGGTTTCGACGTCAAAGGTGTCGACGTCAAAGGACCGTCGAAATCCAATAAACTCACTCTCGGACGATGAAATTTATGATGCTTTTTCGTTTTGCCGTCACGAATTACTCCTAATTTGTGACAAACTGGCTGCTGATGTTGAATTCGCTGAGCCATGTTAAAGGTCCCTGACTTTCCTGATGCAGGCACGATAAATTTAAACCTAAATTTAATGTCATTTAGTCTGTGTCCACAGTTATCGCAAGTCTACGGTTGAATGCAAATTTAAACCATGCCATGTATAACTGTAGACTATAACGGACACCATAAAATGGTTGGAATTGTCAGAGAAAGAATTTACTTGTGAGTTTACCAAGTTTTACTGTTAAATTTGTAAAAGTTTATTCTGAAGGCAGTGCTTTTCAAACAATTAACTACCTGTATTAATATTAATATTTAACACGTAAGCATTGGATCTTCAACGTCGCAGTATACCTGCGTATACAGCGTCCCACAAGGGCTTCATTCTTTATGTGGCTCCAGTCGCCGGTGTCATATCCTCTCACCGCACGGCACCAGTCACCACCAGTATGCAGATGACACACAACTGCACTTTGCTCTGGATCACACCGACTTCGAGACCCACAATCTAAGAAGAGATACTGAAGCAGCACGCTGCTGATTCTTAACAAACGGACTATGCCCGAATCAAAAGAATTTTTTACTTTTGTTGCCAACCAAGAAATATTATGTGTAATTGCAGGTGATGCTGGCTCTATGCTTTATGCAACTGGAACTTTCCAGAGCGTCTTTGGAGAGACGTTTGGCATTGCTCAATCAAGTACAAGCCATGCTACCAGCCGTGTTACCGAGTCACTAGTGTTGCAGATGCCAAGATTGTATTGTATTGTTTTGTATTTGATATCTTATATAGCGCTTCTTTCAGAACAAATGCGAGGCACTTCCAGCATGAGTGCCCCTGGGAAATAAGAACGTCTTTAAACAACGAGCTGACTGAGCTCTATCACCAACAGTGACCCTTACTCTAAACGATAGCTGAAGTTCATTCTATAGAGATGGGCCAACAACAGCAAAAGCCCTCTGCTGGGCAAGCGAGGACCTAACACGAGGAACAAATGGATCCAGACGTTCTAGAGAACGTAAAGGACGGGATGAGGTACTAGAGTGCGGAGGCTGAATAAGATCACAAAAATATTTTGGAGCCTGGTCCATGCGAGCTCTAATTACCAGTGACAATAGTTCAAACTGAATACGAGATTGGATAGGGAGCCAATGAAGTTGCTGAATTATGTAATCAGAGATATGAGAGAAACGAGGAAGACGTGATATTAACCTGGCCGCAGAATTTAGCACCGATTGAAGGGAAGACAGCCGATACTTAGACAAACCAGCAAGTACAGAGTTGCAGTAATCAATGCGGCAGCATGTCATGGCATGAATCATAGAAGTAAAGACGGGGGAAGAAAAAAAATGGTTTCATCTCAGCAACCAGCAAGATGTAACAAAGGTCACGTTCTGTGTGAAGATCGGCTTCCCGACTGTCATTGGCTGTACTGATGGGACCCACGTTCAAATATTGGCATCAACTCAAAACGAGGAATTGAATACGTCAAAATGAAGAACTTTCACTTTACCAGTGTGCAGGTAACAACGACTGAATACTCAAGTCGCAAAAGCTAAGTTATATTAAGCTTTTATTGTCTATCATCGCAGTGAGAAACAAATACAGTTTTAATCCGTTATCGGTTAACCTTTCCTTATCGGATTACCTTTCCTTACCGAATAGCATTTCCTTGTCTGACAGCCTTTCCTTATAATTTCCATTGCAAACTGCATAAGACTAAATAAACTAGAGCTTGAACGTTATAGTGGTGCACATTTGGCTTCCTCTTGACGGGCGATCTTCAACTATATAGGGTTTTGGCAAAAAATAATTGTTTGCTCTTACAAGTATTTCATTACACGAGCAAAAAAAGCTCAATTGTCTACACAAAAACGGCACGGCGAAGGATTAATAATGCGCTGCTTGTTCTATTTGTGTCTGAACTTCAAACCCAGGTTTGGCGTCTAAAATTGACACTTCGTTGCAAAGCAATAATTATATCACGTATTAAGATACCCAGTTTTGGGTTGCTACTGCTGTGCTAAACTGAAAACGAAATATCCATCCACTCGAGGTTCATGCGTCTGACGAACAGGGTGTAAAGTTGCTTGCGCTTATCTTTTCTAACAACTACTTTCTCATAGCATAACACGTGCCCTAGGCAGCGGTTAGCAGTCCATACATGATGAAAATTCATAAATAAAAAGACTCGCACTTAGCAAGTAACTTGCTTTTCTAGATAAATTCATTCAATTCAATCTGTGAACTTCATCAATTTTCAAAATATGGCAGCATGTAGCCAAATCCACGAAGTGAAACAAAATCAAGAGTTCTCAGAGTTTTGTGAACAACTCTTATTTCGACAATATATCGAGTTGCAAATATATACTGGTAGCTGTTTTGAACTTCATGTGATCTATTTCTTAGAAAGTTTACGGACATTGACATTATCAAGTATCGCTTGAGACTTCGGCGACTCTTGAGGCTTGGCTGAAATCTAACCGCCTTCGCCTAAATCCTAACAAGACCCAGTTTATCTGGCTCGGCAGTTCTGCCCAACTTTCAAAGATTGATAAGATAGGCTTATCTTTATCTTTTCCCCATGTCTCCTTTTCCTCTTCAGTACGCGACCTAGGAGGGACTCTGGACCAAGAGCTCACACTGCGGGAGCACAAAAAGAACGTCTGTCTCTCTTGCTTTTATCATCTGCGGCAAATTCGCCCCATACTACGCTCCCTCACGACCCAGGCCGCAACTTCCCTGGTCCATGCATTCATCTGCTCAAGAATTGATTTTGGCAATGCCGTCCTCGTAGGCCTTTCGTTGCATCTGATATGTTTCCGAGCTGTTTTTGCTGGTAGTTTAGTCGAGCAACTAACGCTTGATAGAGCAGCACAGAAGTTTTGGAAAATTTATTTGAAAAGGGACTTCTGAACACTTATAATGTTTACGAGCTATTTGTTGCTGTCAGATTAGTCGAGTAGTTAACGCTTGATGCAGGAGTACAGAAATTACGGAAGGTTTATCTAACAAGGGTCAAAGAAGATTTAGGAATATTTATTTTACAAGAGACGTCTGAAACACTCGCTATGCGATGAATTCATTGAAACAATTCAGTGGGCAATTGCGAAAAACTCTGAACCGCTGCTTGCATATTTACACACTTGCCGACCATTAAAGTATGGAGGTCTGAGTTGGCGCCAGGTGGCGCAATGTTCCAGGGACCGTCACCCATCTGCCTACCAAACCACCCTCGCTTGATTTGCCTGAACTGAACTAAATCTCCCTAGATGAAATGAATGAGGATAATTAATGGGACGGTGCTTCACCGGGAGTCGATTTTTTACCGCCAAGAACCCGGAGTGACTTTTTGCCCGAAAGGTCGAACCCCGGCAAAGCCAATCCTGCAATATACACTATGAATAGTCGTATTATTTTCATTGTACACTGAACAAAACGGGATGAAAACCTTTGAAATATGAAAATTCATTATATAGTTTGCACGCAAGTTTAATAGTTAAAACAGGCCATGCGTGCGGACTGAATCATCATATTCATTTATTTAAAAGACATTCAATAGGAAAATGCTTTAAAAAACTTAATTGCGTAATTCCAGAGAGTTTTGCCCTTAACACTTGTTATGAAGTTTGCATGCATAGCAACAAGGATCAATGATTTGTGTGTATATTTTCTATAGTTATAAGAGCGAGACTTAGTGCACACTATAAACGTAACGACAGGCCAACAGGTCAATCAATAGGGATTGACTATCGATCTACCCATGGCAGGCGAATACTTCAACCCGTTACATGTTCAATCTCGGAATAGCATGGTCCGTACACGGAGGCTTTAAATGGCGTGTCACCCATTCAAACGTGCAGCGGTGTGAAGGATCTTACCCGATATATCACTGAAAAACAAGCAGGATCGAGCCAAGGGGTCGCTATAGAAAACATCTGCGTGTTTATTTACATTTTAAGCTTGCGCATAACAATGACGGTGTTTGTGAAATTGGTTCGGCCGTCGAACATAGCAAGCTGGCAATTTACTTAAGGCTGTAACTGCACTATGCCTATGTATGCATATCATACATACATAAATGCATACGCACACAAACAACGCGCACAAGTGTCACTCCCCGGGTAGGGCATACCCAAGCATTGTGTATACACACATTTCAGGGCGTGCACAGGCCTAACCCGCGAGTAATTGTAAAATCCATCCACTAATCCATCCACCCGTCCGTCCGTCCGTCCGTCCGTCCGTCCATCCGTCCGTCCATCCATACATGCATACATACATGCATGCATACATACATGCAAACATGCATACATATATGCACATTTACACACATGCACACATGTATACATACATACATACGTTCAGTATATACACACAGTACATGCATACATACATACATAAATAACACTTCTAAATTTAAATATAAATTCACATGTTTTTCTATAGCTTGGCCTCAATCCTGCTCATTTTTCTCTGTTACTTTTGTAACTCACATACATAACTCACTTCACAAGGAATTATTTATTTTGTTGCAACGTATTGCTTGCCACCTAATCGATATTTCATCTGAATAGACTCATCTTATTATCCTCTAATAGTGCATTTGAGACAATATAATATAGACCTATAGGTCCAATAAGCTACATTAAGTGTTCTGATCACCACATATATAAGAGCTTGACATGTATCACTGCTCTTGTTTTCTGACCGGTGTGACCACCCACACCTATGAGTGTCGCTCAGCCGATGTACATATGGCGTGTTAACAGATGTATTGCTTTAACACGAATGTTGCCAAAAAATTTCCATGATTGTCTGCATACAAGCCTAAAGGATCACAAACAATACAACTCATTATTTGACCAAGACTGATGGCTGATTATAATTTCAGAAATATCTCCTAAGGTACAAAACATTAACCTGGGATCGCTTCTAAAGTAAGTACAGTATGTAAAGCAGAGCGAATTTGCAATCTTGCATATGCCTCTTTCATGTAAACCATATTTGAATGTATCAGCTTTACTTCTAACTAGGCCTATATTCCTGTAGGTAATAATAAATAATACGATGCATTAAACAACGATTTAATTACATGAAGTTCAATAGAGTAGTCCATCCTTGAACAGTATTTTCTTACAATATACGGTTATTGCTAAAGAGGTATATGCTATTCCAATAGCATTGATAAAATAGAGCGTCCGTAAGAAAATGCCTGTAGGTCTAAGGGTATTACGCTAGAAGGCCTTCTGTCTAAATGCATACGAAGTCATGAAATCCGGTTTTTCTCTAGTATGCACACATTTTATGAAAAATTATTAAACTGAAGACGGTAGTTTTTAAAACTGCACATAATGTGACGAAAAATGGCTGTTCTCTGTGGAAGAAATTGCCACGTGTTGTTCACTCATTGCTTAGCATGGGCTTATTTTAAAAAATACGTGGAAGTCTGTTTGAATACGATATCAATTAGCTAAGTTTGTTTTGTTTCCATTCAGACAAATGTTTCAGTTGCACTTCTTGCCGGCTTTCAAAGAATTTCAGATGTTACAGTTTTGTTAGACTATTTCAAGTAGTTCATTCATCATTGTACATTAGTATCTTGTTATATGTGTCTCCACTAAACGGAACTTCTGCTTTTTGTAAGCAAAGGCAGATACATTTTCCACATTGTTATTATGATGTCATTCCTGGGTCAAATAAATAAACATATAAATGAACATCGCCTGCATAACATTGCGTCACTTTCACTTGGTAGTAATCCTCAAATAGCTTAAATCTTATTGCCCAGACTAAAATAAACCAATGCATTGATCCACATCGGCCGACATTAAGGTGAGTACATCAGTTTACCGCATATATCCCAGCTCTGCAGTCTTGAAATATCGCACATGACAAGATAAGAGCTGAAAGTCATAAAATACTCAGACACACCTGTCAGACAATATCTCAGTGATCGACTTTACATTTGTTACTCTGCATAAAAATACATCCTGCGCAGTTCCTGTAAAAATTGTTCAGATATTCCACATAATTTTATGTAGACATTGATGTTTTTCCCTCATTTGGTGGTATGAATTATAATGTTACTTTCACTGTTTTCAATAATAACAACAACAACAACACAATGCTGATACCACAGAAATGATCGTCCTGAAATCAAGTTAACATGTGATGAGTATTGTTAGGTAATAATGAAGCATGTCGTGACATATACCCTAAATGAAACCACTCGTTAAATCGACCATCTCCAATATACGTCTGTATTTTAGTTGTTGGTTTCAAACTGTTGAACATGTAATAGATGACTTGCTGATCTGTGCTCATTAGATTGTGTTCAAGCATCACCATTGTTGCTTTCCGATATTCCTGGGCCCATCGTAAGAGGACACTTTCTTCACCAACAAAGTAACAGCCACACAGCCAGACTTCATTGTTGTATATGATCTGGCGAAGCTTTAGGTTTGAATTTTGAGGGTAGACCTGCGTGTAGGCGACAGAATCCGTCGAAAAGTTTAAGGGAAGCTCCAAATGAAATTTAAGGGTGGAGGGATTTGATGGATTAGCGGCTGATGTTGGCGAAGTGAGATCTCTGAAAAGACCTATGTCCAGCCAACAAAAGTATTTAGTGTTAAATGGATTTTCACGAATGGCGACATGCATGAGTTCGTACTTGGCGTGCATTGCCATTGAGTAAGCGGGAACGACTGTATTGGGATGATGTTGCGGATAACCTGGCTGCTTGAATATCTTGGCAATTTTTTCTTCTAAGCTGAACGCCCACATGTCGTTTCTTTTCACTTTGATGAGCTTCGTAAAATTTGATGGCAAGCCACTCCTAACGTTTGCGAAAAACTCCAGGTCACTGTCGGTGTCGCCAAATGCAATAACTGGATTGTCAATGCTGGCAAAGACGGTCATCCATTGGTGATAGAGGTCGTTCGTGAAGATATCTTTGCTACCCTTCAGAAATGACCCTAAATTGAAGTAAGCAGTTACTACAGTCAGCGTGTCGATACGTTTACTGATGAGTGAAGTAGATTTGCCAACGTAGTTGATGTCCGATCTACTAACATCGAAATGAAACACCTGGAACATTTCGATTAAACATAATTTTATAGCTGTTACTTTTGGCGCAATAAATTAGCAAAATTACTGGTTCATTTTTTGTAGAGTCTGAGGCAAAACTAAGAGAAGCCCAGAGCAAAAATAATGGGTTCTGTCGTGTGTTTTAAATATGTAAGCAAAACCTGTAGTATTATGAAACCAAAATCTGTAATGTAATGCGATGTATTATGATAAAATGTAATGGAGACGGCGATTTATATACCGCCACTTTAAAGAAATTTCTTAGCACCGTCATATGAAAATAAATAAAGGCAAACGTAATCTTAACACTATTGTTTACACTCCGTGAGAAGCCTTTCTGTTCGGTTTATTGCTGTTTAAAAAAGGTGAATAAACAGCAACAATTCAAGAACAGGAAACCTTTGGTGAATCTAATAAAAGCTATAAAACGGTAGCTCTTGATCTATTACGCGTTAATGCAAATACTTAAATAATATTATTGGATCGCTGCAGCGTTTTTATTTTGCTTGAAAGAAAATGCCGGTGGTTTAAAGCCAGTTATAAAATAATGATCAGCTTTATAGAGCATCTAAAAAGCAATTGAAATATAACCTAAACATGTATTTAGGTGTGCCTAATGCACATGAACAGAAGGGAGTGTTTTACTAACAGCAGTGAAATACAACACCAATTTGTAAGTGATTATGCTGTAATGCTTAATTTGTTAATACATTGTATTTGGCCTCTTCAAGATGATATTTTGATATTTAAAAGTTTCGCAAATGATGTCTTACCTATCGGCTATTGAGTCAAGCAGAACGTTATCGGTAAATATAAAAGCTAGCGCTAAATACAATAACTTATCCATTACAGAAATATCTGAAAGCCATTACAGAAATATCTTTAAGCCTTTGTTGACTACCTTCTTTGGCCATCAGCAGACCTTTCTGTTAATAGTATTTCGTTCACATTAAACTACAGTTCCAATTGCGTAATCTTATAAAACAAAATATAGACTTCTTACCGCGGTAGGTGTACAGCGAGTTAATTGCAAAATAAACATGTTGAAAGTGGCAATGATCCCTCCTATGGTTAATATCAACGGAACCCAAATCTTTACCCTAAAAAGACAAGTTTTTGCGCATTATAGAGTGATTGCAATTTCTATTTGTTAGGCCTATTGTTTCTTACAATTTACGACTCGGTCTAGCACGGTACGTACACGGGTATCTTAAAATGTTATGATACCCATTCAAACGGGCAGCGGTGGTGAAGGATCTCTAAATTCATTGAAGAATGAGCAGGGTTGAGGCCATACGGTCGCTATATAAAACTGTGTAATTTACATTTACGACGATTAATCTTTCAGATGTGGTTTCATTGAGTCTGTATGGATGGTTTCATCAATATGGAATAAAGGCGAAACTGGTATCAACCGTGTCAAAGTTGAGAGAAGCTGGGAAAAGCTTAGCACCAAGCTAATGATACAAATTTAGTGACCTATATTCGGGTCAAGAGGTGTAATGTATTGTAGATCTTCAAAATTTCTCAGTGCCACACACTGAAGCTTCATAAGGAAAAACAGCAAAATCATCGGCTCTTAATCAAATCAAATCCACAACAGTCAGGTGGTCGGGTAAGTTGAGAATATTGGTCATGAACTTTTGCAGTATTATAATATTTTATAATACAGTACAATAACAAATAACCGAGTTGATATCTTGGCTAGGAACCCCGCGGTATATGTTGTTTCGTAATTAGGCTACATCGAGCTCAATTACGAGCGTTGAAATTTGTCAAGCCCGCGAAAACACGTACAAAATCATGTTCGAGGTCGGAAGTTAAATCCCTGCCAGTATGTCCATATGCATTTGATGACACCCATATGGCCCTTATATGGTCCGAGATTTAGATACTGGTCTCATATGTTGGCAGGGAGATGCTGGCTTATAGCTTTCCCAACGAATTTACGGCAATCGTAGCATACTCGTAAGTATACATCCAATTTTTAAAGAACACACATTCTACGCTGTATATAGTACATTCTGCTAGCTTTTAAATGTTCCACTAATGCACAGCCTCTGTATATATATATCGTCTTTCGCGCCCCAGATACTTCGTCTGATGCGGAATCACAGCAGCACCAACAACATTTCTTTGCAGTTTGATTGACGGACAACGAACCGTTAAAAACTTGACATGATTTGAACCAAAGATCTTGAGTATACAAAATACGATGCTCACTATATTCGTTCAGATTCGCTTTGTAACTCGCAAGTATGTCGATCAACGATGCAAAACAGCTGCGCCACCTAAAGACAGGTTGGATAAAATACATATACACGCGGAGGGTAAGATTTGACAATCACATTCATGGCAGCTTCGTTATTTGGGTAATCAACTTCGTCGATGGCAGCGTCACCATGCGGTTGGTATTTTATACGGCAAGGACCTTGGACATTTAAAGGTATAATGCTTCAATCGTTAGTTTGCTGTAAGACCTGTCTTTGAACCGCTGACTAATTGTGATAACGAGACACAGAAATAACTCAACTGTTCCATTTTCGCTGTTTGGTAGCAGCATTCACATTAGTCCGATAGAAACATCTAATATAAGCTTATGTTTTGCAGCAGAAGGTAAATAGACATCAGGTAGTTGGCGTGTCTTTGAGACCTCTTTCATGGCCCGTATTCCTAACGAGGAGCAACAGAGGATATTGTACAGAAGGAACTTTTTTGAACTAGCGGAAGAGGTTAGTCCTCATAAGCTGAGTTAATAAGTTGACAATAGTTTGACTCGTAGGCCTATAGCCTATCAATTTTCCTTAAAATTTGCCTCATCTAGGCCCAAACAATTCAACATGTAGATAAATTCATGAAGATCAACTTTTTGCCCACAAAACTTCTATGCTAAAGGTGTTCGTGATCTACCCGTTTGGACATATTTATTTACGAGGATTCTCTCGAATTCTGCATAAAGGCAGAAATTTTATGCCGATGCAGATGACGCTAAGTTACTCGGATAGCCAACGCTAGACATCAAAATAGATCAAGAAAAAAACAATCTGCTACTCTATGTCCGACAATAAACCATACCAATCATTCTTGTAAAAGCATGAAGTAATCTCATTCAGAAGATTTGCTTTACTTACTTCATGAAGTCCTTCAAAATGGGCTGCAATGTCTGAAAATCCAACATCTCTGTTGCTTTGGTTGGAAAAGAAGCTGAAAACTATATGACATGACTAGCTATGCGAAAGATAACTATTCAGCAGAAATCCAAATTCAGTCGACTTGTTATAACTGCCACCGAATCACTAAGTGCAGTGATCCATGAAATGTAAATGTCGTACACGGCAGGGCCTGCTCTGCTATTCCCTAAAATGCACTCACAACAGGCTAGTCACGTTCTTTCGCCTCGTATGTTGTTCTCTGCGCATACAGAATGGACTCGCCGTATGAAATGGTATCTTGGAGATTTTTAAGACAGTATTTTTGCAGCAACATGTAATGTTGTTGCAGGTTTGTCTAGGGTAAGTACTGAGCACTCGCAGCGGCTTAAATTGGCATACATCTACAAGCAAAAAACAGAAAACGACCACAGCGCGGTCCAAAGAACATCGGAATATCCACAAACAAAGCGTCAACTTCACAAGACAAGATCATCCACGGCGAGAAACAGATCAACATCAAAACGGTCATGTCGTGAGTCCGGCAGAATACAAACTCAAACAAGCGAGGATGAAACCTCAAAAGGCCAACAGGGTCAAATACCAAAATCCGGATTGATTTTAACTAACACTCACTCCTATTTATAGGTTGGCGTTCCTGCCCGACAAGGGACACTCGTACTCTACATCTGTTGCAGGTGGCACCTGCAGGTAGCATTCTAGCCTCCCAGTCCACACGTGCCACCCCGCGACAATTTATATATATATATATATATATATATATATATATATATATATATATATATATATATATATATATATATATATATATATATATATATATATATATATATATATATATATATATATATATATATATAATATATATATATATATATATATATATATACACATATATACTAGATAACGTAGAGTGAAGTCAATGCATAATATATCATGTGCGGCAAAGTACCAGCGTCTATGCAGTTCAAACTTGATTTAAGTAGCGATTGATCTTTGATTTATTGAGCGAACGTGGACCCCGTTTTATTTTTATCTGCATCGTGAATCTTTTAGTAACAGCTGTTTTCAATCGTTCCTCGTTATCGTTATTACAACCGATTTATTCTGCTATGGTGTTGAACACATGCTACTGAATTACTTACAGTTGGAGTTCTTGTAAGTTAGGTCAATAGGGACTCTGTGAGCAGTTCCATACAGTTTCCCTAGGTGGCGCCAGTATGCGACTAGGTTTAAACAGCCGCTGTTGTTGTGAGGTGAATAAGGTCCAAAAATGCAGTGAATTGTTCAACAAGTGTGTAAAACATGAAACCTGGCACTTTTACTGAAAACAACATGCTGAATCCATATTTAAAGGGATGCAACGAGTTATATGGCGCCATCATCCTTTAAAATGAGGTCAAAGTTCACAACTGCAAAATATAAACAAATGTACTGTACATTTCAGGCACATTTGATGGTCACAGGAGAATATAGTTTGGTACATATATCCAAGAACACATGCTGAATCCAAAACTAAAGGGATGCAGCAATTTATATGGCGCCATCGTCCTTTAAAATGAGGTCAAAGTGCACAACTGCAAAATAAAGAAAAAAGATAGAAATATTAAAAGAATATGCAGAATAAGAATTTGAAACACTTACAACTGCCCTCCTTTAATAATATCAGGCTTGGGACTGGTAAAGTAACTATAGCTGTGGCAGAGTTACAAGTTAATCAATTTTTTTACCTTAAATATACTAATTTTTAAATTTTTTTTTGTAATTTAAGAAGCACAGTAGTATTAAAACAAAACATTTTACTAGCGCCGACTCAATAGGAATAAAAACACTTACACTGACATACTTACATTTTCATTTGTGATGACTAGTAATCAATTATGCTCACTAAGAATGGTACAGAACAGTTCTCCGGTTTACGTTTTCAGTTATTAATAACTTATAATATAATCAATTACTACATTTGAATTTTTATTATCAACTCAAAGACACACAGAAAACGATATAAAATATAAGGTTTCTTTGTCTGCACTTGGCATCACATGCACAAAGTGCTGTGCATATTAAGTGTCCTTGAAACACTTGCAACATTTCGTGGAGTGGCTTGCATTAATGGCAGCGTTGGACTTCTAACTGGGCATTCTGTTCCATCTACTATGACACGTGTGTTTGGGAACTATTGTTGAAAATCAGAAGGAATAAAACTGCACTTGATCACAAGGGCCACAAATTCAGCTCCCTCCACTGCAGTGACACGAAACGAATCCATGCACAAAAAACGTTATATGCCTGACTTGCACACAGGCCAAACATCAGTCCCGGTTCAAAATTTGTGGTATGTCTGCAAAGTTTCATCAGCACCATGAGAAACTGATCCTCAACACAGATATTTTCCACATCGCCATACATATAACTTAAAGAATAGGATGCTGGTTCTAAACTTGCAAAAAACACACTGAAATTTAGCATAGTTTTCCAGTCCTGTGTAAAAATTAACCTTATCATTGTTAATAATGGAAAAGACTGAAAATGAAAGCGTCTCCCAAGTTTGTACAGATGCATGAGCTGCTTGTACGGCTTCATCCACTGTCCAAGTCTTTGCAACGGTGAGCTGTTTGGTGCTGGAAAGTGTAGACTCTATTTCCAGTGCCAATCCTACAGTAAATTCGCCTTCCGTGCGAATGCTGTCAGGAACTCCAACTGATTTATTTACTTTTTGCTTGGATCGATTCTTTAATCGAGCTGTCCTGCACAATGAATGAGCAGAAGAATGATAATTCCAAGTGAACTGATTTGGAACAGCTGACGCTTTCAAACGTTTTGTCAGTGGCTTGTAACCTGAAGAATTACAGCAAATGTCTAATATAATAAGCTGTTCTTTTCACCTACACCTCAAAACAATTATTAATATATGGTATTTCAAGGCACGTTAACTGATGTTGTGGAGGACAAGACCTGATTTTCCCGACAACCATTTTAGCTCTTCGCATAATTTTTTGTACCGAAGGGATCACATTATCATCATCACCAAAAAATAATAATTATTATTATTACAATGATAATAATTAGCATACATTATCATTAAAATAATAATTATTATTACTATTATATTTCTTTTACCCAGGGCAGTTCTGATCCCTCGAGATTAAAAAACTCAAATGAAATGCAAAAGGGGAAATTTTATTGTTATATTTTCAATATATTATTATATCCCATTTCTCTCAGCTTAAACACAACCAACACTAGCAGTTCCTTTCCCCTTCTCTCTCTGGTCTTCTGGCAACAGGACTTGGTTCTTGGCATGGCATCTTTGGACAACACCACTGCTTTGACGCACCGCTCGTGAATAAGCTGGTGTCCTGCCCTTAGCTTTTAAATAGTGCTTTAGAAATTTGGAGTTTACAATTACGATTATTACTTTGGCCTGCGAATTACCTTTAAAATGTAAACATAGCTTAAATTAACTTACCGTAACTCGTGAAATCCGTGAAATGAAAATCGCACATCACACACATAGCAGTAACACGTCATATGTCACCTTTAATAGCAGCAATCCACAGCTTTCTACATGCACGGTTGTTTTTAGGAAAGTTGTGACCTCGTTTTCCTTTGCATTTCGTTAAGCAACAACACGTAGGCATTTTTAATTAGACATATTTTCGATCACCTTCACATAAATACACCAACATCAATGCACACGACTTTACCGGAAGTGCATGCTTACACGGCATTGCACTCTGGCGCCACCTATAGCAGCCATTTTTACAGAGTCCCCAGTTCTTCCAGCACATGAAACAGTTCTTGCCGTAATGAATGCTCTAATTTCTCCTCATATTTTATCCCTTCTTTAGATACCAGGAAACTATAATATTTATTCTATCATTCATCCCCCTCCTCCCTCTAACCATTAATTTCGGTTTCTCTCATTGACTAATGTTGGCTTGAGTTTCCGTGAAAAGGCAAAGAAATATTTCTAACAGAATCAGTATTGCTTTTATCTCTGTAGTCGATTGAATCCCTATCAACTCAGGACAACATTCACCAGAGTTATGCAGTATATCTACTATCTTCTTAAAAAGGTAACAGACAAAGGTAACTCACTTGTTTATACGCCTCTTTAGACATTTCTCAGAAGCGTGGTCTCAAGATGGATGGATCATTCCGCCGAGATGCACATACGGCCCCAACAATCCAACAAGAATGCACCTTTTATTCTCCTAACTTGCGTCACCTTATCACAAGAGCTGGATAGTTAGGTGACCAACTCTTTCGAGAGGTACCCTGAAGGCGCTTTATAAAAAGGTTCAGATAGATGCAAATATACATAATAGAGTCTCTCAGGGTTAGGGTTCAAATCCGGGAGAGTTGAGTAATAATTTGCTTGTCAACTGGAAGGAAGTTTTGCTTCTTTAATATTGAGGCTACAGCGATTTTATTTTGCCTAGTGTAGCCTTATCCAGCTCGGTCCAACAATATTTTTCATAATATGGTCTGCGGGGCACCAATGTTCGGCGTAAATGTTTTAACTTGTTGTCTATGAAGGTGAAATGCACACATCTATTCTATTCTAGGCAGTTGATATTAACAATAATAAAGACATTCGCTGAACCATATCTGAGTTAGAATTTGTGAAACAATATCTACTAACGAGCTTGAAATTCTTTACATCTTAGGACATCTTAAAATAAAAGCTTAGATTTGCTGGTCAGACACCGATTTAGTATAAATTCATTTGCGTGCGGCGCCACTGACTGCCCATGTGCGTGTATAAGCCTTATATTATATAGATGCTGGTTATCGATAATCCTCTTCTCCTTTGCATAGAAGAATGCTGGATGGCTGCCTGGTTGAATGACTGATTGACTGATCGGTTGGCCGATTGGCCGAGTGAGTAAACGAGTTAATGTGTAGAGACTGACTGATTGAGTGCGGGGACCAATATTTGCTGTTGGTACACAGGGTATGAATGGCTGTGTCTTGCTGTTTTCAGATTAAATTTTCATTGGTGTGCAAACATGCGTTCTACGGGTCTAAAACAAGAAGAGAGCGAGCAAGGAAATCTGAGCATTATGTCTGTGTACTTTCTGTTGGCACTGGATAGTGACAGCACGCGCGAGAAAGAATAGACTTAGATACCGTGCTCAACAACTATTGGGGTTTTCCGGTGACTGGTCAGGAAATTCGAAATTTGGTGCCCAGTTTCGTCAGTTCTGTCAGTTCTCCGATCATCGCAACTAAGTCTATTCTTAAAATGCGTTAGTTTCAATGGACGTAATTACTTCCTGCTTGGTTCTCATGAGTGGAAAGTTTAGGCCCTACCACCTGTAATCCAGAGTATAAAAGACTGGATTTATCGACGAGTTTGCTATCACTATAGTTTATAACCAAGGGTCATGCGGTTCTAGGATAATTTGCATCTTTGTCCATCACCTACTGCAACCAATGCAAAGCAGCAAAACAAACTTGCCAGCGTCAGTATTATTACAATACTTTAAAGGCACACTTTGCGTGATAAATATGCAAGATAAAACCATTCGTCAACACTGCCATCTCCAGCATACGTCTTGATATTAGCCTTTGGATTCATTGTGTTGAGCATATTGTAGATGACATGTTGATGCGTACTCATTAGGTTATTTGCTAGCATTGTCGTTGTTGCATTCTGATATTCCTGCGTCCATCGGTAGAGGACGTTTCGCTCACCGACAAAGTAACCTCCATTAATAGAAACCCTATTATGATACACGATGTCTTTTGACGACAGACGTTCGTCTCTCTTCTCCATCTGATTGTAAGCAACTGATTCTGACGAATAATTAACTGGGAGATCCAATCGAAATTTTGAACACCCTGGACGTTCTGGGTTTTCGACTGAACGTGGCGAAGTAAGATCTCGAAACAACCCAATATCTAACCAGCAGAAGTATTTTGTATTAAATGGATTTTCCTCTATAGTTCTTTGTACAACTTCGTACTTAGCATGCATGGCAACTGAATATGCGGGAATGACTGTATTTGGATGATGTTTCGGATATCCTGGTTGCTTGAAGATCTCAGCTATACGGCTTTCTAATCCAAATGACCACGTCTCGTTCCTTTTGATTCTGACGATTTTAGTAATGTTTGGAGGTAAACCGCTTCGAATGCGGGTGAAAAATGCCAAGTCATCGTCGTTGTCGATGTAAACGACGAGAGGATTTTCAATGCAGGCGAAGACGGTCATCCACTGTTGATATTTGGAGGCAGTGAATATTTTTCCTGGACCCTTCTGAAATGATCCTAAGTTGAAATATGCAGTTATTACCGTAAGGTTGTAGTTACTGTTGTAATCAGTACTGTTTTTAACTCTCTCCTTTATCTAAAACAAAAAATATAAAGATTCTAACGAATTTGAAAATTCAGTGTTTATGAGAGTTATTTTCCCCATAACAATAGGCCTATATCAATTAGTTCTACATGTTGGAGTGCGCAGATTTTACATTCGTCATATGCAATGCTGAAATATGTATACATTAAAATAATTTACTATGGCAAATAAACCATAGACGCGCGTTTAGTACTACTGCCAACAAGTTACAACTCTTTCTGCCCTCTCTGCTGGGTCGATTAATGAGTTTCAGTCGCGTGCTTTGTGTGTCAGCTGTGAAGAGGTGCTCTTATATCTTTCAGCAAACATATCTGCATACCAAGTAGCATATTTCAGATCAGTTATAGGTAGTCGTATTTCATCGCTTTTGAGATGTCCTGAAAAGGCGTTGTATAAATGTCCAATGCATATTTATTAAACAAGAACAACCTGTCAAAGCTTTCAAACGATCGAGCTTCGAGTCGTAGACTCGCCTGATTAGTAGCGTAGCGTTAATTTGAGAAAAGACAAAATGTCATTCGCTTTTCTATTATATTTAATTAAGTAAACAGCTCAGACATGATAGTACTTTTGTCGCCAATACCGATATTTCGCATGGACGAATTTTTAAATTTCTGCCGTCAACAGCAATCAATTACATTTGTAACTAAAATAAGTGTAAATACTGTTCAACGCTATAAACAGTATTCAGCACTGCAATTGCTACCACAACATAAAAGCTAAGACCTGCCGCGTCATCAAAAGTTGCACAAACATTTCTCTGACTCATAACTGCGTAAGTTACGTCCACAAAGCACAACAAGAACAAGAACAAGAACAGTTCCTTAAGCTAAGCCTGAGCGGCAGCCATGGGTATGAAGTGTCAGCATTTGACTCGGTACATGAGAGTGTATGGCCACTTTTCTTCCTCGTCGCTTGATCTTTACTCTTACTCTTTTTATAGCTGAGTTCGCTGTCCACTAAGTTATTGTTACATGGCCATGTTTCGCCGAATTGGTTCAAGTAGCATATTATTGTCATAAAAAAATGGCATTATGCAGTTGGCTATAATAGTGTTTCGCGTGTTTGCATGTCAGTTAGCCGTCTTTGCCAATCTTACTTTCCATAACACGACCACAGCAAATCTAGTGACAATACGACATTTTAACCTCCCAGCTAGTGTTGGTATTTATTTACCTACCAATGAAGAATGAAGAGCTAAGAGTGTTACGACCCTACCCTACTCTGTCGTGGTTGCTTAAAATCACTCGAATCGAAAGGAATGGTTCTAAATTTTAATTAAAGCAACTACGGATGATAATTACAACAACCTTAGAATCACTCTAATAACAGTTTCTGAACCTGTTGATGATGATCTTAGGCAGGTATCCGAGGCATCTGTGGAAAGCCATCTGTTCGCCTCTCTGCGTATCTTCGGATGTTCAGGATGTTCTACGAAGGTTCTCTGAGTGATCTCTCGAACTATGTGTAGTTTCTGTTTTACGACGCTGTGTCATAACGAAGACGATTAGCGTTGCCCTCCTCCTTTATCCAGGCTTGGGACTGGCACAGCCCGAGTACGGCAGTGGCGGAGTTCCTCTCTCGAGCTAGGCATAACTATCCCTTATATAGTCATACACACGTGCTTCACTCGAGTTTACGACCTAACCTCATCGGCCCTTTATGCCCTCATTACTGTTCTATTCACAGGTCCGACGACCGCTTGATTATCGTGGCGAAAGTCTTTAGTGTCGATCTGCAAGGGCTTCGCCAGATGGCTGTCGGGTCGTTAATTGTCTGCTTTAAATGGGATCTCGAGGTATGCGGCGAAAGGTGTCTTCTTAATATCGCGGTCGCCAGGTGTCGTTGCTCGCTCTTGTTCGTCCCTCCGCATCGATGTTACCTTGGGCGGATGAAACGATCGTAGCAGATCTTTGGGTAGTCTGACACGTCCGTAAAAAAGAGGATGCCAGGTGGCGAAGTATTCCACAGACGGTCATCCTTGTAAACACTAACCGCAGTCAATTTTTCTTAATTTCAACTCGTCTGCCAAAGTCGTGTTAACGAAATCACCCAGAAATAAAATAAATATTCAGCAAGATTAAATCGAAGATTTGTTTGTCAAACGCGAACGTTACCTGCCGTTTCCAAGTATTTTGATCTCTTGGCCAGTTATAGGAGAGACAAACTATAATTGCTAATACAAACATCACTGATAGCAACGATCCTGTCTTAATTCTGAAATGCAACACATGGACGCAATGTAATCCAAAGTGCTGGGTTCGGTAAGTATGTATTGTGCATATGTATCTAGACTAGAATAGTCTTTGTTTTAATGTATGTATGCATATGTATATATGTATGTGTGCATATATGTGTGTATGGACGGATGAATGGTTGGATGCATGCGTGCATCTAAATTGAGGTACTCCTCATTTTAAAATGGAAGCATTTATCTAGACTAGGGTAGTCCTTATTTAAGTATGTTTGCATTTATGTATGTAAATATTTGCATGTATTGTACATGGACATTTCAATAACCTCTTCCTAGAACCTAACGAAGGTGCGAGAAATTATTGTAGGTGCACGTATAATTATCAAGTAAATATTTCCGCTATGTTAATAAATGTACAATCATAGCAGTCAACAAAATTGCAGCAAGCATACTGAAAACTTAGTAACTATGCTGCATGTAGCAAAACACCAAAAACACGTCAAATGAATATTTCACAGCTGAATTTAATCATTAACTACTTATTTCATAATTATGTCCCTGGCAACGAATTCAACGAGATGCTATTTTTAAAATTCTGTCAGTGGAAATGCATCCTATTTCTGACAATAAATAAGTAGAATTTCTGTAAGATGATGTATCTATTAACTACAGATATTTGTGAGATTATTATATTTAAAAATCATCAATAAAAAGAAACGTATTGCAAACTAAAGTGTACTCACCTGGCTAAGTGCGAAACGCACCATATTCCTTTGCAGCTCATCTTTGAGTTTCAGGTATTCAGCTGTTGTTACATAAATGTAATACAGTTTTTTATTTTAGATATTAATCATATAACCAGCTCATTTTAAATATCAAGTAGCGTTAAATTTTTAACACACGTTGGCCACTTATTACTGTAGAATATAAACGATACCTAATCTGACGCAAAATCTGTTTCCACATAACGTAAAACTTATTATAAAGCAATTTGTACCCGCGTTTAAGCAGCTCTATGACCCTTTGCAGTGTCTCTCTCGTCTGTCTGTGTCTGTCTCTGTGTGCCTGTGTCTGTCAGTTTCCAGGAGCCCCATGACCCTGTGCCGTGTCTGTGTCTTTAACTCTGCCTCGGCAACCTGGGGCGGTTTACAAGAAACAGTCGCTGGAATCATCTCCTTTAGCGGACCTTCTGGAGACTGGATCCTCGACCCGTAGCCAGGGCAGAGCTAAGGCTGGGCTCGTCTACATCGCAGCTGCTAAAATAAGGTCTCCGAGCATCAATCCACATTACCCTCTGGCGGTGTTGGTAGGACTTGTTCGATGTACCTACACAACAAGTCCTGCCTGGCCCGCCACCCGATCGGGCCTATGTAGTGAACCAGAGGCCTAAGGAATGTGTGGGAGACCGCCTCCTCAACGTGTGCAATTCACACGTCGTCGGCGATAGATAACCTGTGTGCTGTGCGCAGTCTTTTAGCCGGTCGGTTACTTAAATAAATCACTGAATTAGGTTAAATATTAAAATATAAATGTATACGTTTTTCTATAGCGACAATATGGCCACGACTCTGCTCATTTTTCAATGAATTGTTCGGTTAGCGTTTGATGCGAGAGGGGAAGAAGGCTTCTTGAACAAAGCGAACGACAGCGTATACGCCACGGTGCACACTTTGGTACAATGGTTTCGCCTTGCCCTCGTTTAAATCGTTGTATCTGTCAATCTGTCTGGCAGAAACTAACACAGGTCTACCACAACATGAATGAACTGCACAATAATACAATGCTTCCTCTTTCCTCGTCTTATCGTCGCTGTCTTCGTCTCTGTCCGTGTCTCTATCCCATATATTGCATCCTTACTTGTATGTGTCGCTATCTCTCTGCTTAACTTGGATCTTGAACCGAACCCTTTTTGCCTATCGATTTTGTTTTGACTGAGCACCTGTGAATAATAATTCGGTCCCCGTAACGTGGCTTCGTTGGGCGCTGTAGAAATCTCGGGATTACGGTTACGATTATGATTCCTGTCTCGCGGACATTAACACATATATCTACACCCCAATGTACATACATACATACATACACTGCACATTAGTGCAATGTTCTCACTATCTCTATCTTACTGTCTTTGTATGTATGTCTCACTATCCGCGTGTCTATCGCATTCAGTGTGTCCTTCTGTGGCAGACTGGCCACAAAGCTATAAATGTAGGTTTTTTGAAAAATAATAAATATTAATTGAGCATTACCGAAATTAAATTAAATAGTTTGATATTTTAGTTTTTTTGGCTCGTGTTAGTTTTTACTCGCATTGTAACGATTTTATTTTATTAATTAAATCTAAAAGAATTGAGTCCTTTATTTCATTACAGCACCACTTCCCGCTATCCTTTAATTGACGACGCTTTTGATCAAATGGACGCCGGTGTCATGAAATAAAGTCTCCCTCAAACAGAGTCCCCCCCCCGGGCTGGAATACTGTCTCCCTCGGAGACTCTGTTTCGAAACAAAGTCCCCCCCATTGAAATGGAATCTACAATACAAACTCGCCCCCGTTTAAAACCGCCCCCCTGCAATTTTCAGTTCATATTAAATCGGATTTAATATATGCAATATTGAAATAAATGGCTTCTGTAATGTTATGTTAATTCACCTGGATATGAAAAATGCTTTGTAGCATTTGCCTAGTTAATATACAATAACACCACTAGGCCATTGAGCGCGCTGGCGGTATTAGAACGCTGCGGAGGGGTTAAATACGTCTTTGCATAATACAGAAAGACCTTTGAGTACTATAAAGAATTAGACTGTAAAGGAAATGACTGTAACTAATTAAATCTTCTTTCAGAGCCAGTGCATATTAATTACATAACGTGAATCCAGATAGTCCTGACTTCGGAATAAATCTTATATAAATAATCCCCTTTCCCATTCATTTGTACTGGCTTCCTGACATCGGTTAGCTCTGGCTTCACTGTGATTCTTTAAACTAGGACAGAAGATGAAGTTAAAAAGATGGTTTGAATTAAATACACTGATTAAGTTTCGTAATTCGGATAAAATAGATAAGAGATCACCTTCTATTTTGGCTAAACGCATGCCATGAACATGAGAGAAAACCCTGCATTCAAAAACAAAAACATTAGCCGCAAACTTTGAAACTTATAAGAAACCCGTTCTGTTCGATAACTCTGCTACAACAGCATCGTGTGTTAAGAAGTTGAATTTGCACGATGTTGACCGATATAATCTACTTTCTGGCGAGTGGTTAAACGACAAGCTGATGGATGCTGTCTACCGACTAATCAGTCAACATTTGGGTGACGAAATGGGAAGCCAGGCTATGTTGTTTCCAACTGTACCAATTCGAAAACGAGAGCGCCAAAAATGGAGATAACCGCGAACATCTAGACCAGGAACTAAAATCTGCAAACATTATCTCTTGACTTTGATATATTTTTTACTGCATTTTATTTTTAAGCTTTTAGAAACCAGTTTTAAACAGAAATGTGACTGCATATAGTAGAGGAATAATATAGTAGAGGAATAAAGTCTCCCCGGGGAAAGTTTATTTCAAAGGGGATGAAATAATTTCTGCCTCCCGGAGACTTTGTTTCAGAATATAGTCTCCGGGGGAGAATTTATTCTAGAACAGATTCGCCAGGGGGAGAATCTGTTCCGAATTAGATCCGATGGGGTAGACTTTTAGAGGGGGAGACTTTGTTGCGGATCACGGGCAATCATTTTAGGCCAGTAGTCGTCTAAGTTTAGAGCGGCCTTATATAGGTATTTAAATCAGAAATAGTGTTAAAGGTTTCCATAGACACGAAATATCGTGCAACAGGATGTTTCCCACAATAAGCGTTATATGGTATTTATATAGCACGGAATACAATAAGCGTCTTCCCAATCAGACTATAGGATGCAAATAGAGCAGAGTGATGTGGCTAAAGGCTGCCGCATGATGCGTGGCTTCAGTCGTGGGACGGCGCCTCTGCGTTCTGCATGTATACAAGTAAAGACATCTTGATATCGTTTGGCATGCTATATACACAGTGCATTCGTGTGCTAGATGGCCATAGCGTATACAAAAAGTCAAAGCGCGTACTCGGGGCAAGTTACGACATACATATATTCGGACCTGAGGGCGTCCGTCCGGGAAAAAGGCTATCAGTGCACTCCAGAGTCACACCAGAAACAATTACAGTCTGGTTCCTGGCTCTTTCCGCTAGTAGATGTAGGAGGGCGGTTCGAATTCACTTAGTGTTTTCAGCCTTCTCGTCCCACCTCTAACGCGGCTACCACCACCCCATGGGAACCCCAGCCATACTCTCGTAGACCACTAAGGTTGATGCTCCACTGGCTGAACTCCCTCACGGGGCCGCGGTTGGAATTCACCTAGTGTTTTTCGCCCTCTCGCCCCATCTCTACCGATCGCCCTCACCGCGCCTTCCAGCTACAGTTCGGAGGCTGCTGTTGTTGATGCACACTATCACGAAGCTGGCGGTGGGTTGATGCTTCTTGGCCAGGGCCCAGCCGCCGAATTTGATGCGCAGGCCTCGTCGCCGTCGCCGATCTGAACTCTCGGCTACAGCCTATTGGTTAGAGCCTGTAGGCTATATCAAGAAGGTGCCGAGGTTGGCTGAAAACCATCGTTTGTGGTTGACAGTTGGTAACCGAGCCATCTGTTTATGCATACTGCAAGCAGCACCGCAAACAACTTCGAGAAGGCGCTATTGTTTGCGGTGCTGTTGCAATGTGCATAAACATGTGGCTTCCCACAAGTGCCGTCGTGGTCCGGAGACTTCGTCATATACCTGGGCCGAGGGATATTCTAGTTGTATGAGCATTAACACTGCTAAGACATGACAGATGTAGAAATTCTGTAAAATCTCTGTAAGGTAAAATAAGTCAGACAGTGTCGTTATTACTAGCAAGTCTCTAACTACAACTGATAATATTATATTGCAAAGATACCGATAGATCTCGCAGCTTGAGTCGACAAAATAACTGTTTTATCTTATTGGCTAGTCACTGTACTCGACACGTTTGAGAGATTTCCGTCATCGAGAAATGTAAAGACCTACCGTCGACATAATGAATCAACAAGAATGAATCAAACAACTTCATTCTATGGTAAGCGAATGTATCCTTATCCTGATCGTTATCGAAACAGCTAATAGGTAAGAGAAAACAGTTAATCAAACGAGTTGAAGAAACTGAAATTTTTTTAAAACTTACCGTTTGTATAACTCATAAGCCAGAAAATGAATTGCTGTGGCGTGTAAGAGAGACGTAAGCATGCTGTGACAATATGAAAGTAGGCCTAATGCTTCGCATACGACTGGCCATGCATGGGCTGCTACTTCTCAGCGAGTTGCCTCCTGGTTTAAAGGGCGTGGCTCACTTGGATATAAGAACGCAGGCAGCCACGCATGAATCATTCCTTTGTTCATTCGCGGCATTTGGGCCTATATAGCGCCCAGTGGCCCGGGAAGTGTTTAAAAGTTGTGAGAACCAACCTCAGCCAAGAATAGACCGAAAGTGAATAAAATTAATTCGTGACGTAATATCAGAGTATATAATACTGTATTTTTATAGTATTAATGTTTGTTCAGTGGCATAGGTAGATATCTCCGTTGCCCAACAAAGTTGTGTGTGCACGCTCCTGCTTTGGGGTCACAGAATCAAAACTTATGAGCATCGACGCCTTTTGGCACCATGGCTCCTGAGTCCCTCATTATCGCCCCTTCAAGAGCCCCGGCAAAACATAACAGTTTCTCAGACGTAACTGAAGAACTCATAAGACACCCTTGAACTATGTAGGCATGAGTTTGATTCTTGAATGTATAGGTCCTGTTGCTGAACCATTTGTGACTAGGAAGTAGTGATCCAATTTATGCGTGTTCCAATAAATACCAGATACTTAAACATTGTTTTCAGTCAATCATTTTTAACACACTATGTTAAATTCGCATTCAATATTATCTGAATTCTAAAATTCTGAACTAGGCCTACTATCGCCGCAGGCTAGACATATTTATCCCTACGGTACTGACAAGATTCGTGCGTTCAGTTATAAACAGGTCTACTTTAAGCATAACACGTTTAGAACAATTACGCATCACAGCACACTATTTAAGTACCGTAAACGTGGGAAAGGCCTGGACCATTCTAACACATAAGTTAAGCGTGACAACAAAGGCTACAATGGAAAATACAATGGTCAATAGAGAAAAATTGATTGACCTACCCAAATACAGTGTGCATCATTAATGTAATTATATGAAGAAATTTATATAGCGCCGCTTCAAGAGAATCTAAACAGAGGCGCCCTACGCACTGGTCTAAACGGCGTTAATGTCATTAAGACTAGAAAGTTCATCAGCGTTAATGTCATTAAGACTAGAAAGTTCATCAGTTACAAAGTACTGTTAGATAACTAGAATATTCAAATGGTGGGCTCCAAGCGTGCAGAGCTGAATCACAAATTCTCATCCACAGCTGACAGATGATACCATGTTGAACTGTTCATGGTTCCTAGACCGTATTGCATCGAGGACGAGGAACGATGGCAAGCGATGAATGGTTTTTGAAGCGCAGCGACGAAACAACTAACCGTTAATGGAAGACTATTTGTTAGTTTGTTTTAATTTACAGATCCAGGTTAAACTAATTCTAAGAATCAGCTCTTACACATGAAAATGCTAGGAACATCATTTAGCTCTAAACACGCAAACTAGGAACATTATTTAATCGACCGGTGATTAACATGCAGTTTAATAAAATTACATATTAAAGTAACATTCTGCATGTTTATTTGAAGCTAAGTGTATAATATTCGTGATTAATTTCAAGTATCTCGCATAGTCATCAGTGTCCTTCTTTTATCGGGTGACTATAGTCTAAAAGTTATGTATACCAACATGTCTAGCAATCATAGACTAAGTGGTGTATTTATAAAGACTAGGAAAGCCCACGACGGGACTTTTGGTGTAGATGGTTCTCACCGGAGTCCATATAGGCCGGCGTTACACAAATATGCACGTTCGGCAAACCTCAGCTTAGTTTCACAAGGAAATGCGTTACACAAATATGCATGAAAGTGAGAGAAAAGATGGGAAAAGCTAGGTATTACGCAAAGAAAAAGATTTTAGTCTTCGGCAATGTAGACAGACTGCCACACTAGTTACTTGCACCACAACAGAGGTTAGACATCTGCGAGCACTTTACTGATGTTAAACAAACATACAGCAATGTGGCTTTTATGAGAAAGCGTTGCATATCATGAATTAATTGCATTTTAAATACTGTAAATTGCAACCGTGCCGTTCTCTTGGCCTACAATCAGCTGTCTTTTCTCTAAGTCGTAAAACAACCTTAGCGGTTCTTGCAGGCCATCCTTGTCTTGAGTGAGGATGATATCTTGCCAGTTGAGATCGCTATCAAAACGCACCACTCTGTTCTTCATCAGATCAGTTACGATCACTCGAGCGTCGTCGTCTAAAGTGAGATGACAGGGATTGTACAACATTTTGGACTTTTCTTTGTGCTTAAAACAACAGACTCTTTCACCTTCCCTGTTTACTTCACTGATTCCCCAGGCTCCAGTGTCTTTCCATTTGTGAATTATTACAAAACGTCCAGCTGAAGCTAAAACAGCGTGCTTTAAAGTAACCATATCGGCGGACAACTGCACACTGTATATTTTCACAGCATCCGAATGGTATAACTCGAGAACGATGGGCTGTTTGTTCCTGGCTATAAGTACATCGCCCGTAATCCGGCAGACCGACAGAGTCCAAGGCGAACTCATCTCATCCATCCAACTTGTCATCTGGCTGGGATCTTCCACAGGAATCTTAAATATACGACTACCGCCAGTGTCCGAGACGTACAGACATGATGAGATAGAACAAGCGCTGATATCGTAGCCTTCGAACTTCAGTTCATTTATCTTAATTTCTGGCATCTGTTTGAATGGTTGTTCATCGGAGAAGACGTAAATTACATGCGGTTGACGACAGAGAACATATATAAGACGATTTAATTTAGTCACTCCGTATACTCGCGACTCTACTTGCAGCTTCCCAGCGCATGGATTAGAGGCCACTAAAACCACAAAACAGTGTCACCCCGTTACTTCGAAGCGCAGACGAATAGACGTATAAGTCTGATTATTCGATAAATTACAGAAAAGCTATCAAAATAAAACATCTTTAAGTTTGGATAATTGATAATTGATAGTTTAATTCGCCGCTGTCTAAGCATAGAACATACTTTCCTGCACAATTATATAGTTTTAGGTGACGCATTTATAGCGAACCTCTCGAAGAAAGTGATTGATTACCAATTATTTTTTCATCTTCTAATGTAAGCAACAACTGCGTGATGCTAATTATGACAGCAGCGCAGTAGAAGCCTTTATATTAAATTGTATTAGGTTGGAAAGATTATATTAGATTAGATTGAGTTGGATCAGGTCAGATGTTATTTAGTTACCTACTTGATTAGCTTTAGAATTATTTTAATAGAATGACTATACTGGTACATCATAGGCTTACTACAGTAACATTTTAGTTACTTATCTGATGACCAGAATGGTATACTTGATATCAAGGCCCACCTTCCTCTGCCTGCCTTGACTGACTGGGATCATCTGGATAGATCTTCTTAGGACTAGATTGCTCTGGCGGTTGGCTTACAGTGACTGCTTCTGGTCCGACGCTGGACTGAGAAACTGTACAAATAAGCAGGCCTTTAATTTTATGAAGCATATGCTTAAATTGCCAACGATATTTTGATGTTCACTATGAACTTAGTGAGTCGTGACGTGGGCTTTAGATTTGGTGAGACAAAGCAACTGAAATCGACTTTAATTGTTATTCTTTAAAACTATTTCTCGGAGGTTAATTAAATGGAGAGATTATTTCTTTAAAGGAATCAGAGAAAGATGAAGCGGCTCATCGTAGTTGAGTGGTTGTCGCTAATCTTGGGAAACGACGTCTGCAGGCTAGAGTTGAACGGCCAATGAAATCTTAAGAAATGTTTAAAGAATTCATAAACGGCTTTAAAACAAATAAGACCATATGAAGCAAATAAGAAGAGCTAAAGTTTTAGCCGCCTGAAAATCGACGGATACAAAAACGAATAAACAAACCTTCATCAAGAATTGACTGTTTGACGGTATAATCGTCTTTCGACCACTTCAGTCTAACTTTGCATTGATGTTCCGTTGACAGCAATCTATTGAAATATTTATCTACTAAATCTGTCAAGCGACCAGATTCCATAGAATTCCAAAGGCGATTTAGTTCATTCGACGATTCGCAATCGAAATAAAGCGCCACACTGTGACCGAATTTAGCTCCAATAAGTCCTTCAGACTGAATTTCAGAAATGGCTTCAACGCGTTCCTGGTTACGCAACAGATAGTTTGTTCGAGCTGCAATTTCTTCCTCCATCTTCTCGTTATCAGCTGCAGTCTCCAGATTTGCAATGACTTGTACAACCACTGCAAACAAAACCATGTGACAATCGTAATCGTAATCGTAATCTCGAGATTTCTACAGCGCCCAAAGAAAGCTAAGTAGCGGGAACCAGCTCATTCACAGGTGCTGAGTCAAAACAAAAAGGTTCGGTTCCAGGTCAAAATCCATGAGTCAGGCAGTCGGACGGCTACGGTAGATGGTGTTTGAAATTGAAGCGAGAAGACAGATAAGGGGAAGAGGAAGAATCAGGATAAGATTTTTGGAAAAGAAATGTTTTCAGTTTTGGGTGAAAGACCAGTAATTCTATCCCTAGTACTACTACTGTAGTAGCACTACGTGCACCCTTGCTGCGAGCACATCCAGTTGCTGCCAATGTTAGCTCCGAAGAAATGTGTTTTGTTGGCATTTAAGCCTTTTATTCGGAAAAATTTCAAAAATTCGGAGATATCTTGCGACCGAGTCCGCTTCTGTTGTGTTTATCGAGTTAACCGTGTAGATTTTATTGGTTTTGGTTGATTTCGTCCATGCTTACGATGGTCACCGCGCAGCCGCCGCCATATTTGGATGAACTATCAACGATTGGTCCGTATTTCCACGTGCTTCTTCCGTAAGCCTACTGCAAAGAAACCCGCAATACGCCATCTTTGGCCAAGATTCTTGAGACATCACTGTAGACGAGAATCTTCATCCATCGGACATTAGACCACTACTCAAATTTGGCGCCATCTTTACAATCATCAGACGTCTGATGATGAACTAAACGTTGTTCAAACTGTGTGCCCCCATGAAGCGATTGGCATAAGCGCTCATAGTAGCTGCCATACTAACTCTAGGGCTTTTTCTGAATGACAGTACTTAGCAGCTACATCAACTGTGTATTTCGTTAAAAGTGAGCGTCTATCTTACATTAATGAAAGGTTACTTACTTACCTGCTTATATCAATTTATCTTTTTAAACGCATATCCTGAGATACATTACCACTGAGATATCATTTACAGGTAGGCGCATGCAAAGAAAGGAGCAACAAAATCCCATGTCACGCTATTAATTTTGAGCAATTTAATGTCCTCTTTCGTATCAATGTATGCTATCTGTGTGTACATATATGTCAGAGCATTTATATAGCGCCTTTTGGGATCCTTTTCAAACGGGAATACATGGCTATCTAAGCGACTTCAGAAACACAGAGAATAAGTATGTATTGCATTTGTTAAATTTTTGTAATTGTAATTGTAAACGAACATTTATAAAGCGCCACTTAGGAAACAGTGGCGCTCCCGACTTGAACAAACAAAAAGGATTTCAGGCGTTTGCGAGACTGGGTAGGAGAGAGACTGAGTAACTGAAGCCGCAGGTCAAGAGGAAGGCAGTTCCAGCTGGAAGGGCCAACAAAGGCAAAGCTCCTGGACTGGGCAGTTGTAGTGCGGACGCGAGGGACTACCAAAAGACCACGGGTAGCTGAGCGAAGGGAGGCATGGGCAGGCAACGAGGAAACCGGAATACAAAAAGAAATTAAGTAGGACGGAGCAGAGCCTAGAAGGCAGTTGCGCATAAGGATAAGAATCTTAAAATGGATCCGTTGACTGACAGGAAGCCAATGAAGTGAATCACGAATAAAAGTAGATATATGGGCAGACTTTGGAAGACCACCGATAAGGCGTGCAGCAGCATTAAGTATAGACTGAAGCTTGGAGGTGTTAATTGCAGAAAGTCCAATATATTGCATTTGTTAAAACGCCATATGTCCATTGCCTGAGCGAAGAATCGTAGGCGTGGACAAGCACTCAGACAATTAAATACATAACAAAGCAAACGAAGAAAGAAAGATGCACAGCCACACAGACAGACATACAGGATGCCACACAAACGAAGAAAGAAAGATGCACAGCCGCACAGACAGACATACAGGATGCCACACAAATGCCGACTTAAACGAAACAGTGTATATGTTCATTGGAAGATTGTTATTAAGGCCAGATTTTTGAGAAAGCCCAATGCATTCGAACTGATGTGTGAAAAGAAATCACCTACATATTCCCTCGGAACCTAGGCTAACTTGATACCGGAACACGCTTGCAGCTAGCCATTGCTCTTGTCCGTTTAAATGAGCTATATTATCTCTTGTTTTTTTTTAGAAATATTTTTCATAATCCTACCTCCTCGAGATTTGAGAATTTCTACAACGTGTTGATTCGATTCCTCCAAGCATTCGATGGTCTTTGAATAATCGGCTCGGCTGCGTCTGACCATTATATCCAAGAGAACCTCGCTCTTCTCGTGGTTTGTCGGCTGGGAGTGTATTGTATCTTTATGCCTGTTATTGATAATGTCGGCGGAATACATGGCCACTGATAAATGATCAATATCATCGAGCGAGTCAATCAAAGTCAGCTGATTCCTGTTTAGAGCACCTACTATCGCTTCAGTCAGTGGCCAATCATCGCCAAAGGTTGGTCGGTAGACTGAAATAAGTTGAAACGTTTTCATGTCATCCAGCGATGCTTTTTGCCAACTCAGTTATGCATTGGACTCTGCGTATTTTATGCGGCTATTTTACATTGGCCTGTATATTGTTTGGAATAGGTTTGAATTTGTTTATTTTACTCAAGTTTAAAATGTGTTGTGTTTGTGCTAAACATAGCGATTTAAACGAACGATAGCGCCAGATTAAGTCATTTAGAGCTGCATGTCTAACAGTCATACCGGCCCAATAGGGAAATAATGATGACGAATTCTTAGAACTTAAGAAGATATCTAAGTACTTTGGTTAATGTCAGAGTGTCAATTTCTGTAAAGGTGTGGTGAATCTGAACAATCCTCTAAGCACTATACAGTACTTGAACATTACCAACTATCGAGCCTTAATGGACCCAGCCTGCAAGTGTTTCACGACTTCTAATCTGATTAAAAATTGATTCAGAGACAAATGTAGCCTATCTGCATGAAGCAGACTAAAGTCCGGTCGCTCTTATCTTTGTGAACCTAAGCATTCAGCTTTAACTATCGTTGTTTTCTTTAATAATAGGATCTAATTAATTGTTTTTACAGCATATATGCCGACACTAGCGCCACATGCGGCGGCAGTCAGTGAATAACTGCACATGCACAGCACCCTTTTTCGGGCTCGGACGTAATATAGCGCAGTAAAAATCGTCTTTTTATTATTATTATTATTATTATTATTACTATTACTATTATTATTATTATTATTATTATTAACGATTAAGCTGTCATGTATAGTGGATCCATAGCAGCCTACCTCCATCTGCAATTAGGTAATTAGCCAGATGTTTTTGGTTTGTGTTTCTCAGAGCCAGTATTAACTTCCCGAAACGGCTGTGTTGTGCTATATATTCAACGATCTTCGTATTTCTCTTCTCGAAGGTTCTTTCGCTTTTCACATCGTGAATCTCCCTTCTAGACAGCCCTCCCATTTCAAGTAGCTGATCGAGCAACCCATAGTCGGGGTCCATAAAATCCTCAATAAATGCATTGTGCTTCCACAGTCTTGCGCTTTCGTCTTGAAGCCCTATTTGAGGATTTGAATCGTCGGTCATCTTGTACCTGCGCAAATAAATAACTTAGTAATTACACCAAAATAATTGCACCAAAGTACAATGGATAAAAAGTAGGTCCAAAGCTGTGGAATCCACTACCCGTTTCAGTTCGTTCTGCCAATTTTCTTTGATGTCATTCAGGTCTGGGCTAAAAACGCATCTATTTCAACTTGTTTACCCACCGTGGTATGGCTTCTGGTTTTTCTGACGGTTTTTCCTATCGGAATTCGACCCGAATTCTCCGATGGATTATGAGTTTGTGATTTTGACTTGAGGCGACCATCGAATGATGCCTTAGGCATTATGATGATGGTATTACAAAAGTCATTAGAATAGATTAAAAGTGGGTCCTTGTTTTAACACTAGTAACCCTATTCGTTGAAACGTTTCTAAATATATCGAACGGGGAATTCACCGTCCCGCACAACAGCCAATGGACAGCTTGCTGCAGACAACATAAAACAATTGTTCTGCGTGCATTCTAAATTATTCACAGACCGCTTGCATTATCATCGTGCTGTGAGTTGAGTCAGAATCTAGCAGGCCGATAAATACATTTCTGTTTTTAAAAAACTATTAACTAAAAGGTTATTTTTAGCTCACGGGAATTTATTGCTATCAAGGATTATTACAACGAGGTTACGTGGGGCAAATGTAGACCGACTATTATTGATGTTGCAAAGAGTAGTTCTATAGGCCTATCTACCTGCGATATTTTCATTCATATTAGGCTAGTCTAAGCTTATTATAATTTATTCTATTATAACTAAATATATAATAATAACATGATGAGTGTTAAATAATGAAAAATGCTTGAAACATTACATTTACTATCCAATAAACGTAAACGTTTTCTACTGTGGCTTTTAGGAAAGCATATCTACCTAAGTGGCAAAGGATCTCGCCCGATAAATACGTTGAAAAATGAGCAGAGACAAGGGCATACAGTCGCTATAGAAGAACGTGTACATTTACATTTACATTCAAACGAATGACCATGATATGTTATCACTCATTAGCCGACTTACCGTTAGCCTAAATACAATGATTGCCGAGGTTTTTGCGCAGTTTTCGGTCGAATGACTAATCAGGCAGTCAGGCTGTTCAACAGAGACCAATGAGTCGTCAACAACATTGAGTACATGTCACCCTTTAGCCAAGTGACTTGTAGAGAGGCACATAAAAGCTAAATTATAGGTGTTACACGCTGGCTAAAGCCAGAATTTGATACCTGCGTCGGATTTAGGCCTATAGCAATAATAAGAGTTAGCAGGGTCCATTTACTTTGACCTAAAAGTGGCGTGACACCCATTTCAAAACAGCAGCCTTGTGAAGAATCTCGTATCAAAATATGCACTAATAGATGTGTGTGCAGAGATTTAGCGAGAGATAGATAGATAGAGAGAAAGAGAGAGAGGTGAGAGAGAGAGGAGAGAGAGATGCATAGAGTAAGACAGACAGACAGACAGAGCATGCTTGTGTATGTACATAAATGTACATAAGTTGGCCTACATATTTATGTGTAGGCCTAAATGTGAACATAAAACAATGATGATAATTCCGGAAAGGTCTACATTGATGATCATTCCGACAATGTTAGCAGAATTAAGCAAAAGGATCTTTGTACACCGAGAAAACCCTTTACTTTGTACAGATTTTATTCTGCACTATCGTACTATCCATATAACCTATCTTCCCTAATGATGTGACTATGTTTGAACTTGCAAATGACTTACATCCGCCTCTATGCTAAGGGAGGCAGAATTAAGCACAAAGACCTTTGTACAGATTTTATTCTGCACTATCGTACTATCCTGATAGCCTATCTTCCCTAATGATATGGCTATGTTTGAAATTGCAAATGAGTCACATCCGCCTCTATGCTATATTCTGTTATATTCAAGAGTTTGCTTGATAGTTTGATTTATCTACTTACACGACTCCCTGTATCCGACTGAGCATAGTTGTTCTAATTTCTCAATGATTCCTCTCCTATTGCGTCGACATACGCCGCGCAATGCAAACTGTGAATGTAAATATGTGCGCTTTAACTTGAACCATGAGCTCAAAACACTTAACGTATGAGCCGCGTCTGACCAGAGTAAGTCTAAGCGGAGGCTTAGTGCGCCAACCGAAAGTAGTCAATTGATAGTTGCTGAACATACTATGTGTTAACGACTGGGTGTAAATGTAAATCTCCGAAATACCTCAGTGTCACATGGAAGCTGCGCCAGTGAGACCAGCTTACTACCGGTGCCATATCACATTATTATTATTATTATAACTCAAGATACGTGATACCTCAGGATTACATACATTAGGAATTAGGAAGAGCTTCATTCTAGGAAGGCTGTTTTGTTTTGTTTACCTTTTTTGGGTATCATTTTCAATAATAATACTAATAACATTATTAATATTTTTCCCTATGATCCCTCAGGAAGTAAAAAAATTATCCTGGAAAAATTTGTATTCTGGGATGGCTAGTCTTTCTTTGATGTCTGGCTCCTCAAAAGTGCCCAGGAAGGCGAAAGAGTTGAGCCCTGAACTGTAGAGGCCACGCGTTGAAAAGGAAGGCGGTCTGCCTTGGCTCTCCGGAAATTGAACGGGCAAGGGCCTCAAAGACCAAAGGGATGAACTGGCAGGAAGCCGATAAATCAGCTTATTTGGTGACTCTCCTCTGAGCAGCCAGCTCCGATGCTGTACCTGCGTCGGTGGCTGTGTGATGCAAGTAAGAGTCAGCCAAAGTATCGGCAAGAGTAACATCCCAGACCATAGATTTGCCCGCCTGGTGGTACCATCTGGGCGTTTACCGTCGGATCTTGAGTCCTACTGGTTCTCTAGAAGAAGGGAAACCCGCTTTCATCAAAGCCCGCCAGATTAGGCCTAAGTCATTTACAGCTGCATGTCTAGCAGTCCTACCGGGCTCAAGACGGCAAGCCGTACCATGAGAGCCATCAACCAAGACCACTGAACCACAGGGGCACCTATGGATGGCGCAGATCACAACCCCAAGACGCAAACCCACGGCCACTCGTACTGACCCTCATCGAGTCTTAGGCCGCAGGCACTTACTGGTAGGGCAAACAACCAGTCAACAGAATGAAGTGAAGCCACCGCCATGATCCATAACTTGTGATAGTTCGATGTAATGGATGCTTGTAGAGTGTCAATATCCTTTACAATCAAAAGGCGGTCCCACGCTGATTGCTTATGAGCAGCTAGATCGTCTGGTAAGAGTACAATCAATTTTAACGGGATTCCCTTACAGCGCAACAAGATATGATAAGTAGACACCTTCTGACCATTGTTTAGGCTAAGAGATAGGCCTGAAATATATGACAGAACATTGTACTACTGGTAAAACCGAACACAGACTAACTAATTGCTTCGACACGCAGGGTACAATTTACAATAAAGTCGATATTTAAAGTAATTCTTCTGCCGTTTTCAAAAATAAAAATAGTTTGTGTGTTATGTTTACCGACTGCTTTCAAACAATAAATTAATTCATGTTTTATGGTTAACTGCTACTTTCTATAAATAAAATCCATTAGCTTGTTACAGTTATGCTTCCCTCATTTGAAGAACACTGATCTTGCCGCTATGCGCGACCAGCAATTGGTTTTCTTTGTGGCATAAACTACGTGGTTTCTGTATGTTGTGTTTTGCGAGTAAGACTTTGCCCCAGTCGAGTCCCGTACCCAACAGAATCACTCGGTCGTTGTTAAAGTCAGCCACGAATACTCTGCCATCGGTATCAACCGACAACTCGGACGGGAAGTTCAGCTTCTGCGAATCGTCCACCGGGTCAAAACGCTGCACAATCTGTCCCTTTGTCGTCAGCTCCGTTATGCCCCACAGTCCGTTGTCTCTCCACCTATGGCTGACGATGACATTGCCCCTTGACGTTGCGACAGCGTCACGGGGTTCCAGGATTTGAACTGGTAAGCGCATACGATCCAGCAACTGCCCATTCGTTTGAAGTGTGTCGATCGAACCCGGACAACCCCACTTCGCGATCATCACCCGTCCATCCGTAGTTACAGAAATCCGGTAAGGATCGCTAACGCCGACTAACCACTTCGCTATCTTGCGATCGTTTTTTGTAACCTTCCACAAGCATCCGACGTCTCTGTCCGTAATGTACAGACACTGGAAACCATCGGAGGCTTTCATGTCCCACGGATTAACTATCGATGAAGGTTTCATTTCGTCTTGTGCGAGGTAGGGAAGTTTGTTTTGGTAGAAGCGTATTGAAGTTGGACCACGGCAGAGGACGCAGATCTGGTCGCCCAGCATAGCTATTGACCATATATTCTCGGATACGTGCAATGTAGTTGTTACAACTGCTTCCGACATGATTCCTTCTGCACTCGGTCCTTAACAAAAGTAATACAGTTTGTTAATCGCCATCTTTGTTATTATCCTGTAATCTGTCGTCACTTATCATGTCAACATAATCGGTTTACTGTTACTGTCATCGTTGTGTTCGATATCATAGCCGTCATCATCATTGCAATCATCATCTCTCATAAATAAAAATACGTATTGTTCCGCCACAGACAGCTCAGGAAACACTTTTAACCTATCTTAAATCTCAGTTGTTTAGATCTAATTGATATCCCATGTTTGGCTTCTTTGTGATGTTCCTTAAAGGCGCTATGTAAATGACCAGTTACATACATGCATCATCGTGACAATGTTCATTGTCGTCGCCATGCTGACGATGTCTTGTATGATGTTTACAAGTTCAAATGTTTTGCATACTCACCTGGCTGTTGTTCTGGTATGACTTTCACTAAAGTGGTTGGTATACTTTCTGTTCTCTGGTCTTCATCTAAAAATATTGAACTCTCGTGTTAAACAACTATAATCACTCACGGTAACGCCTTGGTATATTGTATCAACAGACTCGATACTAGCTCATTCCACATTTCTAAGAAAATTAAGTCGTCAACATTTCTCACCAAAGCTGCTTCTAGGGGCTAGTGTAAGGGACTATACTTCTTCTAAGTTTAATAGTCACTTTCTAAAGGGAATTTGACTTAGTATGAATACATTCACTTTCTCTCCTCCCTAAGTGATCTTTGGGTGCTTTTCGACCTATCTACTAATTTAAATGTTCAGCACTAGTCTTAATTTGAAAACCTCCTGAAAAATTCCTGTAAAGTAATAAAGCATCCTGTAAAATGAGGCAAAGGGTTTACTAAGAAATATTTGCCGATTATGATTAGTCTCGGTGTTTTGGAAACTGAAAAATACCTAGAATGACGCCGACAACGTTGCAGTTTGCTAAGTTCTCTTCAAAGTTCGTCGCTTTGAATTTCATTTTCTTCTCAAACCCAGGGATGTGAGTCTGAGACTCGAACTTCTGTTGCAAGTCGACAGCTGTCGAGTGAGTATCTTTCATAGCCCAGCAGATGTCGCTAATCGTCGTGTTTGCCTTCAACATCATCTCGCAACAGCCCGTCTTAAATTTTTCCGTTACCTCGACGCATTCATCCAGTTCTCGCTCTTTCTCTTCCATTTCCAACTGAATCCTTTGCCTGCGTCTGCTCAAATCGTCGATTAGCATCTGCCTGTGTTTTTCTATGGTTTGTTTAAGACAGTCGCTCATTTTATTAATCTCCAGTTCTGCGTTCTTAATCTCGTCTAGGAACTGAAACATTTCGTTCCGCAATAGAGTCTGCTTAACAAGGGCCTTGGCCACGCATCTCGACAGTACATCGATTTCCTGGTCGAGCTGTTTTCTGACTTCGTCTGATGAATCGGAGACATTTGAACCTCTGTGGCCACTGTGCTTTGCCAAGAAACACGACGCACATGTTACCGTCCTACAATCAATGCAATAAACATCCATCGGTTTTGTTCGGTGTGTTGGGCACGGACTGAACTCTGCACTGTTTTCCGACTGATATATTCCGATCAGCTTATTCATTTTGAAGTCCTTCTCTAGTCCGTCTAAGCCGTCCTTTGGAACTGCGAACTCCTTCCGACAGATCGGACATGGAATCGCATGGGGTTGACCGGTCCTGGTCAAGATACTCTCCACACACTGTCGGCAGAACGTGTGTTGACAGGGCAGTGCCACGGGGTCCGCGTAAATGTCCAGGCATATCGTACACTCGATCAAATCGCGTATCTGGGTTCTAACCAGTGGTTCGTCTTCTTCATATGTTGCCATTTCAGCTGCATTCAGTTCAAACAAACTTATGTTAGACATCATAACGACTGTTACAGTTATTCAACAGATGGCAGTAACAGTAAAGAACCTCTTAGTCTGTTCGCTAGAGGGCACAAAATTAACACTCTTACACGTTTAGTTTGTCTGTAGATGTAGGCTGACAGGGTCAACAGCAGGCAGAACTTTATTTTGATTATTAATATAAAAGAACTGAACTTTACTTATGCAATAAAAATTAAATTTATCAGTTTAAATATGATGTAATGTAATCGTAATCGTATTCACAAATTTGTGTAGCGCCTCTTCATGAGAAACTCCTTGGAGGCGCTCCAGACCTAACAACACAAGACCACGATAACACAATAACAAATAACAATGCAATGTAACTGAACATTTTATTGTGACCTGTGAGTTCCTCTCCAAATCGTTCCTCGCTAGCATAGATGATGTTACATTTCATTAGGGACATCAATTTAAAATTTATACTCAATGAGTATTAATGTACATAAGTTTGAATGTGATTTTAATTTCAAATTTATGTAATTTTTAAGTTATATGACACAATTGTATGGAAAAATTGTAATGACCGGTTTCAATAACATTGCACAACGTTAAGAATATTTAACCTTTAACCCAGGATTTGAAATGATACTTAATTAAACAAAAGCGTTGTAGACACGCCAAGTAGTAACCGTCAACTGAAGTAGGATTTGATCTGTGTCATGTAACGTTGACGCTGATTGGCCGAGCATTAGGTGTGATCATATAATTAGGCTACATTGGTAAACGTCAGATTCAAGATGTAAGTTATTAATAATAAGACAAGGATGGCCTGCAAGATAAGGTATGGTCCCTGTCAACGGCCCTGACAGCAAATATTTGTTAAAATGTAAATGTATATGTTTTTACAGCGACCGTGTGGTTTTTACAGCGACCGTGTGGCCTCGACCCAGCTTATTTTCAGTGAATTTATGGGGTGAGGTCCTTCACCACCGCTGCCCGTTTGAATGGGTACCTCGACATTTAAGGTCTCCGTGCTAGCTCGAGAATTAACCAATGTAGCTAACCAGTCGTTAACACTGAAAGCTTTCAATGCTGTGGGTGAGAAACAAGCTCGATTCATTTTTTAAGGACCCTATCGCGGCCTTTATGCTTGATTCTGTTTGACAGTCTAAAAATATGACGTAAAACTAACAGGCTCGTTTAAACTAGAGACGCCGTCCTATGATATATAATCTGCCACCATTTAGGCGTTCGAAATATAGTTCGCCTTCAAAAGGTTAGCTTTGGGTTTGGTGCAAGGAGCCTAGTGAGACAATAATGCACATATAGAGCTGACTAGTTATTGCGCAGTGAAATAGCTAATCTAGTTTAGAACAAAATCAAAGTACGAATAACATTACTCTTACCTTTGTTGATAGGACTTGTGTTCTTTAGATTGGTTTAACTACAGCAAATGCACAAACTGCGTTTCCCTGAATATCGATTCGTGTGCGACGAATATTGTTGACCACACACGTTTATGATTATAGCACACGCAAGACCGTCATCGATTTACCTACGAACAAGCGGGCTACGAGGCTATTATATCGATCTACGTACAAGCTACGATAGGCATCTTTGTATACGGCATATTTTAATGTGGGTGTCACCTGCATCAGCTATTCGTTATCTTTTAAGATTGGTGTAGTTATCACGTGACTTCAAACAGAACGCATACGCCGAGTGTAATCTAAAGAGCACAGTCTAATGACGTTAAGTGCATTCAGACATGCATATAATGACGGTCGATGACTTGCATATCGTATGCTTCTGTGACAAGCACAGTCTGGAAAAAATATATATAGATTCGCATGACGAAAATAACACCACAGTAAGCGATGACTCATCTGACCTATTTCCAGTATATAGGCCTAGATCACATTTGTATATACTAGTTTTTCTTAACTGTATAGTTCCGCAACTTCTATTTTATTTGTATAGAACCTACAACGTTTTGCTTACATAAATTTGTCTTTAATATGCACTGCTAGGTCAAATTCACTATTATGTAAAGAAATGTACAGAAAATTTGCATAATTAGTCCAACCTCCTGAACTGTATAAAAACCTTATTGTTTGATACAACTCCCTCTTACTGTCAATGTGTAAGGTTCTCTTTAAATCGCTGTTATTGTGCTTTTGCCTCGATCTTTTTTAAATTTGTACAAAATTCGAGAGTTTTATAAAAATACGCCAACTTGGTAACAAAATATAACACGGTTAAATATAATGTTCAAACCACAGAAACTTAGTAACTCAAACTCTGTCCTTCATTCTCCTAACTGGGCGCCCATCCTTGTATTATGTCGCGAGCCAACAAACTTACATGCAGAGGAAGCTTAAATTATATGAACAATTTATGTATGCTGCACCCGTGTTTATCAAACTCATGAAGTGCATTTCACAAATGATTTCTACAATACCAATTGTCTGTATGTTTCATGCACACTTGCTCGTAGAAAACTTCGTATTGCAATACAAAGTCAATAAAGAGCAGACAGAAAATTTGCATAAGTAGTCCAACCTCCTGAACTGTATAAAAGCCTTGTTGTTTGATTCAGCTCCGTCTTTTTGTCTATACGTAAGGTTCTCTTTAATTATCTGCATGTTTCGTGCACACCTGCTCGTAGAAAACTTCGTGTTGCAACACAAAGTCAATAAAAAGCAATATTATTTCTGTAAGTCTGCCCATAAATTTGATGTATCTCCCTGGTTAGCCTTCTTTGTACGTAGTTTTATAATAGCAGTGATACTCAAGTGGAAGATTGTCTGTTTAATGAAATTCTGTAAGGTGTGCGATTTGATTACTGAAGGTAAACGTTACACGTGGACAAGTCTCTCATAGAACAACAGATATGCCCTTTCCTGTAGAACAGTTTCTGATGTGACCTTGGAAACATGCGAATCATTAACAAGATACCAGTCACCTTTGGTGTTTATTCCTTGCCAATTTTCAGTGGGACGCTGTCGGAACTTCTCCATCATCCCTACAAGTTGTTCTGCAGTGATATCTCGGTCGAAGTATTGGTCCTGCAGAAATTTCTCAAATCCTTGTTCTTCTTCTTCTCTTACTTTGACATAGGCGATGTAATGGCCGGTCGTTAGGAATCCCGACTGATGTACTATGACTCCGTAGAGAGAGTACCACAGATTCTTCCTCGGCGGATCGTTGCGCAGACACCAGGAACTGCAATACGGTCCTATGTCGAGGAGTTCGTCGAAGTCCACCATGTCGTTGACCTTTCTTGATTGTCCAGGAGCCAGCTCAAACCTCTTCAGATGGATCGTTAGTATGGCGGGTGGGTTCAAGATCAGGGTCTGTTTAGTAGCGGATGTCAGTTCTTGGTTTCCGTTTTCTTCTTGTTTTACGCAGCACTTGTTGCAAAGGTATTCGTCTTTGATGTGTTCCACTCTAGTGAAAAGCCCGAGACAGTCGTTAATAGTTCGATTGCCCGCTAGTGTTGTCTCGATTGGGGTTGGAATTGGACTGGGTTTTCAGTTTGACTTCTGATAATGGCGTCATCATTACCTTTACGGCTTTTCGGTATGGGTCGTCGGTGATCAAAGACACGGTTTCTGTGCAATTATGTGCAGGTGTAGTTTCTGTTAACACCTCTGCTTTGCCAATGCGGATAGGCAGCGACATGTCAAGAATTGGCTCGCATATATGATACGGTGCTTTGCACCTGTCGCATATGTACACTGTTATGTAATGGCCACCAAATACCCGATCGATCGCTTTCATTGTTCTGCTAAGGTTCGGCTCGTATGCGGTGTTTTCTCTCTCGTCTTTTCTCAGTTCGTCGAGAAAATTGCGGAGAAATTCGTGGCTGTCGTGCTGCTGGAAATCATAAAATTTTGGCACTCTCAAACAGAACTCTTTGTGCAAATCATCGGGATTTACAGGCGAAGTTGATGCATGATGCATCTCATTAAGCAATTTTATGAACTGCTTTATAAGATTCCCCTTATTCAATGATCCATCTATATATAGTTTTCGTGCGAGAATCGTGGTTTGACATAGGCACTGAATTGCCGCATTGAAATAGCAGGTGTTTCTTAGATTCCGCAGCCCATTGGCTTTGAGGAAGGTTAATGGCAAAGGTCTTGTTCCAGTCGCCTCATTGGGTACTTGTGTTATACAATGCTCTGTAAATAAAAAGAGGTGAATATAATACACTTAAAGGTAGCACACTAAAGGCAAGGCCTTTGTATATACGCCTCTACACATAACGTTTCATTGAATCGTGAATGAAAACACCTGTCTACACCCCTTCCTTGCTAGCATGCCATAAACATTCTATGGGACCCATATGGGTCTTATGTAGGTCCCATTGGGCTCCACATGGACATGATGGCAGCGTATAGACCTTACACCTAGTAAACCGTAGTTTCACGGTCCAATGATCTTTCAGTAAAAGCTCAAACATGATCACATCCATCCAACAACACGACAGCTGTTTAACCTCAGAAATTGCTATTGCAACATTAACCGACCACGGAGGGATTGTAGGCTGAGTTAGTCTAGATGGCTTGGTATTCCATGACAAATATCAGTGTACTAACGGCGTGTGCGTTGTTTAAACTTCACTGTGCTTGCCAGCGACGCAGCATCATATCCACAGCGCCAACCCACCATCCATCTGTAGACCCATTAGATACCCGTGTTTTCGCGTCTCTGGGAAGTTCTTGAAAGGCGCTATACAAATGTTCAGATGCATGCATGCATACATACAGTGCATGCATACATACAGTGCATGCATGCATCCATGCATGCATGCAAATATACACGCACATGTACACGTTTTTAAAACACGCATACACGCATGTATGCATACATATACATGTATGTATACACGTAGCGCCTATTATAACCTTTCAAGGGTGCTTTGTGTTGTATAATGCTCTGGAAATCTTATAGCGCATAATAATACAGTTGCATTACCCGAGTTGTTCCTGCTGGGTATGTTGCTGGCTTTACACTGGTCGCACGAAATTCCCAAAAGCCACCTACAGTTTTTGACGATAAAGAATATTAATCCATACACGTGAAAACTAACTTGACAAGTTTCTAGAAGTACGCCACTTTAAGAATAATAATGCGTAAGAAGCACGTTTAGAAAACGATGACAAATATTGATACTCGAGCCTGTCATGAAACTAATGTAAGCAGGCATTATTTTAAGACAGATGCGAAAGTTTAACATATAGCGTATTATGCTATGCATTTTAATGCGTTCTGCTATAATGTGATATGGTGAAATGCAATGTAATACGTTGCAGATATGAGATATATTTAAAAGGTTAAGATACGTGTATCCATCCATTTAGTACAGCTATAGGGGCAGGTCCATGGGTCGGTGGTCTTCTTAATCTAGTTAGATAGAGGGGAGGGAGTGGAGAGGAAGGAACGGGTAACCAGAAGGGGATTTCTTCAGAAGGGGCATTTTACCGAAATTGCGCGCAGAAGCTCTGCGCGGAGTAGACTAGTAATGTATATAATATTATTTTGTTACCGCACACAGCAGTATGAAGTTTTCAGAGCAGCAAATCAGTAAGTTCGGTACAAAGATGAGTTATGTGCGCTTGCATTTTGAATAATCTAGGCATCAGTTCCAGTATTTGCTGCCACTGTTGTGCATTTTAATCACAGCGATTTTAAATACAAGCAATATACATTCCAATAATCAAATGCGAACATTGCGCCTCACAGTATAGTCTATTGCAAAAAATAACAAACTGTGATGCTTGTTTTACGTTCAGATGATCACACCATATTGCACTGCAACATGTCTCATCACATCATTTACATTATTTACATTATTTGCATTAGTTACAGGTAACGAAAACATTTAGCTCACAATTTAGGCTAGCAACCTTAGATCAAAATTTATTGTAGAATTGAATTTATAGGACTCACCAAATTAGCCAGACAAATATAACTATCCCAAGGATGACAGAAACATTTACAAGTGGGATCCACCACGGATTCCAAAAAGACTCTGAAATATGAACAAGTCATACAAACAGAAATATAGCTAAGAACATGGTTTCAAATATCAACTTCAGTTATTAATTAGCATTATTTCTTAATTTCAAACATACAATGTTTCCTTAATTCTACTACAAATTTTAATTCAGGTAAAAGTCAGTAGCTCCGTGCAGAAATAAATTTAAGTAAATTTAATAACGTTAATAAAAGCATCCACCTGAACTCATTTCAAGTTGTGATTAGATTATTCTTCAGCTGATTGCATTTCATTCAGATTAGTCAGTCAATATTCCGCCATCTACAAAACCAATTCAAATGTATCGCACTCAAAAATATTTACATAATTTTAACATGTAAGAATATTTTAGCCATCTCAGTTGCCGTAACATCGTCTTTAGGTGAAAAACATTGGCAGATGTAACACTTTTTTCCTTATGCCACCATAGGAACTCCTCAATATCCCGGGGTTAATTTACCCTTCTGGCGACGTGGAAACAAAACAGGAGACTTTTTTCAAGCCTTTGACCTCTCAACAAATGTATGTATTTATACACTTCACAATGCGCATTTAGTACCTTACAAAAGTACTGCTTACGCTAGCCTAAGTGGAATTAAAGTTTCAGTGGCGGACTATTGGCTCACCATCTCGATTGCTTATGGCCGAGCACGAACCACATTGTTTAGATCGGTAGGATAGCCGTGTCATCAGCGCTTTTGAGAGGTACTTGAAGAGCGCTATATAAGTGTTTGTTACATTACATTACATTACGCTAGAAGAAGAAATGGTACTAAAGTTCATTAAGAACAAAAGGTTCATCTATAAGCAAAATAATATTAACATAACTAGAAAAGTCAACATCGGCTGGCTCCCGCATACACTTAGAACTCAACCAACGGCATCATTTCGACAGATGACAGTTGATTACAGGCGAATGGAGATGGACGGTCTATCATCCAAATACTTGCCGCGCTAGGAATAACCACGGAACCATTCTTCTTGCCAACATATACAGCACCAAGTCGCTCTTGTGCACCAAGGTCTAGCTGCAAATACCCAGTTACAGTTGCCCTACAGAGTCGGGGAGACAGCCTCAGCGGATTAGCCTGGTCTATGAGGTAAGTTTTAGCGATAGCAGGAAGTCAGTCTGTCTCAATGTCAGTTTAACACGAAGTAACGTTACAGTTACAGTTAGAGTTACAGTGAATAGGCTAAGTAAGCTATATAGGCTTTTAGTGCCTATATCTCTCATCCAACTGTCAAGCTCTTTTTGAAACTGTTCAAGCTTGGTGCAGATATAACTTCTTCTGGTAGCCAGTTCCGGTTCTCTACAATCCTCTGGTTGAAGAAGAATTTTCTAATTTCCAATCTTATGCGTCTTATGATAAATTTTCAGGCTGTGTCCTCTTGAACGTCCCATTGCCGCCCTCTGGAAGAAGGTAAGCTCGTCTATATTCTCGAGTCCACGTAAAATTTTGTAGGTCTCAATAAGGTCACCTCTCCGTCTTCTTTCCAAGGAAAATAAACTCAACTGTACGTGAATACAGATTAATTTTACTAACATACAAACAAACTGCTTCGGCGTCACTGTTTCTAGCTATTTTGACACACACAGCGGTTAGTTTAATTAAACTTTGAACTCATATCAAATCATATCTATTGATAGTTGTTCGACTTATCCACAATCTTTCTTGCCTTGTACTAAAGCGAAACCGAAAGCTGTAATCCCAATATAGTGACTAAATTAATATGGACACCTCATTATAATATCTTGTTCGGAATCTCTTTTACATTACCGGACATTAATATTGCAAATTGCCAATCTACACGTTCTAAGTGACTTTCAATGCTAGAAATTGTCACGAAATTGTATGCAAGAAAACTTGTTTATAAAGGACATACGTTACGGTAAGGTCGAAATCAACGGTCATGACAGCTATAAGATGTCGTTAAACACTGAATGTTTCTACTACATTGATATAGGTTTAGACGTTTTTACTCCAAGCAATACCGATTTTCAAATTAAATGCGAACTCACTTAAGAGCAGTTAATTTCCTTATCCCATTAAAATAGCAAGACGCACACCTTTACATATTTTAAGAAACTATTGTGTCGACAGAGTACTCTAAAGAGAAATGAGACTCTAGGGGAATTTTTCGGTTAATTCAGTTAGAGATCATATGATGTATTAAAAATAACCTGTCGTAATTTTCTACCTTTTGGAAATTCCGATATTTTCGTTTTCATATTATATAACCATGCATAATTATTACGGTACATAGCTAGTTTAGTTCTTGACATTTTGGACTGCAAATGTAGAGGCTAAGAGTTCAATTCCCAGCCAGAACGGCAGTAAATTCAAATGTTTGTTCTGATGGTCTTCTTTGATGGGGTAGGCTACAAAAATGATTATAAAGGTAATTCTCGATGGAAGATCAGGTGGTGATCAGGAAGAATACTGGCCATCCGCACTTATAATGCCGAAGCTAGAAGCCAAAGCCGCTGCACATTAATATCCCAGATTGCCAACCCTCTATATTCTCATGGCTGCCATTCTGTGTTGGCTAAATGGACTTTCTTCTTCTTCTTGCTCTTCTTCTTCTTCTTCTCATCCTCCTTCTTTTTCATCGTCATCATCATCTTTGTCGTCGTCGTCATCATCATCAGCAGCAGCAGCAGCATCTTTACCATCATCATCATATTCTGCTTCTTCTTCGTCTTCTTCTTCCTCATCATCATCATCATCATCTTCTTCTTCTTCTTCTTCTTCTTCTTCTTCTTCTTCTTCTTCTTCATGTACTACTACTACTACTACCACTGCTACCACTCCTACTACTGTTCCTCGGCCTCCTTTTCTCTTCTTTTTTGTCAGCAAAACCGATATATCGACCGATTTCATGGTTCATTTTTCTTAAACAGAGTTGATGAGAGATGAGTCATTTTAAATTTTAAAATGTTTAAACCAAATGGGTAGTTATGTATTTTTCTTTGAGAATTCTTCAAGAGGCTCTATAAAAATATTCAAATGCATTCATAAATGCATGTATTGGCCTGCAATCAGAATAAGAACAACTAGTTTCTTATAATCGTCGCGTTTTTAATTAATTATCTGTGCTTCGTGTAAACAACATAGATATGATTTAGCTGATACCAGATGTCGCAAAAATGAGCTGCTCTCTGCCTTAATTGATGCAATGACTCACAAGCCTCGGCTCTCGGGCAAACGAAGTCTCAAAGTCCCGCGCTCGACACTGCGCTGTAGACGATGCTCATGTAGGTGCTTATGCACCCAGTGGCTCACGTGAAGTGACTCGTGAGTCACTCCACGTCTTCTGTCATTGAGCCAAGAGGCCAGGGCACATGCTTATGACTCGGAACGACGTTAATAATAAAGAACTGTAGATATGAAGGCTGCCACGGTTGTACACATATGCGCCCGTTTTGAAGGGAATCACATATGCACACGTTTTGTAGGCTTTTGTCTATTCTTTATAAATATACCTAGGGAACCACATAAGATTATGTACATATATTTTGCTAACATCCGCCCTGCATTAAGCCGTTTTTCATGTAGCAATACAGGTCATCTCGTCTGAGGACCACTGGTTGGTTGAAAAGCTACTCGACTTTTGCCAGCAGCAGGATATCTAGATACGGATTAGGTGCGTTTTATCTAAGCTTTCTCAGTATCTTTTGAACAATTCTTCTGCTCAACGACTTCTGATCTGACCTAATAACGTATCCGGTTCCTGTCTGCCGCGTTCACTGAGCCTACGGTTGAGCTGCAGTATATCGATGATGGCAGTTGGTGGCCTATTGTGCAACTGTGTGGCCAGTAATCTTAGCTGTACAGCCTGTGCAAGGTGGCAGTATGTATGCATGTATGTATGTATGTATGCATGGATGCATGTATATAGCTATGTATGTATGTAGGTATGTATGTAGATATGTATGCATGTGTGCACATATGTATGTACGTACGTACTTAGTATGTATGCATATATGAATGTATGTATGTATGTACGTACGTACGTATATATATATATAAACAATTAACATAGCGCCTTTTAATTTTATTGCAAAACTTCGCCTATGCCAGCCTTAATGGTGCCAAAGGTCATTTGAAACCAAAACTTTCAGTAAGTAAGCCGTTCTCCGATAACTAGTAAAGTCACCACTTGTGGATTTCCGCACACACGCAGAGCCCAACAAACGCTCTGAACCACAAAATCGAGTCTATTATAACATAACAGCTTACTGTTATAATTATCATTAAACATTTATAGGCCGATTACACCGCGTGACATGGTAGCCGAATGGCTGAGCCCTTACGTTGTAATGCGGGGTGTGCTGGTTCGGGCCCCCTCATCCGAGACGGTAGGGCCTACTTTGTTGGAGCCTTTGTGCGAGTCTCTCACGCATAGTTGCTTCTAAACTCTTCTTGCTGGTGTTTCTAACCATCAAACAGTAGGGCCTTCTTTGCTTCTCCTCCGTCAGGCCATCGCCGACGATGAGTCCTCAACCTGTCGTCTCCACTGTTCTCTGTCGCTGATCTTGTCCCTTGCTTCTCTCATGCTTATTTTCATTCCCTCCAGATCTTCTCTTATGTTGTCCATCCATGTCTTCTGTTGTCTTCCTCTGCTCCTCGTTCCTTCTACATATCCATTTTCCTTTTGCACAGGGATTTCTCTTGTTTACGACCTGGGTGGCCTGTGGGCTGGCAAATTAAAAAACTTCCTGTCGTAAATTAGACGACAGAGCTGCTCAGAACGAGAGGTGCATAGGTGCAACAGGCATTGGATTCAAAGGAACGTCACATGTCAGGTAGTCATGATTTACTAATTTGAGACTGGCAGGGTATTTTGCATTGGAAACCAGTGAAGCTCGTCAAGCATGACAATGAATACTTGTCGAATGTAAATATAACGCATGCCTGTATTTGCATAGCGCCATGTTCATATGCCTGCGTTTTGCCTAAAAGATCAGATAACACAACACTGCAATGTGTAAGTTCGTCACAGACTTGAAGGATTCCCTACTCCTTAAACAACCAAAGCAGACAGCTTCCATATATCTAGAGAGGCTCGGGTCACTGCAAATAAGAGGCCCAATCTCGAAGCACGCACATCATAAGCCTATTAAATCACAGGTGGTAATAATGAAACACAAAAAGAGAAATATATATATTAATAATTATTACATGCAAACTTTTTTAAATCTGAGGATTTTCTATGTCAGGCCTGGCCCAACTGGCTCTGCTGGTCCCCTCTGATAGGCCCTGCAACTAAGTAGTTGTTTTCCTAAAACCCGGAACAGTGGAAAGAAAACGGTAAATCCCAATTCTGGAAATCCCCAGGTTGAATCGAGTCAAAGCATTTTAACCTAAGAGCCAAAGCATTTTAATCTAAAGGCATATTCAAGTCTCTGTGTTGCTGTATGCTACGAGACAGACTGGCAGCCTTGTCTGTGTAGGCATAACCATGTAGACTGGTAGTATTTAGTCTCTGTGTGCAGTTGTGCATCCTGTTCTGTTCATTTTAGGACTATGCGTCAGCCTGTACATTTGCAGTTCAGGTTTTTCAGTGCAGCAAGAAAGCTCACGTCAGACGTGCTGTAAACAAAAGATGTGGACATGAGGATTTAAAAATCATTGTCTGTGTAAATGTATCGTAACTTGCGTTGATATGTCGAAACCGAAAGCAGAAGTTCTTACGCCAAATGCACCAAGGATATAGAAAGTAAGATGGAAGACGTTACTAAGTGTCAGAAATGTAGTTACCCTTGTGTAGATCCAAGAATACTGCCATGTTTCCATACGTTTTGCTTTAAATGCCTCGAAGATATCAGATCTGGTCGCGAAACAGGCGAGCCAATGCCCTGTCCTCGATGTGGGGCTGTGACAACAATACCAGCAGCGGGGTTTCGAAAGAACGAATTCGTTAAAAGACTGAATCGGGTGGCGACCTTATTAAAGCCGGCTGGAACTGAAATACTCTGCGATGCTTGCAGGAATGACGAAGATGAGCCTAAAGAAGTGGCAGCAACAGCCTTCTGCTTAGAATGCCGAGACGTATTATGCGAAAATTGTTGCAGGATACACAGAAAATGTAGGCCATGCAGAAATCACCGGCTCATTCCTTTCGGAACACTTCCAAAAAGCGAACTGGAAACTATGCTTGACCTGGATTTCTGTGATCACCACGTAATGATTCCGCTGGAGAAATACTGTGAAATTTGCAAGACAGTCATATGTAATATTTGCTTAGCAGAAAGTCATCAGTCCCATCGGTGCTCTGATATAAAATTGGCTAAAGATCGGCTACAGAGACAGATCTTGGAAGAAGCGGGTAAGCTCGACGTCTTTTCAAATAGTGCTTTGGTAAAACAAGAAGAAATAGAGAAAAAGAAGACGAATTTCATGGAAGAAATCCAATACACTGAGACAGCTGTCAAAAAACGCGGCCAGGAACTAAAAGATCGTATAGACAGGCACACAGAAACATTGCTCGAAGATGTAGCAAAGTTCCAGAAGAAAGGTTTAGATCAACTGAATAGACAACGAATAGGTCTTGATTTACACTCTGCGCTCGTTTCTAGTTTTAAGACATACTGCAGCAGTCTGTGCGACAAGGGATCGTCATATGACGTATGTTCTCCCGTTAATCAAATCATAGACAGAGTTGAGCAGCTGAAAACACAGAATGACTTACACGTTCAGCGGTTTCTTTCGCTGCCAACGACGTCGCTTAAGAAGGCAGACGTCAGCGCAACTTTCAAAACACCGAACATCATCGGCGACATCAAAGGTCAGACATGAACACTTCTTCAGCATAGCAACTGTGTTGTAACAGGCCCTATTTGTCGTTATTTAGGTAAGCGTAGCCTGCATTGGCGTTTTGGTATTTTTCTGATTTTTTCACGCGTCGATCCTAATGTACTTCTATTATCACACATGGTGACACATAATAACAGTCTTTAATAGCCTTAGCGGTTACATTCAGAGTTGGTCAGGTAATTGGGATAGTGAGTATATATACAGTGGTATAGATAGTGGGCATATATGTGCTGTATAGTGGGTGGACCTCATTCTAAACGTGCCAACTGCTAGGCGCTATTGCTAAAGTAATAACATTTTTATTTTTTATGTGCAGTAACATTCACTCGTCATTAAGCATTATAATTTTCATATCGCGAAACAGTTTGCAGTAAATTCTTAATAGGATTTGATAAGAGGCCCATTAAAGTGCACTGTTTCGGGCATGCTGGCCATTGTTAATCCAAACTACTGAATCGCCATATAACATACTAAAAGCGACCAGGAGACTTTTATGATGTGGCGCAATTTCGCTTAATGTCTCGCTTTTGCTTTCAGTGAACTATCCACCGGAAATCATCTATACTGCGAACAAGGAATTCTCTGAGTTCTCTGTAATGGGAGTGGCCAAGCTGAAGAACGCCGTCTACATCCTCTGTCGACCACCTCATGATACAATTCTAGTCGAACATCGACTTCCGAGTGTTATCAAGGTCTTCACGGACCAGGAACCTTTCACTTTTAAAAGTGAAATCAGAGTTGATTTGACGTCAGCATCTGATATGGCGGCATCTCAATCAGACGACCATCTTTACGTCACTGACTTAAAACGAGTTTACCAGATGACAGGTAGCAGCCAACATTTCAGTAGATTTCTGTCGTGGGAGTGGAGCCCCCATACGATATCTGTATCCAAAAAGGGCTGCGTGATGCTGGCCAAAGACGATAAGCCGTGCAGTCTGGAAAGGTACACGGCAAAAGCCATTCTAGTAGATCGCATCCAGCTACCAGCAGATATCGAAAAGGTGAAGCATGCAGTTGAGACATCAAATGGAAATGTACTGGTGCTTTTTCAGTTGTCAGCGGATGTAGCTAACTACGTAGTGCCGACTAGGGGAAGGATCGAGTTTTCCGTGTTGAGACAGAGTGGGGCTCTGGGTATCTTTGAGGTGACCAGCGCTGGGAATATCGTCCGATGGTTCAGTCCCCGAACTCAGTTTTATCAGCTGGACGACCCACGTCACCTGGTGCTGGATTCGAATAATCAAGTCTTCGTGGCCGACCACGGCAAGGATCGAATGATTCAGTTCGACTCCGAGCTGAACATGATCCAGGTCATCGAGACGCCCGGCATGTTCGGACTGAAACGACTGTTCTACGACAAAGCAAAGCAACAACTGTGGATAGGACATTCGAAACAATTACCCACCGCAGACGATTTTAAAGATATTAACGGATGCGTTAGTATTTGTAAAGTCACTCCCTACAGCGAATAACACAGTTCGTCTTGTCCTTAACTCTCAACTTTCTCTCTTCTACTTCCATGGATTCATTTATAAGCTACCATCGATTAATGTAGATTTTTGCATTATAATTTGCAATCGAAAGTTGAATATTATAGGAGTCACTTGATCACCTTTGAATTATGTCGCAGCACTCAAAGCTGATCATATGCCTGCCATGAAATTCATGTTAAACAGCCATGAATGTCACTAGTTATTTCAAAAAATCTGTAGAGCGACCGCTAAAATTTCTAATCTCGGGCTAGTACTGTCCGTACACGGGGATCTTAAATGGCGTGGTAAATTCACTGCAAAATGAGCAGGGTCGAGGCCATACGGTCGATTTATGAAACCGTTTACATTTACGCAGATGCGAGTCCAGCCAAGGTGCATTGAGTCAGTTTTGAAAGAACCGCATTATTTATATTACTTTTTAAATTAATAGTTATTCTGTTTAAACATTGTTTTAATGCAATAGTTATAAACTTATAACACATCAATCACTCCGCGGCAGCTAGTATTTTTTAAGTTTATATCTAAAATTGCCAGTATATTATATGCCAATTGATGTTTCTTTTCATACACTTTAGCAACTGAAACTGTGACTGAACTAAATATTCTGTGCTTGCTTAATCTGCTTGATATCATATTGAAATTAAAGAACAAAAAGCAGGATATTTAGACCTAAAAGACTGTTACACAACTGAAAAAACTGTGTAAGCCCTATCGGCAGATCTAAGTTGGCGCAACGGGGTCGACATTTTTAAAGGTACGGTTGCAACAGTGAGGACTAAATATGGAATTATGGATTTGACTTGTGAATCAACGTAAGCGAGTTAACCTGACTTAAACCGTGAACTGATTGGCGATTTCGACATTGATTTATTAAACGTTGGCCCTGACAGCCAACTGCCATTTATTATATGCAGTGCTTAATTTTACTGCGTTGGTTGTTCAGCCAAGGCGGCATGTTGGTCAAGAATGTAGCCTTGTTCAGTTAAATGACCACGATATGTCGAGTGTAATATTCCTGTGAGTCAGAGTTAGGGTTAGGAAGGAACAGGCTGAAACGGTAGACTGAAGCACGGTATCTAATTAGTGGACTGATATGAAGGGTATGTTAACTGTTACTTGCTAATTTGCAACTTCAACCGATGGCGTGCCAAAACCAAGCCGCAATCATGTCAATATCTGGAAGATCAATATACCAAGACAGAGAGGCAGCCTGTGATGGATAAGCAATTTGAAAAAGGCAAGTCTTAAGCTGAGACTGAATGGCTACATGAGAGTTCATTTAGGTCTAATCTGATGCAACCGTAATAGTGCCTACTGTTACGCGACCAGGACTTTCTATGAAAACGAACTGCATGAAAACAATTCAACTCAGTAACATTCTAGTTCAAAGGTCGTAGTTGCAAAACAATGTGGGCCACAATGTGGAGCATTAATGAGGCCGAACTCTCTTAATTCTAGTTTAACTAGCGCATCCCACACAGAGTGCCTGTTGGTTTAACAGACGTCGCGAGACCGAGGCTAGACTTCAAGGTTCCTTTTAATACATTTAATTAACGTAAGCATATTTATAGGTCTTCAGTTTTTATTTCTTTATCCTAAGGCAGGAATCTGTGAAACCTAATTAATACCTAATGATATACTTTGTACAGAATGAAAGAGACCATCGCCGAGACTTCGAGTCTGATTGAAACACTGACTGTAATTATTTAATATCAGCATACCTAGTCATTCAATATCTTTAAAGATGTAACACAAAGATCTGGCTCCATTGGCCAATTTTAAGTGAATGGATTTTAATTAAAGTGTCCTGCTTTTCAGCTGCTTAAATGGGAATAGCAAAGAGTCCATGCGGGACATGGGACTGCTTACTACTGGTTGATTTTAACTGATATAGGTCTTAACACCATGATGTTTTTATTTCAATTGCTTGATTTGACATTTCTGATGAGTGACATAGGACTGCTACAGGCTGAATTTAATAGGTAAAACAAAAAAATTGCTAATTGTCTTAACCAATGGTGTCCTACATTTCGATTGCTCGACTACATATCCTGGTCACGAGACATATGACAACTGGCTGCTAGTTACTAGCAAACCTTACTAAAACAGTGTTACAATTGCTCTACTGGGAATTTCAGTTTGGCATGGGCCTGTATCAAAGATGGCTTTGGCAATCGGCCGTGAATTCTCCATTCAAATGGCTTATTGTCAATGATACTCGTGACAGGAACGTATCTTATATCATCTACACATTTCCACGTCACTTTACCGTCTTCGTCAGCGTTACCAACTCCTCCACCAAGGACAAAGATTCGTCCATTCTCAAGGATCAGACCAAACTGTACAACGTCGGTCTTAAATCGCTCTCTTTCGTGCCAGGTCTGCGTCTCCAAGTTGTATAAAAAGCAGGTACAACTACCAACTAGTATAATATAGTTATCCCATAATGCAGCTCGCAACAAATGACAGGCACGAGGCACTGGCTCCGACAAGAGGGTACAGGTATTCTGTTCTGTGTTGTACACTTGGCCATGAATGACGGGGTTGTTGTCTTTATCCTTTCCGCCAAAGATGTAGATGGAGTTTCCGACAGCAAGGCCGTTGCTAGAAGCCTGTACGGGCTGAACCAACTCACCAACGGCTGTGCATTCGTTTGTGACCATATTAAACGCTTCGACACTGTCTAGCACACTTCCTTCAGAATCAACAAAACCGCCACAGATGTACAGTACTTTGTCTAGAAATGCCACGCTGTGTCTTCGCCTTCCACACACCAACGACGTGCATCTGGACCATCCGGACTCCAGACTGTATTTCCAGATTTCTCCATTGTCTGTTCCCAATCCTGTAACGTACATCGTGTTTCCGTAAGTGGCTGCGGCCGCTTCTTTCTCCATCGTAATTGGGATTTTCGGCAGATCTGAAACTGCACACGGATGACGTGTGTTTATCCTGATGAAGTCCTTCGATATGGTTGCATCGCCATCATTAAATCCAACGACTACACCGCATTCCTCGAACTCCGAGGTGTTCTCTGTTTCAACCAATTAAAAGTAAACTTTTTCGTTGAAATTAATAAAAAGTTTTATAATCGCAGAGATAATTTGGTGAAATACATTGGCAGAAAACGAGGCATTCATTTTCGATGTGTTGAAGTATTGTGCATAGAGGTCTTGCTCAAGGTCGTTGTAAATCAACCACCTCTAGGAGGTTCGAACCCGTACTCTTCGTGTTACAAGCCGAGCGCTTTAACCAATCGGCAAACATGTCCCATCCCAGTCAATCCTTCTGATCTTAGCTCAGTGATTGTTACAGAAACCTATACGACAACGTAGGCCTAAATATATAATTATAATTTTTCATAGACCTTCAACTAACTTTAAAACGTATCATTAAATGAACTAGTGTATTGTATTGAATTGTTTTCCAATTTATACAGCCCTTCTTACAGAACAAACTATTCAGAGGCGCATCCAACATGAGAGACCCGAGAAAATAGGCAAGTTTTAAGGTAACGATCGAATTGCAACTATAAAGACAAAAGACATAGACCTAATTCCACTGGTGTTATCTAGTACTAAGATAGGACCATAGTGATGATAACATTTGTTTGTGCATTTATGATTTATTACTCACTATGGTTAAGGCATAATTCAATTACTCTTTTACTAAACAAATAAAGTGTGAATTACCAACATAAGCCTTAAATAAAATAGCGTAATTCACAAAAGCGTATACTGTCGAACCCGAAGCAGTGACGATCTGAAAAGCCTTTAATTTTAGTTCAGCGGTAAGATGAATTTTAGCCTACCTCTAATTCGACCAACAACGTTGTTGTTCGCGTCTTCCAGATTCCAGACTGCTGAGGCTTCGAAAGAAACTTCGAGGAAGGAATAAGGACGATTAACCAGCGCTTCTTGATCTCTCTCCAATTCATCAGCTCTATTGGACAATTCATTGAAGAAACCACATATGTCGCAAGCTGATCCTTTTGATCTTAGTTCAGTGCAGAAAGCCTCAAAACTGTTCAGCGCCACACAGCATCTTTCTACTTCGTCCAGGTCATTCGCAATTTCTTTCAGGCGTGCCTCCTTTATCTGATTCAACTCATCCAATACGGACTTAGACTGGTGATCTATCATGGACTTCAGTTCTTGATTTCTGTCTATAATTGCCTTTTCTGTGTCAATTATTTTCTTTAAGAATTCCTCCCTCATCTGTTCAGTAATCCTTTTCCTTGACGAAATTTCATCTGCATAATTCGATATCTTAGTCGCGTTATCTCCAATTGCTTCGCGGAAATTCTTTTCTACAGTATTCACATCTTTACACTGATGCGCTGAGTGGGTTTCTACAAAGCACGATACGCAGACAATTTTCTTGCAATCTGTGCAGTAATAGTCAAGAGGCTTCATAGGATGAATGTCACAGTTTTTAACCGGCAATAAACGTCTTATTTCCTCTTCTGATTCTTTTCCAATTTCTACAATGTGATGATTTCTCGTCACTTTCTGAACTGCATGTCTTTTAGCGCACATTTCGCATAAGTTATCTTGACATTCCAAGCATCGCATCCTGCCTTCTGATGTTCTAGGTAGTTCTGGCTTATCAATCTCAATCGCTTTGCATATGTCACAGACAACGGCGGTGCCGCTGTGAACCTTTGTTAATTCCATCATATTTTCCATGAAGAAGTTTTTCTGTAGACCAATCATGCCTTCAGATGGAATGGTGAACTCTTTCCTGCACAGTGGACAAGGCATTTTCTCTCCTGGTTTCTTCTTGGCTACCTCCCCATATTGTTCGAGACATTTCGAGCAGAATGTGTGAATGCATGGCAGTATTTTTGGATCATTGAATGGTTTCAAACAAATACAGCATTCTGTTATTTGCTTAAGATTTTTCAATGTGTCGAAACTCACATCCATCGGTCTAGGTTAAACGATGTGAGCTTTTAAAAATCACTCTGGCTTCAAATTTCCATGCAAAATCCGTACTTTATAGGTTGTCGTTGGATACCATTAGACTATAAATTGGAAAAGCCATAATGACTCTTAAAACTAACAGACATTCACTAATAGAACAACAAATCAGGTCTAATAGAAGAGCAAACAATTTACTTTGAAATTAGTAAAATATTATTAACACAAAATATTTATAAATTTCTTATTTATACAAGAACAAATACAGTGGCGGATCTAGGATTGCTTGCGTGGGGAGGGGTAAGGGCATTTCCAGAGGGGCGCCACATTGTGGCAGGTCACCATGCACGGGTCTGGTCTGAGAGGAGCCGGTACATAACCAAGAGGAGCACGGAGGCCGAACCGCCCCCGCACCTATAGCTAAATCCGCCAATGAATAAATATATGTATGTGTATGTATGTATAGGCCTACTTAATTTCATAACAGACAGACCGAAAATGCAACCAAAAAGTCAAATACACAAAAGAAAAAATTACAAAAAGCAGCAAAATACTCAAACCATCTCTCCACTGGAGACATAAGTTATATATATATATATATATATGTATATATATATATGTATGTATGTATATATATATATATATATATATATATATATATATATATATATATATATATATATATATATGTATGTATGTGAGTGTTTATATATGCACATTCTACTAGTCCACATATTGTCCATCACAGATGGACAATATGTTAGTGATAATAAGAAGTGCTAACTTGCTGTTAACAAAAAGCAAAAATATTACTAGCTTACAAGGGCACAAACTGCTGACATGAAAATAAGACAGAGTGGTTCTAGTATAGATATAGCGGATAATTTCTGACAAATTAATACAAATCTAGATATACGTTTATGTGTTTAACAAAGTACTAAAGCTGATAATTGAATAAAGGCGGCCAACATATGACTGTGGGCTATTTTTCTTCGCGGCCTACCTCTCTCTAGTGGTTTCTGTGTAAGGGTGGTTAGTGGACAGTAGGCCTATATATAGGACACCTACAGCTTATTGCAGTCTGCCTATCAGACCATTAAGCAGGGTCGGATAATTTAGCAACTGTACACAAGGTAGGCAGCTGCCTAGGGCTCCGCAAGACTAATTAAGCGGTCCCACAAGGCAGAACAAACACGTTGTGACACTTATAAATGTTTACTTCATAAAATTACTTACTGACTTACTCGCATAAAGGCCTGTAGCAAATAGGCCATCAAAATACAGGTCTCGATGGCTTTGTTGCAACCTAAAATTTTGCCCTCCAGAGGCCCCCAACGTGGTTGTGCATAGCGCACTGGAAGATTTTAATCCTGCTCTTCCATTGAGCGCCGTTTAGTCCAAAACAGTCTTATGAATAGATTATAATTAGGCGTATAGGCTAAATTTTATACCTAATGAATAGGGCCAAGATTTTCCAAAGACTTTTTTCATTGGGCCAACAGCGAGCCCCCATTGTGTCAATGGTGGCAACTGATGGCGAGCACACAGATGCAGGGCCCTACGCAGGGCCGGTTTAACCACTTGGCGAACTAGGCGGCCGCCTAGGGCGCCGCTTTCCTTGAGGGCGGCAGAAAAGCTACATAAAGAAATACTTTTTTAAACATTGCCGATGTTTTGCCACCATTTATGTATAAATGAATTATACGGAAATAAGAAACGGCTGCATTCCTGTGTGAATGTTATATTAACTTAGTTAATTTAATATTAATTAGTTATCGCACTTACCGCCGGTAGGGCCTAAGTGCGACAGGTTCGCCTAGGGTGCCAAATACTCTGGCCCCGGCCCTGGATGTACACCCCTTATTAAATCTTGAACTCTCCTCTTCTTCCCCTTATCCATCCTGCAGATCCAATTCCAAACACCACTAACCGTAGCCGTCTGACTGCCTGCCTGTCTGAATCTTGGATCTTGACCAAACCCTTATTGCCTAACGATTTTGTTTGACTAAGCGCCTGTGAATAAGCTGGTAACCGCGACTTGGCTTTCTTTGGGCGCTGTAGAAATCAATCTCGGGATTACGATTAACAATAGGCCTATGCCTACGATTACTCAGAATAAAACAAACCTTAAACATTCGAAGACATAATTTCTTGTGCAAGGCAAACTTATTCAAAACACCGACATTTTGTTGTTTTAAGCTGTCAGTGACAGAATGCTTTAACGTTGTTATTGCTGACAGTCTGAGTAATCGTCGTCTAGTCATATTGGCCTATATTCAGGAGAAATGAGTCTACACCACACACCAATAGAGGATTGATTTCTTCATCAGGCCCTAAAGGCCTATGCAATAAACATCATTTCGGTCTTGATTCGTATTGGCTAAAAATAGCTAAATTTTTCCGGAAAATATTTGCCACGTAGGGGCCTACGTCTGCTAAAAATAACAGCAATCTGCCTTTTCTCCGAATCATATTATTTCACTAACGAATTCAGGATTTTGTATAGACTAACCTAGTTAGCTGTATCGGTAAGCGCATACGCCAAAGAAGCCTCTGTGCGTGAGGATCCCCGGTTTGAGTTCCGGTCGTGGCTTATTTCACAGATTTGAATCTCGGGCTAGCGCGGTCTGTGCACGGGGACCTTAAATGGCGTGTGTCGTGTATGGCGAAGGATCTCGTCCGATAGGGTCAAGGCATAGCCTACGGTCGCTATAGAAAAACGTGTACAATTCACGTTCACAATTTTACAATGGGCTGGTCAGGCAGTTAATAATAATAATTCGCTATAGACCTGACCTAAACTATTAATTATCCCTAGACCTACTGCTTTAGTCTTCGCCAATATTATAGGCCTATATTCTATTTTAAACGAGGTTGGTGACTAACCTCAATAATACAGTTGGGCGAACATAGAAATCCACGAGCATGTGCATAGCCAAATTGCATGCATTGATTAGGCCATAATATGGTGTAAGGCACGCATACAATTTGGTCATGGGATATTATATGCATATATCACTGAAACTGCAAGAAGTAGGCCTATAACACCCAGCATAGGCACAATTAGCTAGCCTAACTAGCTATGGTTTGTTCGCCTAGATAGGTTGATAGACACTTTAAGGAAATTCTGACTCACGGAATAGGCCTATATAGTTATGGCCTGATAAAAACTAGGGAATTTCTGTAATTTCCGATACAGGCATAAAGTCAATTAATTACCTGCGATATTTTGTTTACTGTTGCTAACGATGTCAAGTTATTCGGTCGGCCGATGGTGAACTCATACATAGCCTATATATCACGTCTTAGTTAAAAACGACATCTATCCAGCCTCTACGTAACTTTTTACCACGTTCGTTTGCCATTCTGCGTAATAGACCGCTTTAATTCCTCTGTCCACAAAATGAATAACACGGATCACAGATTTTTATAGGCAGTGATAGAAAGTATTCAGAGGTTTTAACCTCGGGCTACGGTCCGTACACAGGGACCTTAAATAGCGTAGCGCCCATTCAGATGGGGGAAAAGGCCCATGGCGGACATGGATTCGTGTTATCTTGCGAGGTTTTCCGCCAAAACAATGACATCAGTAGGCCTACTGTGAGAGGCCCAACTGCTTAGGCTACCTTTGGCCCACCACTCACACACCTTGGGCCAGAATCATTTGATACTACGTTTGAAACGTGAGATTTTGATTTGTAAGATACCCTGAAATAATATAACTTTAAGTGGTCATGGGATATTGAACTCCAGTTTGGAAACATAGTAAGCCAGAAGACCTTTTGGCCTCAGCTGAATCAGTGTAGCCTAAATATTTAAGTTGTGCAAGAACAAAAACCAAGGTTGCAAGATGTAGTTTTTTTTGGATTTAACTTCTTTAGGTCTTTAGGTTGTAAAAAGCTACGAAGTACCAAATTAGGTTTTAGGTTTTTTAAATTTTTATTTGGTAGGAGTGGAAAAATAAAATCGGATTTTAAAAATATTATTTGTCGAAACAAATTGTTATTGATGAATAGGCTATCGTGGAGAGAGAAAAAGGGAGAAAAGTACCGCCTTAGTTCTGCTTAAATCGTGTGGGGGGAAAATAAAACCTGAAACCTAGAACATTCTTTTTTCTTTTCAAAGAGTAGGTGTTCTGCACCTCTGGAGAGGACAGATATAGATACGCGGTGTGTCCAAGTTTGATTGACCGTAGCATACCTTACTTGCTGACTTATAAATGTGGACCGATATAATGTCATTGCCAGCATTCGTCCAATGAGAACGAAGATGGTATTATTTGAATTGTCTGTAGTGTAGTGTGCGGATCGTTTGTTTAAGAAAAATTACAAGTGATTTTTTTGCGGCAAAATCAGAGCTGTTCCGAATTTCTACCATTCTTTGTGGTTAAAGCCAACTTTGTGTTGAAACATATAAGTAGACCCGTGATACTGCAGTGTCTGTTTTGCGTCGGACAACCCTCGATATTACCAAAATGGCAGACAGCATCAAAGTTGCCGTTCGTCTAAGGAAATTAATTCAAAGGTGCAACGAGTAATTTATACTCGGGTTAAACCGTATTTTAGCCTATTTTATAGACATGTTTTGGTTTCTGTTCATATTTTTTATTATATGTTAGAAAGTTTAAAATTGTCTTTAGAGGGAATGGCAAATTTTTGGGAATGTAGGGCACTTCAGTCTGTTCACATTTGCTTTAGCCGTGGTTCTTGGATATTCTTATTCTTCCTTTAATTTATTATGCTACGAACTAATAAATTATGCTATTCTTGTTGTGAAAGTACTAAACAGAAATTAATAAATTATTTAAATTAAGATTTTACTTTGTATAAGATTGCATATAGGCTTGAGAATCTGGACAAAAGCCATATCAACTAGTGCATCTAAGCATTTAATATTAATAATAATTAATACTATAATAGGACCAGCTCAGGGTGCTTATGTTATACTTTGCTGTGATAGTGTAGGAATTTATCTTGTGGTTTTTAAGCATTTGCTCATAACCAATATGAAAATCTGTTTATCAGGCCTTAGCTTAGAGTGGTTTTTCTTAGAGAAATGCTATTGAAATTCTCCAAAACTATACCAAAATGTCAGCTTGTTGTGACTTTATATTTATTTTCTAGGGAAGAGGACCAAAAGCTTGAGTGCTACTGGACCGTAAAAGATAGCTGTGTTTTTGAGAAGAGTGATGGAAAAAGTGATGGACACAAGTATACATTTGGTGGGTTTTGTAAACAACCTTACAAATGAATGACTGGCCTTTGTCCTTTCATCCACTTGTATTGACATAGTTAGTGTAGGCAAATGTTGTCAAGCAGAGAGTAATTTGTGACTAAAAAGTTTATTTTATGATACAACACTACAGTGACTATGCTGTACATTTAGAGAATGTTGACAATTTTACTTTCTTACTATGAAATCAGGTAGAAATGGTTTAAACTAGATAGGTGATTCTGATATCTTGGAAAGTTTTTGGATTTGAGATTTAAAGTTTTCAGCTTTTCATAATAATAGGCAAATGATTTTGGTGATGTATTTAGAGAGTCTAAATTCCTAAGTGGGACAAAGTTGAATTTGAATTTTTGGTTCATTGGCATGGCATCTAAGATGAAGTTTGACAGATTTGGATAATTTTTTAATCAATTTTAACCTATTGAATGATATCGGTTTGTAAATAGTCTGACAGCTTGATTCTTATTGAATAGTAGCTTTGAGCATCTGTAGTGCTTTAGATCAGCTATTGGCATTTCTGGAGTTTCTTTAAAAGCACTATATTTGTGTCCAAATACCTGTTATAATTGGCATTTTTGGAGTTTATTTAGAGGCACTGTATTTGTGTCCAAATACCTGTGATATGTGAGTTTCTCTGATTATTATTAAAAAGATTATTATTAAAAAGAGTTGTGCACTAGGATTTAGATGCCCAATCCAGGTGTGAAAGGCTGACAAGCAGGTCAGCCAGTACATTGTGGTATGGTCATCTGTTCAGTAGCGCACTGGGTCTAACCCAACGATTGTGGGTTTGAGTCTTGACAGGTTGTTCATGTGCACTTGTCCCTTTTATGAGGTTAAGATTTACTGACCTTTTGTGCATAACAAGTGCAGTAAATAAAATTAAACTAAAATAAATTCTCCTGTGCTTTCTAGATGGTTCTTATTTACATTGTAAATAATATTTACATCAATTAAAAATTTTTCTCTAATATTGCAAGTTTTGCTTGCTTGTTGTGTGTGCTGTTTAGACCGAGTGTACGATCGAGATGCAACTACGGAAGTTATTTACGATGAACTGATTGCACCAATTCTGGAAGATGCTATGTCCGGCATAAATGGTAAATGACTGAACAGTGCAAAGCATGTCGTGTGGGGTATCAGCCTGGTGGTCGAACATTGCTACTCGTGGCAAGCAGTGTCTCTGGCAGCCTGGCTAGCTGTTGTTTTGGTGAAGCATTTACATAATACTTGATTTTTAATTCAAAGTAAACTTACCATCTTTGCTTTGAGAAAATGAGCAGTTCTTTAATCTAGCATCTAGAGGCAGCCATGGGTAGAAAGTGTGGGCAACTTCATTTTGTTAGCATCGGCATTTGAGGGCGATGGCCAGCCCTCTGTTTTGCTGCTCTCAGATCTTCCTGCAAGCAGTGTATGATGTCTATGCTCATTTTATAGCTGAGTTCGCTAGGGAGCCAAGTGGAGCAGAAACTTTCAGATGTCTTTCTGCCCTGACAGGAATTTGAACCCCCAACCCTTTGGATTGCACACCCCAATGACTTTATTGTAACTTGTTTCTTTGCCGGTTTTTTTCAAAATATGAGTCACTTTTGGCAAAGAGCCTAGCTAAGTGATTAACTACAGTGCAGAGGACTTTGGTTATTTAAATGCGATGTTTGATTAATGAAAAATTTAATTATAAGGATGAAAGAGAAGATATAAGCGTCCAATATACCCAGTACTTAAACAGACTGAAAAGTAGGCTGTGTTTCTTTGGCTCTTTTGAATTCAGAAGATGTCTTAAGAATTATTTATGCAAACGAAATGGGCAGAAGAGTTGGAGAAACAGGTGCATGGTGGGTCATTGATAACGCAAAGTCTGACAGGTGGACTAAATGTAGTCCACACCTGTTTGAAAACAAGATTTATCTTAAATAGTGCAGATAAGTGAGGCCAATTGCTTACTGTGATACAAATGGCCTAAGTTTATCCTTCAGGAACCGTTTTCGCGTATGGACAGACGTCTTCTGGAAAAACCTACACGATGCTTGGAGCAAATTATTCTCCTGGCATCATTCCAATGTGCATAGCTGACATCTACAACACTGTAGAAAATGTAAGACTTACTGCCGCTCATACTGGCTTTACTAGATATCGTCTTCTCAGAATATTTAAAGGCCAGATTGTATTCTCGGGCATTCCTGAGCTGTCCTTTCGTGATTTGGGTCACCATTTCTAGTGGGTCATTCTGCCTTAGTTTAAAAAAATTTTCTTAACTTCCTAGGACAAACATCTAAGATTTTATTTACAGTTTCCCAGAATATTCTTTGATTCTTAATATAAGCCATTCAGAATTGTACACCAGTGTGATAAGCATTTTCATTTCATTTACTTTTGCATTTCAACCACCAGAAGTACTATGCCTACGATTCCTTGTTCAGCTGATGGATTTATGGCATGTGATAAAATGCTTAGTTGCTCAGACGAGCGAATTTCTGAGTAAGGGACACAAGCCTTGGGAAAATACAGCTGGGTTTTAATATGGTCTGTGCCACCATCAGTTATGTAATCCGGTTCTCATTCGCCAACCTTATTTTTATTAAATCAAGTCATCTTATTGCCTTTTTGCTGGTTGTGCCAAAAACTATAACTGTTTTGCTAGATGGGCTTTTCAGTTGCTGGACCTAAGTTGCAATTTGTCCTTGTATATACTGTTGTGCTGTTTAAATCACGTTTAACTACATAAGTTGATCGTTGATGCAGTTGAACGTGCTTGTTGATCAGTTTTTAGATATTTATTTTATATATTGTATTTTAGACCCCTGATCGTGAGTTTCTAATTCGGATATCATATATGGAGATCTACAATGAAAATGTGGTTGACCTGCTGGGAGATGTGAAAAAATCCCTAAATGTGTACGATGCAGCCGTGAGTGATAACTTTTGCAATTCAGCAATCAGAAAGAACATGATTAAGCCTATGATGTTTCTTCCGACTGCTTGAACGTGCATGTGATTGAAAGCACATTGTTTATTAGTCCTATGTTTCCAGCCGATGTGCACGTGGCTCCTATGTTTCCAGCTGATGTGTACATGTCTAATTCATAATTAAGTTGACTTTTACTATATTATGGGTGGTCCAGAGCAACTGAAGTTTGGTTAGTCTTAATGAGAATGTGGGTGTGGACAGTCAAGATTAGTTTTTCATTAGGTTGCCATAAACATGGATTGGCTGCCTTCAAGATAGGCATGTCTTCACCATGATGATCCAAAGAAATCCTTAACGGAAATGTTGTACCTAACCTTAAACTTTTATCTTTGTCATTGTCCATAGCACTAGGTATCATTTGATGGCTCACCAAAGACTCAGCAAATGCAGCTGAATTCTGCAAAGAGCATTTTTGCACTCAGTCAATAGCCTGGTATTCAAACATCAGATCACAGGGTTGACTAAATAAAATTCAAGTCTTTTATTTAACTGGCTGCTGCCTGAGCTTGCCTGTAAGTGAGTTTTGAGCTTTGATTGCCTGTGACTTTATTTCCAAGATTTTTGCTAAAATGGGATTTTCTTGAATTCATGATTTCGTGTTTTCTTTACAATTGTTTTGTTTGTTGTAGGATGGTAAGGTTTCTGTTCGTGATGTCACAGAGGAAGTGGTTACTTCTGCTCGACAGATTCAGCTTCATCTAAAGAAGGGCGAAGGTTGTTTATACTAATCACTGCAATGTGTCTTAATGTTGTTGAAGGTCTTGAAGTTTTAGCCAAATGGAGACTTCTATGGCTTTTTTATCATAACTTTTGGGGCATAAATCGGAAGGAGAATAAACAAGACTGTACTGTACTTTCCAGACTATAAGTCACACTCTTAGTATAAGGCGTAGTGATGCAAAAACTGCAAATTTTTTGTAAAATCAATACACAGGTCGCACTGGTATATGAGACGCACCCACACACAGATTTCCAGTCACAATGCATGTAAGCGCGTTTGCTAACGACGGCCATAAATGCATGGCTGTCATTAGCAAATAATTGCTCAAACATAACTGTTGAAATAAAATAATTTTTGCACTTTTGAATTAAAGACTTCCAACATTTGTTGTTACTTGTGATTTGATAGTAATTACTCAGTTCTACAAGCAAATCCAGCCAGTGATAATATATTTAGTGATAGTTAGACAGTAGTATATAGGGGGAAGTATAAATACCAGCAAATTTTCAGCCTTCCCAAAGCCCCAGCAGGGCTTCCTGAACCCCTTGTTTTTGTTGCCCTTTTCAAGAAAGCCACCAAGTAAGATTGGCAGGACGCCCCCCAAACCCTGCTTCTTTTGGGCCCGCCGTGGGAGGTTGCATGATGCCGCAGAGACATAGGTCATTGGACATGGCAGAGGCGTTGGTAGCGAGACACAGAGGGTTGCAAGACATGGCAGGGGTGAAGGGCGCAGGATGAGGCGGGCTAGCAGCCAAGGAACGCCGGGTCTTGTGGGTTGGATATAGATGTCATCTGTAAGCCTAGTATTGCTTTCACTGTGTATAATACACATTTAATAAATTTAATTTAAATTGTTATCGGTCTTTGCTGACTACTTATAGCTACTTCAACAAATGTATAAAATTTCCACAAATAAGACGCACCCCTAGAAGTTCATGTAAAAACCGCATCTTATATTCCGGAAAGTATGGTAACCTAGTGATTTACAGGAAGTTAGTTTTATGAGAGACAGAGAAGCAGCTTGTGAGTGGACTGACTAGATGTCTGAGAATTGGCAGAGCTGAATAAGGCAGGAAGCATGTAGTAGTGCTTTTGGCTAAGTGCTGAAGCTCTTCTGCATAGAATAGCTATCCTTTGTGGAACACCACATGTAAAAATTTACAAAAAGTCAAATACACATTTCAGACCAAAACAAAACAGGTGCACTTACCAGTACACAAAGATTAATTGAAAAATGTATAAGTTAGGTAAGGTAGTGATCACTTCATTGAATATCCTCATACTAAATGAGTCTCTGGCAAACTACTGGGCTTGTCCAATCTGAAGCAGCAAGAATAAAAATTACTGTAAAGTGGTGGAATTTGTAAATGTTTATATGTGGACATTGTGCCTTCAAAACAATGCTCAGAATAGTCAAACTCTATGGCAGTTTTAACCTTTTAGTAAATTTTGTATGAGCATTGTTTAAAGTAATTATCTAGATGTAGCAGTGTAAAGTATAGTGTAATGCAGTGATGTGGTAAAATTTTGTCAGGCCTTCAGCTAGCACTTAGGTTTCCAGTTATCTATTTTTTGGCTTCCACCAAGAGATTGTACAGCTGTAGGATTAAATGTATAAAAACTGTCATTAGTACACGAGAAACTTGTTACAAAGCTGTCTTTGGAAGCCACATCAAGAACTGCCTTATAATATGATGCTATAGAAGTCATTAGATTAGATTAGATAATAAGGTGGTGTTATAATGTGGTTACTTTGTATAGCAGAACTAACATTGAAATCCCTCTCCTGACTGTTATCAAAATTTGTGTTGTAATGGGTTTCCAGTGTATGTGTGACGAGTTATTTCCTAAAACTTTTCTGTTTGGTTTTAACATTTAGCTGCTAGACATTACGGGTCAACCAACATGAATGAGAAGAGCAGCAGGTCACACACGATATTTCGCGTGGTAGGTAGTCACAGTTTTTTGTGCTTGAGTGAGTGCGATGTAAATTAAATGCCGATTGCTATCATTATGGCATTGTCATCACTTTGCTCTTCACCAGTTAACACTCGACAAGAGTGTCCAGTGGTGCAGTTAGACTTAAGCCAGAGATCCTTCGGCCAATGGACCAAGCCTTCTCAATCTTTTTTATATTTATCTAATAAAGAAGTGATTCCTTAACATCTCTGACCAGCAAGCTCATTGAATTGACGTAGTAATCTTTTCCAGTTTTTGTTATTTCTGTATTTATTAAGTGCCAAGATCATTAATCAATGATGCTGAGCAGTTGTGTGTGAAGGACTGGCTTAGGGTCCCTACATAGTAACCAGATCAGCCTCAACTCTGCGTTGCAATGTGAATGCTCAAACCAGTTTGAGCAAATCCTTAATTCTAAATTGTTTAGCACAGCTGGTTGATGCTTGTCATTAGACGGTGATTCTATAAAATGTAAAAAATAAAGTTTTGTTTCGGTTTCTAGCTGCAGGTGTTAAGACAGTGTTTTTGTAGAAATAGTGATGAAGACAACGATGATGATGATAAAACAATGAAGGAGGATGACTATTTACTCCAGAATCTAGTTATAACATGCATCGTGAAGCAGATTGATGTGTTTTGGAACATTGATCCCAAAATTAGGTTGGCTTGAATATGTTACCTGTTTATGGCTCAACCTTATTATAGTGTGGTAGTTGCTGTGGTTCCAAAAGTATCGTTATAATGGGCTTCCTGTGTATTATTTATTTTATGCTTTTAAGTAAAGTTATAATGTGATTCCTGTTGATCTGCTTTAGATCATTGAATCTCGAGAACGTGTTACAAACCCACGTGACTCATTTGATGGAGCAGTTATGGTGGCTCATCTGGTACGTAGATGATTGCAGGAGATATTTCTATTGGGTTATTTCTGTGACCATGTGGTGCAAGAAGTAGGTCTTTTATTGAATTGAATTTGTTTATTGAATCACCAACAATGTAAACAGTTATAACAGTTTCACTGAAAATATTACAAGTCTGGCGTTAAAGGGCAATCAAGAAGGGACAAATGTCCCGCTATAATATGGATTACCCTTTCACATGATTGATATACAGGCGGTTAATGCAATACGGCATGTAAGCCCAAAACTGATTCACAGTCAAGTGTAATTTTATACAAAATAAACCCGAACAGTGCAGTGCAAAGTGAAACAGTGAGAACAATAAGTGGCGTTTCAAGTGTGCCTTAAAGAGACTAAGGCCAGGAACTTGAGTGCAACCTGACGTGAATAAATGAATAAATAAATGCTGTAAAACTGGCTAATTGTGTTGCATGCGGTGGACTTTTTCTGGGGTGTAGTGTGTGAACCAGCCTTGCTGATTATGTTGAGGACTTCGCTGCATATCTTAATTAAATGTGTTCTCACAGGTTTTGAATGTTGCACTTGAGCATCTGAGCTTTGCTAGGAATTTCTGCCATGAAATGATGAAAATAAATTGTGGCGAGAATTAAAATTGGCTTCTTCATTGACTTTGATAAGCTCTTGTAACAAGTTTGTTTCTTGGGTTCTACTCTGAATGGTAGGATAGAATAAGGAATCGTTTATTTCACGCCTTTATTAAGTTTTAATCAGATGTGGTGACAGAGAAATCGTTTTGTCAAAGTACAAGGATAATGGAGGCTATTGAACTGCTCCGAGACCTGTCGGGCTATTTGGTTTGACAGCAGTTCACAACACATAACAGTTCTTTGGTACCTTTGTGAGGGCCTTTAAAGGAGCTATATAAATGTCACATGCATGCATTCATATGTAAGTTACTGGAGATGTAAGAGACAAATGCATGGACTTCATCAGTACTGGATTCAGGATATGAATGATTATATAAGATATATTCATCCTACAGAGATGCTTGTATGAACCGTTGGTTGGTTATGTTATATAATTTTAGAATCTTGTTGACTTGGCTGGGTCAGAGAAAGCAAAGCAGACAGGTGCAACTGGTCAGCGCCTGACGGAGGGTGGATTTATCAACAGAAGTCTGTTTACACTTGGCCAAGTAATCACGCAGCTGGGTAACAATGCATCGTAAGTTGACTTGCAATTGAAGATTAATTTTGTTATGTCCAGTGGCTGTCCATTTAGGCAGGAAATCCAGTATGTGCCTTTACTTTTGACAGTGAAGTTCTTTAGTTTTTAAAATATCTGTTAGAAATGCTTTTTCAAGTAAAGACTATTTCTTAACTCATAACTGAAAGGCAAGAAATAATTGTTAATCTCCAACTGTATCAAAACTGTTAAACATGTTTCTTGGATGTCACAGAATTTATCAGATGCATGAAAGTAGAATTTGCAAACTCTTGGTAGTTGTTAGCGTGGGATAAATTTTGTAACCTCTTTTATTGGGTTGTAAACAGATGTCGAATCATTCTACTGCAGTGGTAGTAGTTGATGCTGAGAACTTAGGGTTCTGTTTTGGTCAAATCTGTTAGATTTATCAGCTACAGAGACAGCAAGTTAACGCGAATCCTGCAGAATTCACTCGGCGGTAACTCGAAGACGGCAATTTTATGCACTGTGACACCAGCATCTCTCGACGAGACCCACTCGACCCTTCGGGTAGGCATGCGTTTTGCTGTGGTCATCTGATTTCTCTAGAATGGGTTAACAAGATATTCTCTAGCGTTTGTTGCCTTTATTCCTGTGGTGGTTGATCATGGTTTTGTGCTATTATTTAGGTGTCTCTGGGTTTTTCAGTTGATGATTTAAGGTTCATGATCTGAAACCATCAGATAAATTCCCATGCTACAAAAGCAGGGTTTTTGTAACATGGGAATACAGTACTGACCCGATGCATGCGAATGCACTTAAGTTGTACCATGCCTCCCAGTGCTGCTTAATTAACATGCAAGACGCTTCAAAACGCAAAACAGGAATGTGCATATTTTCTCGCCAACTCGCTAGAAGTCTGCAGCAAATTGCACTGGGAGTCTGTTGTTAAGAAGGTAAGATGTGATGCAGGGATTCATATTGGTGGCTGTGTTGCACCATTATTGCATCATACTCTTTCCAAGGTCTAAAATTAATCCGTGGTCCGTTAACTTGGTTCCGTTTGATTTGACTTCCAACATCCACACATTAACAGATCTTTTGCAAAAATGACCTACTTTTAACCCCAGGAATGACATAAGAAGCTGCTTTAACAATTTTCAAACTGTTTCTTGTTAATTTGCATGCCATGTTTGTTAGTTCGCAACTTCGGCTAAGCGAATTACCAACCGCCCAGTGGTTAATGAAATCCTGTCAGACGAAGCCTTGATGAGGCGAATGCAGCAGGAAATAGCGGAATTGAAAAAGCAACTTGAAAAGGTCAGTTTTTGCTCAGATTGTCATATGTATCACGAGATTTTAGAGCTGACAAAGGGTTGTTACATAATTCAGATGTTATAATTTCTTTTAAATTTCATAGCCAGTAGTTTACTTAGTTTATTTCTTTACTCCAGTCCTCAAAGCAGTGATAAAATGAGGATAGTTGAGCAATAAAACGTAGCTGATTCGATCGTTGTACTAGATGGCTGCCATAGTATTAGCTGTGAAGCCCTGAACACAATTTCTGGTTTCTCTGACCTATTGGAATTCGACCCGGCTTCTCCAACGATTATCATTTTGGACTGTGATTTTGACTTGAAGTGACCATTGACGGATGCCTTGGGCATTATGATAACGGGGCTATAAAAGTTTTTAGATTAGATTAAATACTAATTGCAGGCATCGTGAGTCAGTTCTTGCTATGCATAATTAAGATAAGTTCATTTTTGTTGAAGCCCATTGTTCGATTTTGCTTTAGCAGAAAAGTCAAGAGGACAATGGAATGGGTAAGCTGCTGGCCTTGGACAGCATGCAGACTGCTAACCAGGAACTGCAGCTGAAACTGGCCGAAAAGGAGAGACTACAACATGAACAAGATGAAAAGATCCAGCGACTTGTGGACCTCATATCGGTATCAAGCCGACTCAAACCAACGACAGAGGAAGATTTTCGTTTAAAAGTTTGTATCATATGCACATGTTCCAACTTGAGTTTTGAAGCAGTTGCATGGTTTTTGACTGGGCTTGTGATTTAGGCTATTAGACTGTTCTTGAACATCTCAACCTCTTGCCTCTGCATCTGTTTTTTGAAATCCTGCTGCCTGGTGTGATACTGAAGATCTATTGCTATAATATGTATTTATGTATAGGTTTCTATGAAACAATCTCGGCTATAAAATGAGTACACTGACCGTACACTGTTGGTGGGAAGATCAGGTAACTGTAAGTGTAATCTGACATTTATAAAGCTCTACATCAAGAATTAACTCATCAGGGGCGCTCAGGTGGTGAGGGAGATGGCTGGCCACCTGATGTCATATGCTGAGGCTAAGAAAATCAAGTCGCTAACACTTCATCCCCCTGGCTGCCACTCGGGGACTAGCTTACGGGACTGCCCTTCTTTTCTTCTTATTTGAAACTTTACATTTGCATGTTACGATTTAATAACGTATTCAAGGCACAGTTAATAATGAGATGAAAGGTTCCAGAGCCTCAGAACTGCTGTCAGATTCGTGTTACGAGTGTATGATTGTTAATCTGACTGACTGGAAAATTCTTTATTTTAGAAGAAAAGAAGAGAGACATGGTGCCCTGGCAAAGGCCGTCACTCGCTGGCTCCTAAAGCATTCTCGAAATTCTCAGCAGGTTAAGCATCGTAAATCATCATTTGAGCTGGCTTTCTGCATGTGTACTTGCTTATTTGGCAGTTTGCTGATTTTTTTGTCTTTTAGCTGTGCATCCTGGGTTCAAATCTTAGTTTGTGTGTCTGTAGGTAGGTAGGTATGTGTGTGTTGTTGGTGTCTGTGTGTGTGTGTTTGCTACTTAATGGTTTGCCTTTTTAGTATCTGTTAAAAGCATTGCAAACATGGCTATGTAACTGCTTTAAGCAAGAGCAGATTAAGGTAAAGAAAGTTGTATGTTGAGCAAATGAATGGAACAATTTGTCGAATGAATTTGCAGATTCATTTGTTGAACCATGTCACTTATAAGAAATAAACTGTGTAGTGATTTTACAGTTGCACTTAGCCGGAATATCCATCAGCCCAGTGACCACACCCTTCCTGAGTACCACTGTTGAACGAAGTAATCAGTTGGCAATTACCCTGCCTTTCCTTATAGATGGTGCTTGCAAGTATACTGGAACCTCCTTAGAACGCTGTCTTTTGGGGTCATATCAAGGACTGCGTTACAACAAGGTTGTGTTCTAAAGCTCAACTAAACGACTGGAATGTTTTATATCAGAAATCATGTTTTGATGAGGCTCTGTCATGGCAGCTGTCTGTCATGGCAGCTGCCCTGCTGTTTGTGTATTAAGAATTATGAGTTTATCATTTGGTTAAGGTGGTGAAGATATTTGTTTTACTGAAGGTCCGTCACGAGAACTGTGCAGCATGGTGGAAGAAGACTGTGAGTCGATGGCAGAGGAAGATGATCGTCCGGACCCTTTCTTTTGTCCTGTGTTGATCACAGATGACGACTTCCGATCGGTCACTTGCTCAGTCTATGCTCAAACTGATCCGGCAAGTACCAGTATTTTACTGATAACCTGTTCTATTAATAATAGCATATTGTATCAGTGACAGCTTATGATTTCATGCTATGCCACTGATGACCAGTTGTATCACTGATAATATATTAAATCAGTGATAGCCTATTGTTTGTGTAGCACCTCTTCAAGATAAACTCATCTCTGCGCTAACAATGTTAAATGTCATTAAGAACAGAACATTCATCCATTAGTTAATGTTGCTCAGATTTCTAGAAGGGTCACCAGTGGCAAACTTGTGCACACATGCAGAGCCCAACCAGCAGGTTCCCAACTAGAGTTCAACGATGACAGCATGTTCAGAGTTTCTGAAGCATGTAGCGTTGAGGATGAGGAAACGATGATGGGCGATGTGATCCACCACCAGTGGCTCACGGTTGTCTCGTCATCCAGCCGTCCCTTGTAGATGGAAGATGACATAGTGTTCAGATATCCCTCGAACTGACGGATATGCGCAGGACATGCATTCGTAGGCCAATAGGTAGTTGAGCCCTTCCGTGGTCGATGGTCAGGGCCACTGCAAAAACACTGCCCTTTCTCCGCTGAATCCATGATTTCCCGGCGAAGGTGGCTTACTTATGTCAGTAGGTCTAAGGCTTGACTGCCAAACTAGAATCCTGTCCCCCTCTGTAGGTGGACCATTCCAGACAGAAGGTCATGATAACAGTGAACAAAACCGACCGATGTGCAGTAAATTTGTGATTTGCAGACTCGGCACCAGTAAAAATCCGAACTGCCAGAATTATGCACAAATTTCATGTTTGGACAGTTTAGTCAGTCAAAACAACGCGAAGTCAATGAATGCCAATGACCAATATGGCTGTAGGCATGTGCAGAAGTCTGTCGTATTGCTGATAACAAATTATATCACTGGTAACTAAATTTTCTTTGCTACCTGAGGCATTTTCTACTAAATAGATTCCTTATGTTTCTTTTGTAATTGAATGGTGTATACTTAAGTCCTGTTATAACCTACATTTTTGATACCAAACCTAGATTGAGGATCATTCAAGCAAGGTGTCAGGCGAAGTTGACTCCTTTGAAAGCCTTCAGCAGAAGGTGACGTACCAGGATTCGGAAATTCGAGAACTTCAGGTTAGTATTGAGTTTTGTTAAAATCAGTATGCTGGAGATTTGTTATAATACCAATAATTATTGCACAGATTCTGACATAACACAGTTGAGGACATGGATCCCGAAATTAATTCAGATACAGAAAATGAAATCGCTACAGCTCAAAGTTGTTAAAAGGCAGTTCTTGGTATGGCTTCCAAAGACAGCTTTTAATGAGTTTCAGTTGTAATATTTTTAATGGCAGCAGATAGTGTCTGGTACATAACCTGAATGTTTTTTGACATTTTTTTTATTTTAATGTTTTCAGTATGTTAATTTTGTGCTCGGCTTTGCAAATGAAAAATAACTGGGGATAAGACAAGGTTTGCTCATGGAAACCTATCGATCTGTTTGTGGCAATTTTCAGTCAACTTCCTATGATTACATTCATTGGACCATTCAGTTTGCATTTATATTTCTGTGATTGAAATTGTCACAGACATATTGGAACATTTACGAAGCGTCTCTTAACCAGTCAGAAGCATTCTGTAGGAGAATGCTTCTCTATATGACAGGCATTTGAAAAATTGTCTGATCTGCAGTTTTGAGTAACTTTTTCCAAAATGGCCTGAAGAGAGCTGAACAAGTTTAATGTGTCAGACTGACTGTAACAGAATACTTTAGATTTTTACATGGACGTAATATTATAAAAGTTTTTCTTGCATTGAGACAAGATATGTAGATGCTCATTTGTTATATAGTTTATCCAAATTATTTGGGGATACTGTGAGATAAATACACCATTGTTGCCACAGAAATTTGTATTATTCTTTTTTGTTGTTTTGTTTGCAGTTAATTGTTACTTGATTCTTTTCGGATGCTTTCTGTGATGTTTTGTTATTTTTGCTTTTAAAGAAATCCATGTCAACAATGAAGCAGAACCATGAAGACATAGTTGCCACAAAAGATCTCGAAATTGCAGGTTAATAAATCTTTGGTTATTAGGTCAAAAGCAAGTATATTTCTGAGACTATTTAGTAAATCTGTTATTATAAAAAGTATCAGTTATTGTATAATGTATTTTTTGCTTATTATTTCCTTAACCTGTTTAAACAGTGATTGTGATTTTGCTTTTCCAACTTGGATTTAGTCTGATGAATTTGTGTTTTGTCCTGTTTAATGAATTTGGGGTTTTCCCTGTTACCTTATTTACAGAAGCTAATACATACTATGCCACATTATGACAGCTCTACAATAGCCGAACGAGCTGAACATGAAAGAGCTGAAGTTGCTATTTTTTATTAGTTTCTCTTGAAGCAGCACTATATAAGTTTCTAATTACATTACAAATATAATATGCGATGTTTAGAACATCTCTGTGGTTTGTTCAAATACATGCTTCATGTAAGGTGCTTCGTGATTTGTAAAAGTGTAAGGGCCCTAGCACCATGTGAGTTTTCTTCATATACTTGCTTAACATTAAAACTGTAAGGACAGTACAGGTATATAAATATTGTTGTGATGCATAGTTAATGAAGGCATGGTAAGAATGCCTGAAATTGTCCAAGTGAATAGTTATATAGATGGAATTGACTTCCTTGGCTGTGATGTTCTTCCTGCAGGATGTCCTTCATGTCACTGGCTGTGTGGTAGTTTCTTCATATTTTGTCAAGAGATTTTGCAGGTCATTAATTGTTTTTGATTTTATGTAGAGCTAAAGCTGGCCATGTCAGGTATTGGAACTGGTGACAGCATTGCCAGATCACCTGGGAAAACCATAATTTCACCGAAAAGTCCGTCAGTAGATTGTCGTATCAGTGACCCTCAAGCAACCGATGAGGAGATTGAACGCCTTAAAGAAGAACTTGTGAACAAAGACAAAGAAGTAGATGCACTCAGGGTGGGTTTTTATAGCTGACACCAGCATAAGCCTTCAACTAAATATCATAGTGTCTCGTCATATTTTTGATGTAATCTGTGTTCTGTGAAATTATTAATTTGTTGTGTCTTTTCTCATTTTGTGTGTGTTTTCTTTCATTGTGTAAGCATCTCTGATTTCTTTATGCTAGGAGACATTGAGAAAATCAATGGAATCTATGGAAAACTTGCTGAGGAAGGGGAACAGTACTGAAGTGGGTGAGTTCAATCAATCTGTTTCTGACGTAATTCTTGCTGTTTTATAATGTATTTTGTAAAGCATCTTTTACAAACCTGTCAAATACCTTCAAAAAGTGAGGCCTAAGGGTTGGAGTAGCAAGGACACGATTGCTTGATACAGTGATGGATCAGTAGACGAATAAGTGAATTTGTGGAATTTTCTGTTTAGGTGGTGGATTGGTTAGCTGAAGGATGAATTGTATGCAGGTGAGATGGTGGCTAAATGGATGGAAAGAGGACCAGGCTTCATTCATTCATTTTGAGCATTTTTATAGTGCCCCTTGAAGTAGTATACCCAGTCCAGCCCAGTTAAAAGAGATTGATCAGTGGACGGGTAAATAGATGGGTTTGACGGGTAATGAGCCAGAAAGAAGTGAATACAGGGATTTCTTTGGTATGACATATTTGTAGAGTTGCATCAAGAGAGGCGGTTAGGAGCTGAACTACCTATTCCAGTTGAAGCTTTTGAAGAAAAGGTCAAGGCCCTTCAGCAGGAGGTATGCTGTGCTAGACTGTGAGAAATTAATGCAGAAGTTACACAGGATAAATTAAAGTGTCATAAAACTGATTTCTTCTGTAGCATTACATACTCTGTGCTAGTTTGAGAAAATGCCTCAGTGTCACTGTCAATCTGTCAACGCAATATCAACATAAAAAGTGGTGTGTTGAGCAGTGGGAGTGTCTTTCTGAGAGATGTTATAATCTGATGTTTGCTGCATATTATTTGCTTATTGTGCTGAGAAAACTTAATTTAAACAGATTTACTTCTTTCATTTATTGATTATGTGTATTCAGCTATTTTACAGTTCCTGGTAAGAATGTGGTGCTGAAGCATGGTTAGGTAACAGATTTGAAGAGGTGCCACTGATTGAATAATCAGTTGATTAATTAATTGATTGATTGATTAATTTAATCTTTTTTATATTAATTAAAGCTGGAAGCTTCTAAGGAGCAAGTGACAGAATCATTGATGTTCAATACTACACTAGTTGAGAAGTTAGGGCTGCTAGAAACAGAACTTGCTTCAAGGTAACGCTGCTTTCATCTTTATCCTTAGTAGGATTATTTGACTTTAATCTGATAACATGCAGGTGTACTATCTGTAAGTAAGTCATATTAGGCCAATGAAATTGGAATTATAACTGGTTGCAAAAAGACAGCCAACATAAGAAATCTTCTAAGAGCTTGGTTACTGGATTCAGTTGATAAATGTGCATTGCAAGAGCTGTTTGAAGGAGTTCCACGTGTCTGGTGTACAAAACCGGGAAGGTTTTGTGTTGAAAATTGAAAAAAAAATCACCTTAGTAAGTTTCAATCTACTAAGAGTGGAAAATTTGTGTAAACTCACAATACAACCAAGACCAATGCATGAAACAAATCTGATGTGATGTTGACATGTTTTAGAGCACAAAACTTGAAGCTTGATTAGGACACCAAGGAGAAAATGTTGGGTGACTTGCCTGCACTGGGTTCCTAGTCTTACACATGTGGTTTTGCAATCAGATTCCAATATTAGTTGACTTATTGATGAAAAGTTCTCATTTGCTAGACATCTGCTGTTCTTAAACATCATTTCAGCATGAACAGCAATTTTGTGAGGTGCTTAAAAGGTGCAGTATTAAGATATTACCTGCTTATTTAAATGATGTGGTTTATTGCTGTGTTTTATATTTGTTGCCATGAGTTGTTGTCATTGTTTTCATTGTTGCTGTTTTGCATGCATTTGAGCTTATTTGTGGCTACGAGTGGTTTATTTCTTTGTTGTCTTAGTAAAGAAAACAAGAAAGTGGCAGATGAAGCTTACGAGAGTCTGAGACAAGAGCTGGATGAGCTGTCAGAGTTCACAAGATATGAAAAAGAATTCCGAGATGCGAGCATTTTGGAGAAACAAGAGGTCAGTCAGCGAGGGATACTTTTCCAGTTTTGTTTTCCTCACGAGCATGACATTTCATTATTTTTATTTTTAATGATCCTTTTGTTGTGATTTATGATTCTTTCTTAATCATTGTCGTTAGTGTCTCATGCTGGCCATTTGGTGTCCTTGGGTGCAAATAAATTATCTCCATTTTTTCCAGTCATTTGTCTATTGTTTATTCCAAGTCTTGTTATGACTTTGTTTATATACTTAGTTGTGGTCTTTCCTTTGTATTTATATTTCTGTTGTTGTCATAATAAATTTGATGCTTATATGCCACATACTGAACAAAAACATGTTGGTGTCCATCAGTAAAGTGTAGTACTTGTATTGCAAGTAAGTTTTATTAGTGCAAATAGGTTAAATGATCAATTTTTCACCGGAAATCTGATTTGAATCTTTGCTGGTCTGGTACAAGAACAGCCTCTGCAGAGTCCATAAAAATGGTTTTAGGCAAATTTATAGAGAAGTAGTGGGTATTATGTTTTTAATAAATTTATGTTACATAGTTTTTAGAAAAAATTGGCACTGATGCATGGTTTTCGATTAGTGTTTTAAGAATTAAGTGAGGCATTGCTGCTGAATTCAGTGCTGAACACCACTGAATGTTATGACAGCTAGAAGCTGATGAATTTTTGTGTTTGTGAGAATTGTGACCAGTTTTGTGATTTTGACAGGCGTCTCACAGGGAACTTGTAGAGCAGATTGTATCACTGGAGGCCCAGTTAAAGGTGTCAAAAAATCGAGAGGAAATGCTAAAAGCAGCCGTGGAAGAAAATGCATCTGAGGTACATTATTCTGTTGCCTAATTGACATTCAAGTTCTGGTTTACAGTGGTAATGATAATGACAAACAAAATGTGATGTGTGCTAAGGAAGGTCGATGCTGATGACTGATTACAGTTGATGATGATGTTCAGATGACTGATGTTCAGGCTGTAGTGTATGATGATAAGGATGATGACAGATGAAGTGCAGTGCGTGATAATATAAGGTTAATGCTTATCACTGATTATAATTGATGGTGATGGAGTGACCATGATGATGATAAGTTTTGACTGTAATTGTATTAAGTGATGCCTTTTTGTGATTAGGTTTCTAGAGAAGGTGAGCTGGCAGTGAAGAATGAGATGTTCCTGTTGCGTATTTCTGAACTGGAAAGACAGATTGAGGAGCTGAAGCCTTTGGTAAGTTTTAGGTTTTGTTAGAATCATACAGTCATTTTATAATTGTCTGTTCTCGGTGCATAGATTTGTGCTTGCCTTGAGTTTGAGTCCATTTTTGTTTCATGGCCATTGACGGCGTAAACTGTCAACAAGATTAGGTCGTCCGATTTGTTGAGTACAGTTGCCTTAGTTTGATGTTGAACCTTTGCAACAAGGTCATGCCCTAAACAGTTGATAACCTCTCAACCATTACGCATGGCTTTATTAAAGTTTGATTTTGAGTAGCAAGACTGCTATTCTTAGAATTATTGTGATTCTGAATGCTTCTTGTGTTTGCAGGAGGCCGAGAGAGATAAATTGACTGAGACGAATCAGCAGCTTGAGGAAAAGCTTACCTTGCTACTGGAACAACAGAAGACTTTGGATGCCTCGGCTCAAAATCCAGAACAGGTCTGTTTTGCCCTGTGAAACTATCGTGAAGTTAAGCAGGTCAAGAAATTTATCAGCTTGTTGTCAGTTTTACAATTATTAGATCTGTGTTTTCTAGATGTCTATTTTTTAATTGTAATATAGGCAATGCTTTTCCAAAGTTCTGCGATGTATTACACAAATGTTTATATGTATATGTTAAGTCCACATATAATTCAAATTTTGTTTATAAGCATAACTAAAGTTAATGGAAGTAAGTAAGTATCTTTTTTTTGCATCTGACAAATACACTTGTGTAACGTATTATATAGTATTCACATGCATATTTAAAATAGATTATCAATTAAATATAGCTATAGATATATCGATTCACAAAACTATGTTGAAGCAGTAAGGTATTAAAACTTGATTAAGACTAAGTCTTATGTTAAATGATATGTTATGTTTAAAAGTATTGTGTATGATTACAGATGCGTTAGTAATTACAAAACCTAGGTTCAAGTTGTGTATATTTGAAATGAGGAATTTATACTTTTAGTAATGCTCTGGGTATTTCTTGCAGTATTATCAAAACTGAGTGTAGTTTGAACTGAGTTTTAGACAGGAGGTAAATTGTACTTCTCTCCAAATCAATCCATCTCTGTACTTGACCTTTCAGATGTTTTAATATTGCTCTACATAAATGCATATAGTGACATTTTTAACTGTTAAAAATCCTTAAGAGTTTCATTCTGTGGCAGTTGCTCTGGCATTGAGTCTGTTAAAGACTGCTGCTTAATGACTTACGAATTTTTCTTTATTATTTTAAATTCCTAATGTGTGGTCGATGATGCAGTTTTCACAACTTGAGCGAGAGAAAGATGAACTGATGAAACGCATAAGCGAACTTGAGAATCAGTTGGAGGAACTGCCCAAGCCTCTGGTAATTAGAGGATTTGACTGTGCCTTACTTTTGAGTATCATTAATTGATTTTTTCTGCACTCCCGCTATTCAGTGTGGTTGCTTTAATGATTAGGAAAGTTATATACGTATAGCGTCATTAGTAGCAAGCTACTTAGAATACTCTTTACTGTGTCAGTGCATGTACTAGGAGTTACATTATAGATAGAATTTCATTGTTTTGAAAGTGTGACTAGTTTTGGCCTCCTGGCAGGAGTGACATGTGAGATGTCTTTTATCAGTTTTGTTGAAGAGTTTCATTGTATGGAACTACATAGTGTCCAGTTAATGTATAGGATCAGAATTGCAGGCATATCCAGGTGGTGATGACCCTTGAGACCTATGGGAAATGAGATCACCAGACAGTGTGGGTGATATTCCTTTTAAAGCAAGTTCATGTTCTGTCGATGGTGGAACAAAAGTATAGTATCGTGCAAAAGAACACAAAGTTCGTTTAGTTATTAGGCATAGAAAGTTGTCTTGCAAAGGCAACAGTGTTGGGTAATGGTGGTCCTGCCATTAATTGTGACAAAACGCAGTGAACTTTGGTTGACAGCCTGCGGTGAACCATGTTGCTTCGGGTCAGTTGGTTGGCGCAGAGACTCAGACCGAGCAGGAGCTAGAAGGAAGAAGCCTGAAGGAGAGTGTCCCAGTCCTTGGGCAACAGCTTCAAGAGTCTGAGATGATGGTAATTGGTCTGAAAGAGGAACTGAAGCAGCTGACACTTCAGGTGATCTTATCTCATTCAGTCTAAAATGGTCCTATGATCTTTTTTCATCTTAGCCAGTATGTCTCTTGCATGTTGGCCAGCAAGTCTCTGTACACATGTACCTGGCTATTTGTGTATTTCTTGGACAGCATAGCTGATTGGTTAGAGTGCTTGGCTTGTAACACAGAGAATATGGGTTTTTGCCTCCATGAGACAGTTACTTGGAGGGACCCTAAGCAAGTCCTTCAATTTTCTGTCGTATGGTCGTTTTGAGCCTGTGACAGGGCTGTGTAAGGGCCATGAAGATAATAAGATACCCATAGAAAATAAAACAAAAATAAAATGGATATTAATATGATGTACCTCACAAAAGTGCTGCCTGTGCTAGCCTAATTGATGCTAAAGTCATTAATAGCAAAATCTTTGTCGGTAAGCAAACAGTGCTCAGATAGCAAAACCTGCTTGTGCCCACCCAACTGATCAAAATCGACACACTAAACAAACATGTGGCCCTCGTGGCCACATGCATATGATTCATTTCTGCATGTCAGGTCTAGTTCAGACATAACTTATTGTTCTTCGTGTAATCATAGGCAGTTTGTGATGTCCTCTTCCCCTTCTATCAACCATTTGTTGAATATGAAAAGGTCCTTTCTAATTTTTTTCACTTGCATATGGAGGCCAGAGGTCAAAGAACAGCATGAAAGGATGCAAGTTGAAATTTTATGTAACTTAAAGTTTTCGACTGGTAGATGCTTCAGCTGCTGAGGTTATAAAAACATAGGAGAGTTGGTTGTGTTTTTGAAAGGCTCTTCAGTGGTGTTATATAAATATTTGATTACGTTGTGTCCTATTTATTGTTTTTTGTTTGCCCTCTGGCAGCTGGAAAGCCTTTCGAGTAAGGAAATTGAAACTACGGATGCAGAGAGGAATGTGGCACTGATGGAGAAGATCCAGTCTCTGGAGCAACAGTTGCACCAGTCATCCCTAGAACAGAACAAACTGAAGAACAAGTTGGAGGAACAGGCATCACTTGTAAGTTTCTGAGATTCAGCTGTGACTGGTCAGCTGAATATTTATAGTAAAACCAGCTCTTGCTTACTTTGTCCTTTCTCAAGTTTCACAGGGATCTTTGTAAGCAATTTGAATATTATAAGATTTGCAGAAGACTCAAAATCATATTTTGTAATTTTATTGGGTAAATTCTTTGTGTATCTGAGCTTGTTGGGTTAGCATTTGTATTTGATAAGCACAGCAGTCTAAAGTTCTGGTACTTACCAATGCAAGATGAACTTAAGCTACTTCGGTGGTAGCCCTTACTCCCCAGAATGCAGATTATAGGGTCTGTGTGTTTTTGTTTGTGTCTATTGCTGAAAATGTCGAAGTATATTATTTTGTCGTCTTGTCAATGATCTAAGCATTCATTGGTTGGTCTGAGTTGATGTAGAATTTAGTTTTGAAATATATTTAATCTTGTAACCATGAAGAATATTGTAAACTTGGGTTTAAACTTTGCATTGACAGTTTATCTTGTCCCGTTATATGTGCATTGATGAAATTTAAGAATTGAAAAAGCCTTTGTTGGAGCAAAGTCAGACGATAAATTGTGATCGTTTCAGGCGATTGACGCTCAGAATGATCTGGTTGAACTTCAAGACGTAGCCTTCAATCTGAGATCACAGCTGGAAGAACGTGAAAAGCACATTTTAGAACTGGAACAGCAACTTAGTCAGGCAAGAAACTTTTTCATTCTTATGATGACTTGGCTGAGCACCAGCCATCGTTATTTGTCTGCCTTATGAACAGCTGTAATATTTGCATGTTTGTGTATAATTTTCCGGTTTTGTCTGTGTAGTATATTTTGTTGATCTAGTTGTTTTACTTAATTTCCATTTGTTTTATTTATGTAATCCTGCTAATCTTTCTGAAATAACCTTGTTACTTGGGTCTAATTTCCTACAGCTTTATGCAAAGCGACCATCATGGACTGATGCCGTATGAATTATAACGACACTATAAAAGTCATTAGATGATGAGTGATTTCTTGAAGCCATTTGCTAATTTCCGATAATTAGATGTTCTAAACAGACTTAACAATGAAAGTGTTTGGATTTTTTAGACTGTCAAATCAGTGAAAGATACAACTCTTTCTCAGTCGAGTACTGAACGTGTGAACAGTCAGAAGCCAGTTGACTTTGATGTCACTGTCAAGAGAAACGTGGGAAGTGTTGAGTTGTTGGATGAAAGGCAGGCCTTTGTAGAGCTTCAGAGAAAGTAAGCTGACCACTTTGAGATTTGCATTTCTTTCAGTAAATTGACATTAAAACATTTTATGTTTGTAAAAGATTATACTTGACATCTGTTTAGACTTATACTTTGGATGCTAATAGATTCAGTGTTGAAGGTCTCTGAGGCTGTGTTTAATATCGTCCATTTTGATGTAATGTAGTGTAACAGTGCCTTTGAGAGATTCTTCAAAGGCATTACTTAAATGGTCTGTTAGAAAAGCTTAATCTGTTATCATCACAAACAAAACTATTGATTTGTTTGTTTAATTATTATACAGGCTTTTGAGTTTCATGGCCTTTACAGCCTTACAGTTGAAGGCTGGTTATAACCACAGCCCACAATCTGTGGTCATAATACAACAGAGTGGTCATGTTGAAATGCAAGACACCCATTTAGACTTGCACTCTAAGAGTTGCTGATTTTATTGTTGCTGACTGATGAGGTTGCTTGAATTGTTACCTGTTCTACTGGTGATGGAATTTTTTCCATCTGAATTTGGTGGCCAGTGAGGTTGGAAATTTTGCTATTGTATTCTGATACACAAGGTTGAAGATCTGATCTTGGCCAATCTAATCTCAGAACTTCAAGAATTGCCAAAGTATGCACAGGACATTAATTTATAGTGCAGAAATGTCTCTGAAATGTAAATGTACACAGTTTTTGTACAGCAACCATGTGGCCTCGACCCTGCTTATTTTGCAGTGAATTGATGGGGTGAGATCCTTCACCACTGCTGTGTGTTTGAATGGGCGTCACAGATAAAATGTGGCCAGTTTCGGAGAGTCGATTCAGTGGAATTGGGCAGGTCATAACTGGCAGGCCTCTTCTCAATTCCAAAAGGAAAAGATTATACTTAAGCCTGTATAGGCTTCCACTTGATGAGTCTGTGGCCTTAATGCTGGAAATCTGAGGTCATTTGAAGCATTGTTTAAAGCATTGTCCTTCAGATTTGCTTCTTGTATTTACAGGTATGAGAAGGCAACGGCAGAACTGAAGGCTGCACGAGACCAGTTGCTGTTGTGTAGCAACAAAGATCTTGACGTTCAGAGGTGTCGTGGCAACCTTGAGCAGGTCATCAAGGATATGAACACTGCTGTCGCAAAGTCCAACCAGGAGAACAAGGTTCTAGTAGATCGACTGAACAAAGACGTAAGTTGAATCAAATCATTCAGTTTCTCGAAGGTGTTCTGGATTGATATAGGACATTACTATGTCAATGCTGATTTAAGCTCGATAGTCTACCCAGATTGAATGATTCTTAGCCTTTATGGAGGAGTAGATTTATGTAATATTGGCCTATGTAGCTTTGGTAACTGAAAATGATTAATGTTAATCATGATGATTTTCATAGTAATCATGATAAAAATAGTTTGTGAGAATGCAACTTGATTTAATACTGTAAACAAAGAGGCATTGATACATGCATGCGTTTATAGCAGTTCCAGTGCACAGCTTACTACTGTTTTATGCACTGTTTTACACTGGATTGCCAGGATTGCTAAATTTTAAGATTTACAGTTTTTTGCTCAGTTGTATATTCTTTTCCTCACATACTTGGATTTTATTAGGTATACGAGCTAAGTTGCCAGTTACAGAAGACATCATGTGACTTGCAATACGCTCAGCATCGGTTGGCTGAGGCAGAGAAAGAAAAGGTGCAGCTGAAGGCTGAGATCCAGGCTGCAGAAGGACTGCTGTTGCGGCAGGAGTCGAATCGGAAAGGACCGGGTGAAATGGATCCAGAAAAACTGATGGAGGGAATCAAGAAAATGAATGTCCAGCTTGACCTAACAAACCAGAGATGTCAGAATTATGAAGCCAAAATGAAGGCAATGGAAGGCAAGTAGCCTCTGTGACCAGTTGTCTGTGTATCTGGCTGTTATTGATGTATGTTTGTATGTGGTTAGGGATATTTATGGGGCTTTCTAAGAACTTGTATCTGACAATATCAGTGGCCACTTGGTTCTAGTACAGCGTGCAAATCAGGCAAATGTTGTGGAGTTGATGTTTACAGAGATTTAGCAAGATGTGCAAACAAATGCCATTTTGTGTAACTTTTATCACTTTCTAAGGCTAGTTTTAATGCATTAGCTTCTTTATGCTAATACAAAACAATGGACTGTTTTAAGGAGTTTGAGAGGTGTGATGCCAGTGAATTTCCTGAGAATGTTACTGGTGGTAAAAGTTTCCTTAAAGCTTTCAGATTCCTGACTGTAACTGTAAGTTCCCTTAAAGTGTTATGAGTTTTCTGCAAGTGGTATTAGTTTCCTTAAATGGCACGTAAATTTTGAAAATGCTTTGACATCTTACATTGTAGTATTTGAATTCTCGAGGATGTGACATTTTTGATGTTGTTTGTTTCGTTTGCTTAGTTGCTGCACAGAAGTTTGAGGCTGTGCAGATGGAACGTAACAGTCTGCAATTCCAGTTGCGTGAGGCACAACAACAGTTTCAGCAGACGCGAGAGGAAATGGTACGCCTTCAACAGGCACGCAGTAATTCATACACAGAAACAGCACAGATGGGACTTCATGTTGCCAACCTGGAAAACAAGCTGCAGAACGTAAGTCAGATACTCTTCAGATGTGGAGTCTAGTTTGTCACTAGGTACACTGGTGTTAATGACTTTTCTAGGCACATTTTGCTTTTTTGGTAAAATCTTTAAAGCAAACAGTCATGAAAGGTGTTGTGAGTTTAAACTGCTTCAGGACACCAGTACAGACCTTTGTACAACATGAGATGTTTGAACAACATCAAGTGCATATATATTATGGTTTTGAAGTCTACAGTTAGTCCAAATATAAATATTTATTGGGGGCTGAAGAAGGAATACAGAACTACCATTTTCTTCAGGAGTCATGTTGGCATAGCGCAGGTTAGTCTGTGTTTGCGTCTTGGCTTTTGACATTGTGGTGGCTTAATTTTGTCATTCTAAGTGATGTCATTGCTTTTCTGGGTGGTTTGAAATTGTCATTCCAGGTGGTATGATTTTTGTAATCATGGTCATAACTTGCTGTGGTTGGTATTTACCTGTCTAAATGCAAACCGGAAACTTGATTAGTTTTAATTTTGTCTGGTACATGTTTTTGTTGTGAACAGCTGACACGTCAGAAGGAAGCTTTGCAGATGGAACTAGAAACAGAAAGAAAGGAAAAACTTGAAGCAGCTGGAAACCTAGAGAAGTTGACGTTGGACGAGTGTCAGAGAGAGAACGAGCTCTCAGAAATTAAGCAGCAGCTTGTTACGGTTTGTTCTCTTTGACGTTCTTAATTTAGCCTTCTGTATAAACTAAGCCTGTTTTCAGCCAGCAGCAGGATTTGATCAAAGTTCAGCATTCTTTCAGCCAGATCTTGACTGCATGGTTGTCTGCATGCCTTGAAAACTGCATTCGAATGACTTTTTTGTGCAGTGAAATGTGATTTTGGAATGTGATTTTTCTTGGAAGTGACCAATTTTCAAATATGTAGGGGTACAATGTGTAATATTAACATAAATAATCTTTATCAGCCAGACTTTTGGGGTGGACTTCTGCTAAATATTACATAGAGAACTTTGGTGTTTGATTTTTCTGATGTTGGAATTGTTAATATGCAAAAGGCTAGATGTTTGTAATTAATATAGGACTTGCTCCTAACTGCAAATATGTGTTTTGAACTGAAAATATATATATTTTTATTCTGTTTTTTTCCTGCAGCTGACAAGTCAGAAGGAGGCAATGCAGGGTGATTTAGAAGCCAAAGAAGAGGAAAGGTTTGCCACAGGAACCGAATGGGAGCGACTTTCAAATGAGTGCCAACAGAAGGAGAATGAACTGCTTGCCTTAAAACAACAATTATCTTTGGTATTTTATCTTCTGTTTTACTTAGCTTTTATTTTATTATTCACAGCTGTGACATTATGTTAACCAAGGTGGTGTCTTGATATTTTGTTAATTTTAAGTCCCTTATTTGTTGAAAATGTTGATTGTCATGTTATGTTATTTACTGAAGTTTGTTTTACAGGAAATAGTTTCGTAATTAAAATGTTTTTGCCATTTTGGTTTGATTTAAGTTTTATTTTTCTTGTCAACAGCTGATGAGTCAGAAAGATGAACTGCAGAGTCAGCTGGAGCCTCTAGAGCAAGAGAGATCAAGCAGAACAGCTGATGTGGAGAAGCTTTCCAATCAGCTCCAAGAAAAAGACAACGAACTCTCCTCCATCAAACAGCAACTGACTACGGTAATAATATATATATATGTATGTATGTATGTATATATGTATATATACAGTTTATGATTATTGACTGGGGTTTAATTTGAAGTGACCATCAATTGATGTGCTGTGCTTTCTGACAACAGCGCTATAGAAGTCATTAGATTAGATTAAATTAGATACAGCATCCTACCTAGTTTTTCTTTGTGTTAAAACCAGCTAATTGTCTGGCATGCCTTCAAACCACTAGGAGGATCTCTAACCCCATTCAGTGGATGGTGTTGTGTGATGCCTATCTGTGATTCACGTTATGCTTTCATAGGGTACATCTCATGCATTTTGCTTTCTTTGTTTTCAGAAAAATTTCTAAATATTTTTGTAATTGGTAGATTTATGCTGAGATTTGGAAGAACCTTAAGTTTTGGTGCTGCTGCTTTATTTTTGTTTGCTGGGATATTTGTGATGTCCTAAAAGACAAATCTTGGTGCTTGAAGTGGAAATTTTAAGGTCAGAGACCTTTCCTGTTTCCAGTTTTGATGAACTACAGTCTACAGAACAGGGAGGGTGATGTTCCAACTCTTAAACTGTAGCAATTAATAGTTTGCTGATATGAAATGAATAGTTTTTCTTTTATGCTGCATACAGCTGACTTGTCAAAGGGACATGCTGCAAGTCCAACTGGATGCTCAAGAAAAAGAGAAATTGGCTGCCTTTGCAGAGCTGGGGAGAATTTCCTCAGAGCATCAACAGAAACAGGCAGAACTCAGTGCTGTGAAAGAAGAGCTTGCTGTGGTAAATTTTGTTGGTTCTGACACTAGTGAAAAACCAGTTTTAGCAATTTCTACCCAGAAGGCATGTATTCTTTCCATCATGACCATATTTTCTTCATCGTATACAATCCTTTAAGAAAATTTAGATTACCGTTATATGTTTGTTTATTTATAGATTTTAATTATTTGTCATTTAGTACAGCCCATAAATCTTATGACATGTCCAAAACCATTTGGTAGGCATTTGAAGGTTGAATGTAGACTTTATTTTTGTCAGTCGCTGTTGGTTTTATGCTTATGAGAAATGGTTCATTTGTCTGCTGGAAAAATCTAATTTTATTTGACAACTGATGCAAAAATTGCGACTCTTGAGCATGTCCACTGAAGAATGCTTGCATATTGAAGAAGAAGCTTATGCTGCAATGTTGGATGGGTGACAGGTGTTAGGCTGATTGATGTTTTATGTCATCTTATTGCAAAACTTTTATGTTAAACAGCTGACAAGTGAGAAGGTTGCTTTGGAGACGGAACGAGATGGTCAGAAGAAAGATCAGTTGGCCACATTGGCAGAAGTCGAGAGGGTCATGCAGGAACGTCAACAGCAGGAGACTGTGCTGGCTTCCTTCAAGGACCAACTGAAGAAGGTAATTATATTCTGTGTCCTTTTGGCATGTGATAGTGCAATGCAGGAGTGACTTCCGACTCTGAATTTTAATTGTAATTGCAAATTTATGTAGCGCCACTACATGAAAATTCTCAGGGTTCTCCAGAACTGACAAGAAAAAACGATAATGGAACAGAATGGTTTTCAAATTCTTACAAACAAGAGCTAACGATAGGCCAAGATTCTCATGTTGTAGGTTGCTGGGCAACCTATTTCCAGTAAGATGTAATCTAGTCTAATATAATGACTTCTATAGCGCCGTTTTCATAATAACCAAGACATCAACTGATGGTTGCTTTGAGTTAAATCAGTGAAAATTATAATCCACTGAAGAAGCCAAGTCAAATTCTGATAGGTTAGAGATTTCATATGAAGGATGTAATGATTGCAACGAATTCTAAGACTTGGCTGATGAGTTTCTAAGATTTATCAGAAATGATCCATGGCATCACAGTTTGGAAATGAGGCTCTTTAAAATACCTGTATTAGATATTTAAAGTAAATAAATTGTGTGACTAGGTGTTTACAATGCCTGAGGTAAAATATTTTTCAGATTTTCCTATTCTTTTATTCTGTTTCTTTATTTTTATAGCTAGAGGAGCTGATGAAGAAAGAATCTGGTGGAGAGTTACAAAAGAAAAATTCTGAATCAGATAAAGCCATGGAACGTAAGACTGATGAGATGCGTGAAGAGGAAAGATTGCGGTGGACTGCAGTCCTCGAAGGAAAGATTGAAGAAGTGAAGAAAGATGCAGAAGAGAAGAGGCGTGAGGAGATACTGAACATTCAGCAGCAGGCTATGGAAAAATTGAAGGAAATCACGGATAATATAGAAGCAGAAAAACGACAGAGCATAGAAGATCTTCAGAAGCAGCACGCAAAAGAAGTGTGTGAACTGGAACAAAGGTTGAGCGAACACTTTAATAGGCTGGAGGAAAAGTATCAGATGGACGCAACGAACATGAAAGCAGAAAACGAGAAACTGAAGCTTGTCGTGAAAGGTCATGAAGAAGATGTGGAGGAGCTACGTCATAGGTTTGAACAGGACCTACGGGAGAAAGAATCAGAACTATCTGACATGGAGGTTATCCTGACCAAGAAAGAATCAGAGATCGGAGAATTGGAGCAGCAGCTGAAGGAACTCGGTCAAGAAATGGACAGATCAAGGCGACAGCGTAACCAGTCTTGGCCGAATGACACAGTCTGTACGAAACTGCAGGAGCAGATGGATGATTTGAAGGCAGAACAGGTGGCTGCCAGGGCAAAAGAACTTGAGAAGGCTCATGCAGACCAAGTGGAGAATCTCCAAAGACAGCACCAGGACCAGATGGCCAGGGTATCAGCTGAGCATCAGTCACAGCTGCATGAGTGTGAGTTGCAGCACAGTGAGGCGGTTGAAGAGGCTGTGAAAAGGACTGAGTTGGAGATGAATAAGCGCATCAGAGATATTGAGGAATTCTATTCGGAGGAGCTAAGGAAGACGGAAGTCTCGATAGCTGTGCTGAGAGAGGAATCGCAGAAGCTGAGCAAGTGGGAATACGAGTTGGCAGAGAAAACTACTCACATTTCACAGCTGCAGGAAATGCTGAATTCGATGGAGCAAAAGCATCAAGGGCCATGTGAAGCTCTGGCCAGGATTGAAGCCGAACGCAATTTGGCTGTCGATGAAAAGGAACATACAATTTCTGAGCTTGTGAATGCGAACAGTAAGCTGCAGAAAAATGTGGGATGTCTGACGGAACAAGTGGAGCTGCTGGAGCAAGAGCTGACATCTGGCGAGAACGAGTACAAATGCAGCCTGGCTAAATTTGAAGCACAGGTTGCAGAACTCCAACAGTTGCTGGCAGAGAAGGACGACAGAGTGCACCTTTTCAAAACGGAAGTGGAACGGCTTAAAAGCCGCTTGTCTTCCGTCGATGGTGAACTGAAAGAAAAGGTTGAGACTCTTGACAAGAAAATGGCTGAACTGAGAGAGCAGAGGGCTGAGATTGCCAGTCTGAATAAGACTTCCAGTGAGCAGATTGAGCAGCTAGCCAAGTTGAAGAAGTGCATAAACGAACTGCATCTTGAAGCCTCAAGCAACCAGGACCTTGCGGTTGAGTGCAAGAACCTAAGAGCAGATAAAAACGAGCTAAGTGCAACGGTGCAGCTGGTGCAGAAAAAGGAGTCTGAGTTAAATGTTCAGCTTGCGGTTGCAGCTGATGAGCTTACCAGAACAAAGCAGCAATTCACGGATGAGGTGAACAGTCTTAAGCTTCAGCTGATGGAGATGGAACACAAAAAGCATGAGCTAGAATCGATCATAGAAAAGCTTGAGACTGAAAAGAAGAAGGACAAATCAGAGATTGAAGACCTTGAGAAATACAGTGGTGAGTTGTTTAAGGAACTTGACGAGTTAAAAGAGTTCATATGCGATGAGCAGCTGAAACAAAGACAGGAAAAGAACCGAGCAGCGGCTGAATCTGATGCTCCTAGGCTCCGAAAGGAGAGGAATGAACTGCGCGTTAAGGTCCAATGTCTAGAGTCTCAGGTGCGTGGTATGAATGTCGAATTGGCGACTGCTAGACAAGAGTATGAAGCGATCAAGCTGAAGATGAAAGAGGAGATTGAACGACTGCAACAGGAGAGGGATGGCAGCATGGAAGAAGAGCTGAAAGAAAAGAAGATTGAAGTGGCCCGGCTGAAACTCAAACTTAACGAACTTGAGACAAACTTTGTTGCAGTTACAGACCCCCTCAAAGCAAAGCTGAAAAGTCAGGCACTTGAAATTATGCGACTCGAAAGCGACACAAAAAAACTCAAAGATGAAATGAAGAAGTTGAAAACTGCCTTGACGGAAAGATCCACGGCAACAACTCCAGCAGCGGTTAAGTCAGAAGTCCCAGCTGCGGGAAGGTCAAACGATCCTGAGAGAATGAGCGTCGGAACTGTGTCAGGCGGGGGAATTATCTCCGACTTCAATTACTACTGGATGAAGGCCGAGAACGAGTCGATGAAGCGGAACAGTGACAATCTTCAGGCTCAGCTGTCATCGCTCAAGAGCAAGCTTGAGATATTGAAGAAGGAAAACACAGATCTGCATCATGTTGTGGTTGAACAGGACAAAAAGCTGGCCAAGTACCGAGAGCAGTTTGCTGGCAATCCTGGCGACGTCCAGCGAACAGCAATTACCACTGTTAATAGTCCGGAACTTACTCCAAAGTCTTGTACAGACAATCAGACTGGCACCGGGGCAATTGACGTCCAGAAATGGATCCTTGGTGATTCAAATCCATATGACGCATCATTAGTTATCAAGCCAGAAGATGCAGAAAACTGCAAAGCTCAGTGAACATTGAGTTCCATTCCAACTGAACTGTGAAGGGCTTCATAACGAAAGATTTCTCCTGACACTGTGTCGTTTTAATGTCATTCTCCTTAAGTTTAAGTTATTGTAATTAAGGTGCCAGAAAGCGCAGAAAACTGTGCTCAGCGGAGTTAGGTTGCATCACAACCCAAACTGTGAAAGGGTGTCTATGAAAGATTTTGCCGAAATGAGGTGATTTTATGTCGGTCACAATCAGTTCAAGTTATTTTCATTAGAAGAAACTTAGTTGAGCTAATTTAAGGCTGCAGTTTGAGAATATCTGCTTGCCACAACTAGATGGGTTTTAACATAATTTTGGCATGACTTATGCGTCTGGTTAAGTTTCATTGCACGTATCTGAAGACTTCTTTTCTGCCTAGCACAGAATAATGGGGAGAAAAGAGAAAATGGTGATAAAGTTCAGGTTATTTTGTATCCAGTTTGACTGCAGTCTTTATCAAGCTTGTAATTGTAACTGACGCTATGTTCACTGCTGCTTGCTTAACTGCTTACTGCAAGAGATTAATGTTTAATTTAGGCTTACTTACTGTAAGTTAATGTGTATGTATTTGCACATTTTTGGCTTTTGAAGTGCAAAGGATCAACGCCATGTTCATAGCCAGAATAGTTCAATAATTTTATCAGTTGTGGACTGAATGAGAAACGTGGAGAAACAGTGGACTGACTGCCAGCTGTACGATTTACTTTCTGAATGCAGAGCCTGGACACTCAGTTTTATTATTAAAAGTTTCTGCACTTTGAGCTTTGGCTGTTAGTGTTGTGACGAAACTTGACGAAATTTTTTAAAGTTGTGTGTGTAGGTATTGAAATATATGAATTAACCTAAAATTTCGGTAGCTTTTTCATTGAAAACTCTCAGAAATGTTTGATCTTGGTGTGCTTTTCAGTGGGAGGAGATGATACCAACAGTTAGGGTTCAGTGGGTAAATCACAACAGTTGGGATTTATTGATCAATTCACAAAGGTTAAGACTAATTTATTGATAAATTTGCAGCCATCAGGATTGGTTTATTGATCAGTATAATAAGATGGATTGAGCAATTAAACTGACAGACCGATTTTTTGTGAACAGACGTTGCCGCCCTAGGCGCGTACTAGAGCATGAATGCTTAGTCAAAGCCACCTGCACCATGAGATCAGAACGAACTATTAACTTCTACCAGTGGCATGACTTTCATGGTAATCGACATCAAACTGCGGGTGAAATGACTTGTGTACGTGGTTTTAATCCCAGTAAATGATTGTCAGAGTGAACGGGCTACAATATGAATTACAGCTGGCTGAACTTCTGCTGGGTGCATGTGACCAACGACCTCACATCGACCCGTCCGACTTCTGTTATAGGCCTTGGACGTAAATTTTTCTATAGCAGCCGTATGGCCTCAACCCTGCTTATTATTCAATGAATTTATCGGTTGAGATCCTTCACCACCGCTGCCCGTTTGAATGGGCGCCAGGTCCCAATGCACGGACCGTAATTGTCCGAGATTCAAATCTCTGAAATATAGCCATTGTGTATGCGAACCGACGTCATCACGCACAGAGGCGCCTGGACGTACCCTTTAGCCTATGAGCCAACGAGGCCAATAGTCAGTTCTTGATTTAAGGTCTTCGTAGACAGCATTCATTCTGTTCTAAACTGACGGGGCTATCGAATGTACAGGCCTGGACTTATCATAATCTCTTTCTATAGCAAAGGCTTTGGTTATAGTAGAATATACAGGCACAACCTGCTAAGTCTAGACGGAACGGCTGTACAATAGTCGTACGCACTCTGACCTATATGATATAGGCGGATGATTGATGCATCGTGTGTCTATGCGGACGAGGGCACTGAGGGGTGCAAAGTAGTTCATTTCATGCTGGCGTCTTTTGTAGTTACCAACCCCATCTGTATAGCTTATAAACCTTATACGCGAACACGCGCGCGCGAAGTTGTGTTGAAGTTGTATGAAATGCACGCATGTGATGTAATTTAGTTCACGCAACAGCCAAGCAAACTGACTGCATGTGTGTATATATAATAATAATATATATATATATATAGTCTTTGAGAGCTATGTTGTATTGCCTAGGACATAACTGTGTGTGTGTGTGTGTGTGTGTGTGTGTGTGTGTGTGTGTGTGTGTGTGTGTGTGTGTGTGTGTGTGTGTGTGTGTGTGTGTGTGTGTGTGTGTGTGTGTGTGTGTGTGTGTGTGTGTGTGTGTGTGTGTGTGTGTGTGTGTGTGTACTCAATAGCGCAGGACTTGGCTGGCAATAATTGCCAGCCGTGTATGTCTCTGTAGGCCTATATTAGCTGAAACGTTGACGCTGCTCCTCGCCTGAGGTTCTCCTTCCGTTTCATGCTAACTATCTGAATCTAAGAGTAGGCACAGGCTTGCAGTTTTTATCCAGGTCGTAACAAATTAGGCCTACTAAAAATCGAATGGTTTTAGGCCTGTGCTGTTAAAATTCTGTTGTTTGCTAATTGTTCTGCAGATCAGTAATCAACGGCTACAGAGAATCGACAGGTAGGCTTAAGTTTACAGGCTTGTAGTAATTGTATTTTGACGGTGTCTAATGCACAAGGCATCAGCCAATGGCGCAATAAAATCAAGCCGCAGTTAGGTCAATATCCAGAAAGTCAATGCAATGAAACAGAGAGGCAGCTTATGGTGAAAAAGGTAAGTCTTAAGGTGAGTCTGAAAGGACTCCAGATACTAAACAGAATGAACAGATGCAGGAAGAGTTCCAAAATTTAGGTCCATCAACCGAAAGATCTCATACATCAAGAGCAGTTCTAGTTTTGGCACAACCAGAGAAGACCTGGTTAAATAATGATAGGTTTGAAGAACGAGTACTCATTTTATGTGCTGTGCATGACCAGAGTAATGTTTTATAAACTCTAAACCCCTATTTGAATAAAACTCCTTTGCCGAACAGAAAGTCAGTCCCAAGATTTAAGCACAGGGGTTATATGCTCATATTTAAACTTACAAGTTATGACTCTAGCTAAAGAATTATAAACTCGAGAATGCCTGCGCGTTTTGCAACTTGATGCCGGTAAGAAGCGAGTTACAGTAATCAACAGGACTGGAGACGAATGCGTTTGCTGGAGATATCCTTGAGTACAGGGGGGGGGGGGGGGACATCGTAATCGTAAATTTGAGATATCTACAGTGCCCAAGAAAGCTGAGTTGCCAGAATCAGCTTATTCACAGGCGCTCAGTCAAAACAAAATCGATAGGCAGGTAAGGTCAGGTTCGGTTCCAGGTGAAGACCCAAAGGTCAGAAGGCTACGGTGGATGGTTTTAAATTTGGAGCGACAAGATAGATAAGGGGAAGAGGGAGGAAAGGGTTTGTGAAAGAAGAGTTTACAGATTTTTCTTTTGAGTAAAAGACCTAGAGACTGCAAGGGGTGAAGGGTTGGTGAGTTCGTAGGATGGGTAAGATAATTGTCGTAATCCTGGCTGGAGTTTATTCCAGGCTATGGAGGATTTCCATGTTTTAAGGATGAGGTCTCAGAAGGGCGGAGAAGTTTTAAGGCGGAAGAGGAGCGGGTTGAACGGAGCGGTTGGAGTGTAAGTAAGCTAGTATAGTAAGCATACAAGTAAGTAAATAGGTAATGCATTTTGCATTTTTAACACGCCATATATCCATCAGCTTAGCGAGGAATTGTAATCGTAATCGTATTTTCGAGATTCCTACAGCGCCCAACGAAAGCCACGTCTCGGGGACCAGCTTACAGTATTAGGCGTGGGTGAGTCACAACGGTCAGACAAAAACAGCAAGACGGTACAAATAGATCTTAAGCTGCTTTAGGAGTATTTCTAGCGAGATATTATTGTTCTTAGTAATATAAACAAGGAGTCAGTCATACACGGGGACCTTAAATGGCGTGGCGCTCATTCGAACGGGCAGCGGAGGTGAAGGATCTCACCTGATAAATTCACTTAAATTCAATGACTATTCCAGATACTTGACGGAGATAATTGAGCCTCTTGATGTACCTAGTACCAGAACAGTGTTAGGTTTCTAAAGCCTTCTCGTTGCTGGTCCACTGCTTTGGAAATCTTTGCCAAGTTCGTTCTGTCAGTTTTGTGATGTCATTCAGTTCTAAACGTAAGACTTGTCTGTTTCGATTTGCTTGCCCACCGTATACCCTAACTTCTGGTTTCTCTGACCTATCGACCTGGCTTCTTTAAATGATTATGAGTTTGATTACAATTTCAATAGAGGCGACCATAGTTTGATGCCTTGGGCATTATTTTAACGACGCTGTATAAGTCATTAGATTAGATTAGATAGGAGGGTTGAAAGGATTGGAGTGTGTCGTTGGTAAGTGAAAGGATTTTTTATTCAATTTGTTCAGGCATTTGAAGCCAGTGAAGTGATTTCAGAACAGGAGTGATGTGATGGTATTAGGGGTTTTGGCGACGGCACGAGCTAGAGCATTCTTAATAGCTTGGAGGCGGTTTATTTGGATCGTATATATTTTCAGAAAAAATGAATTGCAGTAGTCGAGTTTTGCATGGACTGTGGATGTGGCGATGGTATTGACATAACGCCTAATTCTGTGTATGCACTCTTTTTCCCCAGGATAATTATCAAGATGGCTACCACGAATGGAAACAACATTCCGAGATCTCATTTGCTAGAACTGGTTGAATGCAGCATATGTACTGAGACATTCACGGACCCCCGAGTATTACCATGTCAACATACATTCTGTCTTCAGTGCCTGGAGAACACAGCACGGCAAAGGTCTGGTTCAATGCTTTGCCCTCTCTGCAGACGCCAGTTCTCGATTTCACGCGAAGGACTGGCAGGACTGCCGCGAGACTTCAAAGTGCAAGCTTTGATCGATCTCTACAATTCCGTTCCTCCGGATACCCCCGACTCAAACGACACTTGCCGTCTCCATCCGACGAAGACCCTCGACGTCTATTGTCTCGACTGCAAGAACATGACTTGCTCTTCTTGTCGTACACGAAGCCACAGTTGGCACAAAACGTCCGAATTCAGCCAAGTAGCAGAAGACATGAAAGGCCGAATTGCTAAGGAGGTCGTTCAACTGGAGACCTGGTCTACAGAAGCAGCAGTGAAGCGAATGCAGCTGACGGAAAAGCTGGTCTTGTTCATCACTGAAGTGGAGAGTACTGAACGAGAGATCATCAAACGCAGCAGTGAGCTCATTCAGCGGATCGAAAGTCATCGACATAAGTTGCTCGTCGAAATCGGTATTGCGAAAAAGAAAAGGCTGGAGGAACTCGATAAAGCTGTAAAGGAATCCGAGGAACACGGTGTGATGCTTGAAAGCCTCAAATCTTTCTACAATAACATCAAATCTAGCGGATCGCCAATGGACATATGCAAGGCGGTGAATGCGTTGCCGCTCAAGGTACGCGAACTACAGAAGCAACAGGTGGTTCAGACTGAACGTCGTATTCCAGCAGCAAACATCTTCTTCTGGGAATCCGGTCTGGATGAGTTTTACAAGGTCAAGAATGTTGTTGGCGAAATTCAAGGTCAGGACTTTATATATATATATATATATATATATATATATATATATATATATATATATATATATATATATATATATATATATATATATATATATATATATATATATATATATATATATATATATATATATATATATATAATATATTCATTCAGGATTATATATATGCAGTTATAAACCTGAATCAGTTCGTGGATGCATGGTGTTATTATCATGTGCAGTTATTTTAAGGAGTATAGAGCCGGGTTACTCATCGGATAGTGGACCGTCGTGGTACACCATCTGGTGTATGTACTTACAGCCGAATGCCCTTTCAGGGTCGTAAAATAAATAAAAGCAAGTTGGGAGTTTGAACAAGGTGTTCTGTCGCTGTAGTACCCTATAGTGCACGTGAAATTTGACAATGCTCTGTTCCATTGGCTCAGAAGTGCTGTTTGAAAGTGTCAGTTGATTACTGCTGTCGTGTTTGCGCCCCTGCCTTTTGATCTCGTCACCTCGAATAATATAATATTGAGTTTCTTCAGAGACTTATAGACAACTGTGTTACCTTTCTTACCTTTGATAATAATAACAACAACAATGACAACAATCCAATAACTTATACAGCGCCACTGTAATAGTGCTCAACACATCAGTTGATGGTCGTTGCTAGGCAAAATCGTTGTGCAAGCCTAATTTTATGGTGAGTTCGGTCGAAAAGCCGAAAGGGAATCCAGAAGACACAGAGACAGCCTAAGGCATTTTTACCTAAACAAATGATCTAAAGGCTAAAGGCACATAGCACAAGCTTGTCTAGTTTGTGATATCATGAAATCTTGATTATTTAAGACTTCTGTACAAAGTTTAACAGCGCTTCGATAGACTCTTACTGTGGCGCTGTGCACCCTTCTTGCCAATAAGAATTTACAATTGAAATCTCAACTGGTGTGTCATTGTTTTTATGTTGACCTATTTCAGTTGCCAGTAATGTAAATTTGGACGAATCTACGAGGTTGACGATGCCTAGCAGCGTCAGTGGATTGGTTGCAACTGACGGCAACATCTTCGTCTTATGTCGGGAGCCGAAATCACTTTGCATCTACAGAGACGAGAGTCCATATGTTCTTGAAAAGCAGCTGGGCATCATCGAGATCCGAGACCCGTGGGACATGGCGGCCAGCCCTCCATCCAACTGTCTCTACATCACGGACCAGTTCAGCGAGTGCGTCTGGAAGATCAACGCTCCGACGGACATCCGGAGTTCCGGGTGGCTAAGCCGCGTCGTTGGCGAGCGGGTGACCAGGTGGTGGACTGGGAAGGACAGTCAGATCACCCGATGGTTGACGGGCATCAGTTACCCTTACACAATATCTGTGTCCAGAGACGGGTTGCGTATACTGATGGTAAGACAGGGCCAACCATGCTGTGTGGAAATATATGGACAAGACGGCACAAAGATACAGCGTCTGATGTTGGCGTCTGATGTAGAGAACGTTCGTCACGCGGTGGAGACAGCGAACGGAAACCTGGTCATTGGTCTCAAGTGGAAGTCGACCGGAAAGTGGGGCGTTTGCGAAGTGAACAGAGACGGACAGATCCTGCGTCGATTCGTGGCGAAGAACAGTCGGCAACAAGCGCTAGATGAACCGCTCCATCTGGCGGTAGATTCCGACCATCAGGTGTTTGTCGCCGATTATCGGAACCACAGAGTGATCCACTTTGATTCAGACCTCAACTGGATTCGGATCATGCTCACGAAAGACAAGGACGCTATTCAGGAGCCGTCCAGACTCTGCTGTGACCAAGATAAGAAACGACTCTTGGTTGGACAAACTGAAGGAAAGCTCGGATTATATAGTATCAGCTGCAAGTAGCCACTTGCCTTGTTTGGGGTAGTGCTAGTCCCAAGCCTGGATAAAGGAGGAGGGCGACGGCAACGGCCTTTGATGCCATAAGCTGTCGTTAAACTGCGGAACTACTAGCCAGACACCAATTCAACGAGTTTGGACAGGCTTGCCATGGAGGCTATAACGCTGTGTCTTCCAACGCAAAGTCAGCACAGACATCTAGAATAATTATATCCAGTCTATTTCCGTTGCTGGACATAAATTTTGTAACTCTCTCCTCGCATCTATCTGTTCCGTCGCTTATGCGATTTCGCTCTCAACTTAAGACTTAAACCTCTTCTAGCTGGCTTATCCAACGGAGGCTGTCTCAGTGGACTGACCTTTACTGGCTTTTGACCTGAGTGCGGCTGAGTTTTTGTTTGGCATCAGTTGGTTTCGGTTTTGTTCGCCATCATTTGACGCTTTGTGCATTAGACACCGGTGCTAAAGACTTTGCTAATTAATAATTAATAAAAGTATTCTTTCGCATCAGATAAAAGCAATATTCTTGCGACCAAGATCTTAAAAGATTATAGATCCCAGTTTAGGGATCCCATGTATTTTAATGGCCAGCGGCCTTTCGGGAAATTGCCATATAAGGGATCCCTCATAATTATCTCCCGTTACATGGTCCACCAGCCGCTTTGGACTGGAAAGGACAGACAAAACCATCAGATTGTTGGCAGGTATCACCTAGCCACAGCTGCCCATATTTGCTTTAATTGTGCCTCTGTACTGTAGCCTGTTGTTAAGAGTGTGGCCTGTAGCTTGAGAATTTCGATCGATTCAAAACGTGCTTGCACTTGTGCAACAGCTTTGATAAGAACGATCGATGATCTTGCTGTATCTGCCGATGCAAATAATCAGTAGGAAAAAGAATCAATGAGAACCATATTAAAGTTGCATTATATTATAATATATATGCCTATAGCTAACGCTGTAGTTGCGAATACGACCAAATCAATGCAAACGCAGCTTTTACATTGCTGTTTAATTTTGTTAAAAGATAAAAGGTAAAGGCAAGACTTGTCTACATGTCTCCACAAAAACTTCGTGACATTGTGGTTCTTGAGGTAAAAACTCGACCACAGCAGTACGACAACAGGGTCTTTTTAAAGATCTGCTTAGCATCAGAAGTAACGGCGTATTACAGGTTAATAATTGTGAAGAAGTAAAATAAACCTTTGCATAAGTCTTTTTATCAGTGGCAGTTAGATATTTGCATATTAGATTAGTTGATATAGGGGAGAGTGCTCTAAGATGCCCAGGGTGAATAAGACGCTCACCCCCTTTAAAACGTAACTGAAGACAGAATTTCGTGTTCTAGTTGTGTCTTTGCATGTAGTGACATCTTACGATCCTTCAGTTGCAACGGCATTAAAATATTTTAGATATTGGCGTGGTTACGTGATTTTTTAAATTTTGACTACTTTTCCGTACGTACGCACGTAAGAATTTGCATATTTTTCTCTGTAACCTTATGCACCACGTAGGTGTGAATTTTCAGGTTGATACTAGGCTAAGTTATGATTGTTTTAATGGTTTTATCAAACTTTTAAAATCGAGCTAGTTAACCAAAAATGGCGTCAATAGAGTAGGACTAGCAGATTTACAAGATGCCCATGGGCGTCTTGAATACATTGGAGGCATAGAGATTGCAAGATGCCCATGGGCATACTGAATACCCTGGGCATCTTAGAGCATCACTCTTGTATCATGAGTTTAAAGAGGCAGTCGTGGTTGGAGGTGCAGCTAGAAAAATGTTAATGATTTAATAGTAGGAACAGTTACAGGTTTATAGCGCCGTATAAATTCCAAGTCGTTAGAATGGTGTTTTCTAGTGATAGGCCTATAGCTGCAGCAGTGATAAATGTTGATTACTTTTAATGGCTATAAACTAGTTGTGTTTGTGAATGTGGTGTGTTTCTCTGCGTATTAGATTATTTTTATAGGAGTTTGTTAAAATGGTTTATGAGAGAAAGACAACCAGTGGAAGGTATGGTTTTCGATGCTTCAGCTAGCCGTGGAAAAAGTACGAAGAGGAGAAATGAGTAGGCCTAAACGAAAAACAGACAGTGTATGATGTGCCTCGCAAAACCATTTCAAGGCATCTGCACGAAAAAATGCAGAAGTCAGGGAATTTGGGACGATTTGAAACTGTTTTGGGAAAACAGCATAAAGCTCTGGTGCAGCACGCGATTAAGCCTCAGTAGCTCACGACTATCTGCCATGATGCCTTCTTCGACTGACCAAGAATCGGTGCCAGCCATGATGCTTCCTTTGACTGACAAAGAATCGGTACCAGGGAAGTTGTCAGTGGTCAGCAATTTTATTGAATCTTTTTCACCATTGCCAAAAACAAAACAAGAGAACGGAAAAGGAAGTCTGAGACGACTGAGGTCTTTATCAGTTCACGATTTAATAAGAAGGTATTAGAAAAGATAGGAAAGACAAAGAAGAAGATAGTGCTAACCAAATACTGTGGCACATTGCAGGTCACTGATTCTTCAGCAACTGGTGCAGTAAAAACCAAAATGAAGGAACTAAAGAAGAGACAGAAACTTACATGCAGACAAGACAAAACAGGACAGAAAAAAGCAAGAATTAGTGTCCAGGAACCTCAGTCAAAAAAGAAAGCTAAAAACAAACCCAAGTTGGACTGTGAAGGAGATGAAAAATGTCTTATGTGTAATGAATGCTTTAGAGACAGTGCTGCTATAGGGAGAAATGGATGAAATGCAGTATGCTTAATAGTTGGTATCATGAAGAGTGTACAGGGGAGACATCAAAAGGATTCAAGTGCGACTTTTGTCGTTAGTTATATTTGACAGTTCAAATCAACAATAACATCTTACGACATAAGTTTAACATTTATTTATATTTGCTCTTCATGTTCATGTTTGCTTAATATCAGTAGTTGAATAATCCTTTCGTATATGGTTATGCTTTTTCAGTTTATATAAATTTTACTGCATTAGCCAGCAAAGATGAGGGATTTCCACATCATTCATTTATAATCAATTTCCATTATTCCAAGATGCCCATCCCATGGGCTTCTTGCAGCATGGGGTTCCTAAGATGCCCAGTTTGAGACTATGTACTTTTTTAAATTTTAAAAAATTATCTTATTGAATAAACTATTGTCCTTGCCCTAGTAGCATAACGAATGTCCAGTCTTTGTATTGGGTACAGATTTGTCCTTCTCATGCCATAAACACAGAAGAAATATGCAGTCTTCCTTAGCGTGGGCATCTTGGAGCACTCTCCCCTAAGCGGGTAACTTACTGAGCTGACTGCCTTTGGCGTTGTCTTCGAACATGTACGTAAAAAGCTAGGAAATGAACTAGAATAAATAAGATCGAGTAATTTATATGGTGTTGGCCCTAAATGTATCAAGGCTATTCTGGTTTTCATCTGCTGACGATTACAATTTACGTTTTCATTTTCAGTTTATAAATTATTATTAAAATATCCGGCTTTCCATGTCTATTGGTTGCCTATAGTTGGCCTACATTTGGGTAACAACCTGTTTTGTCGGGTTGTCATGGCACGTTAAACTTAATTAAACTCAACTTGGCCACCTGGCGCAGTATCTTCTTTAAGTCTCTCGTTGTACTTGAATCCCACTGACACGAATAGCTGCTATCATTAATATTTTAGAAATATACTTGATTTTACATGACCCGTGATATACGTTCTTTAAAATTCGATGAAACTTACAGTCAAATTCGTGACTTTCATATCCACAGATATTCTTGATACTCTGAAAATGAATATAGCTCAGAAACTCAAAGGGACAAATGCGGACGACAATCTCTCGTCTTTGGCTTTTCTCGGATTCATTGCGAACGGAATTCGAAAGCGTAAGAAATCCCAGAATGACTTGCAAATTTGTGTCAAAGATCTTTGACCACTTACTGGACAACAACACAGGAAAATTAATTCTGAGGAGATCCATATCGAATCGAAATTGATTTGCTCTATTTCTCAGGTCATCGAAATAGCGGAATACCATTTCGCACTGTTCAGCTGCAGAACTGTAATCGTGTAAGGCTCTGTAGTAAAAGTTTGCATAGTACGCCACAGCAACAAGATAAGCTGGGGAAGGCCAACTCTTTGTAAGATCCTTAAGCAGCATTTCCAGTCCATCTATTAGTGAGTGTTTCTTGTGTTTTTCAGATTCTGAATTAGGCCAATAGTCCACGTCATGATCGTCACAGATATTAGTGATTTCTTGAGATAGAGTTTGAGCTTCACTGAATGAGAAACATCCACCATTTGGAATTCGCGAAGAAACTGTTACACGATGACGTATATCTTCGGCTTTTCCCTCCATTTTGAGCCCAGTAAGTGGTAAGTTCAGTAGGCAGATTCTTTCAGGAAACAATTTTTGGTCGATCAAGATATCATTCAACGAAAACCAAAAAGGAACGGTTATCACCGAATAACTATTGTCTTCTATTTTTCTTGTGGCTAATTCAAAGTTTTTAATCGTTGATAATACGCATTCATGTGAGGGATCTAATCTAAAATGCCTCGCTGTTGTCAGGCGAAGTTGAGCCGTTATACCATCGAAGAGATATCGTAATTCTGGAATAAAAGTGTCTGAGATAAATAAAGTCGAAATAAATTCACAGAGATTCAAAACACTAGGGATGCATGACAGCAAAGTATAGATAATGAGTTTGTCTGGCACTACGATTGAGAAAGGGCTTTTAAGATATGCCTTTGGTACTTTTGTCACAAGCAACGATATATAGCTTTCTGCACAGTGCTGTAGGAATGAAATCTCAAACGATAAATCTACATCATTCGATAGATGATCAATCATACTATTGCTTGGAATAAAATAGTTCGGACAACGCCTCTCAATCAGCCATTCAATCATGAGACACAGTAGTTCGCCGACAGATGTCTCCAGGTTCTCGTCTGTCCAAAATTCCGGGTTTTTTTCTTCGCATGACCAAAGCATCAGCGTCTTGAAGAAGTAGGTGCATAGCACAGTTTTGTCTTCTCCGCCACATGATTCGACTACTTCAGTCTTGATTAACCTAAGCAGGTGGTAGATGTATTTCTGGACATCTGTCCAACTGTTAATTAGAATAACTTCTGCATGTGTAAAAGAAAATCTCCATCGAGTGTCGTCATCTGGATTACTTTGATGAGGCTTTGAAACTAAATGACATCCTAATCCCACGATTTTATCAATGGCATCTTTCGATGGCCAACCATTCCTCCTTTCACGATTTACCCACTCAGCGGCCTCTGGTGGCCAAGACGGACAATGCACCGAGTATACAAAATCAATCTTAATTTCTGGCGTGTTTTTCCATTTGAGATTAAAGACATATAAAACGAAAGAAAGAATACTTAATTTTGATTTTATATTTAGAAACTTTGGTGTAGACGGACCTTTACGTTTGCCATACCCTGGTACAGATGGTTTTCCATAGTATGAGGAATGGTCGTCGTTTGATGGCGTTTGGAGTGTCCTAAGTCTTGCAAACCCAATGTGACAGTCTTTGGTATCAATCGCGAAAACAAAGTTTTGACCTTGTTTACTTTTGGCAAAGCTGCTTGTCTGATAAGCAATAACGTTTTTGAACCACGCCATTATATCAATATCGGCCACATTGCTAAGTACGTATTCAATAGGAAGTTCAAAAAAGCTACCGACTGTGATAATTGCATTTAATTCTCTTTTCGTTAATATGAGTTTTCGAAACCTTCTGTATTCCTCTTCACTGTCGGCGGTCATTGCTGACATTTAAATCGTTTAAGTTTACAGTCGAGTGTTCTGAACAAATCTTGTGCGTGTTTCTGAAAATACACCATGAATCCGATCTAAAAGTACAGTTGGCGTATCATATACAACTTATACAAGCGTCCAAGAGTTAGTCATTCAAGGGTATTGCAACTTTCAAGCCGATTTAGGCCTAAGTACATAAGCAACGGTGAGATACAGTCTTAAGTTTATAAACTCTTCACTTTGGCAACAGCATCAGCGTCGATTAGACATGTCCCCTAAAGTTTAGGTTGAGAGGCGTCAATGGAGAGGCCCATCAACATGTGTGCAACATGTGCATGCATCAAGATCAGCACAGGTTTAACTTACTTATCTGCTTGTCACTGTCTACTGGCAAACTGTAGTTTGCCATTCATCGGAATTATTCTTTAACATTAGGATCGAGTTTCTGGCGAGTTTCTGAAGAGGCGTTTGAAAATGCGTAATGTTTTTCTAACACACGGAGAAGTTCGTAGTCGTAACCTCTGGACTTCTTCAGCGGCGACAGAATAAACTAGGGTTACTGGGTAGTAAATTGCCGCTCGAGTCGCGTACTGAAGGTCCTCTTCGCCTGGGTAGGGGAACTTTGTCTGGACATGTGTAAAGTAGAGTCTGTAGAGTAGAGACATGTGTAAAGTAACTGGAGCGTGATCGAAGTATTAAGATCGCCAAACCGTTTTTTTTAGAAACTGGGATAGGTTGTTGTAAAAGTAGGCCCTATGTCGTGGTTCTCGATCCTGATGGCTTCAAATGTTAGCAGGATTATTCAATCTAATCAAATCAAGCCAAATCTGATCTAGTCTATGACTTCTATAACGCCGTTTTTATGAATTCCAAGACATCAGTCGATGGTCGCTTCATAGTAAATAGTAATCAAAAATAGAAATAGTAATCAAAAATCATTTTCTGTTAGAAAGGCTAGGTCGAATTCAAATTAGCCTTGTTGTCTTTAATCAGGGCTCCTTTTGAAGAAAGAGACACTGATAAAATACAAGCATGATACTTCCACCAGAGTATTCGGGCACATAGCAACTCTTAAAACCAAACTATTCCTTCTCTTCTGACGCATATCAACGCCGCAAATCTAAGCACCATCTGCCTTAATATTTCAATTTTCACCATGGCATTCGTACAATTTCGACGGAATTGAACTTTGTATATTATTTCCATTTTATTTGATTCACAGAATTTGCCTCGTCTAATTTGGTAATTTTTGGGCTCTAGACGAATGAGAAGGCTTATATTAAATCAGTTCATGGCTGTGAACGGATGTAATTCCCTATCTAGCCCACTCAAAATTCATTAGTGTGTACTTTATTAAGTATTGTTATTTAATTTATTATACGTTATATTTTCATAGCTCTCAGCGTACAAAAATTAGGCTAAATACCTGACCAAATGAATCCTCAATAGGCCTACGATTTGATAGAAGCCTCAGCTGCCATTTTGCACCGGTTCCATCAGGGAGTTCAACAGCGACATGATCTCTACTGCTAGAAATAATTCGGGAATTCTGTCACAGCTGGGTAATCCTGCTTGTAACGACAAATCCAGGTGTTATTTCATTATTAGGCCTACTATTTAGCCCTATACCTCGAAATTATCCATTCGGCTTCAGTTTGGTTTAATAAATGTCGACGCGTATTTAGCTGTAGTTGAGTATCTATGAAATAAGTTATCGCGAAACTTTAACAGATCACGCAATGTCGAGCAGTAACTCCTTGATTGCGAAACAGCTTAATAATGTCTATCATAATATACAGAAGCCTAGAACTGTTTAATACTACAGATGATTATATAAGCAAACCTTTTCAAATTCTTGCCTCAGATTTAAACGTCCAATTATTTTATGCAAAAGGCATCCACAGCACACTTTAGTGGCCTACGAGTATGTCTATAACATCCACTTCCCATCGTTCTGCTTCCTGCACATATTTCATGCTTGAGTTGTCACTAAGAAGCAAAGCATATAAAGCTGAAGAATGATCACACAAGTTGGAAGCAACGACTTATGTGTAGGCCTACATACTGAATCACACGCGTAGACTACTGACTATTAAAAACCTACTTGCAGACATAATTGCATAAAATTGACAAGTCTATATACACACACACACTTCAGCCCTATTGTATTCACCGAGCATTTTTCTTTTATGCAGCCAAGTGTTGGCCCATACTACACCTAACACTCACACAGAGCACTTCACTGTGAAGTGGAGAGCTAGAAGATGATGTGCGGGTTTACAAGATTATTATGTTGTTTGTTTGACGCAATTTAAGTTTGATGTTTGCTTAGCCCTTCCTTTAAAAATGCACGCAGTCACCATACAGGTGCTATATAGCTTATATACGACCCGTTGACGCAAGTGCAGTATATTTCCTGTGCTTCCGTGTTTCTTTGTTGCACTTAAAAGGAGCTGTATAAATCAGATTTTGCATTACAGAACTGTATGACATCTATATTTCCAAATGCCATTCAAGCCAGTCACGGTTCTAATGGAAGCGAAGGGAGCGCCTTCTTCCCCTTAGTGCTATATTGACGTTTTTTACATACCGTATGTGGATTAATACAAACAGCGTGTGTTACAAAGAAATTAAGCGAAAGGTTTCAGTGAACCACTGAAGAGGAAGTTCACGCTTCGACTGGAAGACATATTCAAAGTTTCTATTCCAATCACCTTTCTGGGCATCCTCAACAACATCTGAACTGCAACGCAAGCCCATATTTATTCATAATATTAATGGGGGCCTAAAGCACATACAGGCGCGGCTTAAGCGCGGTGGGACCACTAGGCATAGGGTAATGGGGGACCAGCCCTCATCTCCCCTTTCTTCCCTCCTGGGTATGAGCCAATACGTAGTCTACGTTGTAGGCCAATATGCTGCACTGCATGAGTTAATGGCAAAACGATGATTCTTGACCGCTTTACCGGCAGTTTCTTCTTTTTTAACGTTCAGAAGAATCCGCTACCAGGTTGGCTGTTTAGGCCTACTTTGCAGGGAAATTATAGGCGCTGATGTATTGAGTAACGCATCCGACATTCAGGAGATTCTGGTTGACGGAAATTTACTGATCCTCCCAACCAGGCAAAACAGAAGTGTGGATTAGGCCCAACAGAAAAGATGGGAAATAGGGGTTTTCTGCTTGGACTGGCGGCTTTTGTGCGGGTTTCCTTCTAATTTAGGGGTTTTCTGGCGTTTCACTGAATGGTTACCCAGTGTTCTCTTAATAGAGTTAAATCTTAACAGTAAGAGTTCGATATCCCCAGAGACGGTTACTTGTGGGACACTGAGCAAGTCCTACACTCACCATTGCTCAGCGTCATTCAATTAACTACTCAATCATCAGACACCATAGTGCACTGCCAAATGTATCCAAGTTCTCGTCTGTCCAAAGTTCCGGAGATTTTCCTCGGATGCCCAGAGCATTAGGGTCTTAAAGAAGATGTGGCGACCGTTGGCGCCACATAAATGTTTCTTTAAGCCGTCACTGTCGCAAGAGCTGGGCTCCGCTGTCAAAAGTGCGAATATTTGCGATTTGATAAGATTCTGTCAGTCTCGGGTGACGACTTAGTTTTCGGCCGTCATTGCTGTACTATGTTTGAAACCATCTTTCAAACATCAGTCCGACATTAGTGGATGTATCACTGTCAAATTGTGGATTTAACGACTGGATTAACCTTGATTGTGATTTCATGCCCGACTCTCGAAATCGCTTAGCAAGTGGATACCGATATTCGCCGGTCAGATTGAGGTGTCCAGATACTACGTAAAATCTGAACCCGTCGATGCTATTTGCCTGAGTCGCTTCGTTGCTTTCGTATCAGGGAGTTAAACTTTATTTTCTTTCGGTTTAATCTTTAATGGGCTAAAATCTTACGCTCCGAATCTAAATGCCTAATAATTAAAAGTAGAAATTTCCGATAAACTTGATGATTGGAGAGAACTAAGCACTTTCCTCTTCTTACTAATTGAATTGTGTATTGTAATTTGTATAAAAGTCGTTTTGATAGTTAAGATTAAAGGAATTTATATAAAGAAATATGGCAGAGTCTGGTCTTGGCTTGCCAAATGTTGAAATTGGCTCAGAGACAGACTGGACCAAAGTCTGGTCGTCCCTGGCCGAGTCCATCTCCTCTCTCGGGGCAGCTCAGGTACAGATGGAAGAGAGATTAATAGACCGCCAGAAACAATTCATGGAAGGTCACTTCTCTTTAAGACAGGAAATAAAAGAGGATTTAATAGAGCGCCAGAAGCAGCCCATGGAAAGTCACTTCTCTTTAAGGGAGGAAATGAAGGAGAATTTTATAGAGCGCCCGAAGCAACTCATGGAAAGTCAGGCCAGGATAAGAGAGGAGATGAGAGATGAATTTATACAGTACCAAAATCAGTTCAGTGAAAGACATACGCAAATGGAGGAGAGACTGATAGAGCGCCATAACCAATTTATTCAGGAACAGGCTTCGTTCAGGGAAGAGACGAGGGACGAAATTATAGCGCGCCAGATCTATCGGGGACTTGAAACGTCTATCGTCCCCTCAGGAGTCCAAGGAGTATCCACTGTTGGAGCGGGAGGATAAGTCTGCCGAGGACGCCAACACGGACCCAGGCGTGCTCTCGAGAGCAGCAGTTTCCAGCTTGGAAACCGCGGAAAACATTCGGCCATCTGGTGACACAATCCTGGAGCGTCCTCCGCTAAGGCGTAGCATTCGACTCGGTAAGAAAGCTGCAGTGTATTACGGAGGAGATGCACTCAGAACCCCAAGAGTACAGATGTTGGAGCCGGGTTCGAATCCGCAGCCTACGCTAGTGAAACAGGTGGTTCCTTCCTCCAAGCGTCCTCGACAGCACGCGGTGACCTTCCGAGCAGAGGGGTCACGCGCGACATAGGTACAAAGCACAGTTTTGTCTTCTCCGTCACATGATTTCATTACTTCACTCTTGATTAAATTAAGCACATGGTAGATGTATTTCTGAAACTCTGTCCAACTCTGAATCAAAATTATTTCTGCTTGAAAAAAGAAAATTTCTATTCAATATCGTCACCTACATGTACAGTAGTACTTCAGTGAGGCTTCGGAACCAAATGATATCCTAATCCGACGATTCTGTCAGTGAGAAGCTTTGGAGGCTATCCATTCTTGCTTCCATTGATTATCCATTCAGCTGCTTCTGATGGCCAAGTTGGACAATACACTGCATATACAAAATCTACTTTGGCGGAGGTACTACACTTTATCTACAACTCCACTACCTTCTTCTAAGCGACAACATCCTTTAAATTACTGCAATGTTAACAGCGATGGAACAGACTGGCAATTACAACATATTCAAGTAGCCTAACCCTGATTAACAGGCCTATATTGTTTAGCCGTTCAGCATACCTGCAGTTGGTCATTATTACATTTCTGCATTTACTAAGCGCCACTACATAATGACTAGGCACCAGTCAATGGCACTGAGCAACTGTTAGCGAAGCAATTGTCAAAGGTCCCTACACAGTAAACGTCTGAGGGGAGGCATCTAAAAATGTACAAAACCCAGTAAAAACGTTTAAAAAGCTTTAATTTTACATCAGAACGTTGCCACTTCTGCAAGTAATGACAACTTTATTTTTTCCCATAATCCAAGTTTAATGTATGAAGAAAATAACCTGCAAATCAACACAGTAACAATTAAGAGAAACAGGACAGTAACAGTGGTTAAAAAGGTCCACAACAAAAAACTAGACTACGACTACAAACGATGCATGAAGAAGGTTCTTCGAGAGGTTGTCCAGTGAGTTTCAATGCTATTATTCAAACAATCAGTAAACGAATGGGTGAGGGCAGGAATTGGTATCTCCACATACTGAGAATACGTTAAACATTAACAGGATATCTAACTACTCACATCAACAATCAGTAAATAATGGTCCATCACATAAACAAATAATCAACAGACAAATATGATAGCATAATACAACACTTTAACTAACAGTTAATTGACTATTTCTAGGGGAAGTAGGGGCGAGATGGATCACTGAGGCATGATGGATCCTTCACTTTAACCCATTCATGTCGCCACCTACCCAATGTGTTTGAATACTGACTCCTTTGTGCACTATCGACACGTGTGACTCGTAATGTCAGTTTTTCGTTTTTTTATGATGAAAACTCGATATTTGACCTGTCTGAGCTTTTTTTCAGATAAGGGTTATTTGTTAAATATGGTTTACAAGGTTTCTGTTGCCTTTATAATTTTGGATGTGCCACCTAGATTTTTTGATGCTGATCACAGAAATAACTTCGAAATGTTCACATCACTTAGGGTTTTTGAGATACGGCTAATTTCTGTTACAATTATTGTGAAATTTTAAAACCGTCCTGTGGAATACAGAAAACAGTTGGGTCCAGACTCGAACCCGTGCACAGTCTTAGTTAAGGTTTTGTTTGAAGAAATAAAAGCGAGTTCTTTTACGTCAACAATTGTCGACTTCTTTTCCTCCTTAGAAAAGCTCTAGGTAGACCACAAGATTTGAACCCTGCACTAGCTTAAATAGTGGTCCTGGTCGTCACACTATGTCAGCATATTCAGAAAGCATGTACCAGTCAGGGTGTTCGGAAGACATTTGGACGGAAAACTAATCTTACTGAGGCATAAGAAAGCAAACTGTAAACTTTTCTGCAGTCAGTATGCAGAAATCCATAAAATAAATTCAGTGGCAAAGTGCAGGCTTAGTAACATTAAAACGTCATTTAACCTGAGACCAAATGTGCATTATAATGCACAACCGGTCTGAATCATGTAAAACACGTTCCATAACTTACTAAGTTGAGACCTGGTGTGCATTTAAATGACTGATCGTTCTGGCATATATCTCAAGGCGAAAACAGTGAAACAGACTATCGTTGAGGGTCGTAAACATGGCGGCAATCGGGATTAAAAAGTTTTATGGAAAGAAAAAAGGTAAGAATTTGCCGATTAAAAATTTTTTGGGGTGCGGTTATGTAAATAAATCGGATAATTGAGCAATACTGCATGCAAATAGATGTACTTTGGGTTTTTGATTTATTCAGACAATGTAATCTAGAGAACGTGTTATCTGACTGTGCATTTAAATGTACATTAGGTTTCAGTAACTATTGTTTGCCAGATGTTATGTTTGTTTGTTATTTATTTTTTCAAGGTCGTCTGAATGCAGCCGAATCCGTTTTGGTTGCAATAGATGCAGGATCTGACGTTGAGGCAAGTGACGACGAAGATGCAACAGCTTCAGATGATGTGACACGCGAACTGCCTGATGAGTCATCGCAGTCTGATGAAGGTGCCAGCAGTGATGATGATGATGATGTACCACTGGCACAGACAAGGAAGAAAGGGAGTAAAGAAGTGAAAAGATTTCAAGTAGGTGTAAATCAGGTAACATGGAGCAAGTGTAAAGATTTCAGAGGTGTTTCTGTGAAGGACGGGACAAGTGAGCTCGATGATGACCGGGAGGAAAGATCAGAATGGACCAAAGTTGATTACTTTGAACAGTACTTCAGTGACGCTGTTTACGACACTTTTGCTGAGAGCACTAACATGCGCAGTGTAAAAGAAACTGGAAAAAGTCTAAACTGCACTTCAGCAGAAATAAAAGTATTCTTCGGCATTGCTCTTTTGAGTGGATGTTTGAATTTTCCGCAGATTAGAATGTATTGGGCTGGTATTACCAGAGTTCCTCGCATTGCTAATGCTATGAATCGAGACAGGTTTTTCAAGATAAGAAATAATCTTAAAGTTGTAGATGATAACTTGGTTACTGAAGATGCCAAGAAAGCTGATAGACTGTGGAAAGTGAGACCAGTGTTGGAGAGGGTTAGAAGTGCATGTCTGAAGCTGCCCAGAGAAAGTGAAGTAAGCATTGACGAACAAATGATTCCTTTCTCTGGAACAACATCACTCAAGCAGTACGTTCCAAACAAGCCTAACCCTGTGGGTCTCAAGAGCTTTGTTTTAGCAAACCCAGATGGGTTGGTGCTGGATTTCTGTGTGTATTCTGGAAAAGATACCTTCTTACAGGTGAAATGTGCAAACGAGAAAATTGGGCTTGGCGGAAAGGCAGTTGTAGCACTAACAGACAGTTTGATTCCTGGGACAGTAATATACTGTGATAGGTATTTCACAAGCTTGCCACTCCTGTCAGAGCTACTTGGCAAGAAGCTGCTGTGTACTGGTACGATACAGAAGAACCGAATAAGTGCTCCTGGCAGGAAATTGAGCTCAGACAAAGAATTTATGAAAAAACCTAGAGGCTCACATGAAGTAATACAGTCAAGTGACAAAAAGATGTGTGTAGTAAAATGGCTGGACAATAAACCAATCTTGATGGCATCCACAAGTACCGGCATTGACCCGGAAGGTCTGGTGAGACGTTGGTCTAAGAAAGAGAAAAAATACATCAATGTCAAGAGCCCTGCCATTATTATGAAGTACAACACCAAGATGGGTGGAGTTGACATGAGTGATCGAATGATTAGCTACTACAGAACTCGAACAAGAACCAAGAAGTGGACGATCAGAACTGTTTTCCACTTTTTCGATTTGGCAGTCACTAACGCATGGATTCAGTATCGGAATGACAGACGGCACTTTGGAGACCAACCAAAAGAAATTTTGCAGGTTTTATTTCTTTTGTATTTTGTTTATTTTATCTTTAGTAATAATGAGACTGTTTTAGCTATTCATGTTTTTTTCATTGGAGGCTACAAATTTACACTGTTTTGTGTAATTATCCACTAATCGTGTTCACAACTATTTTCATGTGGACTGGTTTCCTCTTGCAGCTGCTGGCATTCAGGACTGACATTGCAGAGTATCTGCTATCATCAACCGATCCAATCGATGAGTCAGAATGTGATGACAATACTAATGAACCTCCTTCGAAGCATCGCCGCCAGACCCCACTTCCGTCTACCTATCGTAGAAGCGCTGGTCATCACTGGCCACAACTGAGCTCCGAAAACAAATTCTCCTCGAGATGTCGAAATGCTAACTGCTTTGCTAGGAGTAAAGTACAATGTCTGCAATGTGGTGTTTACCTGTGTCTGACCGCAGAAAGAAATTGCTTTGTGGCATTTCATGTAGCCCAGGCAAAGTAGTAATATACTGTGACAATGGTCGATCAGTATATAACTGGTTACCAGAGACCCACTGTACATTATAATGCACACCATGGAAAAACCTGTTCCTGACATGTAACTTGTAAACTAAAATTTATTTCAGTATAGAAGTACTCTTGTGTAGTAGAATTTAGGGAAAGATGAAAGAAATATCTCAGAACATTTTCTCGGGTCTCAGGAGGTTAAGGAGGAACCCTCTTGTAATGTATTGGTAGTGGAAGTTCTAATGGAAGCAGAGAAGTGTTGCTATGGTACCCAACAAAATCTTTTAATAATTGAAGATGTTAACTTTGTGAACTTTTATGAGATACTTTAGAGTTTTTATCAGTCTGTGTCAAGTTTTGTCTGTGCCTATACATCGTGGATTGGGAAATGGTCAAGTCTACACCACCAATCCTGGAACTTCTAGATAAATACACTTGGAAGCTTTTCTGACTCCTAAAACTGATCTTAGGAAAAGAAGACACAGCAGAGAATACTGTTGCAAGGGTATCCAACAAAATCTTTTAATAATTGAAGATGTTAACTTTGTGAACTTTTATGAGATACTTTAGAGTTTTTATCAGTCTTGTCAAGTTTTGTCTGTGCCTATACATCGTGGATTGGGAAATGGTCAAGTCTACACCACCAATCCTGGAACTTCTAGATAAATACACTTGGAAGCTTTTCTGACTCCTAAAACTGATCTTAGGAAAAGAAGACACAGCAGAGAATACTGTTGCAAGGGTATCCAACAAAATCTTTTAATAATTGAAGATGTTAACTTTGTGAACTTTTATGAGATACTTTAGAGTTTTTATCAGTCTTGTCAAGTTTTGTCTGTGCCTATACATCGTGGATTGGGAAATGGTCAAGTCTACACCACCAATCCTGGAACTTCTAGATAAATACACTTGGAAGCTTTTCTGACTCCTAAAACTGATCTTAGGAAAAAAAGACACAGCAGACAATACTGTTGCAAGGGTATCCAACAAAATCTTTTAATAATTGAAGATGTTAACTTTGTGAACTTTTATGAGATACTTTAGAGTTTTTATCAGTCTTGTCAAGTTTTGTCTGTGCCTATACATCGTGGATTGGGAAATGGTCAAGTCTACACCACCAATCCTGGAACTTCTAGATAAATACACTTGGAAGCTTTTCTGACTCCTAAAACTGATCTAGGAAAAAAAGACACAGCAGACAATACTGTTGCAAGGGTATCCAACAAAATCTTTTAATAATTGAAGATGCTAACTTTGTGAACTTTTATGAGATACTTTAGAGTTTTTATCAGTCTGTGTCAAGTTTTGTCTGTGCCTATACATGTACATCGTGGATCGGGAAATGGTCGAGCCTACGCCACCGATCCTGGAACTTCTAGACAGATACAGGTGGAAGCTTTTATGACTCTTAAAACTGATCTTAGGAAATGAAAACACCAATACTAGCTTTTCCTTATACGAATCGACCATTCTCAATGTTCCTGGATGCTTCAGCAAAAGCTATAGGCTACTCTCAGAGCCAGATTGACTCTACAGATAGAGAACTCGCACTGGAGTTTGGTGAAAGAGAGTTAAGAGATTTGGAGAAGTAACACCATCCCACAGAATTGGTATGCCTAGCCTTGGTGGAAGCTATTCATCATTTCACTCAGTATCTGACTGACAACCATTGTGACGACTATATTCATCATGTATCTATTCACTGGTTACACAAGGTCCGAGCTTCTTCTGGTCTCCACTTCTGCAAGGTTACACACAATTCATCATCGACCAGGCAAAGTTAACATACTTGCAGAAGCTTTGTTCAGCATCGAATATTCAGAGACGCCGCCTGTAGCTCCAAATGAGGAATTTTTTAACACTTTATCTGGCTTCTATTCAGAATACTGATTGTACAGGACCAATGGAAGTCTCTTTTGAATATTCAGAGCCTCAATACCCAAAGCTTCTTATAGCAGACTCTAATGAGAAGAATCACACTGGTACCTCTGATTCTACTTCAAGTGATTTTCAGACATTTGGTCACACTAATATTTGAGACTCTCAACAACGTTGTGTAGAACTGAAATCTTTAATCGAATATCTCGAATCCAAGAAACAGCCATAAGACTGTGCAAGCATTTACACTTATTCTAAAGGCAGTACAGTACCGTTTACTCAGTGACCTACTTTTTCATCTCTATTAACCAAGAGTTACAAATGTAAACAAAGTGAAGTACTCATTCGTCAGCTAGCAGTGCCACACTCATTGCCCAAGCAGGCTTTGAAAGCCTGTCATGACAATGTACAGTAGCTCACACAAACCAGGAACACTTATCTGACATTGACACAATTCTTTTGGAAAATATGTACTGTACTTCGATTCATTAAAGTACACTGCTTCATTTGATCTTGTACTGTCAACAGTACAAGTCATAGGCTCTGGTATGAGTTATTGGAGCAAATGTCTGCAGCACTCTGGAAGATGTATCTGGTTCTATCCATTAGAGGTGTTACCATGCAGAAAAGGGAAGGGCCTAAGATAAATGTCAGAGAAATGACAGCCAACATCTGGATGAGATCACTTCTGACTTCAAGCAGCGTCGGCTAGTCTAGAAACAGAGCGGGGGTCGGCACTTAAGCTTAATTAAAGTATGGTAAAAAGGTAAATGATCATGCAAGATCTATGTGCACATAATGAGTAATCATGCTCAAGTTATGATAAGGCTGCCATAGGCCTCAGTCATATGACTTACATAAGTAACATAGTAGGGAAGATCTGTCGCAGTCACGTATCAGCAGATCCCAGTAATGTAAGCAGCTTAGTAAGGGCTTTCTGCAAGTTATCCAGCCAGCTTATTACAGATATGAATCCTATACGAGCTTTGAATCCTCATCAATGGGACAGATCCTTCTTCCTTTAAAGAACAGAAGGTCGAATCCATTGCATTCAAAAGTTGGGACTCAGAGAAGGAGTCCACTATGCCAAATGAAACACCTTGGCAGAAGACAACTAAGCCATCATGATATTGTTCAGGACCATATACCGTTATCTTAAATTTGATACAGAATAGTTGAATCCTCATAGAAAACTTCATTATGTAAACAGCCGATTAAATGTTATAGGTGTAACTGAATTTTCAGTGAGTGAAAGCTGTGGTATTATTGCTTTGCAAAAGACGATGCCCACCTTTCTATAACTTCTGGCTGAGCCCCCCTCCTGTGGAAGCGGCATGTCCTTCATACGGATGAAGAGAGTTCAACTCGGTGATGACAAAATGTCTGGCTCAAGAAGTACCTGGTTCAGAGATGGTTGTTTTGGCCACCCTGGGAGAAATATATACATTAGTGACTGATGAGCCTTGGACTGGAGCTATTGGTGAAGGAGGCCACTTGGTTTTGGCCGATTCTTTTCTCTAAGAATCAGTTGTGCAATGACACCAAACAGATTTGATGAACTAATGATGTGTCAACACGTGGTGGACAATGACCACTTGCCACCAAATGACAGAATGACCAAGGTTCGTCCACTATTTGACGCTCTGAATCGACGGTTCCTGGCGGAACTTCGGCGACCTAAAACAGTTGTCAACAGACGAATCAATGGTACGATGACCGAGCTAAAAGTGCGCTATACAAAGGATCAGTGCATTGTATGATTCAGAGCAGATTGGCATGCTCGTAGACAAAGGCGCTAATATTATCTGCTATCCCTAAAATGAGTCAGCCCCCTGGCCAACATATCAGTGGGATAACAGAGAGCTAATCTAGCACCTATCATCCTGCAGGTCCATCCGGGCCTTACAAGTAAGCCACGAGGGAAATACATGAAAGCCAGCCAGGGGAACAAAATACCAAGCATCAGTCCTAGACAACAAAGACAGTCTGACTGGTATGCAAATCAGTTTGAAGAAAAGCAGAACGACCTAGACGGGAATGCTAATGTAAGCAGGCAGACAGCCGAAGAAGGCTAGGGTCTGGGGTACTTGCCAGGCTGGAGGAATCCGCCCAGAGACCGAATGGTTGCTGGTAAAAATACTTGGAAGCAACTGGAAGGAAGAGATAAGACGGATCAGTCGGAAGAAGGAATTGAAGATGGAAGACGAAACAACTGAAGAAGAGGACATTAGGGATAGTATTAGGGATTAGATTAGATTAAGCTGAGTGCTGTCGATTCACATGCAACCTCTGTACAGTCGTATTATCTGAACGTGTGTATTAAATCATTATTTTATAGTAATCTATTGTCTCGTTATTCATTCACTAATAGAGCATTCGTGTAGCATCTCCTCAAGAGTATAACTACTTCAAAACATCAACTTCTGATGTGCCAGACCTTAATATTCCGCGCATATCTAAGGACACACAATCCATGCGACTAGTTACCCCCAGTAAATAGAATACAAAGCCGGGTCAGTTAGGCCACATAGAGCCTAGGCCACAGTACTATACTATGGCAGACATAGTGCAAAACAGTTTATTTGTGGCAAGCCCATAAGATTTGGCTTCACCGTGTGGGGCGTCAACATGACAATTGGGTATTGTATTCAGATGGATCCGTATCAAGGAGCTGGAGTGATCGACTGACAGCTTGGGCTTGGCGGCTCTGTCATTTTCAAGCTTGTAGACTGCCTTCCTCCAGCTGATGACAAATACACACTGTATTTTGACAATTTATTTCACCAGCCTGAATCTGCTTGAATCTCTGAACAGCAAGAACATCCAGGCAACTGGAACAATTCGAGCAAATCGAGTTGACAGCTGTCCGCTGTTGTCTGTGGAGAGGATTAAGAAAACAGATTGCGGCACATTTGACTGGATACAGCATCTGAAATAATGGTGATGACAACAGTGTAATGACACTTGCTTCCAGTTGTCATGGCATCGAGCCACTGGGCACGGCAAAGAGGTGGCAATGGTCTGAAAGTTTGCGGACATCACCATGCCATATGTTATTGACCGCTACAACAGACAAAAGGGCGGAGTTGATAGGATGGACTAGAATATCAGCACATACTGCATATCCATCAGATCCACAAAATGGCGGTGGGCTCTCTGCTTATTTACTGGATGTGACAATGCAAAATGCTTTGATCCTGTACCGACACACTGATGCAGCTACATGCTGACCGCTGGACCAGTTGGACTTTCGTCGCAACATATGCACAGTGTACTATAAGTGGTACAGAGGAGAACGTGCAGCTATTGACCGTCATCTTGGTCGACCAAACGCTGTTGAAAATCGAGTGTCACCAGATATTTGCACTGATAAAAATAAATCACTTCTTCTACAGTAGAAAAATTGTTCATTTTGGCTGGCTGTGATGGTAAGCACAGACATTCTTATCCAACATGGATGCAGTGTTGGCACATTCCAGCTGTATGTAGAATTCCTGTTTGATGGATGACAATTATTAAATTGCTTAATTTCTTACTTAAAATTTACATACAAATTTTTCAAACTCTGAGGCCTCTTTTATTTGCAAGGCCTAGGCCAAATGGCTGTGCAGTAGTAGATAGTTATTGTAATATAATAATAATATACAGTATGTAAGTTACTCAAATACATTTCATTTACTGTGTTGTGCACAGATGCAGTCTGGGCTAACCGGCTAACCCACACTGCAACAAACGTAGAAATTGATAATGTCACCAAAGAATACTTGACTGGCCGATTAGATATCCATAATAGTTTTCGTACATTTTAGTTTTTTGTGCTATTATGCTATTGCAAGTTGCAAATCACTCATCCCATGATGCAATCAAGATGACAAACAAGACATTGGAAGCGATCCCAACTACTGTATCTCGTTGCAGGTTGCAAATCACTCATCCCACGATACGATCAAGATTACAGAAACGTCTACATCTACCAAGAATACAGAGACTAATAAGAGAGTGATAATTAAATGCAGACTGCCACATACACCACGGAAAATAACGCTGAGGCAGACGATGCATCAACTGCGATCAAAACACTGGAGACTGGAGCAAAAAGTGGAGCAATTGATGTCATTGTAAATGCTGCAAAGCAGTCTTTAACACCTTTACAACTGTCATTGTTTCACAGATGTTGGCTAGCCAGAGACAGGTGGTCAGTTAAGGAGAAATTATTTGGGTTGCAGTTGCATGCATTTTAAGAGAGCTACAGCATGCAGATTTTTGTCACAGCACCTAGCTTTGCCATCCAAGTCAACATTACGCAGGTTTGTAGGGGAAGCTGTTGGCAGGATTGATTGTGGGTTTACAACTGTTATGTTTAATTTGCTGAAATTACGCATTAGGGGTTTGCTGTTATGTGAACGGCAATGTGCATCTGTATCTGATGAAATTTCATTGGTCTCAATTAACATACGATAAGAATTTAGACCGAGTCATAGGGTACACAGATGATGGAAAAATTGCAACCCATGCGTTAGTATTTATGGTTAGGGGTCTGCACAGTAAATGGAAGCAAGCAATTGCCTTTTTCCCCACACACAGCACAGTAGCAAGTTCAAAACTTTCAGAGCTGATAAAAGAATGCATCATTAAAGTGCATGAAACTGCTTTGTTTGTTCGATGCATTGTGTGATCAAGGTGCCACCAATGTAGCAGCCGTAAAGAATCTTGGCTGTACTGCAGCATTTCCAAATTTCACTGTTGGCAGCTTAGAACATGTACATGTTGTATACAATATTCTACATTTGTTGAAAAATGTGTGCAACAACTTAATGAGGCATGATATGAAAGCTGATGGTTTATCAGCTAGCTGAAAACACATTGAGGAATTTTATTGTTTTGATCAAATGTGCCACACACGTCTTGCACTAAGGTTAACAGAGTGCCATCTTGAGGTTTCACAAGTTTCAAAAATCCGCGTCCATCTTGCTGCACAGGTTTTAAGTCATTCTGTTGCTGCTGGTTTAAAATCTTTGATCGCGATGGCAATGAGTCTGACTCAGGTAACACTGCAAACTCTCAGCAGAAAAAGAGGAAACATTGCTGTGTTTCTAAACAGGAATGGATTGGCACAGACTTGCCTTGGCTCACTAAGCAAACTGTAGTGTGTGCCACCAGCCATTTTCTGTGAAGTATGAAGGTAAAGCTGCTGTAACAGCCCATAGTGAATCTGCAAAGCATAAAATTGCAGTTTTGATGCAGAAACAGTCCCATGCGATTTTAAAATTTATTGTAAAGAAAAATACTGCAGAAGAAAGCCTGATAACTGCTTCAGAATTAGCTAATACATACCATGAAGTCATTCATCACCATAGCTACGCTAGTCAAGCTTGTGGAAATAAGCTGCTGCCAAACTGTTCCCAGATTCCAGTATCACTTCTAAAATCTCATGGTTGCACTAAAGCTTCTTTCTACGTCGAGAATGTACTGGGCCCAAAATCACAGGAGTTGTGCTTGAACGCACTGAAATCGGCCGTTTGCTCCGACACATCTAACAAAGGTAACATGAACATGTTTCCTCTGACGGTTAGATATAGGACTGAAAAAGTAAAGAATGGGCTCTTAGAATTTCATCAAGACAACGATGAAACAAGTTCTGATATTGCTGACAGACTTAAGGAATCATTATAAAAAATGGTCTGATTTTGAACTCCATATCATCTTACAGTGCTGACAATGCATCTATGATCGAGCTAAAAGTGTGTTATTTAAAGGAACAGGGCATTGTATGACCCAGGGCAGATTGGCATGCTTGTAGACGAAGCTAACCCTAGATGGAGTCAGCCTCATGGCAGGTATAGCAGTGGGAAGAGCAGAGCTGTTGTAGCACCTAGCACTCTGCAGGTCCATCCGGGGCTTTACAAGTAAGCACAAGGGAAGCATCTGATAGTCAGATGAACAACCACATACCACAGGCATGAAAATCCCAGATGGCAGACAGTCTGAGGATTATGCTAATTAGTTCAGTAAAAGACAACCAAATAAGGACACGAATTCCTATGCAGAGTCAGACGGGCGAAGAACCGCAGTCTGGGGTACTTGCTGGCCCGGAGGAGCCTGCCCAAAGACCGAAGGATTCCAGCTAGAAATAGGGTGGAAAATGTGCACAGAGTTCATTCGGAAGAGGAGACCAGAAGAGAGCAGTCGGAAGGAATCGAAGATGGAAGACGAAATGAGTGAACAAGCGGACAAGACTGATTGTGTAGAATTTAGTTAATATGAATGTATTAGGAATTAGATTAGATTAAGGTGAGTGCTGTCGATTCACATGCAACCTCTGTACAGTCGTATTATCTGAACGTAAGTGTATTAGATCATTATTTTTATAGTAACCCACTGTCTCATTAATTATTAATTCATTATTAAGGCATTTGTGTAGCGCCTCTTCAAGGGTATAACCACTTCAAATTATCAACTTCTTAGGCGCCAGACTTAACATTCAAGGCAACACTAGGGACACACAATCCATGCGACTACTTCACCCACAGGAAATAGAACACAGGCCGGACCAACTAGGCCACAAAGGACCTAGGCCACACATCTGTCAACTACGGAAAAACACTCGTCCGTGTTTCAGAAGTTACTGCTGTCAAACCAAAACCTCATTCAAGCGAACTGAAAATGTCGCATACTGCACAATTTGCAAGAAATTTGGACTGAAAGCTCTCAGGTTTGACGTGGAATCTTTTGTTATCAAAACTTATAATTCACTTTCTTCATCAGCAAAAAAATCATATGAACTTCTTAAGAGCTTCTTTGACTTCATACAAATGAAGTACATTGAACTGTTGCGCCATGTTCCTACACGCTGGCTTAGCTTACTACCGGCAATTGATCGACTTGTTTTGCTGGCCAACGCTGAAATCACATTTCACCTCCCAAGGTGAGGAGTGATGACTTATCTGGCAAGGTTTCTCTCGCAGCAACGATGATAACAATGTTCTCCCTCTTTGCACACTAAACCAGATTCGTAAGGTCATTACAGTTAGTGTTATGTCAAACGTTCTGAACAAATCTGAGAAAAAGGTAATGCTCGTCTTCATCATCAGTGTAACAACATCTCAATACCATTAACCCAACATCAGGTCAACATCATTTTAAAAGAGTGACTGTAAAAACGAACAGCTAGAAATCCTTCATGGACACCATGAAAATCTTAGTTCTGCACATTGCAGTTGTGGTGATCAAAATTTGCTTGCCTATGAATGAGATCATTTCAATTACAAAGGCTTGATTGATGCAACATACTAGTATAATATTATATCAATCAAGCAATTAGAACTGCCACAAGCAACAGTTGATAAAGTTAGTGCATTTTATGAAAGTGATGAGTTCTCAAGAAAGTGCCCTGGAAAGAAGGAATATGTTAGTGTGAAAGTATATGGGCAGAAACTACAGAAACAAAAAAGACTTGCTTATTAACCTCAAAGAGATGCATGAACAGTTTAAAGAGAAACAGCCACAATACAAGATGGGGTTTTCCAAATTCTGCGAACTGAGACATCGCTGGTGTGTAACTGTGACCTCCAAGGGTTCACATTCACTGAGTGTCTGTGCTATTCACCAAAATGTTAAATTGATGGTTGCAGTACTGGAGCGTTTTGGTGTCACAGACTACAAGGAACTAACGAAGACCATGATATGTGACATCACTTCAAGGAACTGCATGATTCACCAATGTTACCAATGTCCAGGCAATGAAGCTCTGTCAAGAAATGTAATGTCTCTCTTTACAAACGCCAACACAGATGATGATGATGAAGTTTTCAAGTTCAAACAGCAGGATCATTCTGATCATGGAATAAACATTGTCACACGATGTGAGACTAGCTTTTTTGTTGAAAAGCTTTGCAGACAGATGGAAATCCTTACGACACGATTTCATATGAAAGTCTCAAGCAGCTTATCTGTCATCGTGTAACAGCAACTTGACAGAAGAAACAGCGATAGTGCTCCTGGGCTTTGCTGTGAATTATTCTTTTATTGTACAGGATGTAATTCAGGGGCACCACTCGTAATCGTAATCAAAAATTTATAAAGCACCACTTCAAGTTAAAACTCATCAGAGGACTCCTGGGGCAATTTCCCATGACTAGTGGGGAAGAGCTTTGCAGACACTGGCATAATAGTCAGGCTACTCTCCATCCGTTTACCACCTACCACCTCAAAGAAGGTAAAATACAGTGTTTAAGCATCTGTGTTGTGACTGTATGCAACATGATGCCATTGCAGTTCATGCCTTCATTAAAGTAGTACTGAACTACATAAAGGACTTTCATCCAACCATCAAAACTATAAAATACTTCAGTGATGGGGCTGCTAGCAAGTACAAGAACTTCAAAAATTTTAGCAATCTCCACCATCTGGATGATTTTAAGCTGAGAGCCGAGTGGCATTTTTTGCTATAGGTCATGGGAAGTCACCTTGTGATGGAATTGGTGGTACAGTTAAATGTCTTGCAGCAAGGGCAAGTCTTCAAGCCATCACAACAAACCATATTTTAACTGCACAGCAGCTGTTTCTATGGGCTGACAGCAACATCTCGAGCATAAAATTCTTCTGTGTGCTTAATACAGAAATGATGTTGCTAAAAGATAGTCAAGAGGCCAGATTTAAAGATGCCAAGAAGTTTCCTGTAACGCAAAATCACCATTGTTTCATACCAGTCGGCTACAGACAGTTGAAGATGTTCAGAATGTCGTCAGATGTCTCCTGACCACTCTGGCTCAGCAAAGTGAAATTCCTGATGTGGCTAAACTTTATGTGCCAGGAAAGTACTTAGCTGCTGTGTACGATCAAGCATGGTATGTTGGGAACATAGTGGAGCAAGACCTGGAGAAAGAAGATGTGCTGGTGAATTTCATGAGGGCTACAGGGACCAAGGGTTCATTCCAGTGGCCCAAAAAGGAAGATGATTGTTGGGCGCCAACAGAACATTTACTATGTCTTCTACCTGTGCCATCCATAACCACAACAGGACGGAATTTTCGAACGGATGATGAAATAATAAATGAAATAGAACATTTGTTCAAGAAATTTGCAGATACACACTTTTAAACTGCATTTACCATATAAAAGTGCATTATTGAAACTTTCTATGCTAACTACTTTGAAATTAATTACGTTGTGTAACTGTTAATTTAACAAATAAATGAACGACATTATCTTCAGAGCACCAACACAAGCCTGGTATCAATAAAAAGGTTGTTTTTCAGGCTTTCAAATGATGTATGTTTGACTCATTTAGTAGGTGATACACATGCCCATTTGGCCAGTTGATAGTGACCACCATCACGGAGATGAAGGGTTTTTGCCAAAGGGCTACATCAGTTCCTGTCGACCAAGACACAAATAAATTACAAATTTACAACTACATCAATAGCTGAATAAAACCACACTAAAATTATTCCTTATATGCATATACTGCAGGTGCAGAGTGTCAGCAAACAAGAAGAAAATGGGTTTGGCATGAAATGTTTGGACAGTTTTCAAGGACTCTTTAATTCCTTAGACCAAATTCAACAAATTTCACTTGAACATGCAAATCTATGCAATGTTCAGAACTCAAAACTGAAAACCAAATGTGTGCAGCTGCTGTAGATCAAAAGTTATGGAAGTCTGAACATGGAAAAAATTTCATAGTCACAAATTCGCTTACAATTTTCATCCTACCCCAACCAACTTCAACAGCTCATATCTTGGACAGTTTTTGCTGTAGACATGTAAAACTTCCCAGTTCTTCAATACCAGATGATCAGAAATATTTGGTGAAAAAAATCAAGAAATTCTGAATCGCTGAGTGGGAATCATTGGTTCAGTTGGCACGGAATGACCCAATATCAGTAGCTTTCACCTTATTAATATTTTAAAGGTATCAATATATACTCCTGGTGGCTGCATATAGTATCTAGACACGAGACCAATGATGATCCCTGTGTGGGAAGTACGGGAGGTCATAAAAGTTTTGACCCATATGCAATGTGGCCTGCAGGCTGGATATGCACAATCTGCCCATTGGCCATACAGCTGGGTCACAGGTTTCGAATCCCTACATTTGGGAGATGCAAGGGGGTGGAGCTACAAGCTTATGTGTATTACAAGGTGCTATGTGACCCAAGTGACTTTGTTCGGCTTTGTTCACGTTGGCTAATAGGTTACTTTGCAACAATTAATATACAGTTGGTCGCAAAATGGCAGCACTTCTGATGTGATGTTTGAAATTGTTAAGTATGTCCTTCCATGTTTTCAAACAATTTTTGGCACAAAATAAATAGTAAGTCATCTTCAGAAGATTGCGCAGTAGTTCGCACAACACCTAGACACAAATACTAGTCAACACAGTGACAAGATGAGTTTGTAAGTATTGCCAGCATACCAAACATACTTGAAAATACACAAAAAGAAACCCCTGAAGTACAAAACGCTTTTCTGAATCTGCTGTATACAGAAAACACTGGGATCAAAATTTCAAAATATAGTGCCTTGAGAGTCTTCACAAACAAAAAGCAACACAGCAAACACAGGCTCTTAGCTATGATTCAGCAACTCCCACTATGAAGTTGCCGAGTCATTTGATGCAACAGATGCCAAAATAGGTTCACCTCCCTAACCAGCAAGAAGCTCAAGTAACAAAGGCCAAGTTCTGTGTGAAGGATGGCTTCCCAAATGCCATTCGTTGTATTGATTGGACTCAATCCAAATATTGGCACCAACTCAAAACGAGTACAAATACGTCAACAGGAAGAAATGTCACTCCACAAATGTGCAGGTAACAACTACCTGCCTTCCTGAGCTTTTATTTTCATGCTCTTCAGTGAGTGAAAACATTGTTACATTTGCAAGTATCACTTCATATCATTGTTGTTATTTCTGTATTTGATTACAGGACATTAGTTCTCACACTAGTGACTCACTCCATTCAGATTTATATGGGGAGAGGGAGTAGGAAGAGGAGGGGTGGAGGTGGAAGAAGTACTCATTAGCAGCAAGGGAAGACACTGGTGAATGACTTGCAGCAGACATGAAAACACTGTGCTGGACCTTAGGTCAGGTTTCACCAAATAAAGTTACTTTATTAAGGTTCTGTATGATAGCTATTATTGTGCTGTTTAAGATGCAGTTCGTATTACAAATAACAAGGACTTTAGGCAATGGTCAGATGGAATTTTCTCAACTGGCAGTTAAATTCAGAGCATCTAGGTAAAGGCCCTTAATGGTTAGATTTTTCCAGTATAGTAATACTGTGGTAAGGAGCATCATTTGTTTTAACAGATCATCTGTGATGCTGACATGAGAATCATCAACTGTGTTGTCTAGTGGCCTGGTTCTGTTCATGAAGCTCGAATTCTGCTTGAATCAGCAAATTTTCATCTCATCTGAGAGCAGCCAGAAGCCAATGTCTGGTTATTTCCTTGGCAACAGTGCACACACGCTACGTGACTGGTTGATGATGCCCATTGTGAATATCCGTTCACTGAAGGATGAGGCCTCCAATGCTGCTCACTGGGGTACCCTCTGTATGATCAAGTGCCAAAGGTGCAAATTTGTGACCTGGGAAAACTTTCTGTGCACCATATGTGCAGATCTGCAACATTGTAGGTAGCTTTATTCGCCAGTTTTTGAATGTCATGGCTAGCGAGGGTGACATTACGCATGTGATTTTTGGAGAATCGGACTCGGAGGAAGGCTCTGAAGGCTTTGATATGACTATATGTAGGAAAAGTGAAATCTTAGTATTATAGCCAAGTTAATTTAAGTAAGCTATTGTAGTATATCACACTGCACAGTAAGTCTAGCCACTATAGAAGTTATTGGAGGTTAGGAAGAGAGAAGACAGCTAATCGCAGAGAACTGATACCAACACCTGGTTTACATCAGCGGCCCCGGTCAGCGAGTAGTCAGTAGGGCGTCTGATTTATTACTTTGTACAGACAGGTAGAGGAATCTTAGATTTCATACAACTGACTCACCAGCCCAATCAGAGAACTGTGCAGATACAGGCAAGAATACATAAGGCCAAACCAGTACAGATACAGACGCAGATCGAAACGGAGTCAAGCCAGCGGACACGCCAAGATCAACAGAGCAGCACGGAACCAGTCAGAGAGAGGTACGCAGACAAACCAAGCTGTAGATTTCAGACAAAGAGAATCCTAGCGTCCAATCAAATAGACTATCCGGAGTAACTCCATAACTATTGACCAATGGGGGTCCGACACATATCGCCGGACGAGAGAACCTCAGACAGGATCTATACTAAGTCAGTCTGGGTTGAGATACCATACAGATCAGTCGCAGACGATTCTGCCGGGAGATGGAAGACGGCGAGGAGGAAGAGGACAAGGACCAACTTAGACTATACGTAGAACTTAGTCAATGTGAATGTATTAAGAATTAGATTAGCTTAAGACGTGTGTTATCAATTCTCATACAACATCTGTACAATCGTGTTATCTGAACGTAAGTGTATTAAACAATTATTTTATAATAATCCATTCTCACTATTCGTTTCTGTTAAGATATTTGTGTAGCGCCTCTGTAGGGAACAACCATCTCGAACCATCAACTTCTAATACGCCAACCTTCATATTCATTGCATCACTGAAGGGCGCACAATTAATGAGCTTAGTTCATCCCCACTAATAGAGTACATAACCGGACTATTAGGCTACATAGGCCTAGGTTATACATGGCGGAGAACCAGGTCTTTCCCCCCACCTCTTAAAGAGTGTCTCTTCAATGTAAGTACTGTAAAGGTTAGACTACAGAAATATTGTTCTTCTAGATTGCTTAATCACTGCAGCAGTGATTCCGACTTCTTTGTTCCCTCGGAATTTAACTTGGCTATAGTATGATTAGTAGCATTCATACTAGCAATCTGTCGGACTTTTCCAGGAAATCCGAGGACGAAATTTGGGGTAGTAGTTGAGTCGGCTAGGCTGGGCTTTGTGGTTGTCAGCCTACGACAAAAATTGGTTGAAAGATTTTATGGAACGCGTCGGCCCACTCGTTCACAATGATGAATCAACTGTTTATGAAATATTTTTGCAATATTTTCCCCAAAACTTTTTCGACCATACTGTTACCGAAACGAATCGTTTTGCTAGCGAGTGCATTGCAAACAAAGACCTCGGACCGCATTGCACAATCCAACGGATAGACTGATGTAACAGAGGGCGATATGCGGGAATTTTTGGCACTTATCCTCACCATGGGCTTCGTCAAAATGCCCAGTTATGAAGATTATTGGACGACTGACAACATCCTGGAGATTCCTGGCTTGCGATCTATTATAACATGCAACAATTTTGAGTTGATTCTGACTTATTTTCACCTCACAACAAAGCCAACTGCTTGTCTTCTGATAACCTGGCCTATGACCCTCTGTACAAAGTTCGACCTCTCCTCACTCACCACACTGCCACCTGGAAATATGCATACCATCCGCATTGTGAAGTGAGTGTGGATGAAAACGAGCTGCATTCAAAGGTCGCACAAATTTGAGTGCATATAAACCAAACACACTACATAAGTGGGGCCTAAAAGCATGGACTTTGTCAGACGTGAGGACTGGTTATATGTGGAATTTAGAAATGTATACTGGTCAAAAGGCAGAGGTGGAAGTTGGCATGACAAAGGTCGTTCTTAGCTTGTGTCAGCCCTAGTACAACAGGACACCAAGTGTATATGGACAACTACTTCCGCTCACCATTACTGTTTGTTAAGCTGAAAAATAACCCACTGGGTGCTTGTGGAATGCTGCAGACAAAGGTCCTGCTTGATCATGCAGCATTAAATTGTTTCAACACCACTTAGTGCCAAAGTAAGTTATATATAGTCAAGTGACTTTACCTCTGTCCCTACCCAAGATGTCCTTCAAACTTGCAAACGCCAAAGGTTGAAGGAAGGATGGGAAGAGTTCAGAGTCAACATCGATGAAGTCAACAGGAAGGTACAACCACCTACGATCAACTCAGAGAAAACTACCTATCAGTACCACTTCCTCTAGAAATGGCAGACAGAATGGGAAACATCAAACACTGAATCACACTACTCAGAAATTGAACCAAAAGTGGATCTCGTGGCTAAGTACAAGGACGGATGCTGTTGGAAGGAAGTAGCCATCCCCAGGCTCTGCTTTGGCCACTGCCTGCTCAAAGAGTAACTTTATCGGTGGTGGAAGCTAGACACTGGGAACTGCGAAACATGTGGCATCACCGAAACTGTAACACGCTTTCTGATCGAGTGTCGAACCAGACAACCCTGCAGCAGCAGCTTTAGGACAAACGCCATCGTCAAAAATTAACCTACGATATCCGGACAATACTGAGATGTCAGTTCTGCAAGGATATCATTTACAAGTACCTCAAAGCTATTTAGAAGATCTTGTAGAAACCTGATTTGGACTTTCAAACGAACAGAGACAAATGGACACTATATAAATGAATAATCTATAGACATTCTTAGTTCCAGACTCTAAATTTCTGTATAAATATACGGTATATATATATAGATCAGATTTGTTCAGCAACACCCATCGTCTATGTCATGGAGGCGTTGTTAAATAAGAAATCTACCCTTGTAGTTTATTTACATGAAAGTTGAGGATGGCCAGATATACTGGTGCACAAGTTCAACAATTATTGTTGGAGGTCACACGAATGCTGTTGGTATTAACTCCATAACTACTGAATCTATCATCAAGGACCTCTCCAACAAAGTCAAAGATGATAAATCACTGTTCTATTCTTCATACCAGGTGACGCTGTGTACTGCAGTTCTAATAGTATTTAGCAGCATGATGAATTTTAGCTATCAGCTAAAATAAGAGTTAAGGATTATATACAAGTCACATTCGGACAGGCAGGTCTGTTTTTGTATAATTAAATTTCTTTTGGTTTTATTCTTTATTCTTAAGTTTTAATGTTTTAATTGGCTCTTTTAGGTCCTGGAAAACTTCAGAAGCTACTGAGAACTCACATGGATGAGACAACTAAGAAGTTGAGGTCACTGCTTGAAACAACACGTAAAGTTACAATTTGGATTGATGGATAGAGCAAAAAGGGTTTGTCGTTTTTAGGGATTTCTGCTTCATTTCTTTGATCCTGGCAGTCACTGCTCAAGACATGTACTGTTGAATCTTAAGGAAATTAAGCATCCCCATGTGGGAGACATGCTGGCGATGCAATACTTTTTGACTGGACTGTTTTTTATAAGAAAATAATGGTCTGTTTAACAGTATGTTAACCACAGAAAATGGATTAAGACAATTTAAAAGTGTTAACAATATTGATTAGCAAGCACTAAATGTTCATTGCCTTGCTTGATATTGACTTTAACAAGTTACCTTTTGTTAAAGTATTCATATCTAATATCAACCTCACTTAGCTTTCTTTCAGAGTTAATTGAAGTTTTGAGTTTACATTATGTTACATCATGTTACATTTCTGTAAAATGCTGTAAGCGACGAAGCGAAAGAAACAGGCCACTTGCAAATGGACATGGAGACTGAGCCATTTGAAGAAACACTGAAACACAGCGGTTGCAAGCGAGTTCATAATGCTGATTAGTAGAAGAAAAATATATGGAAGAGACTACACCAGAGTGAAAATTAATATGTTTCAACCACTACCAAAACAATACAACCCAAAGCTTTTGCTTTTTCACTGTCACTGCACTCTGAAATGCAGCGAAAAGATAACCAAGCACCGAAAAAATTGGTTGCACAGCACAACAGCCCACTAGTCTTTGAAGTCTGCATTTATTTCTGGGCATATCAGAACTTATGAAAAAAGAGAACTGACACAAAGTCTGAAAGTCTTGGTAATGCAGTACTCTTCTTCACACAGCTGTTGCACATTCACACGTATAAAAGGCATAGTTTGACGATGAAGCTGGTGGAGTGGAATGCTTCAGATGACAGAGATGATGTTCCTTTAGCAACCAGATACAAGAATCTAGGGAAAAAGAAACTGCAACTGGATGCAGATAAAAAATTGTTTATTGAAATGGAAAACTTACAACATCAAAGCTGTTGACGCAACACCCACTTTTGCCTTCACTGAACCATCCACTGACTTCAGCTTCTTGTTATGTTTCAAGCAATTAATTGATGTCGACATGATCAACAGCATAAAGGAACAGACAAGTCTGTATTCTGTCCAGAAGATAGGAAGTTCTTTGAACGTTACAAAATACGAGATCTGACAATTTATTTGAATTTATATTCTGACAGGCATTGTTAAGGTGCTTAGCAGTACTGGGGCTCTGCATATTTCCACTATTGCCGATGTCATATCACAGAACCAATTTGATAAACTACGATCTTTTCTCCACGTGAATGACAATATCAATATGTTATGTCAAACTAACCCATGACATGACAAACTCTTCAAAGTACAGCCATTCATTGACAATCTATGTAAGAACTTCTCTAAAGTTGAACCAGAAGGATACAGTGCTGTCGATGAAATGGTAATCCCATTCAAAGGCCAAAGTACTTTGAAGCAGTACGTTAAGAACAAAAACACACAAATCGGCATCAAAGTATTCATAAGGGCTGGAGCTAGTGGTTTTTGCTATGATTTTGAAATTTATATGGGCAAGGGCACAGTAGCCAGCAATACAGGATTTGGAATCAGAGGTGAAGCAGTGTTGCGTCTGACCAAAGGTTTGCCAACAAGATCAAATTACAAGGTGTTTATTGACAACTGGTTCACTTCATATCAGTTGATTCTGAAGCTGAAAGAGAAAGGCCTACTGCTGTTGGCACTGTTCAGCCAAACAGAATTCCTGGATGCATTTTCAAGAAAGAAGATAAACTGATACAACAAGGAAGAGGATCATCTGATTTTCATACTGAGAAAGAAAGCAACATTATTGCTGCCAGATTGTATGACAACAAACCAATGTATCTGATTTCATCATATGCCTGTACCAATCTTGTTACCTCTGCTAAATGATCGTCACTGAAAGACAAACAGTACATGATGCTAAAGCAGCCACACATCTTCAAGAAGTACAAATTCATGGAACTTCAGGACATGCTGGTTCCTTTGTACAGGACCAATATTAAAGCAAAACATTTCTGTTTGCAAATCTTATTCCATCTGATTGATGTAAGTGTTGTCATTGGATGGTTGTTGTATCGCAGAAACCTCACACTTGCCAGAGAAACCAAATACATGAAGCTGATTGACTTCCATTCAAAAGTTGTCCATGGATCAATAAAAGCTAATTAAGACCACATCCACAAAAGGGGACAGCTATCTGTGGACAGTATGCCATTGCAGGAGTCAAGACCAGTCAAGAGAAACCACTTTGTGAAACCTGTTGGCCATGTATGCTTTGAAAACATTAACCACTGGCCTGAACATTCATCCAACAAGCACCGCTGTGTGATGTGTAAGGTCGCAAAGCCTCATGTTCATTGCATGAAAAGTAACATTACGCTGTGTCTGACTAAAGACAAAAACCACTTTGAAGCTTACCATCAACACAAATAGATTGGAAGAAGCCATTTTGGATCAGTTATAATGTTGCTTTGACTCCAAGCAGATATAGCAGTGGACTGAACTAGTAACTCCCACTGGGTCCAAATGGACTCTTTTCAGTATTTTATAATAAATTTAAATAAAATTACTTTTTTGGTAGTTCTTACTTATTTTAGGTGGGTATAAGATTTAATGGTCAAAACATTTTAGGATCATTGTAATTAATTTGGGCTGGAAAGGGTTAAGAGTGTGCATGGCATAAGTGATGGCAGGACTGCAAGAGTGACATAGAAAATATGTACTGGAACTCTCACAGCTGACCTCAAAGACAATCATGTGCCTCAAAACAATACTCTAGGTGCTGGATGACAGTATGTTAGGCATCTCACAGTAGAATTTCCAACAATCACCTCACACTACAGCAGAAGAAGAATCCAGATAGGTGTTATCCAGCTCCTGACATGAACATTTAAAAATGTACCAGTTGCTGAAGACTAAAGGCAAAAACCCAAAAACCAGTAAGTGAACAAACGTTCCAATCATCTTTAAGACTTTAATCTGTGTTTCTATGCACAACTGCAGGATACTAGGAGGATGTGCAACACATTGAATTCAATAAGTTAATAATTCAATAAGTTCAATAAAAATTCAATAAGTTAATAATAGGTTGATTCAAGGTCATAATGGCGGATGTTCGTAAATACTTATATGCATGTAAATAAATAAATGGTGCTCATTCAGAAAACTTGAAAGACCAGAACTGAGATCTGATTTTTTTTAACAATCACATAAACGTTGTTGAGGTTTATGGTTGAAAGTTGATGGTTTAAAAGACATTATCGACCCAAATCGTCGTCATGCCTTTTAAGCAAACGCCGAGGAGTACAAAAAAAGAAGACGGCGCTCAGGGTTGGAAATGTTTCCACTGATGACAAAGCGGAAATCTCTTCTTCTGCTTCTGTGAAAGAAACTCTTGTAAATCACCAGTGTGCGATTGGAAAATTCAAAATGGACGACAATGACAAGGACAATTACGACACAATGAGTGACACAGAATCAAATGTTGACAATGAAGTAGAACTTAAAAATAAGACAAACTCGGAAACTACAACTGAAACAAGAAAACAGGAGATTAAAGAAATTTTCTGCAAGACTAAATACGAAACCGAACATGAAAAAGTCAACGACCCTGAAACGGAGAAGACGAAGGAACAGAAGAAGACGAAGCAGATGACAAAAGACGACTTCCGACGTCAACCGCCTTCAGAATCAAACAACACCATGTTGGGTAAGAAGGTGGAAACCTCTTCCATCTCTGATTCTGTCAAAATCTCCCCCAAAAAAACTAGAATGGAAACAAAAGTTTTACCCAAATGAGCTTAAATAATGGACGTAAAACACTGAATCAAGGGAACCTATTAAAAATCTTAAGCAAAATACTTTGATTATATTTGAAAATTCTAAGAATAAAAAGACTAAAAAATCAGTCCTAAAAAACAAAAAGAAATAGATGATCTAATGACTAGAACAGTTTACCTCTCAAGCTGTAAACGGGAATTACAAAATTACTTTAAGCAGAAGCCTCATCAACTTAAAAAAGAGCTGATAAAACAAATTGGAGGTGATGTTGAAAAAATCCAAATGGCTGGTGAAGGCCTCAGAATAATTGCCTTCACAGAACTACAGAAGGAACAGGTTTTAAACATTAAACAAATAGACGGCAAAGCAGTAGTTGCTACTTTACCCTTTGCTCTTACTAAGAAAAGCAAACTACCATCAAACCAATTTATCAGTTTGAATAAGCCTGTAAGAGAATATGAAACAAAGGGGGTCATACATGGCCTACAGGAAAATGAAGAAAATCTCACAGAAATAGCCCTATCTTTAGGCCTGAAACAAATGAAAAAATAGGTAATCCAGATACAAGTAAGACAACATTAGTTACTTTTAACAAAGGTACCTTAATTCCATCTTCGATAAATATTGCTGGACGATTTTTTAAGGTTTGGCCCTAAGTGCCTAAATGAAAACGATGCGACAATCGTCAAGAGTTCAGTCATACCAAAATAACCAGTCAGGGACAAACTACCTGCAGCAAATGTAGTGGCCCTCATTCTTTTCTTGAGTGCCCTAACACAGATACACCTAAATGTGCCAATTGTAAGCAGGCACATAGTGCTTCTTATAAACAGTGTCCCATATTTTTGGAAATCAAAGAGTTTTTAAAAAAGAAAGCTCAAGAAAGAATTCTTTACTCGGACATAGTAAGAGGAAAAACCCAAATACATCTGAAATAAATAGTCAAAGAAAAACACCAAGTCACTACCAAGAACCCTTAGAAGTTAAGCTTCATGAATATCAAGATGAGAACACTAAAGACTTTCTAGATTTTGATAAATCTAAATACAAAACAGTAGTAACCTTTGAACAGAAATGTTTACCAGAACACCCAAGATTAACCGAACTTAAAACCACTTCATTCATTCTGGGCTGCCTTGCTCTATTTGACTCAAAGAAATCCATCTCTGAGATCAAAGATACCCGAAGAATGAATGGGACAGCTTCCAAAACTTCCAACCCTACCCTGAAATATAAAAGTACTGTAGCTGAAACGAATTTAGAAAAAGCTAACCTACTGGGCCAGACATATGCAGATACCAGCAGTAGTGCTAATTACAAGAAAGAATTTCTGGATCATTTACAAAATATGCAAAATGAAAATGAAACTATACAAATTCCAAATTATGCAATAAAAGATAATGAATTAGATGCACTAAATACTGTTTTTAACCTAAGAGAATTAAAAAGAGACAATTGATAGCATCAAAAGAACAAGTCGCCAGGAGAAGATAGGATTCCACATGACCTTCTTAAAAATGTTCATAAATATGCTTTAAAAGTTCTTTTGAAATTTTACAATAAAATTTGGAATGAGGGAACCCTTCCAAATGATTGGACTCATGCAATAATAACACCTATCTTGAAACCAAATAAAGATCCTACATCCCATGAGTCTTACAGACCTGTATCACTGACTTCCACTCCACCATTTGCAAAGTAATGGAGAAAATGATTAATACACGGCTCCAGTGGTTCACTGAAAAAAACAACATTTTATCAAAAGACCAAAGTGGATTTAGAAAGAACAGAAGTACTACAGATCATATTTTGCAATTACAAGAATTTATTCTTAAAAAACTTAAAATTAAACAAAATGTGTTGGCTATATTCATTGATTCTGAACGGGCATATGATATGCTCCATGTGCCCACATTATTAAGTAAATTAAAAAATATGGGAATTGAAGGCAAAATGTTTAATTGGATTTTAAAATTTCTTACAAATCGCTCCTTTCAAGTGAAAGTGGGGTCTGAATTTTCAAACATTTTTCTACAAGAAAATGGGACACCTCATGGATCAATAATATCTCCTCTGTTATTTCTGATAATGATCAATGATATTAACCCAGGTAATGATAATATAGAACTAACACTTTTTGCAGACGATAGTGCTATTTTTTATGCAAATAAAAATATTAAATTAATAGAAGAAGAAATGCAAAATGCCATAAACATTATCGATACTTGGTGTAACAAAAACGGTTTCAAAATATCTATCAGTAAAACTACTGCAGTCCTATTTACCAAAAAGTTAAAAAAACCGAAATTATCTATTAAATTCAATTAAAGTAGAAACAATAGCTAAATTTCTTGGAGTTATTTTTGATTCAAGATTAAAATGGAAACCCCATACTGAATATATCTTAACTAAATGTAAGAAAAGAATTAGCCTTATGAGAGCTGTGGCCGGTTATAAATGGGGGGCATCTAAAAAAGCCCTTTTGGCCATATATAGAGCCTTAATAAGATCTGTACTTGACTATGGAGATGTAGTTATACCATTGCTAGTAATTCTCAAATTAAAAAATTACAAAATATTCAGTCTGAGGCCTTAAGACTCGCCTGTGGTGCTGCCAAGGGCACACCGATTTTGGCCCTTCAGAACGAGTGTGGTGAAATGCCCCTTCACCTCCGTCGGCTGCACAACTCGCTCAAGGTTGGGTCTAAGATACTCGGTTCTGAAGACCACCCAGCAATGGAGACCATGAAAGATCAATGGGAAAATTATTAAGGAAAGTGCAAATGGCATAGGGAACAACAGTCTTTATTCAAAAGAACAGAGGAATTCTTTTCTGCACTGCATCACCCTTTTAAATCTCCCATTAATTCAAATACACTATATTGTTCATAAGTGAGCGGCCGATGATGGCAAAAGTGAAATTTTACTGAATTACTCTCTTTGGCTTTCCATACTGAAAACCAGCATCCAAATATGAATATCAAACCAACTTGCCAGAGGTTTGGCGCTCGAGACTGATTGATTTTTCAATGAATGTTATGGCAATAAAATGGTTATTTTAGGCATCAACCATTTGTATTATTGCGAAACATCTTAAAATTCTTACTATCTCGTTTACACATTTAGATCAATAGGTCAAGGTGCTCGTTTATGAGGGTTGTCCCGAATCCCCGAAACATGAATTCCCAAAAGCACTAAAAATACAAACAGCCCGATTTCCCGAAAACAGTTTTATAGGAAACGGTCGAAATCCCGAAACAGGGGATTCGCTACACACTCGTTTATGATACCATTTACATTAATATTTGAAATTGTGAAAACATTTGCGAATCATAATCGCAAACTAGAGATTGCTACAGCGCCCAACGAAAGCTAAGTCGCGGGAACCAGCTTATTCACAGGCGCTCAGTCAAAACAAAATCGATAGGCAAGAAGGGTTCGGTTCCAGGTCAAGATTTACGAATCAGGCATCCATGCAGGATTAAGTCGATGTCTGAAAATTGAACACAGCGGATTTCTAAACAAAATAAAGCTGCATAATAGAAAAATAACACTAGATGACATTTATAATGTCCTCTGCCTGCCATTTTTCATCACAATAAAAGAAGTTCTTTCAGATCATTCGATGCGCAAATTTCATTACATCGACGACACAGAAAAGTCAAAATGGTTCCACCTCCAAGGTACTTTGTTTAAAGACGCCCTTTGTCTGAGACGCATGAATACAGCACAACCCTTTAATGTCAGCGAGTCAAGGTGCGTTTTTGTGCATCATGCGAATTAGAATAATGTTTATTAATTTTTCACTATTAAATTAAATTTTAAAACATAAATATTCTTCTGATTTACAATCAGATGAGTTTGTTTCAATAAACGATCCGACGCGTTAGGACGATCTTTATCCAACAGGAAAATCTGGTTGGAGCTTAGGAATCTGGGCTCAAGGTCGTGTGACATCGGCAAAATTAATACGCAGTGTAAAAGCACAACATAGCCGATTGCATAATGCTATATTATCTCATCATCAATGTCGTTCATCGCCAGGCGTAGAAAATCCCTGGAGTAGGCCTATCCTATAATCAAAGAGCCTCGAGCAAATGTAAATGCACACATTTTCATATAGCGAAAGTATGGCATCGACCGTGCTTATTTTTCAATGAATTAAATTTTATCGACCACGAAACTTTACACACCGCTGCCCGTTTGAATGGGTACCACGCCATTTAAGCTCCCTGTGCACGGACCATGCTAGACCCAGAGTACAGTTCTGTACCCTAAGATCTTTAGTAGGCCTATAATTTTCGCAGTTTTGCTGTCGAGATTAAAGACGGTTATTTAAATGCTGTTTAGGCCTATTCAAAATGTAAACAACTTGAAGTCACTGCCTCTTCTGAAGTCCTCTTATGTAGGAATTTTAGAGAGTTCTATGCATCTTACGGAAATGGAAATTACCCAATAAAACAGAAGACTATGCCTACTTATAGACAAGTCATCTTCTGCGAACTCATCAACATTTCATCCCTTTCAATCTCTGCGCAAGTCTTTCACTGAAAACTGAAAACACTCCTCTTCCACAAATCCAATCTTGATTCTTCCTTCTCCCTTTATCTATCTTATCGGTTCAATTCTAAACACCATCCACCGTAGTTGTCTGAATGTCTGCCTGCCTGACCTTTGGATCTTGACCTGGAACCGAATCTGGCTTTACCTGCCTGTCGATTTTGTTTTGACTGAACGCCTGCGAATAAGCTGGTTCCCGAGACTTAGCTTTCTTTGGGCGCTGTTTAGACATCTCAAGCTTACTATTACGATTACGATTTTAGATCTCCCTGACCTGTTTCAAGTTTCAACGGAGTAGGGCCTATGCTCGGAATATTCAGAGCCCTCCAAGAAGGCCTATATAGCGTTCAGGGTCAAAAACAGTAACGAGTCGGACCTATAGGCCTCGATCGATCAGCTGGTGCGTATTGTTTATGTATGTATAGGCCTTTGTATGCATGTACATGTTTGCATGTATAAGCCTATGGAGGATTTGAGAAATTTGCCCAATGGAATCAATATTCCCCTCTCGCCATATTCAAATTCTGTCTGTCTGTCTGTCTGTCTTTCTGTCTGTCTGTCTGTCTGTCAACAGGCGTTTCTATCTAAAATGGTTAACTTGCAGTCGCCTGGCTTTGTACGTTCATCGTTTAAACTGGAGCAACATCAGTGGAGCTACTTTATGTGCCCCTAATATCGCGCTAATTTATAAATTGATCCGCCTTTGTCTGCATACGTTGTTTTGTCTATTATGCTATCATTAACTGGTGGGCATGATATGCCCACCATTTTTGGGTAGGCCTATAATATGCCCATCCTATTGGGGAGGCCTATAATATGCCCATCCTATTGGTTAGGCCTATAATATGCCCATCCTATTGGTTAGGCCTATAATATGCCCATCATTTTTGGGTAGGCCTATAATATGCCCATCCTATTGGTTAGGCCTATAATATGCCCATCCTTTTGCGTCATAATGCCGGTGAATGAGAGGGTCTCTATGACGCAGCACTTGTGTGGCGCCTAGAAATTTCGGAGATTTACTTACATTTGCATTAGCCTACATTACGTATTACACACTGTCTCACAGATCTCGACTGGTTCTGGATTATGATTTCGGAATACGGGTTTGATTTGAAGCGACGCTCAGGTGATGCATCATACATATTACGATAACGGCGCTATATAATTTTCCATATTAGATTAGCTTTTTCAAAGCTGCAATTACATCCCAAGAAAATTATGATCCACAAACATCGCGAATGCATAATGTCATCTTTAGGATTGACACTGACAACTGTCATGTTGGGTTCGCGAGGTTAGAGAGACTGCTAAAAACATCTGACGAAAAGTTTCAAGCATTTTATCGAAAGCTTACGTCATCACGTGATATTTCTGGTAAAGGTCCGTCGTGGCCACAGATTTTGAAAACACAACAATTAGGTATTGTCAAACTTTTATTAAGCCATATTGGCAACAAATGGCAGGACTTGCAAAAGCTTAAGGTTGACCTGGTTTATGCAGTGTATTGCCCGTCATGGCCTAAAGAAGCTGATGAATGGATAACTCGTGAGAGGAGGAATGGATGACCATCGAAGTCACTTAGTTGCAAAGCCTCACCAAAGTAATCCAGAAGATGATACTCAATGGAGATTTTCTTTTTCATAAGCAGAAATTATTTTAACTAACAGTTGGACAGATGTCCATAAATACATCTACCATGTGCTTAGGTTAATCAAGAGTGAAGTAGTCAAATCATGTGGAGGAGAAGATGAAACTGTGCTTTGCACATAGGCCTACTTCTTTAAGACGTTAATGCTTGGTCATGCGAAGAAAAACCTCCGAAATTTTGGACAGATGAGAACCTGGAGACATCTGTCGGTGAACTACTGTGCCTGATGATTGAATGGATGATTGAGCGACGTCGTCCGAACTATTTCATTCCTAGTAATAACATGATCGATCATCTGCCACGCGATTACGATTTATCAAAAGAGATTTCATCACTTCTGCATTACAAAGATTGCGGTCTTGTTCAACTTCTTTCGAATGTACCGAAAGCGTATCTTAAAAGTCCCTTATCTGTCGCAGTCCAAATTAAGTTAATTGCATTTGCCTTGCTTTGGTTAAATAATAGCTACTTTCTAAAAGATTTGCATTTGGGTTTTCTGGAGATGTCAGAATTCTCAGAAAAGTTTGTTGCAGAGCTACGATATCTCTTTGCGGGAATACAGAAACATCTCTGTCTGATGAATTTAGAGAATAAAAGAGTACATCTACGACCCTATTACATTCTGTCAGCTTCAAAATGCTTTGATTTAGCAACGAAGGCAAACGATGACAGTTTTACCATAGCGAACTTAGATCTTCGGTTTTCCTTACATGATCTTCTCAACCAATTCTTGTCTTTCGCCCGAAGTCAGTACGGCCATCACACGCTAGACGCCCAAGCGAAGGCAAGCAGTGAAAAGAAAAGACAAGGATGCACTCGAGAAAGAAACAGATCTGTCTGTTACTCTCGTGAAAGTTATATGCCACCGAACTTCTTGAAAGGTCATGTCAATTCTGATTCAGACGATCGTGTTTTTGTGAATAAATGCTCAGTGGAAACCATTAGAGAAAACAAAGATAACATGCTGAAGAGTCTTTCGCGAGACTGGGCCTCTCCTGCGTTTCTTATTAGCACAGCATATTACTCCAACTTTTATTACACAGCTCTGCAAGATTACAAATCGGCAATTGAACAATGCAAACTGGACTTTCAGTATTTAGAAGATTTGGATAAATTATGCTCATGTCTAATTACCAAACCATTTTCAGTGTTGCGGTAACTAATCAGGTTGTACTTCCTGGATTCCTGGAATGTAATCGGTTACACGAAACTCTTGACTTCATCCAAAGACTGGGACCGTTTTACCCTACTCGACAACCTACAGGCCAAAAGTACTTTTACAGCCCACAGATATTAGCCTAAAGATTTAAGTGTGAAAAATTATTGCCATGCTTTAAATTTCAGCACGAAAGCACCAACATTCATTTTAACTGCGAGACAACTAATAGACCGGCTCACGTATGCTTGCCTAATAAAAGAAATCCATAAATAACTATAAGCACATTTATAAGGGTATATATTTATGTATATATATTTATATAAATTTCTATATATATATATATATGTAGGCCTATGTATGTACAGTATATATGCATGTGTGTATTTATGTGTGCATGTATGTATGTATGTATATGTATGTATTTATGTATATACGTATGTATGTGTGTATATGTCACACTTATTGACACCCCTACTTTCCGATGGCATATGGCATATTCCATTCAATTTGGGTGCTCATTAATAATCCAAGAACTTCTATAGCGCCACTGTTCTAATGCTCGAGGCATCAATCGATGGTCGCTGCAAAGTCGTTGTCCATACAAAATAAATCGTATAATATGGTAATTTTTTATCAAACATCATTGCGTAGCAAATCACGAACGCGTGACTCCCTGTGTTTCAAGTTATATGCGACGCAGTATATAAAATCAACTGTCCTATGTTCACCGATTGTCTGAAGGAAGATAAATCGTCTTCGTCTTCAGAAATCCGTTGCCCAAATGTGCTTTCTACTAAAATCCGAATGCACTGAAAGTTTATGTATTTTAAAAAATCTAGTGCATGAATTCGAATTTGGACCTCCTGACTCTTAATTGTTGTCGATCTCCATAATTTACTTGAAGCTGAGATGTCGCGTTTAATTGCATTGTAAAGTGTAATGAAACCCAGTATAGTCTGTAGATGTTTGTCGAAAATCCTCGACCATTTGTTTGTGAGTACTACTGGAAGATGTTCACCGGTGACTGAAATCCATGAGGACAATCTGCGTTTTGGTAACGAAGCATAGGCGATCCATTTATTGCACAGTTTCTCTGCCTCTTTGTAGTTGTCTAAAGCATGTTCGTGCTCTAAAGCTGCGTAGTAAAAATTGGCCTCATACGCAGCTATGGTCAAAGAAAAAGGGTTTTCAATATATTCGTTAACTGTTCGAATGCCAATGTTAAATAGCTCATCAACGCACATATTCGCCACAGACCTATCGCTTGTCTCTGGTGAACCTTTCCTTGCTTCCTTGGGAGTAGCCGATTCCTTGCTCCGGCTGTTTAGCTCTGCTGCAGTAACATGCTGAGAATTATTGTGTTCTGCTTCACTGCCTAAACGACCGTAAGAATTTTCCTCGCAGCTTATGGTCTTTCTTATAATTTTTTGTATGATTGTATGCACATTGTCTGACAGGAGGATGTCGATTTCCGTATAGCCACCGATCTCTCTTTCTGAAGCTCGTTTGAAACAAACTTTTGCCTTTTGCACATGCCTCTTTTCCTCTTCAAATCTATACAAGTAGTCGCCTAAAGCAAGACTTTTGTGGATCGTTAGTCCATAGTACAAGTCGTTTAAGCCGGTTTCTTTGCGAAAACGATGCATATTCTCAATAGGATATCTGGTCCTGTACGCTTGGCTTCCAGGTTTATATGGATCTAAAATATATGTGTGCGTAAATCGTATTTGCAATGTAAGAAAAAATTTATTTGGAATAGAAATTCGCACATGTTGGTTTTCCTCGCTTGGAGAACTTTTACACAAAGGCATCGTGCTGGCAAAATAGATATTTATGTTATCTACAGCTGAAAGAAGATGTTGCACTTCCACCGTTAAATCTTGATCGTGTGGCAAGTGGTCTATCATGTTGTTGGCTGGTATAAAATAGTTTGGACATTGTTTGTCGACCAAACACTCGATCATATTGCAAAGCAATTCTTCCACCGCCGTCCTTATGTTATTTTCATTCCAAAACTCACTAGGTCTTTCTTCACATGCCCAAAACATCAGAGTCTTGAAATAATAAGTGCTGAGAACGGTCTTTTCCTTGCCACCGCATTTCTCGACAACATCGCTCTTTATCAATCGGAGAATGTGATAGATGTACTTCTGAACGTCATTCCAGCTGTGAATTAAAATCAGTTCGGCCTTTGAAAAAGAAAATCTCCATTCGTTTTCATTGTTTGGGTTAGGCCTACTTTGGTGAGGCTTGGCAACTAAATAGCATCCGCCACAGATAATTCTCTCCACAATGTCGGTTGATGGCCAGCCAGTTGGTCGAACTCGGCTTTTCCACTCATTGGCTTCCTGAGGCCAAAATGGGCAAAATATCGAATCAACCCAGTCCAAATAAAAGTCGACGAAGCTTTCCGCTCGCTTGCTAAAATTACGTAGGAAATCAAAGAAAACGTTCATATCGGATCTATGAATTAGCAAACGAGAAAACGCTGGCCAAGAAAGCATATTATTTCGAAGCTCTCGTCTGCTGTAAGCTTCATAACCAGAATCTAGACTTTTGAACAATTCTGCAAATCCTGGATGCGTTGCAGGCTTGATTTTGAGTACAATTCCTTCAAATGATGTTGGGTTGCTTGCTGAGATAGGAACAGCGCAAACATTATGTGGGTAAACGATGTGGTCGACATCCGTTATGTTTTCAAGAAAGTATTGTATTGGCAGTTCAAAAGAACTGCCCGTATATTCAATGTAGCCTTCTAGATTTAATTTACGCAGCAGAAGTAGGCGACAAAATTCTACGAAGTCTTGATCTTCTTTCATCTTCAGTCGGCTCCTTTTTGTTTAAATCTTTGTTAGCTGAAGAGCCACAATTGTTATGCTAAATTAGTATGCAAAAATTAAGCAATGAACGTAATATCATGTTTTTAAATATTCAGGTTATTTCGGTTGTAGCAGAATAATTGTTACCCGTCACGATCAGTTATTGCAATCTCGTATTTGATTGTATATATGCAGAATAATTAATGCTTTCTGCCGCTACTAGATATTACAAGTTCGTATTTTGCATTTACTGATGCATCATGACATAGTCAGAGCAATGAGGAAATTCAAACAATAGTTATACTACCAAGATGCAGAGAACCAGGATAAACTTTACAAGGCTTGTATTTACTGAATCCGACTCCTCATCCGTGTATTTATATTAGATAATAAATGACAATAGAATAATGAAAGAAATTTTCTGAGTATTTAAGTAGCTTATAGTTGCGAGAAACATAATGAACTTTATCTTACAATGCACACATATAGATTACCAGCTAGTTACCAACTAGGTAAGTGAAGTAATTTTACAGTGGTTTATATTGTTGTCATAGAAACTAAGCGAAGAATGCAGCTTCACTAGCTGCAAAATTATGGTGTGTGTGTAGCATGAAATGCGCTTCAAGTTGCGATTTTCAGTGCTATAATATTACTTCGTCCGGTGGACTAGTAATACAGGTATTTTTCCTCAAAGTGCATAAGTAACAATATTTAAGTACCATGTACAATTACAAGTGATTTGCTGTCAAATACAATTTATAGAGAAGTGAAATTAATTCTTAAACAAATTCTAGTGAGGTGTCATTTAGAAATGTGAATAAAAAATGTTGACAAATTTATTTTGGTAAAAGATGTAAGCATCATATAAGAGTTTGCTAATAAGTGAATACGCACTACAGTAGATTTATATTGCTTGTATATCACATAAGCTGATCATTTGTGTCTTGACGCATGGTAGCTCATAAATTAGAATATGATAAGACCATTTATTTCTTGTTCTCTATACTTTTGATGAAATTTTACTTTTATACACAGACGTCACAAAGTTAGAGGTCTTTATAAATATATTTATATTTCTGCATTTATCAAGCGCCACTATCTAGCGACTAATCATCAATTGATGACGCTAAGCAGTTTGAATAAAGGACTTGCTCAAGGTTCCTACACCGTGACCGTCTGAGGGAAGACTTGCACCCCTACTCTTCGCGTTACAGGCGTTGAAAACTCACTCATTTAGATCGGTAGGATAGCCGTGTCATCAGCGCTTTTGAGAGGTACTTGAAGAGCGCTATATAAGTGTTTGTTACATTACATTACAGGCCAAGCGCTCTAACCAATCTGCTACCGTGCCCACTATAGCCATCCACCATCATGCATTTCATCTGTGTTATCCGTCTGTGTGCATATGAACATTTGTACAGTGTAGTTTAAGAACCCCTACTTACCATTTCCACAACGTTGCGACTTGTGAAAAACTGCGAATGTACTGGGATACAAAAAACGAAGTAGATGTAGATTTATCTCGAGGCTGACTTTAAGAGACCGATCTTCTTATTTTTATATGTTACATATGTTTCTATACATATTGGGTAACGATATAGTATTTCATAAATTCTCGATGTACAAGGATATACTGTCTAAGGCCACCGTATGCCTATAGACACAATACAATGCATTTTATGGAAATTATTTCTTCATAGCTTCCGGAGGCTAATGCTCGTAACGGAAACTGTAAAGGCCTTAAATTACTGCAAATGGGTTAAGTAAATAAACACCAGCATGAGAACAGCATCACATGACAGATCGTTCTATCAGTTCGCTTCATAATAGGCAAGATGCTAATCACTTGTTTTTTTATCAATATAAATCCTGTCTCTATTCTGTTCAGTTGCCTTTCGTTTTCGAGTCTGAAGCGAAATGAAGCTATAGCAATAGCTAAAAAGGGGTCAGTACTGAATAATACAAGAATTTTGTACGATATCTACTTACGATAAAAGACATTTTTAACTTCCTGTGGAGTATGTGCTTAATTATCCGACTGATCTTGATAAGATATATTGGAATAAAATAGCAGTGACTTGTCAAAACATTGATTCACCACCAACTATCTTGGTCATGAGTGATGCAAATAACTGCCCTGCTGAATTTCTATGGCTACGCAAAACTTCACACATTGACTATCAGTAATCATTCCGAGTTTTATCGAAAACCACCCACACCACTTCTTCACTTCTTTGGAAATTACAGGATCATCACCTCAAAAATAGTGAAACCTTCTACAACTTTGCAGTGTCTAAGCTCCTTATGAAGTTCAGCATTGCGCTTTATTTAACGCAAATATGGAAAGTATATTTCCCTCAATCTTAACAATATCACGAGCAGAGACGCAAAGAAACCATGCCACGTTGTATGCACAAATTTCATGCTTGATTATTTGCCAAATGACCGATTTGTCGAACTAGATTTCATCTCTACAGTATTACAGAGAGCAATGTCCTTCGACATTTTTTTAGCAAATTTGCCTATAGGGCGTATCAAAACACATCTCTGATCACTACAGTAGACTACTAATCAAGATTTGTGTTTTTATTCTGCTTGGTTAAAAATTTACTTCGTTACAACTGATTCGCGATTTGCTTCTTTATGGAATCCGTTCATGGTCTCAGATATTTTTTGCCCAGATTGCAATATTTGGCCTAGTTAGCTATATATGTAGGGCATATGAAGCCCATATGAGAATATTGTCATGTGGGCTTCAGCTGTCCTGCAGTGTACATATGACATTTTTGTTGGAAATTAATAGTGAAAATGTTTGAAGAGTCAAGATAATGCATCACCATTTTCCAGGCAAACATGAGACGAGAGAACTGATTTTGGAAATGGTGCTGATTAAGGGCGAAGACAATTTCAAACCAATCTCATTGAAGAGTTCCTTTAAAAATCTGGCCTAGTTAGCTACATTGGTTAAAGGGTACTTCAAAGCCCCTCTGTGAGTGAAACTCGCATACCGATGGTGGCTATATTTCAGAGATTTTAATTTCGGGCAGCACGGTCCATACACGAGGACCTTAAATGGCGTAGGACCTTAAATTTCAGCGGTGGTGAAGGTTCTCACCCAATAAAATCATTGAAAATTGAGTAGGACCGAGACCATACGGTGTCTAGAGAAAACAGTGTACTTGTACATTTGCATTTAAATTATACGATTTAAATGATATGGGATTTAAGTGATATACGATACCGACTACCAATAAAGAGGACATTTACAGGGACTTCGGCGACCATGGAACACAGCTCGATGGAATATACAAGTTGCATGTATTATCTTTTACTTGAACATCACATTCATATTATCACAGAATGAAAAATTAATGATCATGCAGTTTACACTCCCACATAACTATGTAGGTCTACGAGAAGGCTAACCGTGTTAAAACTTAGGCAAGCTCACGTTATTCGTTTGTTAGAGTTATTGACTTCTCTGTTTTACTTTTATGGAGAAATTTTATTGTTAACTAGCATGAACTCTAAGTAATTAAATTAAAATTAAACTGAAACTTAACCCACGTGGAAACAAATTTTGTAAAACTTTGGAGAAAGAGTTTAGTATTATTTTACGTTTTAGAAAAAGACAAATGTCTGAGTAGGGTATACACAGTTTTTAGACCACCTCCAAACAACCACAGGTTTTAGGCCACTTTCAAACAACCACAGGTTTAAGACCACGTCCAAACGACCACAGATCCTGGCCCAAGGCGAATACGAGCAGACAAACACACCCACGCATGCAAACTGTCACTCAATGAGAGGTGCAGACAAGCAAGTACTCACACAAACCAACAGACACACACACATACAAACACATAGGCCTAGGTTTACTGCTAATAAACTAATACCGACGCATACATGCACACAAACGCGTGTATATATATATACGTATATACATAGATCAAAATGAAATAAGTTCCAGCTCATTGATGGGGTAAAATAATATCCAGTTGAAACTCGTTGCAAAGGCAGCTGTTTAACAGGTGTACTCATATTTACCAATACGATTATATGCATATATTTACATATCTCAGCATTATATATATATGCCAAGAAGAATCTATTTCCCGTAGATTTAAAGATGTATAGAATTCATTGTTCTGAAGCGCTGACGCCGTCAATAGCTAGGAATCTGTCTAAACACGTCTTTCAATGACACGTGGACACACCCACCGCAGTCGCTGGTACCGCAGCTGCTACCGCCGCTGCTACTGCTGTCGCTGAAGGAGAATTGAATTCCATTCGATTTAAAATTGTATACATATTACCGTTTTGAAGCTTCGTGTGGTAAGAATCGTATTTCTTAAGATTTGAATTTTATATATTATAGTTTACAAACACTATACTATGTACAGTTTGATCGATTTTGATCCTATTTCTAACAAGAAGAATAAAGAAAAGAAGAAGAAGAAGAAGAAGAAGAAGAAGCTGCGGCCACTGCTGCCGCTGCTGCCGCCGCTGAGTTCCATTAGATTAAAAATTGTATAGAATCGGTTTGAATCTTCATTTGCTAAGAATTGTAATTCTATAGATTTAAATGTCATAGATTTTGAGCTTACAAAATCTATACTCTCTAGATTTTGATCAATTTTGATCCTCTGTCTAACAAGAAGAAGAAGAAGAAGAAGAAGAAGAAGAAGAAGAAGAAGAAGAAGAAGAAGAAGAAGAAGAAGAGGAAGAAGAAGAAGAAGAAGAAGAAGAAGAAGAAGAAGAAGAAGAAGAGCAGGATGGCAGACGCATACACAAACCCACAGACATACACACACACACACACGCGGACGACCACACGAGCAGACTGGAGCGGAAGAGCCCATGCATGCTTAGAAAATATGTCTATACACGTTAAAAGATACTTGTTCTTGTCGTTATATTTTGAAAGCGAGGAAAGATCTGCCAAGTCTGCCTGCCACAAATCGTCTATTCCGACTGTGAACGTTTTTCTTCGCCTAAAGTTTAATCGCGCAGGTTTGTGTAGAGTATACGCATCTTGTTTCTGTAACCAGCTTTTGATATCGTTTTGCTTGTACTCGTCCTTTAAATGTCTTCGAAAGGATGTCACACCGCCAAAACTACCAGCCTGTTTAGGATCAAAGTAAGAATCCATCAATACAGTTCCCAAACGGGTTGCCGTTTTCTCTGTTTTCTACGTCTGCGACTCGGCGTAACTGAGTCGCTCTCTTCTTCGGTCGAGTTAATATATTTCCATCTGTCCTCGTTGCCGATTAATTCGCGTGGAATATTACTAGCTTTCAAAGCGTCGGCCAGCTGTTTCCAGCCCGTAGGACTCGTTGTCGACGTTCTTTTCCTGAGCAAGTCGTTAATCAGATCCACTGCATGCGTTCTCTGAATCGTCGTATCGTTCAAGACGAGCTCTCCCTTGTCGCTCCATTTCAGATCTGGATTATTTTTAATGTGCATCAAAAGTCGAGAGGCGTGAGACTTCCACTTCTTTGGAACCGTGCTTAGCACGTCAGACTCTATAGATTTTAAGCTTTTGCTCCCTTCCACAGAGTCCGTTTTCTCCTCGACATCTGTGGACGTAAATTTTGTTATGACTATAGGTTTATCGAGATTTAAATAACGAGTCAAACTATTTGAATACAGTTTTGCCTTTTCGTCGTCGGCAATGTTTCTGTGTAATATGTCGTAGATTTCGCCGTCTAATTTTGATAAAGTCTTGTCGACCGCAGTTTCTTTCCACTTTTCGATCTGTCTCGGTTCGACTAAAACCATCTTCTTTGCGTGTTCCATCCTAATTCTTGGGAATTAGAAGCGAGCCTAGGAAGGATAGCACGGGAGTTAGCAGAGCGCCGATGAATCCGCCGGTCTGAATCAGTTTCTTCTTCTTCTTAGTCGCGCGTATTTTCTTCGATACCAAACATCTTAGGATGCTTTTATATCGCTGCAGTTTCTTCTTCTGAGCCTCGGTCAGAGGTACGTTTCCTTTTAAAACATTCTTTGCACATTCGCAGAGACAGCATAAGAGACCCGTGTCGCATTTCTTTAAAACGCTTTTCCTAACTTTAGCCGTCGCTTCTTTGATCAGTCTTAGCATTGCAAGATACTTCTTTAGTTTGGGCGACATTTTAAACGAATGAGCGATAGACGTTCTGCGCGCGTTTATATTTATTCATTTTCTCACATATACGTAATGGATTTCCCCGGGAAATATGTTAGTTCTTAATCTACACCTCTCATCGGTATCGGGTCTAAGATCGACTAATAGATATCCAAACGGCACCATCGTTGCATCTCTGAACGCCTCAAGCATAAAATTGGAGTTTCCGGGAAACATCTGTCTGCTCAGATTTGCAATCTGAGTAGAATCTCTAACGTTATTGAATAGAATCAAATAGTGCGCGTTGAGACTTATAGTTCTGGCGTGTTTGCTTCGATAAAACAGATTTTGTGTCAGGTATATCACAGACACGTCTTTGTGGTGGCTGATCTTTGTAAATATCTTAATCACCCTTTCGTTTTTTTCGCTCATGAGATCGTCTAATACGAGAAGAGTCTTGTCTTTCCCATCGAACACGTTCAAGTCGGGAAGACCCTCGTGAAACTGAATTTGTGGGTATTTGTCAAATATATCTTGATAAATCCCATAGCACCACATGATCTTTTCGATTGAAGGTTTTACCATGAGGGGCAAATGATCTATAAAACGAAGCGTAAATTGCGTTTTACCGCATCCCGACGGTCCGCTTAATATAGCCGAAAAAGGATGCTTCCACGTAGGATCCATCGTTGATACTGATATAAAAGGGTTATTGGATCTCTTATATATTGATAAAAATCTATATATATATATATATTATATATATATATATGAGTTGAACGTCGCCCTTGTTTTGTTGTGGGCCAGAAGCCGCCAGGAGACGAGTTTAAACCTGTGGTCGTTTGGAAGTGGGCCAGGATCTGTGCTTGTTTGGACGTGGTCTTAAACCTGTGGTTGTTTGAAAGTGGCCTTAAACCTGTGGTTGTTTGGAGGTGGTCTAAAAACTGTGTATACCTTACTACTTGTCTGATGAAACTTGAAAGACCGATGACTGTAGAGTAGGCCTATACTGTGCAGATGCATGAGTTCACCTCTCCTCCGAGGTAAAATTCCGCAAAGCTGTTTGCGTGGTCAGGTTGTATAAAGCTTTAAGCCGCCCAGTCCATACTGCTTGCAATTTCTGCTTCGGCCTTTCACTCAAAACTGAAAATATTCCTCTTTCACAGATCCTATCCTGACACCCCTTCTTCCTCTTATCTCTCTCTGCTCTCCAACCCCAAACACCACCCCCGTAGCTTCCACGCTGTTTCTCCGTCTGACTTTTGGATCTCGACCTGGAACCGGACCCTTTTGCCTATCGATTTTGTTTTGATTGAGCGCCTGTGAATAAGCTGGTCCCCGCGGCGCGGCTTCGTTGGGCGCTGTATAAATCTCGGAATTACGATTACGATTACTATATGCAAACATACGTAAATTCAAAAGAGCAATCTTCTGTGTTAGCTATATATTGACGGAAATTTCCAGGGTAAGATGCAGCGGTGGTAGCCAGTGTTCTTCACGGTGTGGTGTTATTTTTGCAGCAAATGAGATTCGATAATTATACACATCGGTCATGTTTTGCATAGAACAGTCATTTCCTTTTGACCTGGTGTTATGCAGTTGAATTGTATACAACACACGTCTGCTAAGTAATTTGTCTCTATAATCTGTGGCTGGAGGATCAAATTTGTGGATGAGCGTATGCAGTATCTAGTTGGAAATCGGTAAGTAATGAAGGAGAGCGATCCTGTTACATGGTTGTAATAGTAGTCTTTTATTTGTATGAGGCAATCTGTCAAATGTAGTCAATTATACTAGTAGTAGCGTAACTATCGGCCCAGAGGGCCCGCAGCTGCGGTTCAGGCCCAAATGTGAAATGAGGGGCTCGCTAGTGGTGTCTAGTGCAAATAAATGTACAAGGAAAAGGAGACAAGGATCAATGAATCGTGTTTAATAGTGAAGCCTTTAGTTGACTGTGAAGTTGAAATTGCTGTTTGAAAGATGTAGGCCTACAAGCCCACATTCATTAGTCGCATGCAGGCCTATGTGTTTATTTCTACGTCCGCTTTTCAATAAGCCTAAATATGCTTCATAATTTTCCCAACAATATTATTTATCTGAGTAGATCGAACTGTTTGGGATTTGATTGGATTAGATTAGTTTCGAGATATGAGGTGATGTAGAGGCTCGTAATTATTCTCCGCATAAGTGCGTTTATTTATACAATAGCTAATTAAGTAATTTAAGGCTTATATTTCATAATTATCAAATTAATAATTATTTATCTGATTGGATTGTACTGCATTTGAATCTTTTTTTATTAGATTCAGCATGTGCCATGATGTGTAGCAAATGTTTATATTGGTAAATTATGTTGGGTCTTTGTTATTATTATTATTATTATTATTATTATTATTATTATTATTATTATTATTATTTCATTAGTAACTTTCACAGCGCCAGTCAGATCAATACCCAGAGTCAGTTCACGGAAACAGAGAAGCAGCCTACGGTGGATAAGCCAACTGAGTAAAGGTACGTCTTAAGTTGAGACTGAAAAGACACAAGAGACTAAGCAAAACGTAAAGATGCAAGAAGAGAGTTTATTAAATTTTTATCTTAAAAAATTAAAAGTTGACTCCGTTGCAAAACAGCTTAGTTTAAATTATAACGTCAGTAATCAAGAACAGTAACATAATTATACAATTCATGTCAGCACATTAAAATGCAACGCAATACAGTGAATGAATTCTATTTATATATCCTATTTCATCTTATTCGTAGTGCCTTACCTTGCGAATATTCTGTCGAGATTAAACGATGACGGAACCTGCTTGCTCCGAAAAGGAATACAAAAGGTTCAGAGAATTGCTGTTTACGAATAAAACACTGATCTTCAGGGTCATATGTGGAAGTTGTTCTGAACTTCCTCTAGAATACGTGTTTAGTAATCCAACAGATGTGGATATCATGCTTTGGACTAAAACAGATATAGCGTGTGAAGAAACCGGTGTTCTTTCAAATGCCACTTTAGCAATTCACACCAATGACTGTCATGCTGGATTCGCAAGGTTACGTCAACTCCACATGCAAAGCGCCAATGACCATTGCACTTTTCGTCGAAAGCCATCGACACCAAAGTATAAACCTTCCAAAGGCCCGTCCTGGTTTGAATATGTGCCAACTGAACCGAATAATTTAGTTGTAAGTTTTTTGGCGCAATTTAACATCAAATGGAAATTATTGTCAAATTTGAAGATTGATTTAGTGTACTCTGTGTATTGTCCATCATGGCCAAAAGAAGCTGATGAATGGATAAGTCGTGAAAGGAGGAATGGTTGGCCATCGAAAGATGTCATTGATAAAATCGTCGGATTAGGATGTCACTTAGTTGCAAAGCCTCACCAAAGTAATCCAGATGATGATACTCAATGGAGATTTTCTTTTTCACAAGCAGAAGTTATTTTAACTAACAGTTGGACAGATGTCCAGAAATACATCTACCATGTGCTTAGGCTAATCAAGAGTGAAGTAGTCAAATTATGTGGAGGAGAAGATAAAACTGTGCTTTGCACCTACTTCTTCAAGACTCTAATGCTCTGGGCATCCGAAGAAAAACCTCCGGAGTTTTGGACAGATGAGAACCTGGAGACATCTGTCGGTGAACTGCTGTGTCTCATGATTGAATGGCTAATTGAAAGATGTTGTCCGAACTATTTCATTCCAAGTAATAATATGATTGATCATGTGCCAAACGATGTTTATTTATTAACTGAGATTTTATTACTTCAATGTTGCAGGGAGCAATGTCTATCAAATTTATTGGCAAATATTCCGAAGGCGTACTTAAACACCCCTCTAGCTCTCACACTACCGAACAATGCAGCTGCATTTATGTTGCTTTACACAAACCATAAATTTCTTCCGAATGATTCGCGTGTTGCTTTATTACGAAAGCTACTCGCGGTCTCAGATAATTATCTCCCCGAACTACGATATCTCTTCGAAGCGATACACAGTCATCTTCGCTTTATGACGTCACATAACAACAGTTTGCATCTTCGATGTGAATTGATTTGTTCAGCTGTTAAATACTTTGATTTATCCACACAAACAGAAGATGATTGCTTTTCAGGTGCAAAATTGTCTATTCGCCTTTCGTCTCTTAACGGTTTTTTAGACGATATGGTATCATTTGTCCAGAACCAGTATGGCCAGAAATCGACGACTACCAGTTCATCAGCCTCTTATTCAAGAAATGAAAACCATGAAGCAGTTCTGTCTAAATGCAACTGGGTGCATTATAAGACAAGGCTTCATGAGCTTTCTCATCGCCAATTGCATCCAAGGATAAAAGCGAAGAACAGAATTCCGTATTACTCTCGCAAAAGTGACATTCCAAATTCAGATGAATATGAAAAGACTTGTACTTTAAAGAAGCCAAAGGCAAACAAAGTGTTAGATGAAGTAGGAAAAATGGTTGAGAAACAAAATGAATTTTTGGCCAACGCGGCATATCTGATTAACTCGGCTTATTACGCCAACTTTTATTATACTGCTTTGAACGACTACAGTTCTGCAGTTCAACAATGCAAAATGGCTTTTCAGTATTTAGAAACATTGCGGAATAACGTTTTTTGTGTAAATAATAGTCATATTAAGAGAGCATTTCCAGTTTTGTTAACAAACGATTGGTCAATGATATTTGACCCACATCTCCAAATTTTGTTAGGATTTCTTACCCTTCTGAAGAATCGTTTTGTAGGAACAGGAGAAAATCGAATCAAGAGGATCGCTATCCGCATAAGTCCCATTTACTTTTTAAAATACATTCATTTTCAGAGTGTAAGGAAATTTGGAGCAAATGAAGTCGAAGTTTTCGAGTGCGACTTTGAAGATGCGGTTCCGCAGTTGTTTCCTAACGAGAATGCACTTGACGGTTTATCTAGAATAATATTGTTAACGGCAATCCGCTTGAGTGGGCTTACGCCAAAGAAACTCAGTCACACCAAATACTGCGTTCAGTGGCCGATTGACATATTGTAGTTGTGGAGTTACAAATATTATGAAACCTTATCAGTTATCTGTTTGGAATTACAATACTTTTCGACGCAATCCATTCGATGAATTTATGAATGTCAAAAGTCTCCAGAACGAAAGAATGCCATCTCTGAACTTCCTTGGAATGTCGGTGTGCATAGAGGAACTTGAAAAATCCTTAACATATAGGATATTGTTAAGAATTTCTGTTTCAGCTCGCCTACCTGTCTTAACTTGACTTCTGGTTCATGTGACTTATTGGATATTGACCTGGCTTATCTAACGGATTATGATTTTGACTGCGAGTTCACTTGAACTGATCATCGATTGATGTTTTGCTCGTTACTATAATGGCTCTATAGAGGTCGTTAGATAATATAAGATATTCGATATAAGTCGTGTTTGTCTATTTATTTGATATTGTTGAAGTAGACAATTAAACAAATAAATAAAACTGTAGTTTCTCAATTGTAATAATCATACACACATACTCTTATTGAAGTAATTAGTATCTTGACACTTAATAGAACGCCTTTTAAGAACCTGCACAAAAGCAATGCCTATGCTGGCCTGAGTGTTGCTGAGGTTCATTAAGGTCGTAAACTAAGATCACAGACATCATCAGTAAGCAACGAATGCTCAGATAACTTGAAAAGTCTCCACTGGCGAGTTCCCGCACCCACGTAGAAACCAAACAAAGGATTTTCATACACAAAGTTGATACATAACTTATCATGTTTACAATTTTAGATGGTCGATATATTAATATACCATTTAAATTCATCTTGCAAATTAAAAGATACAATTTAGTTATATAAATGCTCAGGGAGTTCGCTGTGCAAACTGACCCTATGGTAGACCGTATACTTTTTCTCAACTGTCATGTATACAACAGTTCAGTATTGGTAACAATCCCATCTTCACAAATGTTTCAAACAACGCAGGGCCGTATTCATGGACATATTCGGAGGGGTTTAAGTTACCCAGTTTCTAGATGACTTTTTAGTTTCTATCCTCCTCAAATTTAGATGGGGCCATGCATGATTGCCCCCCAGGATCCCTTTAACCTTCTAAACCCTTCCAGAAATGGTGTAAAACCTGTAAAGCGAGCGCCTCAACAAGAGTAACATCAGAAAAGTTTAGGAGGGGTTGAACCCATGAATTCCGCCCTTGAATACGGTCTTGAGCTTGTACACATCACCTAGCCATGCATCCTCATTCATTGAAAGAAATGACAGTACAACAGAAGAAATTACGGTATAGTGTTGCAACAACAAGTACAGCAGTAGTCTATAAAACATTTAGTGCAGTTTTCTCTTCCCGGTCTTCCGCTTCTCTTGAAATCAGTTCAAATTCTTCAGTTGCCAGCTATTTCAATCCCATGGGAAATTCTGCTGGAGACTCATCAGGGTGACAATCCAACAAGACCCTTTTCATTACTTGGACCTAATCGACACACAATTTGCATTCGTGGGCAATTTTGATTATAGATGAAAGCTTTTCTACTCTTATCGGAAATTCTTCTGGGTAGACTAAAATAAACGGCGCCACTTCTATGTAACATTACATAGCATAACATGAGTTTTAAGTTTTTCGGAAGGCATTTCATGTGTGTGTGTTAGCCACTGCAAATTATATGGAATACTCAATAGCTGATTCTTCCTACTGTAGCTTCCTCTGAAGTGCTTTCTCATAACATGTAGTGTTCACTGAGACTGTAGGCCTACTATCATCCAGACTATTCCACAAGTTTACAGCTCTTGCGTTGGAGTTTCTGCTCTAATGTTCCTTTCAGTTTCATAGTCTATAATTATATGTTGCTTCGGTTCTTCTTCTTTGGTGCCAATTCAAAGAACCACTGGCACAGCCAATGCGCTGAGGTATGAATGCCGTGTGCACGCTGGCTTGCAGAAACTGAACTGTGTAAGATCACTGGCCTGCATTTAATTACGAACAATTCATTAGGTTGTAGTCATCATTCGTCCTCAGTGCAACACGGGTCAGGAACTATGGGCATGGAGTCAATTATCAACCTCGCGATTTTCTGGTTCTACGTGTGCGCGAGAGTCCGCAAACGATGACTTTCCGATTTTTGAATATTTTTTGCTTACAAATGATCTTTTAAAAATTAACTTTAATATCACGTAGGTTAACAAGAAACATTTCGAGATGATGGTGACGATTATGATAATGACGATTACGATAATGACGATGATGATCATGATCATGATTATGATGATCATGATGATTGCCTAATTTTGCTAAATGTTCCTAGTGTATTTAAATGTCCGAACGAACTCTGGTCGCAAGAGTGAGAAGGAAAACCATTAAAACTCCAGGAGGTTCTCAGATCAATGCCCGTGTCAGACATCGGTGAGGCGTAGCCCCAATGTAGTCAAACATTACATAAACAAGAGTAACATCAGGAATGCTTAGGAGGGGTTGAACCCTTGAGTTCCGCCTTTGAATACGGTCTTGAGCTTGTACACATCACCTAGCCATGCATCCTCATTCATTGAAAGAAATGACAGTACAACAGAAGAAATTACGGTATAGTGTTGCAACAACAAGTACAGCAGTAGTCTATAAAAACTTTTAGTGCAGTTTTCTCTTCCCGGTCTTCCGCTTCTCTTGAAATCAGTTCAAATTCTTCAGTTGCCAGCTATTTCAATCCCATGGGAAATTCTGCTGGAGACTCATCAGGGTGACAATCCAACAAGACCCTGTTCCTCAATTCGTTACCGTTTGTAGGGCCTATCTGAGTTAGCAGGAAGTGATTTTGTAATATACCTCGCGTTTTCACCAAGTTTCTAATGAAACTATGCTCTGCGAAAGCAATAATAGCGCGCATATATCGACCCGCGGTTTGGCAGCTCCTATCTTTCCCTTCAGTTGGGCTTAAAGGCCGCCGGCCACTTAAGGGAGGGACCCAGAGTGCTGCCACTTATCCGCAGCCTGCCCTGCAACAGCCGGACGCCCTGATATTTATTTATAATGGCTTCTTTATTGGCCAGCTCTGACCAGATGACCTTTCAACTCTCACAGGTCGTGTGACGAAAAACACAGATTTCTGTTATCAGAAGCTATTTCAGAGGAACGTGATAACCGATGTATGCATGTGCATGGGCGGATCTAGGAGTCCGGGGGTCGTGGCCTCCCTCGCCTGCTGTGTTGGGGTGGAAGACCCAAAGTAGGGGTAGAATACAACGCGAAACTCTTAAAATAATGCATAGAAACTACTATAAATTACGAATTTTACGGTTCCAATCATTTCATAGAGGACATGCTGCTATAGAGGTTGTCCTTCCGTTCCAATACCATTTCAATACCACATTTCAACTATTGCAAGCTTGTATATTATGTAGCCGGTTATACCAATCTTGAGCCCTGCTCAAGAAAGTCTAAATCTAGTAATTGGATCTTCATGGCCTTATTACGTAGAGGCATTATATATTTATACATGTGTATATATCCTAACTTGCATCTTATAGGTCAATTTCTGTTAACTTCTGAACCCTGAACCTTAAAGGTCTCAGTAGAAAGGAAAAAGGAATTGCAGATTTTGCAGATGGACTGTAATAACTAAATTAGGGTGACGAGGGTTTATAAGCCTGTTCTCTTTCATGCATACTATAGACTAAGCGGATGTCCACTGGTCCCTGTATATGAGTATGGAATTTGACTACACTGCACAGTCCCATAGAAATGATACTGTTATTTCGGAAACAATGTTGCATAAACACAAATCAGGAGCTCAAATACTAAGAGAGGATAGAACTGAGAAGGCAAAAGTGCAGCTGTACTATATTTCACTTTGGAAATGGGTGAAAAGAAGAGCTACCAGCAGGATCATCAACAGTTCTTTCAGTTGAAAGTCTACAAAATTCAGATGCTGGCGCTGCAATATAGTCCGTCGTGTTGGCCTATTTCACGAGACTGATATGAGGGATTAGGTAGACGAGCCTACGCTTTCTAGATAAAGACTCATGACGTAAGTGCAAAATGTAATTAGTTGATGATATCACTTTGCAACAGAAACTAGCATTCAATGTCATTTCTAACTTTATATTTTGGAACACAATGACGGTTTCAGTATGCGTTGCGTGAGCTATAGTGTCCGTCTAAGACAACTTCACTGAAACTCCAAAACCATGTGAGGAAGGCAATGCTTTCTGACTGAGTTTCCGTATACAACCAGCGCACTGTAGGAAGCCGCTGAGGTTCGGAATATATATTCCGACTGTATATGTAGCCTATATGTATGTATATATATATATATATATAGTCAAATTCATTTCTAACGCTAACCTATGCTAGTAGTACGCACTAAAAGTAGTACACACACTTCTTTACACGCCTCTATAGATATTAGTTATCAATTGTGACAACGAACCAGGAATTGACCTTCTCTTAGCATGCCAACTGAGCCCCCGGGCTAAAATCCTGGATCCGCCCTGGTGCATGTGTGTATGTACGTATATATATATATGTCTGCATGTATGTATACATGTATATGTATGCATACAGGTATATGTGTAATTATGGATGTCTGTATGTATATGTATGTGCATGTGGTTGTTTGTATGCAAGTATAAGTGCAGACCCTGTGATCTATTGATCGAACTGTTTGCTTTGGTTTGTGTTAATTCTACAGACGTGAGCCTGGAGTCAGTCGATATAATATTTACGCCGAATGAAGTAAATACCTTGAGGATGGAGTTTGATGCATTGACGTTTGGATGTCCGATGCAGCTGGACACGCGAGATATCTCCAGCGCGAACGTGCCTTAGGTCCAGTACAGCGAAGTCCCACGGCTTACAAATGAGGAAAGATCATAGGTCATAGGTCAAAACCTGACATGAGTTCATACAATGCTACTTGTATGTGTGCATATATGTATATATATATATTGACATTTGTATAGCGCCTTGTGACATGGCTGTTTAACAAATCTAAAATGGTGCAATTTAATGTGAGTAAAAACTCTATCTTGAGCTGTCTCTCTCGAAAATGGAAAAGGTACTTATTTTCAGGGGAAGATTGTGGACCTACCTGTATATATTGTGCATCTTACATATAGCGTTTATATTAAGTACTTATGTAGGTCTAAATATATGTCGGTGTCCAGCCACTAGGAATTCCATGCAAGCTACACAGTTCAAGCTACTAGATTATGTTGAGCACACACACACAAATACACACACAAACACACACACACATATAAATATATGAGCCTAATTATATTAAAAGATAGGCTATAAACTGGGCTGTTACACTGGGCACAACATGGCTCAGTGACGATTACATTTGCTCATTAAATTAAACGGAGCAACGTCGTTAAGGCTTTTATTGTAGATCATCCAATTAGGAGCAGCATGCCTTCGACTATCTATTACCTCGATGCATCCAATATATCTTAAACCAGCCTCATGTGGACGCAACAGTGCCTGGCGTTTAAGACGCTAGTCACGTCGGTTGGATATTATATATACATATATATATACATATATATGTATATATATATATATATTTCGACCCCAGTGGACTTCCTACAGTGCGCTGGTTGTATACGGAAACTCAGTCAGAAAGCGTTGCCTCCTTCACATGCTTTTGGCGTTTCAGTGGAGTTGTCTTGGTCGGAGCTCACGCAACGCATACTGAAACCATCAATTGATACGAAGTTCTTATCGGCAGCTAATTAATTTTTTACACGACGCTAGGTAAGTTATGAGTCTTCCGTCGAAGCAGGTGGAGTTTGTAGACCAAAAGATGTATTTCTGTACATGAGAAACTGAGAAGTTTAGGAACCATATAACTTTCTTGAGTATAGCTACAAAATCGAAGACAAACCGCCAGGTCAACTGCTATGACTGATTGTGCCAAGATGATACTCAAGGTGATAAGGTGAACACCAAGGGATACTAAGAGAACTTGTCAAACTGCAAGTAAGTGGTCTCTGGAGGCAAAGGTTGCAACGTTGAGTGTGTGCTTAAGCAAAGGTTTGTTTCGTAAATGATGTGGCTCTGTCCTTGGTTTCTCTACAACATCGGGCTGTGCAGCAGTAGCGGCGGGTGTTGTTCGGATCAGCCTTTCCCTTCGAATGGTATCTGCCTTCTTCCGGCTGATTCTGGTCCGTGTAATAACCAGTATAGTCTGCGCTGGTACCACGATCCGCTGACTGGGCACTGTCGCCAGTTCATGTACGGAGGATGTGAAGGAAATGCCAACAACTTCCCAACAAAGTCGAACTGTGTCGAGACCTGCAATGCCTTTCCAACCGATCCAGGTCAGTTCGACTCAGCATTACACGTTGTTTTCAGAAGATTCGTTTATTCTAAAGAAACCTGGTTATGAAAGGCAAAATTTGCATTTGTTCCCAGTGTGGGGTCTCGTAGCCAAATGTATCAGTTGGTGTTGACTTATTAAATCCAGCATAGGGCCTACGTTATTTAAGAACTAAATTTTCAAATACGGTAATAATTACATTACACATGACGGCAAAAAACCGGAAGTGATGATATATGGCTCACTTAAGAGAATTCACTTCTACCTTAGCGCCAACTGTTGTCTAAATTGTGTACAAATTGTTACACAGAGTTCCGACAGTATCGACACCTAGGAAATTGACATATCATGTTCTCGCTCTGTATTTATTATACAGTTCAAATGTCCCCATCCGTTAAAATAAAATGGTAAGAAACTGGGTGGCCCAGTTAGCAGGACAATCTGTCCCTTTTAAAGCTGTGGCCCTCGACACCGTTGTTGCATAACTATGAACATATAGGCCTATCTAAGATGTTTGTAAAGTAATTTGGTGCTCAGTAAAATTCAGTTGAGTTCGGTTCATTTCAATGCGCGGAATTATATCGGGAAGAGAATCGCTGTGGAAATTTTCACAAAATCATACAGCAATTAAATGTCTTGCTTCCACAAGAGCTGCCGAGAAACGGTGCCGTATAAACTAATAGGCTAAAGGCGTGCTTATGAGCGTCTATGCGACGGGAATAATCGCACAAAGAAGCTCTTGAAAGACGCCATATATTATTTATCTGAAATTTATCTGAAATTTAGAAGGCATGTCAAGTCCTGACTATCGCAGCCGCAAATGTCTAATACGATACGAAACGACAGATAAGGCAGAGAGCTCTGGCTTACAGCTCTTACATGCAGAACGAGCATGTCGGGCGAGTATTTGTTATGTTATAATAGCCTTTGTTAAATGCCAAAATTCCAGGTCTCTTGGATTTATAGATTTCTGCAAGACGCCAGTGGACCGAGGACCGTGCACGGCTCACTACGAGAAGTGGTATTACGACGAATCGGCCGGAAGATGTCAGCAGTTCATCTACGGAGGTTGCGATGGCAACGACAACAAATTCGACAGCGAAGAAGAATGCCTCGCAGGCTGCACTAAGGCTGCGGATTCTACTCGCGACGGTCAGCATTTCAATAAGTCACAGGCCATTTAAAGTTTCTACAACAGCCTAATCATCATAGGCCTAACATTGCCTCTTTCCATCATAGGCTGCCTCTCTGTCATAGTGGATTGACCTTCTGGACATTGACCTGATTGCGGTTTTGCCTGTGATGCGCCATCGGTTGATGCATTGTGCTTTAGATAAAGGTTACTTACTACAATTCCAATAATCAGTCATATATTATACTAGTATTACAAGCATGCTTATGAGTGCTTATGCGATAAAATATTCGTACAAAGAAGCTCTTGAAAAACGCCATATAAATTCTCTGATACTCGAATAGCCCCGAAATGTAAAAGGCATGTAAAGTTTTGACTATCGCAGCCGCAAATGTCGAATACGATACGAAACGACAGGTACACCAGAGAGTTCTTGCCTACATCTTACATGTAGAACAATCATGTCGGGCTGATATTTATACTGATGAATTGCCTGCCATTTCCCGATGGTCTGCTCCAGACGGATCTTTACTGCTGTCTACTGATTGTCCTGAGCACTTCAATACCTGAACCTATCCGACGTTGCATATGGTGCATACAGATATACAGCAGGCCTATTTACCAGTGGCGGATTTAGCTATAGGAGGGGGCGGTTCGCCCCCTCACCCCCGCTCCTCTCTTGGTTATATGCCGGCGCCCCTCAGACCAGACCCGTGCATGGTGGACTGCGAGAATGAGGCGCCCCTCTGAAAATGCCCTTGCCCCCCCCCAACGCAAGCAGTTCTGGATCCACCACTGCTATATACCCTTCGGGTATGATCAAGCGTATATAGTTGGCATACTCTAAACTCGTGGATTGATAAGCTGTCTACACTCAGACAGAACTTCCTTATGTAGATGCTACAATAAATACATCATTTGCAACCTGTCAAAGTAGGTTGAGAGGTTTAAAGTGTCCTGGCATTGGAATGCTGTAGATATTGATAATTTCAATATACTGTACAGTACATACATTCACAACATCTAGAAATTAGTATCCAAGTTTGGAGTCCCTACTACAAATAAGACATCGAATGCCTGGAAAAAGTACAAAAAAGTGCTATTAAACTCATTAGAAGTTTAGCTAGGCTTCGAAAGCTGGGGTTATTTTCCTTAGAAAGAAGAAGATTGAGAGATGACCTTATTGAGACCTACAAAATTTTACATGGACTCGAGAATATAGAACAGCAAACCTTCTTCCAGAGGGCAGCAACGGGACATTTAAGAGGATACAGTCTGAAACTTTATCGTAAGAGGGTGCGATTCAATATTACAAAATCATTCTTCAGCCAGATGATTGTAGAGCACTGGAGCCGGCTACCAAAAGAAGCAATAGCTGCACCAAGCTTGAGCGGTTTTAAAAACTTGACAGTTGGATGGAGAGATATAGGCACTAAAAGCCAATATAGCTTACTTAGTCTGTTAACTGTAACTTTAGCTGTAACTGTCGTGTTTGCGCCTCAGCCGAATGATCCTTCGACCTCAGGACCACTCTTCTGAGGAATTCCCACAAAGGTGTATAAACAGGTATACCACCTTTACCATTTACATGCAAAGGCCTGTATCCATAGATACACACATGAATGGGAAGAGGGTAAAACGATAGCAAATTGAATCGAGCTGCGTTCTTGTGTTCACTGCAGTTGCTGTTCCTAAGTCGGCCGTTCCCTGTCGTCCTGTGACCGAACCCCAAACCATCTGTACGAATGTAGTGCGCGAATCCCCAGAGCGCTGCCTCCAGCCGCTTCACCAGGGTCCGTGCGACGGAAACCTACCGCGCTGGTACTTCGACTCGGCGGCGAGGGAATGCCTTCCGTTCGCATACGGCGGTTGCCATGGAAACCGGAATCGATTTCTCACCAGGGAGATATGTCTGACGCAGTGTCGAAGTAAGGTGTCACCAGGAAGCGCTAGGGTCAACTACGTCCACTCGTTTTCAACGAGAAAGACAATTCCGAAAACTGCGGTGACGATGACTCCTACTATTCGGCGCATGATTTTTCTCAACACGGTGAAAAGCACGGAAGAGAACGGATATCGAAAGCAAACTGACGACCCTAATGGACGTCCGAAAATAAGTAAGACTTCGTTACATTAAAAAGCCTCGGTCTAAGTGTAACGGTAAGGTAAGTATTTAGATCTAAATGATTTCTAACTGTTGCAAGTCAAATGCTTCAGCACGTTATTCAACATAATAATAGCAACGAATTGAATGAAAGCCGGTAAAACACGAGTAGGTCCATATTCGTAATCGTAAACTCGAAATTTCTAAAGCGCTACTTAAAAGCTAAGCGCAGGGTACCAGCTTATGTATGTCCCGCGTTCTTCCACGAAGTTCGGCGAACGTTCCTTCACTGTCGCCGGACCCACTGCGTGGAACAGTCTTCCTGAGAATGTGACGAATGCCCCATCCCTGGACACATTCAAGTCACGACTCAAGACACATCTTTTTAGGATATCTTATGACTGCAGTTGATTTTTGAACCCTTGTACAGCGCCCTTTTCTTCAGCCTCGGCTGCGCTACGGCGCTATATAAATTGTCTTATTATTATCATTATGCACGAGCTCTGCGTCAAGTCAGTGGGGTTCTCCCTAGATGCCGTGTCAAGAACCAATGTGGTTGCCAACAGATCAGAGATAAGGAAAGAGGAGCTGTTAGGGTGGGTTGTGTTTCAAGTATTTAAGCAATTGGTCAACAGATCAGATGTCCCGAAAATAATGTTGAATACGGAATTGATATTCAAGTAGAGGAAGAGAGCATTTCAAAATACATTGTTTTAGTATTAGGCCTACTTGACGCAGCGTTCGTGAGTTATCAATTACCCTACGCGTAGTTAGCTTTTATGCTACGCCTAATATGATTACGATTACAATTATGATTTTTCCTTGGTTGTACGTATTGCATTAACTGTTGCTTTCAGTTCATAGATCGCAAATGTCAATTTAAACTCCATCAAGTTTTAACTGCAATATATTTAACTGAATTATTCATACTGTCATCATCCACTAGATGGAGTCACCGGACGCCGAGAAGCAGGGAATGTAGAAGCCGTGGTCGATGGCGCTACAGCTGTCGTCTGTCTGCTGCAGAAGGACACTGGACCGTGCTCCGACTACACTGCTGTGTGGTACTTCGATGCGGCCTCAGACACCTGTCGGCGCTTCATGTACGGCGGTTGTCTAGGCAACGCAAACCGCTTTGCCACCTTGGAGGAGTGCCAGAAGACTTGTCTGGAGCAGGAGGCGAGATATGAGTTCCAGGAGCAGCAGCGGCAGCAACCGACCATTGCCTGGAAGAACGGGCCTTTCTTCAAAGCCGGAATTCTGCCACTCAATGAGGACCGATCGCATCGCTTGCTTCCACAGCTGCCACCTGTCAGAAAGGAGACGTATATTAGAATGGAGCCACTTTTTGGAATGGATGCGCCCGTTACCAAGAAGCCACCTGTTAGAATGGCACCACCTGCTAGAATGGAGCCGAGTCTTCAAACCAAGGTGCCCTGGAGAATGGCGCAGACGACGACCATTGAACTGTGGCAGCAGCTGCAAGATAGAGCGAAGAAAAGGACTCAAGTCGTGCTCTCCGGTTTCGCTGAAGCAGAACAACAGATGGATCGTGACGGTGCCTGGCAGCACGACGAGTCCAGTGACGAAGACGTTGCTTCGGTTCAACAGAAGTCGACAGGGAAACAAGAAGATCCCAAGCCACCATCTACTGTCGGTTAGCTCTAGATTTTATTTTCCATTAGCCCTATACTGTTTTTATATAGAGTATCAACAGAATCTCTCATAATTCTGCTTCATTCAAGAGACCTTCAAAAAGAAATAATTTTACTTTTTCTTTAAATACCTTCTGTAGGCCTACATAGTAAAAATTTTTATAAATGCCCCAAGCGTTATTTGTAAAAATCGTTTTAGCCCCGGCAGCAATATTGGAGACCGGCGTTTATTTGTACAAATCGGTTTTACATCCAGGTAAATACCGTATTTGTGTTTCTTTTACCAAAAATACCGTTAAGTGCACTGCTAAAACACAACTACAAGGGCGGATTTTGAGAGGCCGGAACCATCCCCCCGTCGTATGTATGTATGTATCTAGACCCGGCAATTAAAAGAAGTTTTACGGTAGGAAGGCTTAGATTCAGTGCGAAAACTCCGTGTCTGTGACATTTACGATCGTCATTACCAGCTTAGAGCCTAAGAAAAGGATAAGAGATAACCTTATGTCCAGTTGCAGGTACTGACGACTTTATGCCTTAGTCACACATGCTGATTGAGCTCTGAAGAAAGACGCATTATTTGCTTACAGATGGACTTGTGGTTCTTAATGTTCTTACTTTGGACTTCGAGAGTTAAAGAAGGCGCTATACAATTTTTAGTTTGGCGAACTGTTACATGTAGCGACTGTTGCACTTTTATTGTGGTAGATGGTTTGCTGGCCAATGGTGATCGATGTCGTCTGCCAGAAGATAGAGGGCGACTCTGTGCGAAGTGGCGCATCCAGTGGTTTCACGACGATCACGTGTCCAGATGCAGACGATTTTACTACGGCGGATGTGATGGAAACGAAAACAGATTCAAGACTAAAGAGGAGTGCGATAGTGCATGTCCAGGACTCATTTAATCAATATAGATTACGATGACATTACGTGTCTTACCACTTAAGTCTGTTGGTCTCACCACCAGTTGCTCATGGGTTTATTCTGTTTTATGGTCTCTGAGGAGACAACATGAGTAAAATTTCTGTGACTTGGTTGCTGCACATGGTCAGAATTTGTGTCATCAATAATAGGCCTACTGGCCAAAATGGTGCAAGTGCGAACAATCTGACTATAGGCCTAACACGGCAACATTCTTGAGGCTTTAGAGCAATCTATGGCCCAGTAGTTCTTTAGCTTTAATCTCTTGTGCTTGAACCCATCTAAGACGGAATTCATACTTATTGGCTTATGTGATCAGCTGAAGAAAATTCCTGACCCCACCCACCCTAGACTCTGCCTCCACCAACACATTTAATACTAACTCTCCTGTCCGCAATTTAGGTGTAATATTCGACCAAAACCTTTGCTTTTCTGAACATATCACCCATCTTTCCCGCTCTTGCTTCATGCATATCCATGACCTCCACAGAATCCGCCCTGAATCTACCATCGCCATATCCATAGTCCATGCAAAACTTGATACCGTAATTCACTTTTCGTCAATATAGACAAAACCGAAATAAATCGCCTTCAGGCAAATCCAGAATGCTCTCGCTCGTGCCGTCACCAAATCTCCCAAATATGCCTACCATCACATCACTCCTGATCTCAAATCACTTCACTGCCTTAAAATACCTGAACGAATAGAGAGTATTGTACAAGGTCCTATCACTTACCTATAACCCACTTCAATCCTCCCAACCCTCCTATCTTCGACAGCTATATACAATCCAACCACTCCGTTCAACCCGCTCCTCGTCTGCCCTAACGCTTCTCCGCCCTTCTGTCGTTTCATCCTTAAAATTTGGAAATCGCTCCATAGTCATAGCTGTTCCATCCCTCTGGAATAAACTCCCGCCAGAACTACGACAATTATCTGAACCATCTTACGAACTCACCATCAATTCACCCCCTGCAATCTCTGAGCAGGTCTTCCACTCAAAACTGAAAAACCCCTGTTTCGCAGATCCTATCCTGATTCATCTTCTTCCCTTTATCTATCTTGCAGATCCGGTTGCAAACACTACCCACCTTAGCCGTCAGACAGCCTGCCTGCCTGCCTGACTCTTGATCTTGACCTGGAACCGAACCCTTTTGCCTATCGATTTTGTTTTGACTGAGCGCCTGTGAATAAGCTGGTTTCTGCGACTTAGCTTTCGTTATGGGCTGTAGAAATCTTGAGGTTACGGTTACGATTTAGCTTAACATATAAAAATTTACATGCCATTGTCCCGGGGTTCATAGCATAACAATCTTAATACAAGCGATATCTCATGTACTGGTACCCTGACTTCTAGGTTCTTCAACTGTTGGGTTGTATATAAATCTGTGCAGTGTGTGAATCATTTATCTATAGCTTGGAAATTTGTCCAAAAGAAGTACACAAATTCCAAAATAATACAACATAATCGGTCCCAAAGTCAACTCAACAATCACCTCATCCCTTGCGTCTTACAGCTTCATCAATAGTATTCCTAACCATGTCCTCCAACTCAGTATCTCTTCCCGTTTCACGTTTCTCTTCGTGTTTCTCTCGGTCTATCATAGGGTCAAAAGGTGAAACTGAACTCTAAAAACTAATGCTAGAAACACTGACGAGAAGGAAAAGCAGAGAACTAATTAACCTTATAAGATTATCAATGGAAGAAGGCCGTGCAGTGGGACAGATTCTTTGACTTAGCACAAACAAGGCGACTCGAGGACAGAGGTATAATTTAAGAAACTGAAAGGCACATTAGGGAAGATACTTTTTAGTGCAAGAGTTGCATACTAAGGGAATGGTTTGGATAACAGTACATACCATCTCAATGGACACTGTCCCAGCCTTTTAAGAAACAAGGAAGGATTGGCTGTTAAACATCCTCCATTAATTTGTAGATTATGTCTTCTGAATCAATTAAAACCTAGTTCTGCTGCTATGTTATATTGACCAAGATCATGATACAGCAACCCACTACTAGTGTTGTAACAATGACGATCTGTAATATACGCAGTATTACGCATAAATGCTGTTGAATCATATAATCATAGGCTAATTACTCGATGGCTCATCCAGTAAAACTATGGCATGTTGTTTCCACCGTGAAGACCAAACTATAGTTAGAAATCACAAATCATATACTATTTCGAAAACATGCATAGAAAATTTCTATGCAATGTCAGACCACTGAATTTCATATACTTTCAATCATAGTAAATTCTTTCCTGAAACTTACTCCTAAACTGAAATAGATATCTGTCTATCACTACCTGCCATTGTAATTCTTATTAGTCTAAGCAATTACCTAAACATCGCAGGGTTAGTTCTTTTCTGTTAAAGAATTTCATATTCTGTTCATATCTAATCAAATTTTTTGGTATTATAACAAGAAATTATTGTTTTCATAAAAATGTGGCATTACTGTAAAATTCATTTTAAGTGCTTAAAACAAAATTGACAGAATATTAAAATAAAATATTAATTGTCACACTTAATTAAAATTGTTACAAAACTTATGGCTTATTAATTAATAAACTGCATACAATACTACTTAATTAACATGAACAAATCAGTGTCAGATTAATTAAAAGTGTTTCTCTGAATAAGTACATGATCTGTATCAGCGTTCGAAAGGATATCAATTTGACATTCAGAATTTCGGGCCTCAGTCTCTTGGACGCAAATTGAAAACATCAACAACTGAGCCGAATTTGTGTACAACAACAAGAAGTTTCTTCTCTCTTATGAGACAGAGACGCTGTGGTCCTCGTGCTCTGTCTTCAGGAAGAAGAACACGCTCAAATACAAGCTGTGAATCAAACATGATGACTCGGTTTCCTTCAGCAACGTAGGCTCTTTCGGCAATATCCAGGGCAAGATGGCTTGCTGCCTTCAATGGTTCTGGCTCGCGAAATGATTTGTGTTGGCGAGTGACGACCCCGTTCTTAGTCATCTCGATCAGCGCCTGCTCGTAAAGGATGCTGTAGTTGCCACTTCTTGTTTCCACTGCATGTCGTGGGTTCTCTAAGCTATTAGGAAGCGGGAGCTTTTGAAGTAGACCAGCATCTGACCGGTATACTTCAAGCAATGACGGCTTACCACTCCTCAGGATCAGCAAGTCTCCAGAGCTGGAAACGGAGGAAGTGAATGGCGCTCCAACATCTGACAACCATTTCTGGACTCTACGATCAGCTGGCGTAACCTTCCAGACACAAGAATTGGCTTCGTCGGTCACATACAGACACTGCGACATCTCGCAAGCAGACATATCCACCGGGGAGCTGAATTCTGGGGCAGGTATTTCGTCCAGACAGTTGAAATCTTTTTCATTTTCATAGACGAGAATGGATTTGGAATGCAGAACATAGAGGTTATTTTTTAGACTGGCCACTCCTTGTACTGGTCCTCTGTCCACGTTTATAGTTAGAGTTGAAATCATGTACAGCATCATCGGAAGGTTAACTGAAAAATGCATAAAATTCTAACAGTTTTTATAAAAATGTATAAAAGTATTAACGATTTACAATTTCAATCTTCATTTACACAAAGCAAGTTTACCCGTACAGAAAATCAACATACCGGACAAATGACTGGCAAAGTTAAATGGTTGACAAATGAACTGCAACAATGGCCCCATAAAATTGGTCCTCACTGAAGTTGTTTACCTTCTAACACTGACAACAAGGAAATTATCCTACGATACAGAAACAATCAACCCTAATTATCAGAGCTCAGTATTAATTAATACTCAACAGAAACAATTTTAACAGAGAACAGGAACTTGTTAGACCATGTTAGGCAGCAACTAAGGAAAACTAAGAAATTTGTGGAATTCCTCAAGCACACAGATCCCAATATTGCTGAAAAGTAATTTACCTCTCTAATAGAATAAATCCATAAAATTATTACACAAAGTGTACAATCGGCATGGATTATGTGCAAATGTAGTGGTACTAACCAACTTCCCTGTCAAACATAGATCCTTCAATGATCACAAAATCCGGTTTGATGTGTCCTTCGATCGGTTCTCCCCAGCAGCCAAGGACTTCAAACAGTTTCTCAAACATCGGTTCAACTTGATCGGCATCTCTCCATGTGTGCATCTGTTCGAGGTTTATCTGTGAGTGAACCCAGAACCAGACGACAATTCCTTTGTCATGATAAGCGTTAAGGATCTCGATGTCGTGTCGTCGAAGAAAGTCAAGCTCTTTCTCCAATTCAGGGCTTCTCTGCATTGTTTTGTTTCGCACTTGGTTCAACCGGTCCACAATCTTCAACTCCAGCTGCTCCAAATTTGGTGATTCCTCATCTATTGACTTTGCCTTTACAGCCACTATTTAATGACCATAAAGATCAATTTAGTAGCCACAAAGCTGCTTTAACTGTTACTTGTTAGATTTATAAAAGAATTAAAACACAAATTTAAAGACAAAAAGGATATAAGTTCTTAATTGACAGCTTCTGTCAAAATATTTGAAAAAAATAACTTAAAACTTGTAGACATGCTCTGAAATATAGAAAAATCATTGAAATACATAAAGTTATTCCTTCACCCTTGAGACACCAAGACGCCTATTTTACCGTCTGTTCAGGCAACAAGAAATACTTATGGCTAAATCATAATTTAATTCAGTATAGATACTGAGCTGGAGACATAAAAAGTCATTTAGTTTGAAACAATGGAAAGCAGAGATCAAATTTACCCCCTCCGGTCTCTGAAATATCCGCATACAAATGCTGATTGGTAAGACGCAGGCAGTCAACATACACTGCATACTTTGCGATGCTTAGATCTCGTACCACACTCAATGTTTCGTCAATCTTGTCATGGTCATAGGTCTGGCATTTGATAAACCTTGTGTCATCATCCGTCAGACACTCTGCATGGTGCAACTTATCAATCAAACCCTTAGGTGTCATATGCAGCGACAGATAGTAACGGTTGTTGCTCACAACTGTTGCTCTTTTCATTATTCCATTAAAGTACTCTGAAACACGTATATAAAAACACAGAATTTGCAGAAATATGTACATATATTACAGCTCACATATAATTAACCATACATACGTGTACCTATTATAAATGTACATAAAATTAAGCTTTAAATTAAAATTAAACTTAAACACACATACAATTAAAATATACATATACAAGCATACATACACTACTGATCATATATAATTATTAATATATGTACAAGACATACAATTTATACAGGTAAATGTACAAAAGTAAAGGGCTGTAATACATACATAAATAAACACAGTGTACTAGAACACATACTCTAAAAACCCAGACTACTGTCTGGCTGAGTGCCACATGGACCAACCATGACAGGAAATTTATATCTACAAGTATTCTGAATACATAAGTATTATTTCATCACAGACAAGAAACATTTTAAAGTCACACTATTTTAGATCTGCTAGATAGCAGTCCAAGTTTCAGCACCTTTTAAAGATTCTTAAAATTCTTAAAGATTATTAATTAGTTAGTTATTTAAATATCAAAACATGAAAACATACATAAACACAATGTGGATTTATGCTGGAATTGGGTATCATCACTGAGTTAGCTTAGCAGTGACCAACAACTGATGCCTTGTGCTTTGTTGCTATGGAAGTTCTTGTATTATATTACACGTTTGCCAAATGGCAGCAGACCTGAAAAATAGTAATCCAGAAGATCCTTAAATATCTTGGTGTAGACCATCTTGTGCCAGTTTCGGTTCACTTGCGATAGAGTTGCAAAGATGCCACATTCCGGATGGCGATTCTCCACGCTTTCGGTCAGTGTCATGTGGATGTAGGTCTTCACAAGGACCAGCCGGTAAAGCTCATGAGGAAGATCGGAAAACTATCCAAAAAAATATTGGTAAAGACAATTACACAAAAACTGTATCGTTCGTGATGGGTTTTCTTTAATTCTAGTGGAGTAAGATAGGAGTAAGATGTTTTCCCTCGAGAGAAACATAGCTCTTGCTATCTTTGTTATATGACATCTACTGCCATCTACTGAACGTTTAACTACCAATTTTACCTATTTTAAGAAGAGGAGTTCCCCATGCTAGCCCTAAGAGTCAATCAGAGATATGAAGTAAAATAAACTGTAAATATACACATTTTTCTACAGCGAACTTAGGGTCTCATTTTTCAATGACTTTATCGTGATTACAACATTGTCTTAGCCTTGGCATGTGTGGATGAGTGGTCATTTCTCTCCCTCTCCACCGTTTCTTCCATTGACAACACATGGTCAGTGTTCTCACTTTGCAGCCAAGTTCACTAAAGGGTATTAGTGGAACAGAAACCTTGAAATATCGTTCAGTCCAATAACCATGACTAGGGTATCATATACACCAATGCTTCTTTGGGTAATGTCACAAATCATTGTGATCCAGTTGAAACATATCACAAAAGCCAGAATAGGTCCAGAGACTTTCTTCCTTAAGGTAGACAGTTGAGAGGCTAGGCAAGGTAAGGTAGTGTAAGATTATTGCTCTTCTTCTATGCCTCTATCAACGCTAGTCCTCGGACAAATGGTCCTAGGGTTGAAGAATACTTCTGCTTAAGTGCAAACACAACAACGCATCAATGCACAAACTTTTTTTGAAATGGATACATGGCTTGGCAGTGAATTGTCAATTTCACATGACGCAATGGGTTTCAAACTCAAAACTCCCAAGTGAAAATCCACACATTGGCTGTAAGGTAAGGTAAGGTAATGTAGGATAAGGTATGGCAATCTATCTCAAGCAAAATTACAATAACATATCTCAAAGCCTCAGCCCCAGGACCACTTAGCACTTAAAAGCTTCACTTAAATGTTGTTCAATAATTACATGAAAAATTAAAGCAATCAAAGAAAATTAAATCAATTATTAATGAATGTATTCCTTACATCAGTTTCGGAATTCTCTTCAGTACTTTCAAATCCTGAAAATAATGCAGTCACACATGTACAGCCTATGAACACACACATACTAGCAACAAACACTGAAAATATTAAATCTAAACAGTAAAAATGTACACAAATCTTTATTAATGTATGAATAAACTTGATAATTTAGAATCAACTCAAAAAGAAACTATGCCAGCTTAAGTCAGATATTCAAAATCAAGTAACACAGGCATTAATAGCCCAGCTGATGCACTCACAGATACAAATCTCCATTTAAACATGTCAAAGGACAAGAATCAGCTGACTTTGTTTCATTTTCTTAATATATCAGATATCAATCCAAGAAAAGTGTAAAAATAACTAGGCAGATCGTATTATATGGGAAATTAATTCGATCAAGTCAATGCACAAGGATTAACAAGAAAAGTAAAGTTTCTCTCTCTGGTAATAAAAGCTTTTAAAACATAGTACCAGAAAGTTAATTTGTTCAAGTCAAGTCAATAACAATGTCAATATATCAGACATCCTTCCAAGAAAAGTGTAAAACTAACTCAGTAGACCTTATAATATGGTAAGTTAATTTGATCAAGTGAAAGCATAAGGACTAACTAGAAAAGTAAAGTTTCTCATTTTGGTAATAAAATGTTTTATAACACAGTACCAGTAAGTTAATTTGTTCAAGTCAACTCAAAAGGACTAACCAGAAAAGTAAAGTTTTTGCCTTTGGTAGTCTTCTCTCTTCCAATCCAGTGTCACACTAGGCTCCTGAGAAGCGGACAACAGTTCTTTAAACAGAGAACCCACACTTGCCTTTAGAATACCTGTAGCCTTCACCAAACTATCACGCAACTCCACAAGATCTTTCAGTGTCTTTGCATGGAAGAAGAAGACGATACCCTGACCTCTTCTCACGGCAATCAATCCCAAGGCAACAAGCCTGAGTAAACTTTCGGCTTTTTCCTGAGAATGACCGATGAGATGAACCAAGATTTGTGTCACAAGCTCATGTTCAATTTGAGCAACATTAGGCACTGCAGGGTCAAGGTTGGCATGAATTCTCACAACAACTGAAATAATGCACGTAAAATATTAGTAGCAGTTACTTTATCAAAATTACTTTATCACAGTCACTATATTAAAATCACTACAGCTCGATCAGAACTACTGTATTAACACAAAAATTACTAAACCAAATCAAAATTATCACATAAAAGTATTGTACAAAATTATCCAGAAAAATTAATAAATCATTCTGAAAATTACTACATTTTCATTTATGTTTCTGCTTCCTATTCTGTATTTTCTGTTATTTCCAATTGTACCGCTTTATCCGATGCTGCTTCAGAACACTTCGGAGCATCTCTCATGGTTTTCTGTCATTTATTTCTTGGCCTCCCTCTTACTTAGTAAAAAATAGACACAAACAGGAGAGCAGTCTTATGTAAGCCCAAGAGGCAGCCATGGGTACAAAGTGTTAGTGACTTCATTTTTTCTTGGTCTCAAAATAATTTGGTGTGGTGAGCCCTTTCCCTCGCCACCTGATCTTCCCACTGACAGCCACTTTATTTTATGTACTCACTTTATAGCCGAGTTCGCTAGGGGCGTAAGTGATGTAGAAATTTCAAAACATCTTTCTGCCCTAGCAGGGATTTGAACCCCTTACATATCAGTCGACAGTGCATCATGCTAACCACTAGATATCGAACACCACCACAAATAGAGAGAACTCTTAACTTGCCTCCTTGTATAAGGATGTTAGCAATGCGATCTTGATTTGTTTCCCGCAGACATTCAGTTGCTTTCTTGTAGTTCCTCTGACTTGTGCGTCTCAAAATATCCAACAGCACTTCGTTCTTCTCCAAATCTGTTGCTTTGGAAGCAACAAAATCCTTCTCGCTGGCACTGATTACTTCTTTTGCAAGCAGTTGATTGATAAAATCCACTGGGTTAATGAGAATGACCAAACAGTTACGATTGCCATCCAAAATATGCAACTGATTTTTATCCAGTGGCCAATCATCTTCAAAATCAGACCTGTAGACTAAAATAAAAAACACAGAAGCTAATAAAAATATCAAAACTACTTTCTGTTGTAAATTTCGGATACGTTGACTAATTTCAAAGCTTTTCCCAAAACCATAACTTAAGTTATTAAACATATATATATATATATATATATATATATATATATATATATATGTTAAGTCTAATGCTAATACTGTGCTGTCCTGTTTATGCGAGACCCATTTACATGCGAATCCGCTTAAAGAGGGTTTACGCCATAGTTCCTGACAATACCCATTTAACATGTGAGCTGTTTTAGAATGTGGTGCAATCAATATAAATCCTGCATTGGCTAATGTTCTGTCTTATCATCATTACTTTAGACATTCTTTATCAGCAGTATTAGCTGCCTCAGTGGGCAGCAACAGTTAAAACAGGTTACAGCTGGCTTTAAGCCCTGCATGGGGCAGTACAGTTCCAAAGTGGGTGAACTTAATATAGCTGTACATGGCTGCCCTTCCCAAACGGATAAAGGGACCACACCTAGTAGCAGCTGTAGCCGTTATATGATACTAGTGCACTTGCCTGCTACAGGCAGCCCAGCTCGGCCTCTGGCAGGAGCTTAGCTCCTTTGTCAGCCAAGGTTATGACAGCTGTGGACCAATAGGCTTGGCAGTCCAACTGACAGGCTTTCACGCAATACTAAGACTTGTATAAATCATATGTTATTGTATTTCGGCATGGCCCTCTTAACCTGAGATTTGTTAACAAGCGGTAACACTGACTTTGGCTCCTCACAACCACGTGTAAATGGGACTGCACTGTATACATATGTTAAGTAGTTAAATAATTAAATAGATATTGTAACAATAAACATATGCATAATATATAAATAATATCATAATAAAAATAATAAATATAATAAATATAATAATAATATAAGAATAAATAAATATATACTTTCTTTGCACAAGGCCGACAACAAGGACTGAAAACATTTTATTAGAACAGACCTCCACCATTAGCCAGGTACGCAACCAAATGAGTTTGTTTTGTCTTCAGAAGAGCAGTGGCCAAGTCCTGAACAGCCCCTTTGTGTAGAATGAACATCAGAAGTTTCTCATTTCTTCTGCTGACTGTGTTTTGGCTCTTAACTTCAGCTGCCTCTTGCGATGTCAGTTTCCCACTGGTAAGCAACACATCCACCAGACCAAAATCTGGATTTATGAAGTTCACAAGCTGGCCCGCCACAGCTTCATCGATCGATGCTGCGATCGCCAAACTCTGCACCTGTGCTTCCAAAAGAGCTTCCATGGCTGTAACAGTTGTTGCCTAGAAGGTATCTGGGATAAAACAATGGATACAGCATGTTAAAAATGTTACAGTCTACCTTCAAGAAAGTCTTGAAAATAATAAAAACAACTAATTTATCAGTAAACCTGAACAAGAAAAGCAAGATGCTAATTTCCAGGTAAATTAGCTTCATACTGGGTACTTCAAATATGCCTACTATATCTACATAAAAGAAATAATCCTTAAAAATAATGTCCCAGAATCACATTAAACATCCAAATCAGTTGTAACCACATAGTTTCAGTGAAGACTCCATCAGCTCATCCTTGTAGCCTTAAAGAAATTAATTTGTCTGTTTTTCAGCTCTACAGCACTGGTAATCTACCGTGACAACTTCTGTAGAGCACAAGGCATCAACTGAAGGTGCAACAATGCCAGTTTACATCCAGTAAATTCAAGGAGATCAGCCTGGATGGACAGCCTGGATCAGCCTGGATAGTCCAAGAAGAATAAGCACCCTAATAAAATGCATCTAGGTTATAGGTCTAGAACTGAATGACAACAAAAACTCAGCTCAATGAACAGATTAGGGACAACGAGCATGCTAGAAACACGGCCTATCAATCAGAAGACCTTGCAGCATAACAAACAATCTTGAACCAGTCTACAGTCTGTGCTTAAATAATTTCATCAAATATATTTGGTTCCCACAACTTCTTTGATCTTTTACACTCATCTGGCAAAAAGCGATTTATGCTTCCTATTCCTTAACTATTCCGCCTTCTCACATATTGCATCCTGTTGTAATCTTACTTTCACCCCCTTCCTTTTCATCTGGTTCATCAACACCTTCGTGTAAAAGACGATTGGCTTCATTCGATAATTGCACTTTACTAAGTAGTTAAGACCACTGCGTCTCCTTGTTCTGTCGCGCCCTTCATTGACTACTGATTCCCAACAGTTAGTCTCACCTTAATCAACACCGGACGGATCCATCATTCAGTTCTAGATCGTATATATACAAATAAATTTTTACTTTGAATCCTGGCTACAAACCGGAGTCGCAAGATAATAAGTATGACTCCGATAAAAGCATGTTTATAATTAGCGCCATAAAAAAAAATTATCTGACGTCAAAAATTTCCAAATGCAAGATTCTGGGTTTTACCTCGTAAGGGTTGCTACGATTGCAAAAGCGCATCAGCTAAATTACATTTTAAAAGGCAGAATACTGAACTAATCATTAATCGGATAATTTTTCGCAATATTTCATATCTAACTGATGTCGCGCAATTGTAATTCCTTCGAAGCACTGATGTCAAAAACAAATACTTTCGCTTTCAAACGTATTGAAGAGGAACAAAATTGTATTTGAACCTCACCAGCGCTTACACTTTACATTAGCTCAATCTCTTTAGGATATTACATGCATCAATCATCGCATTTTGTCAGAAATATTTAGAAAATAAACTTACCTCAAATGGGACAAACTTTTATCAAAATTATTAAGCACCTACCGCCCAAGCAACAACACAACCTCTCTCGCCTCACTTTCGCTAGACGACGCCACGATACAATTTTCAGGTAGTAATCGTATGTATGTATTATCACTAAATTTATAAAGCGCCTTTTAATTAACTCACAAAAGCACTGCAGCACGGCTACCTAACGGTCTCTAAATAGGAACGTCTTGAGACGGGCAGAAAATGTTTCTTGAACTGTTGAACAGGCAAGGGATCGGATGTCTGGTGGAAGAGTGTTCCAGAGAGACGGCCCCACGGCGGAGAAGCCGCGGCCCGCTCGTAATCCCGAGATTGAGCATATAATATCAAATATGGTCGAAATCGTAAACTCCGCATTTTTGGCCATCCAAAAAATGTCATAGTGTTCAACTGTAATTATAAATCTTACAAATTAACCAGCACTGTGAACTAGTTTAAACTAGATAAAATCAACTGTTTCAACTACAGTGTTCCAATGTGTAAGAAGCAAGTACAACTATCTAAAGTCCTTGTAGGCTTACGTTTTAGTTATTTCACATTTGAATAAATGTAAAATTTGCACGTTTTTCTATAGCGACCATATGACCTCAACCCTACTCGTTTTCAAGGAATTTATGGGGCGAGATCCTTTGACTACAGCTGTCTGTTTTTTAATTGACGCTACACCATTTAAGATACCCGTGTACGGACCGTACTAGCCCGAGATGTGGCGATTTATATGTAAGAAATGAAGTCAGTATGAAAGTGAACAAATTTCTTCAGCGCTATTGAATAAAATCCGAAGTTTTATTCGTGCTATCCATGTTACAATTTTCTTCTCTAGAAACTCCTCGTTCGGAAGTTTCAGGAACTCTTGTTTTAAATTATGAAGGACAGACATACTTGTTAGAGATTTGTCTAAAACACACGTGACCTTAAATGGCGTGGCACCCTTTCAAATGGGCAACGGTGCTGAAGGATCTTCCCCGATAAATTCACTGAAAAATGAGCAGGGCTGAGGCCATGCGGTCGCTATAGAAAAACATGTACACTTACATGTAAAGGAAGCCTCCAGCAAATCAGTCTTGCTTCTCACCATTGTGATTAGCAAAACAGCCCATAAATTATTTTCAAGTTCAGCTTCTAGCCGACCGGAAATTATGCCTTTCGTGCTGAGCGATATTAGAGATTTGCGATGCGTAAACATTGTTTAGTTCAAATAATTATTAGTACATAGTTCATAGCTGTTAGAGACGGCTAAGTATTCTGATGTGTCATCGGCGTGTTGCAAACTCTTTGGGATACAATGGTGAATAACTAAATTAATTTAGTAACCTGTGTCAGCAGTCACAAACTGTTCACACAGGTAAACACAAGTTCTGAATCCCGGTTTATCCCAATGATTTGAGTCCTGATGAATAAATATTAAAAGATTAACGTGCCAGGCATAAGAAATTCGAATCAGAGGCACGGTCAGTCGCATAGAGGGAGACAGCATCCTAAATGGTACATCATTAAAAAAGCATAACCTTGACCTGGAACCGAACCCTTTTGCCTATCGATTTTGTTTTGACTGAGCGCCTGTGAATAAGCTGGTTCCCGCGACTTAGCTTTCGTTGGGCGCTATAGAAATATCGAGATTACGGTTACGATAAGTCGTTGAAGGATTTTAACAGGTGAAAGCAATAAAATATCATGAGGTCTTGTTAGACTGTGTGTTGCATAATAATAATTTCGCCTATCATGTCATGGATGCATAACAGTGTTTCTGTTCAAATCTGGGCTGTTCTTGTTACAGTGCTGTAGAAATCACTTTGGGGGGCGACATACAGGACTAGATCCACTAGCGGCACATTACCAATCTTTCAATCTTTATGTAAGACCATTTACATATAGTGCTATACATGTACTCAAGTTTAAAAATAAAATCAGATGAGGTATTGGAAAGGAATGTGTTGACCTTATAATTTGAAAGTGTCAAAGGATGAGGAATTCTTGATATCGTAAGGGAGACTTGCTTGAAATTCGTTTATGCATTTTTAACTTTAAAGTTTTTCTTGAAGAACTTTGATATGGTCTGCTGTCATGTGAAGCATCACAATAATTATCTTACACCATTAATTGTATAAACTCCGGACTGTTTGATAGAAATATTATTATGAGCACTTTGGCCTTTGACATATTTCTTTGAAAAATGTTTGATACTAGTGTCTTGTTTCAGATTTCGTTTATTCGAACTCAGAAGTGCTTTCGCAGGTGTTTAAGAATGCCGAGTCTCAAACAGGGTTTGGTTCTGACTGCAATCATGCTTCTTTTTCACAATGAATTCCTTTGTTTTGTGACCACACGATGGCGCTGGGCATCACTTCCTGTCAGTAATCAGTAAGTAATAGTTGTGAGCAAATTTATGTGTTTGCATGTTTGTATATATGTATGTATGTACGTATGTTTGTATGTACCACATGTAGTAATCTGTATTCAGTTGCATTTGTTTAGATCAGCCACATGGTTAGCACTTTTGAAAGGTTCTAAACAGTGCTTTGTTAAATGTCTTGATGCATGCGTACATATCACTGTGTAACGTATTTATGTAACAGTAGTTTCCTGTGTGTACTGGTAAGTATGTGTGTACTGGTATATGCGTTCTGGTATGTATGTGATGTATGTGTATGTGTATAATTACATACATACATGCACACTTACATGCATTCACTCTTTTATGTAGATGGTCACAGAATGCTGTGTTCCTATGTTGCTTGCACTAATATGTTTTCCAGCGTTCTGCAGGCTACAAGTCCTATTAGTGACGAGTAAATCGCTTTTAAATGTTTTTTCTCAGAGATAAATCATCGGAGCTTCGTATATTGTTGGTGGCTGATCCTCAGCTTGTTGGTCTCCGAGATGAACATCCAGTTTTTGGGACCATCACCAGATGGGACTGTGACAGGTCAGTCAGTGAGTAGAGTATTTAGTGGACCCCTTTAGTGGACTGATCTTCTGGATATTTTACCTGATCATGGCTTGGCTTTGTTGCACCATCGGTTGATGCCTTGTGCATTAGATACTGGCGCTACAGAAGTTATTAATTAACTATCTAACTAACTAACTCAGTCAGGTCAGTTAGTCAGTCAGTCGTAAGTTTTTATTTATATGTATGTCAGCTATCTAGTGACATATTGTTAGTTGATGGCGTTAAGCAACTGTGTTAAGTGGTTTGCTCATGAACCGGTCTAATCTGAAAACTTATTTTGCTCCGTTAAAGTAATACGCAAGGTATCTGTTGAATGGTCGCTGCTGCGTACAACTGCATTCAACTCAGTATGGATAGTAACACATTCTTATGTATAAACTGCACTTTACAAGGTGATCAGCAATTGAACAATGTTTGAAAATGTCTTGTGTAGTTTGCCCTTTATTGATACATTGCAAAGGTCATTTCCTTGTGATCTTGACTCAAGACAACTCTGTCTCTGCAGAAACGTTCTCTGAAGCTGCCTCTCTGTCTCATCAAGTTTATCCTATTGAATTGACTCAGTAGTTGTCAATACACCTTCATTTGTGCATTATTATAGCAGTCTTGTAGAAGTCTTCAAGTTAAATTGGATTCAGCAGCATAGCAAATAATTTTTGATTCCCAGTTCAGTTGCTTATTCTTCTGTGTAATATCCATGTCAGGGCCTGTTATTTCGGTGCAGCTTAATGCTTACAAAAATAATTCTCCATGACTGACTGGAGCCCTAACTGATTGGGGTCCCCAGTTCCTTGCATAAGTTAATCCAGATAATGGTACATGAGAGATTGGATTTTTGTTGTTGAAGATATCTTCGCAGTGGATTTCAAGAGGCCTTCAATTACGTCCGTCCTGATGTTGTTCTCTTTCTTGGTGATCTGCTGGATGAGGGAAGTGTCGCAACAGAAGAAGAATTTGCCACCTACATGATTCGATTTCAGTCTGTCTTTCAAGTTCCGTCCAGCGTTCAAGTAGCTAAAAGTCTTTATTACAAATCTGTGTTTTCATTATTTTGTTTCATTTTCTGACCAGCAAAAAGCAGACTTGTCTTGAACAAAACTACTTTCAATCAACTACGACATTAATTTCATTTCGTGATATGCTTATTATGTACTTATTATATTAGTTATTTTATTATATCATTAAATACTTATTTATTATATTTATATATTTACTACTTATTATATACTTGCACTTACTCTACCTACTTTTAGAATCAACCCTCTGAATATTTTCTGTGCATTGTGCACCAACCAACGTTGTTTGTCACTTGGTATAGGATATTCCAAAAACTGTTAGGAAATGTTAATTTTTTGCAATTCCTTCAATTTTCTATTACTAATTGTCTTGTCTTGTCTTGAGTCATCCTCGAGCTGAGGATTGGCTGCACCATGGACAATTTTATGCCATCAGCTTCTGTACCTGGTCTCCAGTAATAACTCGCCAAACAATAATTGCTAATTTGCTACTCAAAAATGAGGTAAAGTGAGAACAGGGGAAGCTGCCACTTTCTTTGCCTTTTCAGTCAACTGCTGAAACCCATGTTGTTCAGTTGTGATTCTGTATTGTCAAGTCTGGAGCCCTTATAATGAGTTGCTCTTGAAGGGAGCTATATAAATTTGTGATTACAGTTATAATTTGGTGTTGGGGACATGGTCCAAAAGGTGCTATTGAAATATCCAGATAGTTAACAGCATTTGCCTCTGACAGATGTTACATTAAATTATCCAGCTAAGCACTATTTTCATTTTTGCCTGTCATTGTAGCCAACCTGTTTCATTTGTTTCACTCAGAAAGTTTTTATTCCTGGAGACAACGATGTTGGTGGAGAGGGAATTGAGATGAAGGAGAAGTGGAAGGTCAACCGATTTTTCAGCAAATTTGACCACAGTGATAATAATCAATCCAGTGGCGACGTCATCAATGTGAAATTTGTGGACTTCTTTAAGGTCTGTGTTTTCAAGTTGTAATGAGATTTTCTGCTAAGTGTTTTATGTCAATGATGCTTGTGTATAAAAGCAAATGTTTAAAATAATGCCTGTTGGAAACTCCTCAACATTTCTACTTTAACATAATGTAATGTAACCAAATTGTACATTGATTTAGTTCCTCTGTAGACGTGTACCTGCACATTCATAACACACCCTCTAAGAACTTCTCAAAGGTACTCCTCAATAAGCTGATGCAGTTCAGTAAGAGCAAAGAGATCATCAGCAGGCAAATGAAGCTGGATTGGTCTCCATCGGGAGCCCCTTGCACACACAGAACCAACCAACTTCAGGATTCTTGATTGACTTGATTGTCCTTAATTGGCTGATGGCTGGTTGAGAGCTCCCATTCCCTGTTATGCCAAGGATGAGGAATAACGACAGCTGTGCACATGTACACTCTGTTATGTGATGTTCCAGTTCATTTGATGATCATTTCAGTTTTCTTATATATACATTTACATGTATCTTTGAACAACTTGCTTGAAAGCAGTTTTGCTGTTTGAATTTCAGTGTAGACATTTCCCTAGCTATTTTGTTCAGTCTTTCTAAGCTTTTCTTTGAAGGGTTCTGACCAGATTTATAAATTTTCTTGCCATCAGTTGTCCTATGATTTTGGTGAAGAGATTGCGTCATCAATGACAGCTTCACTGGTGAATATGACAAAAAGGTCAAAAGCTCCTCTTAGGGTCATCTGCAACCACATGGGAATCTTCACAAGACATCCGATGCAGTACACAAAGGTGGGCAAGACAAATACAGTAACGCTTTTTCAGCTGAAATCAGTGCGTAAAACTACTAGGGAATTTTACAAAAGAATGATAAAATGAATAAATGTCTGCTGAAATAAGCTCCAGGTTGAACAGGTAATGAAATTAACTGAATTTTTATATATATTTTATATTACTTTATGTTTATTTTATTATTTATATTTATTTCCTCTTGGAACAATCTTCCATTAAATAATAATGCTGTTTGTTGTGATTCAGCTCAACATAAATCCTCTTTTTATCTTTTTGTCTTATCCAGTTTAAAACGTTTAGATAGCCATGTTAGTAACTCTTTGAGAAGTGCTTAAAAAGTGATGTTTGAATTTTAATACATTACATTTACAATAGTTAAATCAGGTTATAAGTAAGTGTTACTAACTGAGTAATTTCATTGCATAGGATAGTTACAATTACAAGAGTACTAGAGCACTTTGGCTTAACTGTTGAATTGTTTGATACATGTAAAGGCTATACAATGTATAACTGTTTCCACAATTTGCTCTGTCAGTGAACATTGTATGTTTTGCAGCTGATTGAACTCATGAAACCAAGCCTTTTCATAACAGCTCACACTCACAGGGTACTTATGAGTACTTGGTAGATAATTAATTACATTGTTATTTATTTGTTGTATAATTAGTTGCATTGCAATATGGCTGGTGGCTTCTGGCAAGGAGGCAGAAACATTCTCAGGATCATCTCATGTCACTCCTTCTCATTTGACAGTAGCACATATGTGCAATGCACCTGCATCTTATAATGTCTATCTGGTAGTACTTCAGAAGTGTGCTTTGATGCCCAACAAAATGTTTCATGGTCCCTTTTGTAGGTTTGATTACTTATTTTCACCACAGGTTAAAAGTGCTATATTTTCTCACTCTCACTTTTCTTAAGACTAGAATATAATTGAGTAACTTAACAGATTTATAACAGATGATAAATTTCAGACTGATTGCATTGCAAGACCTGCTTTGCATTACATTCTTCTTTATACCCGTATGATGGCGTATTTCATAATGAAGCTGATTTATGTGTGCTTGATTTAAAGAAATTTTGATCAATCAATCAATCAGAGTTTCTTGGCTTATGTCTTTTCAGGCTGCTATATATCATTGCCGTGACTGTGGGAAGAGGTCTTATCCACAGAACCATAGAGTCGTTCCAGCAGACCACGGTTGGGAAGGAAGCATTACAGCCATATCAGATAGTAAAGTGTACAGTTTTAAGCTGGATGCCATTCCTGGTGTCCTGGAATTGGTTGTGCCGACTTGTAGCTACAGAATGGGAGTTGAAGAAATTGGATATGGAGTGGCAGTTTTAGGTAAGCAAGTTCATTCTTTGGGCATTCAAAAAGTATTTCTGCAGTTGTCTTTTGTTGTTTGCAGTTAAGTCTATTTTTTATATTGCTGGCAAATATATAACTACTGAATATTCTAGGACTATTATAGTAAATATGGTTTAAAACAAGAAAAGAAGAAGTACAATCTCTGCTAACCCAAGAGACTGCCATAGGCCGTCAAGTGTTAATGACTTCATTTGTCTTAGCCTCGGCTTATGAGATTGGATCGCTTGCTGCCTGATCTTCCTACTGACAGTGTACGGTCAGCATACACATTTAATAGTTAGGTAGCACATGTGGAACAGAAATCTTCAAACATTTCTGCCCTGGCGGGGATTTGAACCCCGACATCTCAGTTGACAGTCCTGCATACTAACCACTAGACCATCGTACGCTCCAAATGTTCCATTAAATATATGTGCTGTTAGTTTCATGTGATTCAGGGCACATACTGTGTTTATTGTTAGCTTAAGTCAGACCTGTTTAGACCATTTGGTTAGCCATGTAAACAGCACTTTGAGGGGTACAACGGGCACTACAGTGTGACATTACATGACATTACAATGCAATACTATGCAATGTATGTAGGCGCTTCTTGCAACATAAGTAACTAGTAGCAATTCTGGTAGAGTTTGCAAGTACATGCAGTGTTGTCAAGTGATTATTAAAAGGTTTCCTGCAGTTAACGGGAATTAATGGACCAATAAGCAGCACAAAATGCTGGGGTTTATTAATAATATCGAACACCATACCGTTTAAAGTTCATACAGTTGAATTTAAACTTTTTTGCATACCATGTGCTAACATGAGTGACCTCTGTGGCGGAAGATCTTTCAAGTTGGTTTACTGTTGCGGGATGAAAGTATGCGTTGTTGATGTTCACTAAGATAGTTGAGTTTCAGCATCTTTGTAAGATTCTTGAAATGTGCTATATAAATGTTTAGATACAAGCATAAATACATACATACTAGGAAAGAACAACTAACGGAAGCTTTTGTAATTTGACGGCAGGCTCTGCTGGAACTCTTGAGTATGCTGTGCTGTGGTTGCCTTCACGATATCGCCTCCTCTACTCCTATGTTATATTCCTTGTCATCGCTTTCTTGGCAGTTGTTTTGAAGAAGCTTGTCCTTTGCTTCAAAAGTAGCCAGCCCGTCCACAGAACAAAGCCACTAAGTTTATACAAATAAGGAGAGGATGGAATTTGTAAAGACAGAGGCACAGCCAGGTTTCTGGTTAGAGATCCTGAAATGTTTCCATAGTTTATACTCATTCAAAAGCAGCTCCTATATTTAAACTAGGGTGTCCAATGCGTCAAAAAATTCTAATAAGATTTGTGTAATTCCATGGCTGACCCTGGTATTGGCTGGACACGTAGAGTTACAAGCTGATAAGTCTGTGAGTTTTTAAGACTGGTTGTGATGTCTGATTGAGTGGTTATGATTGGTTGTGATGTCAGAACGAGTCCTTATGATTGGTTGTGATGTCTGAATGATTGCTTATGATTGGTTGTGATGTGTGAATGAGTGCTTATGATTGGTTGTGATGTGTGAACGAGTGTTTAAGATTGGTTGTGATGTCTGACTGGAGACAAAAATGTGGATTTTATTAAGCAATGGACAGAAGATGTAAAAAGTTATGAAGTCAGTTTTCATTTAAGTTTTGCTACAGGTCACTGGTGCTCTAACTATTTTTTCAGATTGTTTGTAATTTGTAGATTGCGTAATAGCTGATTTTATCAGTACTCATTTGTTGCTTTTTCAAGGTCTGGGCTGTTTATGCCTAAAAGTGATTTCCTTTGTCCTTAGTATCGATTTATCCACTGGTTATAAACACATTCCCTGTTTGAATGGCTGTGTATTTTTTATTGATTTCTGAAGCAACATTTGTTCTGTGATGCAACCCATAGATTTCAGTTTGCTTTTTATGAAGCATGAGTTGAGATTAAAACAATGATTTTTCACTAATTGTCGATTGACTTTTGCATTTATGGCTTAGATCTTGTTACTATTATTTAGTAATAGATACAGGCAAATTTTTGAAACCTGTTTCAGTAGATTAGCCTACAATTCCACAAAGATGAATTCCATTTTATGCATTGTATGCATAGGGATTTCCTGATTGATACTCTTATGGACTGTTTGTGTCAATTGTGTGGCCTCTGTTCTCGGTACCCACTGCTAACCTAAGACACTGGATCCTACATTCTTACTGTTTTGTAATGTAGTTTTAAATCTAGACAACACAACTGTCTATTTCAAGACCATATTAAATCAAATTCTGTTTTAAGAGAGGGAAAGTAGTTACGGTTAGAAGTCATTACTTAGACAGAAGTTGTATAACGCCTTTTTCATGGGTTTCTGCCCAAGGTAATTGCATTTTGAGCATAGGTCTTCTCAATCTTGCATTCGCCAACATACCGTCGTACACCAATAACTGTGAATAACGCCGTGTCTAGCATCGCTTGTAGAAATGTGATTAGCCCCGTCACTAGCACCGCGAATAACACGACTAGCAACAGCAACGGCGCTGCCCGCATACCCATAAACATTTGCTGGAACTCGTATGGGAATCCTTGCACAGACCCCGGTCCGCAACCCAATCGCGGCTTATTACCGAGATTTGAATCTCGGGCTAGCGCGGTCTGTGCACGGGGACCTTAAATGGACGTATAAAAACCTATCAACAGATATAAATACATTTCCGTTCCGGATTCCTGTGCTGCCAACTAGCGAAATAGTAGTGCAATATTTGGCATCTCAAATTTCAAAGAGGATTAAACGATAAAAATGTTCATGAATCAATAGGAACTGCACAATTTGTAAACGAAGGGCGCATATTAACGAAAATTCGCCCAAAGACCGTATATTGAACAGAATTGTGCGATACACGAACAAACCCATAAACTGCCGATCGAATTATCGCATTCAAAAAGGTCTCATCAAATGGATAAATTTGCACTCTGGCAGCCGCACTCCTCGTATACAGATTCAAATACAGATTCGCCAAAATCCAGAAAATCAGCATATACAAATACAGATTCGCCTATAGAAGCAGAATGCACAATTCAGGCCAGGATAGTCATGAGGATCCATAAGGGAACTGTACTTGGTCCATATGGGTCTCATAAAATGGATATATTTGTACTCTGGCAGCCGCACTCCTCGTATACAGATTCAAATACAGGTTCGCCAAAATCCGGAAAATCAGCATATACAAATACATATTCGCCTATAGAAGCAGAATGCACAATTCAGGCCAGGATGGTCATGAGGGTACATAAAGAACCCATACGTGGCCCATATGGGTCTCATAAAATGAATCTAGTTGCACTCTGGCAGTCACAGATTCAAATACGGTTTCACGAAATTCCGGAAATTCTGCATATCCAAATACAGATTCGAGGAATTTCGGAAAAATGCTGTGATCATTCTTTCTGCACTTGTGGTGCCCACAAGTATCTGTCCTTAGACCTTTATTATTTACAATCCACTGCACCAGGTACCTGCATAACCAACGACTTTGGAGCGAAGGTACAGCAGTGCGCTGATGACAATCGGCTTTGCATTGCTCTTTCACCCACTGATCAGTCAGTCAAGGTGAAACTTGGTGAATTTCTCTGTTCTGTTCATGAATGGTTCTGTTTCAATGGTTTGGCCAGAAAACCAGATAAATCTGAGGTGATCATGTTTGGCTCATGCCAACGTCTGCGATTTCTCCCTTCACATTCCAGCATTGACCTAGCTGGCACTGTTCCGCTATTAAGCAGAATTTTTGGTGTAATTTTGGACAGCAAACTCACATTTCGACCCCACTTTAGAAACTTATGTAAATCTTGTTTCTATCATATCTGGGCATTACGTCACATCAGGTCTGCTTTTTACCAAAAACATGGCACAAACTGTAACCTGTTGTCTGATCTGATCTCGCCTTGATTATGCCAACGAGGTATTTCAGATCTTGAACTCAAAGGCTTCAGTTCATCCAAAATTTCATGGCTCGTCTGGTGCTGCGTGCTCTTCCTCGTACAAATTCTTTAGATATAGTAAGCGAGCTCCATTGAATTCCTCCGAAAATCCGGATAAGATTTAAGGTATCCGGTCTTACCTATAAAATTCATGCCATTAGCACTCCTAACTCCCTGAAATGAAAAGTCTCTCTTTGCATCCCTCCTCGCAGCCTACGATCTTCAGGTACGGGTCTTTTGGCTGAGCCACGATGCAGAACTGTCCTGGGCTCGCGTTCATTCCACACTGTAGCGCTTCTCTGTATTTTACCTTACTTTGTATCCGATGCAATGCAAAGGCGCTATATGACATAGCAACAAATACTTGAGCAGCGCCGTGTTACAACATCGATCGCATGCTGATTGCACCTTACTCAGACACTTGTCCATTATAAAATGCGGGTGACATCGAAGATGCACTCGAGGCAGCGAAGGCGCAGATGCTCAGACGCCGAGAAGAGTGCACAGATGAAGGGTGAGGGTGGAGACTCAGAAATGTAGAGGCGCTGAATCTAGGTACGGCTCAGCATCGGCTGTTTCACGACAGCAGTAACATTCGATCGCGCTATGTCATTAACGTACAAAACAGAGACAACCGCTGAGTTCAGTAGACTGTGTTGTCGGCAATGTATCCGGCAGAAAAGACTCCCAACGCTCAATCAAATGCAGTGCCCATCTAAGAGAGCTGAATTTCTCCGGGATCGAATTCCCTGTAAAGGTGTCCGACGTCGGCAAGTTCGAGCGCCAGAACCTGCCCATAGCGTAAGCGTGTTCGGGTGTGTCGCGAATTCGTTTAACTAAGTTTCAAAGAAAAGCCAATTTCTAATTTCAGTTGTTATATTTACAATGTTTATTTACAGATTTTATTTACAAAGACTCTTCCTTCAACAGAATAACCAATAACTTTCTTATCAAAAACACTGCAAGCCATCCTATACACAGAAACACCAAAATAAACTCTCGCGAGTACCACAGTCCTACGGGAGTAGTAGAAGTCTCAGGCATCTGGCGCTGGCCTATTCCGGTCGACTTCTCCACTCGCAGAATCACCGCTCAGAAATACTTGACTGGATTCGGATTCCATCCCTCATACACAGTCGACAAGCTCTATAACGGCCCCGTGTCATCAAACCAACCAGCTCCAATTCACCCACGCCACCATGGTACCGAGCTAAATTCACATACAATAAACTTTTTTTCAAAATACTTGAATACTAAATTCCAATGAGTGCAGTTTTCCAGCATGTAAGCCTACATAAACCACAAAATTGCGTACCAAAAAAGCACAAAGTATACCATCTCCGGCAGATATTAAATACCGCAGATATATACATTTAAAATATTCTAATATATCTGCATACACAAACTGCAAAAATTGAAGTCCATTATTCAAATAGGACACCTAAGACCTCAACTATTCAAATAGATATCGCTACGAGTCTTACTTATAGCCAGACTTATATGCATAATTTAAATCCTGTGTAGCCTACAACTAAAGCAGACTCCTCAATTACGCACTAACACGAGTGTGTAGGTATGTATATGTATATATATATATATATACTCGAAATACATACATTTTAAACTAGCTGAAATGTAACACTATATATACACAAACTTACGAATACGAAGATTAAGGGAATATACAGATTCAAATACAATCTGTATTTGTTTATGCAGAATTTAAGGAATTTCGCGAATCTGTGTTTGAATCTGTATACGAGGAGTGCAGCTGCCAGAGTGCAAATTTATCTATTTCATGAGACCCATGTGGACCACGTATGGGTTCTTTATGTACCCTCATGACCATCCTGGCCTGAATTGTGCATTCTGCTTCTATAGGCGAATCTGTATTTGTATATGCTGATTTTCCGGATTTTGGCGAATCTGTATTTGAATCTGTATACGAGAAGTGCGGCTGCCCGAGTGCAAATATATCCATTTTATGAGACCCATATGGACCACGTATGGGTTCTTTATGTACCCTCATGACCATCCTGGCCTGAATTGTGCATTCTGCTTCTATAGGCGAATATGTATTTGTATATTTGTATATTTGTATATGCTGATTTTCCGGATTTTGGCGAATCTGTATTTGAATCTGTATACCAGGAGTGCGGCTGCCAGAGTGCAAATATATTCATTTTATGAGACCCATATGGACCACGTATGTGTTCTTTATGTACCCTCATGTCCATCCTGGCCTGAATTGTGCATTCTGCTTCTATAGGCGAATCTGTATTTGTATATGCTGATTTTCCGGATTTTGGCGAATCTGTATTTGAATCTGTATTCAAGGAGTGTGACTGCCAGAGTGCAACTAGATTCATTTTATGAGACCCATATGGACCAAGTACAGTTCCCTTATGGATCCTCCTGACTATCCTGGCCTGAATTGTGCATTCTGCTTCTATAGGCGAATCTGTATTTGTATATGCAGATTTTCCGGATTTTGGCGAATCTGTATTTGAATCTGTATACGAGGAGTGCGGCTGCCAGAGTGCAAATATATCCATTTTATGAGACCCATATGGACCACGTATGGGTTCTTTATGTACCCTCATGACCATCCTGGCCTGAATTGTGCATTCTGCTTCTATAGGCGAATATGTATTTGCATATGCTGATTTTCCGGATTTTGGCGAATCTGTGTTCAAGCACTGTGACTGCCAGAGTGGAAATAGATTGATTTGATGACACCCATATGGACGGAGTATGGGTTCGATATACATTTGGCGAACAATCCAGTTCCAATTCCTTCGTGAACGTTTCAATCAATGACTCGTGCTACGCATTTTTGTTGAAGCATTACATTTCCCTAGGTGACGCTCTAGTAACCCGGAATCCGGATATGTATTTATATTTGTATTTGTATTTGTTGATAGGTTTCGCCGCGTCTTAAATGGCGTGGCCCCCATTCAAAGGGGCAGCATGCTTCTGTAACAAAATAGACTTCTGAAAATTCTCGAACAACATCATTTCGGCGAAATATCCGTCACTAGAAATGACTTCCCTCGCCCAGTCACGGCTCGGTTGGTCATCTGGTTCGAAGACTACGTAGGCCTGCAAAGGCATTACGCCACTATATGGAGGATCTCCGACAACTCTGCCAAAAGAATGAACGAGCCGTCACGTAAATTAGGAAATAGATTTCTAACAGAAAAGATAGAATGAGGCTACACTTGCGACATCGGCAGAGCATGCAAAACACACACAAAACAAATGAAAATGCGCTATAGATTGTCACAGTAACTGACTTTATCAGTCATTTTGACTGTCATAATAACAATGATTATCGTTTCATGCAATAATCTCTCTGAGCAACTTGCAGGGAACTCGATAGAAAAAGGCCCTATTCTAGAATATTCTTCGCATAGGCTATCAAGTTTGATGGTCATTAGGCTACATTTTCTTAAAAGCAAATGGAAGCGATTTTCAACGGTTAAGAGTAAAAATTATTGTTCTAATTAAATATAAGCTGTATGACAAGCTGCTTTCCAGACCACTACGTTCATTACCATTACCTGTGTCTAACAATCGCACTATAGGCCTGGTAGGGCCCACTGCTGGCCTGGTTAGCTACATTAGTTAAAGCGTAGCCTACGTAAATGCGCCTTTGTGCGGGATGGTGCTGGTTAGCATACCGATCGTGGTTATATTTCAGAGTTTTGCATCTCGGGCTAGCACGTCCGTGCACGGGGACCTTAATTGGCGTGACGCCCATTAAAACGGGGAGGTGGTGGCGAAGGATCTCGCCCGATAGATTCACTGAAAAATGAGCAGGTAGAGGCCATAGAAAATAATGTGCATTTAAATTTACTATCCGTATCCAGCATGCCAAGTGTTGGATGCAGGCAACTAGGTTACAAGCATTTCGTTGCCTGAACTACACACAACTCTGATTCGAAACTGAGCACTAGGCTACTAGAACGAGCTATTAGGCCTATGGTGAGCACGTCCTCCCTCTCCTGGCTTTGGTTTTAAGCTTGCAAAAAGGGTGATACTTAACAAAAGCCCTACAACTCACTTCTTATTGGCATTGCGAAGAAGGGTCTGCACAAACTGTAAATGGTTCAAAACTCTCCGGCCAGAGCCAGACCCATGCATGGTGGACTGCCAGAATGTGGCGCCCCTCTGGAAATGCTCTAGCCCCCATCCCATGCAAGAAATCTTGGACCCGCCAAAGTCGAATGGTCTAATTCCTGGTTCCGATATTCTTCTTCTTTTAGTGCTCTGCCGTCAGGCAGGTCCACATGTCCAATGACGCCACTCTTCTCTGTTGTTTGCTCTTCTCTTTAGCCCTTCATATCCATCTTCTAGCATCATCCAGTCCAGTATCATCTGTCGTGGTCTTCCGCGTGTCTTTTTCCCCTCCATTCTTCCCTCGATTATGTCTCTTACAATATTGTCTCCTCTTAGAACATGACCCATCCACTTCTTTTGTCGGTTTCTTATTGTCTCCAGTATAGTTCTTTTCTCCTCTACCATCTGTAGGACCTCCTCATTCGTCTTTTTTTCTGTCCAACTGATTTTCTCCATCCTTCTCCAGATCCACATTTCAAAGGCTTCTATTCTTTTGATGTCCTCCTTTCTCATTGTCCATGTCTCCGATCCGTATAGTACCACACTCCATATCAGTGTCTTGATCAGTCTCTTCTTTAGATTCTTATTTAGTCTTCCTCTTAACAGCTCGCTTCTCTTGTAGAAGGCATCCTTTCCCATTGCGATCCTCCTTTTTATCTCCACGTGGCATTTTGCGTCCTCTGTAATCGTGCTTCCCAGATAACAAAAGCTCTTTACCTGTTCTATTATATCCCCGTTCAGTGTAATCCTAACTGTTTCCGCCTCTCCTCTCCCTATTTTCATCACCTTTGTCTTCTTGATGTTGATCCTCATGTCATATTCCCTCGATATTCTGTCGAGCTGGTCCATCATCTTTTGTAATCCCCTTTGGCTGCCTGCCATCATAGCTTGGTCATCCGCAAATCTCAGCGCCTTTACTAGTTTTCCACCTACCTTCACGCCCTCAGTCATTTCCTCCAGTGTTTCTCTTATGACTTCCGATATTATCTGTTTAAAATAGGAGCAAAATCCATGACACTTGTAAATTCCAATGGGTATTTTCTACTTTCCTTTTCAGTTCGCCTTACTTGAATTTGGGTCATCACAGCTCTTTAGCTTACTAATCTTAGTTTTATTTTGTTTATTTAGTTTATAAAGTCGATTAAGCGAACTAAATCAGAGGTCATATAATCGCTAACCATTGTGCTGAAATTGAATCTTAATGTGGCTTAGACTCGTTCGGGTAAGTCTATGCAAATGTAGGCTACATGCTTTTTCTAAACCGACCGTATCACCTGTCGAGCTCATTTTTCGGTGAATTGATCGAGTGAGGTCCTTCACCATAGCTGCCCGTTTGAATGGGCGCCACGCCATTTAAGGTCCCAGTGTATGGACCGTGCTAGCCGGAATTCAAATCTCGGAACTTCTTCTTCTTCTGGTTCTCTGCCCTCAGACAGGTTCAAACGTCCGATGACGCCACTCCTCTCGGTGTTGAGCTTTGTCTTTCAACCTGCTGTATCCGTCTGTCATCACCCAATCCAGCAGCATCTGTCTGGGTCTTCCCTTGTCCTCCTCCCTCCATTCTGCACTCAATTACGGTTCTCAAGAGTGAGTCCCCTCTCAGTATGTGACCAATCCGTTTTCGCGGTCGCCTCTTCATTGTAGCTATCATAGATCTTTCTTCCCCAACTCTTTTCAGCACCTCCTCTTTTGTTGTGTGCTCCATCCAACTAACTTTTTCCATCCTGCGCCAAATTCACATTTCGAAGGTCTGCAATCTCTTGATGTCCTCCTTTCTCATGGTAAATCTCGGAAAAACAGCTACAATTTGTTTGCGAACCTGTATCCTCACACACAGAGGCGGCTTGACGTAACCTTCGCTTTAGCCAATGTACAGTAGGTCTGCCTAACAAGGCCAGTTATAGGAAAATTGAAACCCATACTAGTCACAACTCTATGACTGTAGGCCTGTATCGGTAAATGGAATGATCCAATGATTTTGATAATTTAGGCCTACTTTCTAAGCGGTTGGAAAGGACCATAATTAGCTCTCCAGAGACGCATAAAGTGCGCTATTTAAATATATAAATGTAAAATTTATACAGGCCTCCTAAATTAAGTTTATTTCGGAGCAAGGACTGGAAAATAAAATTTAATACACATGAAATTTGAATTTTTATCATTTGACATGGGCCACACAGCCTTTGCTTGAGCCTGTTGTTTTGCAAAGAGACTAGGCTAGAGTATGCAAAGTTTAATTAGGCCTACCATATTTCAAAATATCATTTTACTAATTTGAAATTATTTTTATGCTTTCATTTTTATTCGCTTTCATTATTTTCCTTTCATTTTCATACCATTTTAGTGTTCTTTGCTAGCCTGGTTAGCTGCATTGGTTTAAAGCTATAGCCTAGGCCTACGTGAAGGCGCCTCTGCGCGTCAGTAGGCCAGTTCGCACACCGATAGTGGCTACATAGGCCAATCAGAGATTTGAATCTCGGGCTAGCACGGACCGCACACGGGGACGTTAGATGGCGTGGCGCCCATCCAAACAGACAGTGGTGTTGAAGAATCTCACCCGATAAATTCATTGAAAAATTAGCTGGGTCGAGGCCATACGGTCTCTATAGAAAACCGTGTACATCTACATTTCTTTGTAATCCTACCTACTTTCAGCTGAGAAACATATATATATATATATATATATATATATATATATATACACACACACACACCAAAACCAGTGAGCAGATAGGTCATGCATAGCATCGGCCAACCTTACTTACTGTTAATGTAATCTTTTCTATTGTACTATAATCAATTCGACAGCTCCATTAGGCTTATAACAATGCACTAATCTATACCGATGAAACTTCGAAACAGATTCATTGTCCGAAGTTTGCGAATCTGTTTGGTTCACGATTAATCTAGCGTTGGTCCATGAAGTGTGTTTCACAAATAGTCCAAATTCATTTCATAGGCCTACATTATAAAGTCTCACTGCATGTCATTAGGTCTACTAAAGGATTAAAATCGAATGGACCTTATAGGCCTGCACTACATAACCTAGTTCATATCATCGATATCATTTCATGGGCCATTTGGTTGTAGGACTAAGTCAAGACCATAGGTATACTTTTCGGGGGGAGGGCACGGAAGTACCCATGTCCCCACTTTTTGGACTGCACCGTACCCCACTTTTTCATAACTTGAATATAAGTGTCCATTAAATTGATTTTAAGACTGACATTCTCCAATAACATAACACGATGTTTCACTGTACTACACCTGGAAAACACAAAGTATTTGCAAGCTAACGGAACAGTGGATTGAGTTTAACATTACAAACCAAACAACAAAATATTAGGTGCAAGAGGAAAGGAGGGTAAGAAATTGGTACCCTCTAATTTCTAGACCAAAGTCATGTCCATGGTTAAGACGTGTTTAACTTATTTCACGGTGAAATATTTATTTGATAAATCAGAAGAGAACAACACAATTGTATTTGCCATCTTATATCCTATACACCAGCAGTAGCCACACGTGACATCATGAATACCGTTGGAGAGTACGAATACAACTTGAAGGATGAACTTGGGCGAGGAGCCTATGGCACAGTCTACAGAGGACACAGTAAGAAGGTATCACGTTAAGCCTATATGCATTATTTATGTAGGCCTACTTATTACCTCTCTAAGTATTTAATGAAAGCAAATATGTATTTTAAAGGATTAAAATTCTACAAGCACTGTACATTTTAGGATAACATAGCATTAAATGCCAATTTAAAATGTTAGTAGATCATAAAGTCTATCGTAACATGTGTGGAGACCTTTATATCCCGTGCATCTCCATGGCCAAGATGGCGGCGTTCCTAGCGTGTCGTTTTTGTTCAATTAGTTGACCACATGCGTACTTTGCTCAATAATAATTTATTTTGGTTCGTTGGACTTAAAATGTGACACAGTTTGCGTTTCGGGAATAAATTCTTTCTCTCGCCGTCGTTATTGGGCGTTTTTAACATGCGTTATCAGTTTCGTGCACAGCCATTGGATTAGTCGACCTTGAGGGGATACAGCTTTCGTACAGGTTATTTACACTCTGGACAGAGTCAAGTTGCAGCTGGGAGAGCCATGAGAGTCACTGGAGTGGCGATGAGCGGTCAACTGTGGAGACTCTACGACCAATTGGTCGGCTGCTGAAGAATATCCTACTTTACAGACCTTGTGACCGAGGGATGTCCGGACCCTGCGCCTTCCACCATCGGCGAAGAACTGCTGGACGGTGAAGCTATCGTGTGCTGCGAGCTTCGTTGCCTGTCGTCGTTTCTCTTCTTCAAAGTCATGTGACTCAGGAATGCTGAACATGTTATGTACAGTCAACTCTGGATGGGAATCTGTCGATTGGGCTTTGGGTGTCTGTGGAAGATAGCCAGCGGTGACTCTTCCAGTTATCTGAGCGCCGTTAGCTTATTTGACCAACTTTTGTTCTTAGCGACTTTAACATTATTTAGGTTAGCATAGGCAGCGCTTTGTGAGATACTGAAATGGAGCTACATTAAGTGTCTACAGACATAGCCTACATACAATAGTACATACATACATGCATACATAAAGTCCTAATTAAACTATAAAATTCGTAGAAAATAGCATCGGTATTATGGGGTAATATACACAGAATATACATGAAACAAAATATATATATAGTATATATATATATATTCAGTTTACACTTCCCTATAAGGCCGATATTTATTTAGGCCAATATTTATTTATTTATTTATAAAATTGCGGCGTTCCTAGCACAGATTCGCGTTAAGTCGCTGATGTTTTATAGCATATTAAATAGCCCTTGACCTTTACTCATTTTGGTCCCAGTGGGTATGTGGACTGAGAGAATAGCTACAAGCTAGTGGTATAGAATTGCACGTTTGAGTGGGCAGATCGCGCTGAACATTCCTGTCTGTGCGTAATGTTGGAGGTCATCATCTTCGACATCAGCCTCTCCTTGAATCCAGATGACACAAAATTCATGGTATTCTATTTACTACCTGATAGGACAACGAGCGCAAGAATCCGTGTATCTGAATTAGTCAGACAAGACCAGTACGATTTCTGCAGTCTGACAATTCATTAGTTAAAAGTAGTTGACCGATATGGTCTTCATTTTAGTCTCGTAGTTATATTTTTAGACATAAGCTAGATATATTTTTTAGACGTAAGCTGATATATTTTCATATTTAGTCCTATACATAGATATGTCTCATAGGTATACACTTTATTCTCGCATACACATTTTTATACATAGATATATTAATCTTATATCCTATAGCGTAATATATATATATATATATATCGCGTAGATATATTATTATGGTGCTTATAGTTATATCAAGTGTAGCGTTTTTGTTTTCAAGTTTGTTAATCATTTTAAAACATCAGACAAACAAAGAACATCAGCTTATAGCAGGCCTGCAGAATTTCTGGATCATTTTTGCTTGTTTTCTTTATATGTGTTTCGCAGACATTGGAGCAGAACGTAGCCGTCAAACACGTCGATCTAAAACGATTCAACTCGATCCACTTAAAGGCATCGGAATTGATAGACAGGGAAATGAAGATACTTCAGGTGCTGCACTGCTCTTTCTCAGTCCTTAGAAGCAAAAAAAAATAGAAAATTTAGAAGAAAACTATGACGCTGTTAATAGTCCAAGTTACTTTGTTGAAAATTTATGGGAAGCTCTTAAAGTGAGCTGTTCATTTTTACGATATTTTATTTATAGGCCTATATTATTGCCAGTTTGTGATAATTGGCAAGACTAGCGATTATTAATGCCATTTCCCACTGCTTTTGGAGCTCTGCTGTTCGTGTATCGCGTGGACTAATTGAAAAGCCATGCAACCTGGAAGATTAAGGCATAAATTGTTGATGTTATGTTTGCTCTTAAAGTTGAAGATACTCTGACTACAGAACCTTGTCTACATGTGAATTTACTAATATTGATAGAGATGCATGGTAGTCTTAAGTGAGCAGTAATGCCTAACTTCCCTTACTCCTTACCAATCATATTAAAATTAATGTCCTTTGCAAAATAATGAGGGACCTTTGAAGGAACCTTCACAAAAATCGAAATTCAACATTTGTTTTAATACAACCGGTTTATCATCAAAAACTTCGTTTTCAAATCAAAGTCACATTAAGTAACGAGTCCGTTAAAAGTCTCAGTGGAGATGAAGCAGTGTTGCTCTTTCACTGTGATTTTCTCAAAATCCTCATCATTTTGCAAAATCAAATGAGTTATTAAAGTTAATAACGATGCCTTTTAAAGAGGAAATTAAAGACTGGCAGTTTCTATATCTTCTTGCATGTAGGCCAACATAGGTAAGGTTAGATAATAGCTCTATATATTACTGTAGTTGCATACCGATAATAAGGGCTACGTTATACCAAAAGCCAGAAGGTAGTTATGCTATATGAGCCTATATAGCATAATATATACTACCGTTTTGGACCCGATCGGTTAACTAATGTTTTCATATAGATATTATAGCATGATTTACCAAATTGTTTTCTCTTGATGTTAAAGATTGTGATGGCATGAATGGTATTGTCTTAATAGACATTGTCGAATCGACCACAGAGGAATATCGTAACTCTGCTTTACAGTGAGGTAAGTGTTAGTTTGTTGCCAGATGGTCCTTCTATTTGGAAATAACGCACTACCTCCTCATGTTCACGACTCACCGAGAATATCTTTCGCTGTATACTATAGACTGAAAACCTACCTCTTCCAATCTGTTTAAGGATCTTAACGTTTCCTGTTGCCCGGCTTTAATGTGCACTTCTGAACTTTGTAAGGACATTATCACATTTTAGTTGTATTGTGGGCCTATAATCCAGTGTTTGCCTTGTTATTCCCTAAGGTATTGTGGATCTATCATATATCCGGGTTATCAATACAAAGTTTAAAGTATACAGGGCCATTATAATAATAAGCATCCTATTACACTATCACATATAATGTGATTTAATATTATACTAAACTAATATAATAATACACATCGTATCATACACGGTTATGAAGAAATACCCTTCAAACAATTCCTCATATGAACCTAAGCGTTCATCACATGTACAAATATATAATAACTAGCCTATAACTGAAATTGAATGGGTAACTAAAACTTTACAAATTAGATTAAAAATGATGAGCTCCGTTTGTATCTCTGTAATACTCTGGGTTGCGTCAGTTCTGACTGCATGCACATTCTCGGCATTAAATTGTTCGTTTTATTCTTTTAGCGTAAAACAACTGACATTTATTTCGTTATGGAGGTGAGTCATAAAATTATGGGTACATATATATGATATATGTAACTGTATATTAAAGTTTGATATTTAAACTGTGCCCTGAATTTCTTTCGTCTCTTTCTTACCGGCAACGTCTCTGCACCTATTCATGCGACACTTTTTATTTACGCTTGGGGTAGACTTAGGTATTCTGCTATTTGAGTTTAATTCTTATGAAACAATTGACTACTTTAGAGTCAGCTTTCTGATATCCGCCAGTATGTTCTCACTCGCTCTAATCGTAATTCTTTCGGAGATTTCGCATCGTGCCCAAACGTGCCCATTTCGAATTTTCGAATGCAATCAGCAACTGGATCGCCAAGGCTCTTGCACATCCATTTGAAATATATCTACTAATTTTTTGGCAAGTTATTATCTTTAAACGTCAGAATATATTGTCACATTTCAGCTATGCAACGGAGGAAGCTTGCTGGAATATCTTAAAAGTAAGTAGCTTTAGATGTCGTTGCCTTGGATATTTGCATACACATTATAGGATTATATAAATTTATTATGCCTCCTCCTGCAGCGTGTGATCTATTTGCAAGCAGACCATATATGCATCAGTTGCATTCTCCTCTTTTCTTACTCGTCCTAATTTAAATATGTTAGATAGCCACGTTCAACAACGCACAACAACCACAACCACAACAATATTATTGTCAGGTAACCTATGACTATAGGCCAATTCTTGATGCAAAATAACCTATTCTTAGGCAAGCTCTAAAATTAATATTTTAATTTTATTATTAATAGCCTTCCTATTATATAGTGCTCCTTAACTTACAGTAACTTACTTAGCATAGGCCTACGTAACATACTTGATAGAGGCTTATACATGTTTATTAAGGCAAAGAGAAACTTGATGAAAACACGATCAAGATTTTTCTGAAACAGATCGGTAAGACGTTCTAAACGCATTATTTTTATTTATATATACATATGTACCCAACAATTACGCAACGTCTCACCTATCTCACCCACCTGTTAGAGGAGGAGAAGCTTCGGCAAAAGGCAAAAGGATGAAGTACGCTACCATCACACTCACTCACGGCCTTTGTGGCGGTCGCCTTGGGGACCAGCATAGAGCAAGGAATGACTAGTTTATCGCTGTATTGGGAAACAGACCAGGATCCATTAAAAACCTCCTACTTGTTCCAGAGGATTTCGGTGGCTGCCCAGCGAGTAAACGCCATCTAACTTTCCGAGACATTTCCATCATGCGCTGAGCCTTCTTGAGATGACGCTGCTTCAGACAATAATGACAATAACCCTAGATGATGATGATGATGAGTTCTCTGCTTGAAGGCAGGTCCATTGGCTTTATGCCACCCAGGGATGAGATGAGCGAGGTGGTTTCCTTTGCCTTCCTCACAGATTATTGTGGGTGAGCAACTTGTCCAAGGTCGATACGCAGTGGCTTGAGGCAGAATCGAACCCGCGACCCTCCGGTAACGAGGCACAGACCATACCTATACACCACCGCGTCCCACTTATAGTAGGCCTAATAGTATGATGATGATGATGATGATAATAATAATAATAATAATAATAATAATAATAATAATAATAATAATAACAATAATACGCATTTTATACACCTTGTAGCGAATGGATTAAAGGTGGCACATGATCAGAACATCATTCATCGAGACCTCAAACCAGAGAACATACTCTTATGTTTCTATGGTCAGAATTACCCAGCACCGAACGATATAACTCTAAAAATCGGTATTTTGCATAAAATGTTGTTTTTAAAGATTCTGTTTAAACTTCTAGGTGAATTAGACCTATAACTAATATAATAACTTCAATAGCGCCACTGATTTTTGACTTGATTGCGGCTCGGTTTTGGTGCGCCATCGGTTGATGCCTTGTGCATTAGACACTGGCGCGATATAAGTTAATAATAATAATAATAATAAATTAATAATGATCAATTCATCAGTCGAAGGTTGGTGTTAAGCCCAGTCGTTATGCAAGCAAAATTGCACGGTAAGTAAGTAAAGTAAGTAGGTCTAATGCATTTGTTAACAAGCCATATGTCCATCAACTGAGCGAAGAATCGTAGGCGTAAGCCAAGAAGGAAATCCGAGAAGACACGGACACAGCCCACGGAGGAAATGAGTTCAGGAAGATTTGGGTTTTTAGTTGAGATCTATGGGTAAAAATAGACTCTACAGAGAGATTGTTTGCCGGAAGAGCAACGGAAAAGGCAAGTCCACCTAGAGATGTCCTCCACAGACACAACTTGAACAATAGTCATTCCTCAATTTTAATGTGACACAGACCAGAAACTTTGAGCCTTGTGTCAACTGTCAACTACGTAAAGCATCCGCTGGTTGGATTCTGCATGTGTGCAACAGCTCGTCAGTGGTGACTTTTCCAAACATCGAAATATTATTAGCTTTTAGATGGACTTGAAGCTCTTAATAAACTTTAATGCCTTTGATCCAGCGAGCGAAGGGCTTCTGAGATGTACCAAAAGGCGCTGTATGAAGTGTCTCCATACATACATACGTACCTACATACATAAAGTTTGTAATATGCACAAAACAGCCATATGATGTTTTTGCTTAGAAATACTTGACAATGAAACTGCTGATTAAAGTTACAAACCTTAAGTCAAAAACCGGTATTTATTATGCAATTTAATTTTTTTAGCTGATTTTGGAATTGGACGGTTCCTTTCTTCTGGCACCATGGCCGTCTCTTGGTGCGGAACACAGGGCTACATGGTATGGTTCAATGTTACTTAGGGTCTATGGTTATGTAGAAACTGTATTATGCAACATCAGATACAACAAAATAACAAATGGAAATTCAAATAAAACACAAATGGAGACAATCGACACACTTTCTCACATCGAGAAAAAAATACAGAAAAATTGCAAGTTAAAAATCTTTTACAACCAAGGCGTTTCATCATTTGCAGACTAGACTGCTGTGTTGATTAGTCATACCTACAAAATACAGATTATGTCAAAATAGCTAATAATCACTAATTCAATAATAACTGACAAATTAACTGATGAAAGACAGCAGCACATGCAAACGATACCTTAAAATATTAACAAACTGAGTATACTAATGTGCAGCGTATTATTCATCTTTGCATGAGATGATAAAACAGATACCAGAAGGTTTGGGAATATTTGTGGGGATTAACGAAGGCCACAAGCACTATAAAATGTGATTCGACCACTGATTAAAATATGTTACATATATAATAATAGTTTGCTTTAGTATGAAGATGTTATTTAATCCAGGCGCCTGAGATTCTGTTTTCGAGACCGTCTGGTCATGACTACAGGGCTGATTTGTGGAGTATTGGAGTCATCGCCTACCAGTGCCTTGTTGGATCCTTGCCATCGTCACCAATGGCTACGTGTAGTGTTGAGTATGTTTAGGCTAGCGTTGTTTTTTTTATTCTTTATTTTTATTATTCTTTATTTTTATTACTCGGGTTAAAAACAGTCGACAAGACATTTCAAAAACTTTGAAACGAATTTTAGTGTTCAGAGTGCAATTCGAAACATATTGATAATTGTTATGGTACAGCAGAACATGAAGAATATCAGTATGAAAAGCAGCTTGAGTGTTTCGAGGGCAATCAAATAGTTAAGAAGAAGCATCGAAAACATTCTCAGTGTGTTTGATAAATGAACATTTATGCTATCATATTCTGTTAATATTATAACTCGAGCTATTGATAAGTACTCTTTGTCTGATGTAATTTCGTGAAAGGAAAGGTTACCTTTTAATCGCAAATTTCGCTTCTAGACAGTATTGATGTCCTACATTCATTTCTGTCACTACTGGAATGCATTCAGAGGTGAATTTAAAATCAAGGACAAGGTGAATAATCTGGATAAATATTCATCTTCATCTTAACTTATCAGAGTCAGGGGCAGAAAAATGCACGCATCTAGCCTAGTGCATTTACATCTATTTGTGCGACAAAAGTTTGAACATACATCAGAGAAAAGCGCCGTTGGTTCCTAGACCTGCCTACGAGCAAAGCACTGAATAAGAAGTCAGAGATATGTGGCTAGAACAGAGTTACTTTCAAAGTAAACAACGCAGCGGCTAACTCAAAACTGCCTTCTGGCACTTTTCAGAATTCCCAAGGCGAAAAATCCAGCGCTGACTGAACTGCTGACCGGATTACTGGAAAACGATCAAGAAAAACGACTCAAAATGAGTAATTATGAATTAAATTTAATTTGGGGCTTTTCGGTCTAGATAATTTCTAAAATATTGAATTATACCTAATTCAAAAAGATAACGGTGTAAGTTTATTTGCTCAATTTTAATTCAGATCTCTCTTTATCTATATATTATCTAAATTGCACTAATTGTCTGATCTGTTTGCTTTTTGCAGAACAATTCCTGAATCATCCGTTTCTTGCCACTGGTATGTACGTCAATAGTAAAGACTATTTTTTATTTATCCAAACATATAACGATTACAAAATTCGCGAAAATGTTAAATCGATTAGGCCTACCTAAAATAATATGATTTCAACGTTCTTTAGAAGTGTTACAACTGAGAACGTTAATTGACCAAGGTTCTTGTAGTCTGTGCGCAGATCTGTGTGTCATGTATGCATTTAGATATTTATATCATCTCACATTTATTAACCTCTTAAAGGTTCTTCTTGCGAGCCTAAATGATGCTGTAATTTGATAAGAATAAGTACATCAGCAACAGTAATCGCAGTAAGATATTTAAATATCGACGCGTAAAGAGAAACTAATCACAAGAGCTGTCTGTGATAGCCTAAATGATGTTAAATGTCACTAAGAACAGGAAGTTTATCAGTTAGCAAGCACTGGTCATATAACTAGAAAAGTCACCAATGGTGGACTCTCGCACACCCGCACACCTCACCCAACGGATTTTCGTAAAGAGTTGACAGATGCCACTATGTTTCGAGTTCTTGGACCGCGTTGATTCGAGGATGAGGAACGATAACATGCAAAGTGTTCCGAAGCCCGAGGCACACTGCATAGGAATAATGCTTTTAAAATATCTAAATTATTTAAGCTCATGGAAAACCTTTGAATCCAGAACAACTGATATTAAGTACATGTAAATCTTTTTGTAGTCATCTCAGTAACTGTCTGTGGTCCGTCAAAGCAATCTAGAGTGATGCAAATTTTAGATGTAAGTATACAGTATAAGCAATGTAAGTATGCAATATAAACAACACGAAAATCAATATTATGCTTAAGTGTTGAAGCCAGCAACAGCAGTTATGCTTACAAGCGAAAGTTCTTGAGATCTATACGTTGTCTTAACTCTTAAATAAAACGTAATTGTAGGCCAATTCCGTAAATTGGCTCTACAGTTCTACGTTTTCATTTCATTCCAACAGTCTTTTGCGATTAAATGAAACCTCTTTCGTTAAACTACAAAATGACTGAATTGAGCCGGCCTAGACATTGGACAGAAACGCCAACTGATTCGTGTACATGGGCCTACTGTTTCTCCTCTAACTCGGATTATAACCCGTTATGTACCTCATTCAAATCTATGATAAAACCATTTTGCTTTGGATTCTTCTTCTTGACTTTAAACTCCCAATGGTCAAGTCGTATTAGATATCTACTTCCCTTAAAGCAACGTTTTCTTGCGTCATTCTGAAGAGATTTCATGCTGGCTAATGTAATAATAATAATAATAAGACAATTTCTATAGCGCCGTAACACGGCCGAGGCTATAAGAGCTTTCATTATGTAAAAAATATGCGTGACGATTAACGCATTAAACCCAAGAGAATTTGGCTGACCTTCTTCCATCAACTGACCGTAATAATTAAGTTTACTTAGGCAAATAGTTAAGTAGTTCTTGACTTGAAGCAAGACGAATCCAGAGAATGCACATGCATACGAGTTATCGCATTTGCATTTTATCTAATTATAGTCTTTGTACTGTTTTCAACAGAACGCAAGTGTCGACAACCTAATTGACAAAATATGCGACAAATTCGCTCTGGGAAAAGACTCCGAGAACGTCTATCTCATTCATAACGGTAAACTGATGACTGCTTTAATCAGGCCTCGTTTATTTTCATCGGATATTTTATTTGCAGTTCTACTACCACAACAACTACTACTACTACTACTACTACTACTACTACTCCTCCTACTACTACTAAGCAAGCCTAATTCATTCTAATCGACGAAAGTTTAAGCAAGTCCGGCATGCAAGTTAGCAGTTCAGGTTACTATTTATGGGAGTCAGATAATCTTTCATATTCTCATGGATTGCAATTTTAAGCAATCATGCAAACAATACAAGAAGACCGTGTGTTGCGAACACTTCTGAACTTGTCATAAGTTGATCACTGACGAGAGACAATCTGTTGACTTCATTCTGCTTGTGAGCCAAAGCCTGCCAATAGACTCTTTCCTATTATTAGAGCTTCATTCGCCTTATGACGTAATGTTTTACTTCTTATTGAAATATAACTTCATTTCGGTTGGTAAGGGGCACCTTCGACAGGTTCTTCAAAGGCGTTATATAAATTTTCAGTTACATACATATACATAGATGCCGAATACTCTCTAATCACTCGAATAGTGTGACCATTATAAACCTCAATATTGCTGGGGATAAACTTCATACTCTAGAAGAAGAAGACCTTCATAATAGAAAAACGTTTGTATTTGGCCGATTTGGAATGTCCTATATAATCTTTTTCATTCGATTCAGCCTCAGATCATCGGTAGTAGCCTATTTGATGGAAAGATGTGCATAGCAATTCTTATTTCAGATATCCTTGTGATCGAAATTCATTTTAAAGTGGTACAATATTGTCATAGGTGTGACCTTGGAACGTGCAAGCGGCAATTCACTCATTGAATCGGGCATCGGACATACCAGTACAATTACCTTCGCCATGAGAGTCTCTGGGGGCTACCATTCAAACTTGGACGCCGTGCATGTACAAGGCAGCTGATATGTCTGTATCGTTCGCTCCAAAAGTCATAATAGGTGTCGCCGAGTCATTAAGATTGTACAATGTATATTCAAATTGTCCTGTAAAGATAGTATTTTGTTGTTCTAAATTATTCTATAATTGTATCAATAAATGCTCAAGAAAGGCTCAAATGTAATGTTTAGGCACGGCCTTATTTACCAAAACAGCTCTGCATGTTAGAAATAACAAAACATAGACATCTTACTAACTAATTCTAAGGTAAGATAAGTCTACGCCAACTGCTCTTTGCCAAACTGCAACGCATCCAGAACTCGTTAGGCCCAAAGATTCCCTTATTAACCTCTTTGGTTAGGCCGACTGCTGACAGAAACCCGCAGGTTTGATAACAACACTAATGTACTGGCAAAGCTACGCTGGCTGCATGTCGACCGTTGAATTCAAATGTTCACTGCTGGTTCCCTGCTTGCTCTTGTAGTCAGCGTAAAGTCCTCTTCTGGAATCCCACTTTAATTATTATTACATAACAACGCTGGGAGTGCTTGAATAATATTGTAATCTAACTATATGCCGGCGAACCTATAGGCCTACATACATATATAAACCAACACATTTAACACTATATTGTACATAACCTATATTATGACTAATATTTGCACACAGTTAATCAACACGAATATAAACGATTTAATGCGAAGAAAAGGAGAATCGCTACAAGACTCTCTCTACCAATTAACCTGCTTACCATCGTCTTCTGCACAGCGCTACCAGCCATCGTGATCTCAGTGATCAGCTATGCAAAACCATTTCTCTCCCTGATATCAGAGACTATCGGTCTGAATTTTCCCGACGTCGATTCAGCAATTCTACAGCAGCCGTCCAGAAGAGTTTCCCTTTGTTTACATTTGTCGCTACAATATCTTGCTAGACAATATTTGTAAAGCGGCATAAATCCTATTTGTATCGTCTTGCTTTTGCTGTCTGACTACTGTGTTGTGACCCATCCACGCCTACGATTCCTCGCTCAGCCGATGGACATATGGCGTTTAAAATGTATTACTTACTTATTAATTACTTATTTACTTACCTTGGCAGTCTCAAAGATGTTAAATCCTCGATACTGCTACCACTGTTACACTATTCCCACTATAGTGTCCTATATGTAGTCCTAGTCGGCTACTAGTTGGCCTACCGTAACACTTCTTATAAACGCCCAAGGTGTTTTTCCTACAAGGTGTTTTTACTCCCGGCGGCAGTTGGAGACCGGCGTTTAAAAGAGGCCGGCGTTTATTTGCGCACTTTGTTTTTATCATCTGGCGGCAATAATTAGGACTCAATGGAGAACTTCTTTTTGGATTTGACCTATAGTTTGCAGCATTGCTACCCCGATTTCGATTTGACGTGAATTGTTTGTTTCCTGCAAATTAGTTTTTTGGGCGCTGAAGAAATCCGGAGATTAAGATTACGATTGCAAAGTGACACAGAGGATCTATTTATACTTCAGTTGCTTTGGAAAGTCCCTTCGTTGTATGGCTTTTTCCCACAGATGTTGCATACTTCCCATAAAACCATAATTATAATATAAATAAAATTCTCGGAGATTTGTGATTTCCAATCAACAATTTTGACATCGTTTCTCTTTTGACTTACCAAGCTCGATCTCTTCTTCTTGTTTTTATTACTAACTTCAGTCTGTTGAAAGTACAGACTTGCATAATGTCCTTGTAACGAAGCATACCGCCGTAGCTTGAAAAGCGAAATGAGTTTGATGTCAACTTTCGAGGACAGGTAAACTTACGTACACGTGTAATTTCGGGCTAGCACTGTCCGGGGATCTTAAATGGCGTGGCCCTATTCAAAGGGGCAGCGGTGATGAAGGATCGCACCCGATGAATTTATTGCAACATGAGCAGGATCGAGGCCAAACGTTGTAGAAAAGCATGTACATTAAAATTTACCAAAATATATAGTGCATATTGACTGAGCACCTGCGAATATGCTAGTTCCCGCGAATTTAGCTTTCTTTGGGCGCTATAGAAGACTGGATTTTACGATTATTAATGATGCGTATGGTGACATTGTTGAACTATGATCAAAGCTGTTGGTAAATTTAGGTCATCCAAAAATACACATGGGTTTACACAAGCGTATCGGTTTGTTATTTAGCTTACTGTCTCATGTGCCCTAACACTTATTAGTAGTTTACTTTATTAAGAGATTTGTTTTCATTTTAACGTAGGCACTGATAGTTTGATTAAGAAATGGTTTTTCCTTCTGATGTAGACTTAAGCCTGTAGGCTTCAGCAAAGATATACGTGAGTACGAGTCATTTCGTTTTGTTTTCATTTTAATAATATTTCCCATACCTTCGCTTTCAGCTCAGCCCTTAGGCAGAACACAGTATAGGCCTACATGCAAAGAGAATACAAAGTTTTAAATCATCTTTTGTATATTAGTCTATTGTGCAAGCCTGCCTCAGTGCAAAATGCAAAATAGAGAGCCAAAACCAGTGTTTAGTAAGCGGAATAAATAATACTACAAGCGGATATGGCAGGCTGAGACGAGGCAATAATGGGTGAGAGTACATCTAACGTAATGGCTTAAGTGATGGGTTAGGTAAGTTCGTTATTGTTGTTGTTGTTGCCATCATCATAATCATCATCATCATCATCATCATCATCATCATCATCATCATCATTATTATTATTATTATTATTATACGAAGTTCAATACTTCAAAAAACTTGTCAGTCTAAAGTGGAAAGGTTCTGGAAAAGCAGATGGCATTCCCACGCTGGATAGCCACCGAGAGTCTTTGGAACAGGTAGCTGGTCTCCAGTGGATCGTGGGTTGCATCAGTCAACCTTCGTCCTAACTCAGACACAAAGTCCATCCCTTCCTTACTCCGTGCGCCGCTGGTCTCCAGTGCGACCGCCGCAAAAGCATGGGTTTTGGCTATAGTCGCGTATTTTAAACTTTTGGCTGAGGCTGCTGGTTTGCGGCTTCACTTGGTTCTGTTGATGTAAATCCTAGATGTGACGCTGCAAATGTGTCTGAAACTGTCACAGCCCATGTGAGACATTTCCTCGAGACCACGGGATAACAGTCACGCCATCCGGTCATTTGCCATCTTCCCTGGTGAAGCCCAACGGTTCTTTCTGAGCCGGGATGTTCGCTCTGCCAAACGCTCTCCATATGATGTCATTAAGCATGTTATGGCGTTGTTGTCTGCCAGCGCTCTTTCTGCAGGACAGTCCGTGGAGTCTTCTGGCGTCAACTATTTAGCCACAACGATACCCTTGTGGCTCGCACAGTATGGTTCCAAGTCGAGTTCCGACTGCGATTCGTATCACCTCATCAGAAAGACAAAGTCCCAATGCGGTTACAGGAGGAGCCAACATCCAATTTCCAGGGTGTGGTGCTTGAGAGGCCAAGAGACGAGCGCGGTCTATTGGGTTGTTTGCAGACTCATGTAAGCTCGCCCACGCCTTGCTTGTCCAGCGACTGTCCCATTCCCTTGGTTGATAAGCTGCTGATCCTGTTGTTGGTTCTGCACCAGTGAAGACCATCCATGCATTTAGCGCGGTATTCACGATCTTGTCTGTGTGCTTGGAGTTCACTTGTGCTCGCAGCAGAGGCCTAGAAGGCAGAAAGTGCCAGCGTAGAAACACAGCGAATCCCAAGGCCACCATCCTTCACCGGGAGGGACTCTTGGAGCCATTTCTCATCCGACAGCTCCACATTCATTATTATTATTATTATTACTATTATTACTATTATTATTATTATTATTATTATTATTATTATTATTATTATTATTATATTACAAGAGGCACGTGTGAGGAACATAAAATGATGTGAGTGAAAGAAGGCTAGATATTTAAAAATATACCTGTCCTGCAAGCTCTATGAAGTAGGCTTTAGAAATGTGTTCCTGAATGCAAGTGCTTGTAACGCATTGTTGATATCAAAAGACGATGAAAAATCGGATTTTTATCCCATATGGGTAACCAGAAACAGCATATTATATTCCTGTCTTCTAGCGGCTAATTTTGTTACAGGGAATAAGCCGGAAAAACATTGTACTCGGCAACTAAAGAGCCTATTTAAAGAGACAGTGACATGCAAGCATACGTACTGCGTGGCCAAAGGACAAACATTATGAAAACGTGGTTCTCAAAAATATGAATGAACATCACAGAGTTGAACTTAAATGTACTATCAACAGTAGCAAAGTGTGTCTATCGAGATGAAAAACTCACTGCAAAAATTAATTACGCTAGAATTAACTCTAAAATTTAATTGCATATAGGGTCCTAATGTAGTCATTGTGCTTAAATATTTTTTGAATGGTGATACATAAAATTGCTTGATTGCACAGGATAAGTATGATAGTGAGATCAGAGAACAACAACACAAGTTTCTTATTGAACCTATAAACTGCATAACCAGACTTGCGATACAGTGCAGAAAGGCGTTGACCTGACAACATGAAGACAGTTGGAGATTACGAATACGATGAGAAAGATAAATTAGGAAAGGGAGTCTTTGGCGTTGTCTACAAAGGACATAGTAAGACGGTAGGCCGAATCACATTATCAAATATTATTGATCTATTTATGACCAACAATTTTTAAAGAATTTAATGTACATGAATAAGTTTAACTTGATTCAGGCCTATCACTGCTTCTTTGGATTGGAAGACAGTCCAGCATGCAATAGTTTAATTTCAGATGATATTAACAATTAGGCCTACATGTAAATGAAGTCCATTAAGTAAAGTTTGATACTATATGCATTTTTTACTTTGTAACTTATATTGTTCAGTTAATTTTTCCTGAAAACATGAATAGGTGTTCCTATGTATATTGTGCTAGAAGTTAGATGAGGTGGTCGCAATCAAAGTCGTTGCTACAGGAAGCTGCGAAGAGAAAGAATTACCAAATACAATAAAAAGAGAAAGAGAGATTCTTCAGGTAACGTGTTTCAGTTTCTCTTATGCTGGGCACAAAAGACAAGATGATTTCTGAAAATTAGGCTGTTATATTGCAGAGATTCTACCCTACTCCACAAAGAAGAGAATTCTGTAGGGTTTATTAGTAACTAAGGCGCAAAATTTACGCAATATGCTTCGAATACTTAATACGTTAATAGGTTATTAAACTTACTCTAAAGTTTTTACTTTAGACAACATAACCATTAAACTTTCAGTAGTAGTGCAAGGGAAGAGAGCTAATAGGCAAGAGCTACAACTGATCAGATAGTAATGCGAATGAAGTTGAACAAAGTAGGGACGGTAGAAGCTATACGAACGTTTTACATAAGCCCGCCTAGTTAGGCTAATGTGTGTCACGTTTTGAAGCTTTGTCATAGAAAGAAATTTAAGACTCATGAAATAGCTTTCAATAATACAGTTCAATCAAGCAAAACATTCCTAGGCAACCAAGAGGTGAGACCAAAAGGACAACAAGTCCCGTTAACAGGATCACATAATTTTTGTTAATAGATTTTATGAAGGCATTTTCAACAATTGCATATTACATTTACATATTAAGAAATACACAACAGTTTTCGCCAGCTGTGCAATTACAGTGTTATGTGAAATTCTTTTCCCAGAAAAAACGTTAGCTTAATGTGACTGACTTATAGCAGTTTTCATGAGTCTTAAATTTGTGCATGACGAGTAAGTTAGTTCCTCAAGCAAATAATTCCATGTTATCTCAATGAAGAACTGTCTTGTTCTGGTGCCAATGAAACATGTAGATTTTTTCCGAAGATCTGTTAAGTGATTATGCAGTTGTGAGGTACAACGGAAAGAACCATCAAATATAAAAAAACATGTAAAATTGTAAATTATGTTTAAACTGATTCATAAATAAACGAATTTGCAGTTTTTAATGGCTTCTACGGGTTGAGGATATACAGAGATTATGAAAATGTAGTTTAGTGCTTGATTGAATTGGTATGCCACTGATAATTCAGATGGTGCGTTTCTGCAAATCGTTCAGAGTCTTTAACCGAGATAAGTAAGCTGAGGCCTTTAGGTGATTTACTGACAGGATGTTACCCCCTATCAATCCTAAGGGCGAGATTCGAATCCTGGTAAAGCACATATTGTATAGCGTATAATATCCGGGTCAGACGTAGGGAGGAATTTATATCCACAGGACCATAGACCTACAATTCGACGAACACTAAATCATCCAGTTTCAAGAACTGGTAGATTTACCCAGATGAAACTGTTGAAATTATAAGTATTCTGAGCAAACGCAAAGCCAGCATATAATACCAGTTTCAATTTCTGAAACTATGATGCACAGCTTCAGATTTTATCTTATGTAATTTCGGGTTTGCACTAATTATCTTATATATATATGCATGGAGACAATTGTTAAAGCGACTTTTTCTATCTCATATAGCGCTTAATTTATATCTTGGCGAATAAAAATGATGTTTTCAAAGTTTTAACCTCATAGTTTAAGTAATACCTAAAAGTTGTCACTCAGAATTCTCATGATGGAATATATTCCATTTTGTTGTTATATAGGTGTTGTCAAATACAACACTCAAGAACAGCGTCACATTGTCAAATATAACACATAAGAACATCGTCACATTGTCAAATACAACACACAAGAACATCGTGACATTGTTCCACTATGAGGTTAGTGTCAGTTTTGTTAAACTACTCAGGTTTAGGTGTGTAATGGACTATACCCATAGACATTTTAAGCCGTTTCATACACAATTTTATTTTTAAGTAGTTCCACCTTTCATATCTTTCCCTTGTGATTTCTTGTCATGCACATTATAACCTATCTATGAAGAAGAATACAGAGAAACAAAATCATTTATTTTCATTATTCTAAAAAATGATATTTACTATATATTCCAGTCTTCTTTCTCTCTCCCTAATAGAGAAAATTGGTGAACTTATCTCAAATTAGTTTACAATATTTTTAAGCAAGACTTTTATACTGTAATTGTTTTGTTTTTAGCAACAGGCAAATGATGTATATTTCATCATGGAGGTGAGTCATGTGTCGATCCGCGTATATGCTTTCCTCCAGGTTATGTACATGCCTTAATGTATTCTTCTTAAGAAACTGCGCCTTCCTTCTGGATGTTTATTTAGTTACCTTCTCATCTCGTCTCTTTACTTTGTTTCCAAAATACTTCAGAAGGGAATTGCCACTGGCTTAACTGTCTCATGTCATCCCATTACCATACTTCATTTTTAGTGAACCTGTATTAGATAATAACACACCGCGGAACTTGAACAATTTGCTGTCCACAATAACAAAATCCATTGGTAAACAACTGAAAATAACAACTGTCATTTTTCTTGACATCTCAATCGCATTTGACACAGTCGAACACGACATATTCTTCACCACCTTGAACACCATAGTTCTACTCTCAAATGGTTTGCGTATACCTATACTTACTCTCGCATTCAGTTCTTTCATATTAGTGAACTCACTTCGGTGCCGGCTGTAATCATCTGCCACTTTAATGCAAGATTTTACTACTATAATTGTTTTGTTTTTATCAGCAAGCACATGGTGTATATTTCGTCCTGTATATTTAGTGTATCATGTATATTTTGACCTGTAAGCTGACGATAGGGGCCTATTCAGTGATTAATTTCTCTTGACATTTCCACGTCTACTGCGTCCTTCCAACCACATGATTCAGCTTCCTTACACGTTCCACTTTGAATGGCCTTCAGTAGATAAATCTCTTAATTTTCATGCAAGGGATGACATCACAATGAAACACCATATGCTTCAGTATGTCTTGGTTTCATAAGTAAGCGGTCTATTTCCTTATCGACTTTATTATTGTAACTATTCTGCAACGTCACAAAAAAATTTGTAAAAATAAAATAAATGCAAATGCTTCAGATATTCCTAGCTATATCCCAGAATAAGAACAATACTGAGTTTCTCAGTTTCTGTTTCGCGGAACGGAAATTTGCTAGTAGTTTCTCTCAGTCCTATTCGCTCCGCCATTTTTTTCTCTAATATCTTTTCTCTAATATCTTTTCCAAACATAAAATTAATCTAATCTGGATTTATTATCTACTTCCTTCTTTTTCTCGTGGACCTCTTACATCTTGCCTGATTATGTCCAAATATTATGGGTATGGAATTCGCCGATTTTTACATTTTTTGAGTTTAACAACAGCGGCTCTATAGAAGCTTTCAGATTAGATTAGGTTAGGTTAGGTTACAAATAAATGTCGTAAGAAATGATCTTTGTTTAATTTCAGCTTTGTAATGGAGAAAGCTTACAGGAATATCTTCGAAGTAAGATGTTCACAGTTCTCTTCTTAGAGCCACGTCATGTTGGTCTGTAGTGCATATAAATATAATAGTTACGCATATAAATGTCCTGCAAGACTACTTAAAAGTGAATCTTGCTTGATCCGACGAACGACAAAAAGCTTAACTGAAAAATAGGCAAATTATGTAGTAGCAATAGTAATAACAAGGGCAGATTTATATAGCGCCTCTTCAAGGAAGCTCAGTGGTGCTCCCGGAGTGACAACACAAAACCATAATGAAATAGATTGGTCTTCAAACGATGGCCAAATGGGGCAGAAACAGGAATAAGAAGCCTAGGCCGATGCTGTCGTAGGTTGCATTTCAGTCTGTTCCAGAAAGAGGGGCCGACTACAGCAAGCCTATGCCATGGTGCGTTGTGAAAGTATGGTATGGGGAATAACCAATTTAGATAATTTTTTAAATATAAGCTTATACTGACTTTTATTAAGACTAATTATGATTTCTGTAAACTTTACAAAATATGAAGGTTTGAAAATTTAAAAGTTCTTATTTTGTTTTCACGTGTAGGTGAACTTAGAGTCCTATGGTTTTTATACTTAAAGTTGTTCAGCTGATGATACAATAAACCTCACTCAACAGAAACTGCTATAAAAGCAACAATTTTTTTAAAGGTGTTATGTTCATTTTTGAATATCTTCATTTTTTAAGTCAAAAAGACACTTGATGAAAGAACAATCAGTATCTTTCTAAAACAGATCGGTAAGAGTTCATTAAATTATTATAATTAATTTATAACAGGTCATATAATTGTATATGTTGTCTTCTGCCACTCGTACATAACTTTTAGTAACTTGACTACTAAACTCCGTTTTCCTCTATGAGTACTATTTAGCCTACATTAACCAGTTATTTTCGCATAAAATAAATAAACACCCGAGCTCAGTTTTTCTGTTCCTTAGAGCTACACAACATAATTATCGCTCGAAATGTTCTGATTTTCTTCATCAAATATTTAAGTTATTTGCTTTCAAACGCCTTTTAAAAATTATAAACTTCAAATGAACCACAATATAGTGTTCTTTTAAGTTATTAAGCATAATACTTATTTTACTGTAAATCATAAGGATTTAAATTCTGCATACATTTAAAGAGTAAGCCTAATTTTGTAACTTACATATTTTATGACTTTGTAGCGGCTGGGTTGAATTTTGCACATGACATGGACATCATTCATCGTGACTTGAAACCGGAGAACATACTCTTATGCTTCTCGGGTCCTAAATACCCAAGTCCAAACGACATCACTCTCAAAATTGGTAATTTTTAGGCATGTGAGCCCAATTTAAGATGAAATATTTAAATTTCCAGACAGGATTGGATATGCCTATAACACTAAAACAGTATCGGATTAGTATGCCTGATGTGGCTGTAGAATTTGAATTAAACCATTTAAAACAGCTGGGATTAAATCGTTTTAAAAAAGCGAAACTAACCTCAATTTTTGTTTGTTGATAATACTTGATATCACAGACTATCACGAAAGAACCGAAAAGGGGTTGAAGACGAAATCTTTTAAGCATTCTAAGTATGGTTTTTACCATCTGTAATTCCAAAACCCTAAACAATTTGAAAATTTATAGGAGCAATTACGCTGCCAAGATTTCCGCCCAGAAAACGTTTGAAAGCGATGTTAAACTAATACGCACTTTGAACATATTTACCTATTTCTTAACTTCCTCGCATTTCTTTCTCAACATTCCTTGTTTTCTAACCTTTCCTAATCTTGCCTAACTTTTCCAACTGGCGGCTGACTAGGCACGCCTCAGATTTACATTTCTGTGTGACTTTTTCGTGTTAACAGTTTTCGTAATAGACCTAACAATAATGGCTCTATTAAATCGGCGACATGCTTGGCATAGGAACATGCCTTTTATAGGAATAGGCTTACGCTTTTATGAAGGAAAAATTTAGTCTGATAAATCGAAATTGCAAAATCGCATAACAGATTTCTGATAAATTTCCAAAAATGTTGCCGTGAATAACGCTTAATCGTGCGGTCAATTATTAATTATTGCAAATTTGCCAAAGGTCGTATTTGATAATAAAATGTTTGCTGCAGATTTGACCAGAATTAGAGCCCAAATATTAATACTGGACATTTTTGGTAAAAGTTATGAGTGTATGGAGCTGTCTACATTCAAAACAGCAGATTCCCTTGTTGGCGTTTACACAGCGTAAGAATGGAAAATCATATAAAATGAAATTAAATTTCCACACGTTTTAATAATTAAGGGGCCAGCACATAATTTGAAATTTATCAATAAAATTTATTTTTTCAGTTAGGATGCACTTTTTGTAGCGGACTTCGGAATCGGAAGGTTTCTTCGTTCAGATGAAGTGGCGCGCACACATTGTGGCTCACCGCAATACATGGTTAGCCGAAGCTATGTTTTCTTTTAGGACGATGCATTTCAATAATGCGCCATTAAACATACGCTTACATGAAATATCGACAAAAGAATCCATACTTGAGATAAACAATAGAGAAATCAACGAGTCAAAATGCTATGAGTCGATGGATCTATCAAATCGATTTATATTGCAAGATATGAGCTTAATAGCATAATGTGCATGTGTTGGCCTATTTCTTACCGACATTGCCTACTCTTGCAAGGGTAGCCATATCCACCATGCAGCACCACTCGGTTCTATTCTGCCCCCTCGTCCAAGTTGTAAGCATATATACCGAACCAAATTCATGTCATATCTGATTCATCTCAACATCCATGCTCTGTGCTCTTCTAAGGTTATTCTAGTTGCATAAATACATTAATATACTTTGTCATAGATTTGCCCAAAAGTCCTATTGAAATTGCTATCCATTATTTATTAAAATATGAAGATAGTGCTAGATCAATCAATGAAAGATTATAATACATACATTACCAGTAAAAATATTAGTTATGGCTAGTAGATAAATTAGGTAATGCGCCATTTATGTCGATGACTAAAATTGGCAATGAACAGTCAATAAAATACAAGAACCAGTTTAGTGCAGTTTAGTGCGGAATAGAAGGGTTACTGGTTCTGCCGCGATTAGCGAAATCACAAGGTCTATGGTAGTTGTCGTCAATATACAACAGAACCTATTAAGTGTTGCAAAACGCTAGGTAAATGTAACAGATGGAAAATGTGTTTGTTCTCAATTCAGGCCCCAGAGATTTACTTGCAAAGACCTGGTGGTTATGACTACAAGGTTGATTTGTGGAGTGTTGGAGTCATGGCTTACCAATGCCATGTCGGATCACTGCCAAATGCGTTCATTTCTTTGTACGGTTTTCAGTAGGTTGAATTTATATTTTTTTTCGACGATTTTTGTTCAGATAAATTTTTATTAAGAGACTGCCACAGAACCAGTGTTTCTATGTGTTAGCTTAGATGTCATGCATATATGAATGTATGCATTATGTATTAATGTCGGCAGGTGGGTATGCACGTAAGTACGTAGGTAAGAAAGTAAGTAAATAAATAATAGCCTTTTTCGTACCTGACAAACGCACATACATTGTATGATACAACACGAGCAAATATAATCTATGGGTATGTACAACTACATATAACTAAAAATACATCAGTTTACAAAACTGTTTTTAAACATTTTGATTCTAACAGTGGATTACGTGAAAGGGTGTCCTGTCTTCCGAATAGATCACTTGCCTTCAAGAACATCTGGAAAAAGGCTGATGAAGGCAGTGACTTGGAAACTGAGATTTCTTGAGAACCTTATAATCTGATCCAGCAAAGAGCTGACTCTTTGCAGTATAATTTTACTGCGTACTTGCCATATATGAGCCTTTTAAGAGCTGTACTGGTGTGTGCATCATCGTGAAAGATTAGAAATCTAGCATAAGCCGGTGCGCCATTGATTTCCTAAAGAACGATTGCTTAAAAACCAGGACCAGCTTCGAGATATGTAAATCGTATTTCTTTGCTGGCGAAGAAGGAAGTATCGTTGGTTAATGGGGTTACTTATGTAGCTAATGTGATTTGACAAAGAAGTGTTACTCTTAGCATGAATCTAGCAGCTTCACGTTTTCTAACTGCTCAATTCCAGGTGAGCATATGTATATATGAAAGTATGTATTTATGTATGTATGTATTTATGTATCATGTATTATATGTGTATTTGGCTGTTTTTATAGTGCATTTGAAGAATTTCACAAGGACATTAAACATGGCTAACTAACAGATCTAAAAACCGCAACTTAAGATAGGTTGAACGTGTTTCTAGTGCTGTCCGTAACGGAATAATACACATGTTCAGTGGAAGACTGTTCCAGAAGGACAGTTCAATTTATGAAAAAGCATAATCGTACGGAAGCGGGGGACCAACAAGTCCAAATAAGCCGTTATGCCAACGTTCGTCGACCCGGTTGGCTAAAGATAGGAACATACAGCTCTGTGATGTCCTATGGGGCCTCACAAACTATTGAAACTCGTCCTATTCAGTGAGATTAGGTAGGTAGGCAATAAGATAGGTAGGTATGCAATAAGATAGGCAGGTAGGCAAGGTAGGTAGATATGACTTTGTTAAGGCAAAAAATTGTGTAGTCAGTTCTATGAATTCCAACCCAAATTTTTTCTTTGCAGTCTTCCTTGAAAGGCGCTACGTAATAGATCAGTTACCATTATAACTGCGAATTTACTTACTTTTCATATGCCAGAGAAATTACATTATTGCAATAAAAGTGAGTAAAACAATAGTAGACTTCTGGTAACTTTTTCAGAATGCCAATGAATATCACATCAGAGTTTGCTGAACTTTTAAAGAAATTACTGGAAGACGACCCAAACAAAAGATTCACTATAAGTAAATATATCAGTTTATTAACTTTTCTGCTTTACTAGTACGGACAATATCCTGTTATATAGCCTACTGAAGTAAGTAAGTAAGTAATTAAGTAAGTAATGCATTTGTTAACATACCATATGTCCATCGGCTGAGCGAGGAATCATAGGCGTGGATATACACACAAACAATTAAATACATAACACTGCAAAGAAATTAAGAGAAACGCACAACCACAAATACTGAACTCCGGTCTAGAGATAAAAAACTACATTTGTTAATTGTTACTTCGTGTCATCGCAAAAACAATTTTTTAAATAAATGTTTCTTTTAGAATACTTGCAGTGTCGATAGTAATATGTATGTGAACCTTTCTATCAGGAAATCCTTGCCAACTGTTGATGTCTATACATTGCCGCGGAGAGACCTTGTAATGTTTGATAGTGTTTGGTATAAGTGTGTCGAGTATACTCTTTCTTGAAACAGAGTACAATATGGGCAGTTATTTAAATCTGTATAACTCTAGAATGCCTCCTTTAATAAAATTATAACACCGACTGGTTTATCTTTTGCAGAACAATTTCTTAATCATCCATTTCTTGCTACCAGTAAGTATCCCTAACTCGCTATTATCCTTGAGCGAAATATGCTTATATTACATATAATGTGATCAAAATGTGCGCAAACAAAATATTCATTTTATAAAAGGAGGCCTTCTTATACCATCAGATGGAGTTTCATTCTCTGAAAGTGCATGTGCAATAACCATCATTAACCTTTCAAGCAACTCCTTGGGATGCGTCGATGTATTGAGCAGTGTATCGTGGCGAGTCTGGAGCCACGAATAATAAGCAATAATTCTTTCGAGACTCGGAAAACAGTTAATGCATTGAATAAATCCGCGAACCTTTGATTTGGACCTGGCTGAGAAAAATTAATCCTTAAGCATGGAACGTGTACCTTGATAATACTTGTAATGCGATGAAGGAGAAATTTGAGACAGATAATTTTAAAACTAATTCATAGATGTAATTGAAATGTAAAACTTAGTGTCATTATCCTGCAACTTTTTGTAGCTATATCGGTGTCGGTTCTGGGTTCAGGCAATGAGCCAAAGATGATGCGAGTTAAAGATGTAAGTATGCAATGAAATTTAACTAAGGCAATTGTACTAATCTTGAACTTGTATTTTTTTATGTATGTAATGTATGTATTTATGTATGCATGTATGTATGTGCGCATGTATGTGTGTATTTATGTATGTATGCATGTGTGTAGGTGTGTATGTATGTATGCATGTACGTATGTATGTATGCATGCCTTTGTCAATTTTTATAATGAGGTTTAGGCACCACTTCAAAAACTGTTAACATCACATTGTACTCGATCACAAAAGGGTCGGTTAAAAATAGGCTTAATGTGTGGGGTGAACTAACTCATGCTAGTCTAATCTAATCTAATGACTTTTATAGCGCCGTTATCATAATGTCCAAGGCATTAATCGATGGTTGCCAAGTATTGTGTGCATATGCTCTGGTATATGCCTGAGTTTTTGTTGATGGACCAATTCTGAGGCAGCACAACTCAGAATTTATAGACTGCAAGAGGGGAACTGTGATATGAAGTGTTGAATATGGGGCACACTGCCTTACTGGTTCAACGATAAGCTACATGTGACTTGTATCGGTTACTCCATACGGATGTAACTGATGCTTGAATTTGGGGCGCCATCGGTTGATGTCTTGCGCGCTATAAGCCAACGCAATAGAAGCTTATAATTAAATAAATAATTAATCCAGGCATATATCAGAACATATGCTCAAAAATTCTTAGCAACCATCGATTAGTGCCTTGGGCATTTTGATAACGGCGTTATAAAAGTCATTAGATTAGCACATATTAAGCCTATTTTAAACCGGCCCTTCTCTGATCAAATACAATGTGATGTTTGCAATTTTTGGAGAGGTGTCTAAACCTCAATATAAAAATTGCCAAATGCAATCATACATGCATACATACATACATACATACATATGAATTGTTAAAACTGAATGAAAAAGACCAGGAAGTAACGGAGTTGACTGACATTAACCGATTTTTTATGCAGAAGCCAAAAATTGAAGTCGCTAAAGCTCCAAAAGTATTTTTACATACCCATTGTCTCCCCGAGATTTGCTGAGCTGCTCAATTAGGTTTTCTATTCAATATTCGCAATTTAGCAAAAAATTAAAACTTTAAGACAGTTACTGACAATTTTCCGTAACTCTGTCAGTTGAATGTAATGTGTTACTATAATGTGACCACAGAACCAAAGTGTGGATCGTCTGATTGATACCATTTGCCTCAACTACAATATAAACACGGAGGATGCCTATCTCATTCATGAGAATCGTAAGCGACTTACTGCTTTATTCTAACTTGTTTTACATGACTACTCTTCAGCATCAGTCATATTAAAATCGTCAAAAGAATAGACAGGGTAACCATTTTAAATAGTTCAGATCACACTAAGTGCGGTGAATGATTTTGAACTGTCCCAGGAATTGCGATATCTTCGAGACATACCTTCAGCAATATAAAGAGAAAGAGTTTAACATATAATATTTCTGTGGCCATATCAAGTTGAAAAACCTGTTTTTGTCCGATCACCGAAGTCAAGCAACGTCGAGCCAGGTGAATACTTGGATAAGTGACCGCCTGCAAATCCCTGGTTCTGTAGACACAAATGAGGTCATACTCGTCGGAGAGTAGAGTTTGTAAAGCTTTCACCCCAAATAAAAACATAACAGTAGATTTGAGTGGTTGTGAGTACTCTCACCTCTGTAAGAAACGTTCGGTCAATAAAATCCAGTTGCTTTTGAAAGCCCTTCGTCTGTTTTCAACCAAATGACCAAGCTTTTAATGTCATAAGTATTAAGACAAAATCTATAATAATACAACGCTCAATTATCGTTAAAACATCGATCTGGTTGCCCTTTTTAATAGAATATTGCGAATTATAATCAACAGAGTAATGCATTTAATTCTTTTGTATTTACGATTCATATTATATGTAGTGGTCAAGTGCAAGAATTGAAATATTTGTTCACAAAAATATCCTTGCCGTTCATATTCACTTAAACTGACATAACACTTTTATAGGAACTTTGGAACGTGGAAGCGGCAAATCGCTCATTGAATCCGGCATCGTACATAACAGCACTGTTAGTATCGTTATGCGACTCTCTGGTGGTTACGAGTACGATGGACAGGTTGCAACACACACTTCTCCATCTGTTTCTTGATAGTACTGCATTTTGTAACTCGTACTGGAAAGGTGCATTCTCGTTTTGCAACGTCATTCGAGCTTACAGAATATAACTTTTAAGGTGCTGCACACGGACAGGAGGTGATTCGATATAAGTGCTGAAGTTAATAACTTGTGACAGCAATTATTCAATACTGAAAAGGCTTATACTTTCAGTTTGGAAAATGCGATGAAATGCGTACATTGTTCATGTATTGATAAAAGCGAGAATTTCAGGCAATAGGACGGACAATAGAGGAAGGAGTACAGGTGACGTATCCTGAACTTTCGCAGAACTACAAAGTAGGATCAAGGATGTTTCAGTGTTGAAGACGATAGAGTGGACAAGGCTCACAGCGGAGGTGAACAAAAGGCCGCGTCCTAAGACTCGTATTTGAAATAACCGTAGAAACTTAACGTAAAGTGTGTATATTTTGAAAAACCACAGTGTCCATATAGTGTCCAGTAACTTCTGAATTGCACACGCTGGTCACTATTTCTGAGACTCAGTAACAGCCTTTTAGAAGTTTAATTTGAGGCGGTTTCAACATTGAATGATATGAAAATCATCAAAGTTTCAGGTATCGTCTCACCAGATGTATCTTGCTTAAAAGTAAAGCTTAGTAGCAGTCTTAAAAGTAATGTCTTATGTGCCATAAAACGCTCATATGTGTTAACATTAAGCGTGTGCAATAGCAGACAGTCTATGAGGCCTATTGCTATACATTGAAAATGATAATACAAAATTATCTGGCAGCTGGTTCTTCTGATTATATCTTGCATTGATTGTTCTTGCACACCAGACAGTTAAGCCATTGGGCGGATACGTCACTATACCGTGTATTATACTGAGAAACACTGCAATGTGTTGACGAATCTACGCTTTTCTTGCAGGTCATTTTTGTTAAGTAATTTCTATAGTTCATGTTTGGCCTGCATGTTGAAATTGTTTTCTTGAAGGTCTTAAATAAGTCTGCCAAACGATGATGCGCATATAATATATGTATATATGTGAATAGCATCAATAGTGTGTAGAAGGAAAAGTCGTTTAGTATACGTCGCTAAATATTCTTTTAGGGTAAACCGTGTTCTACTGATATGCCTGCCTTTTGGCGCATCATGAAGAACACAAGATACGTGATAATATATTTCAAATTGTACAAATTAGTCAGAGCAAAACTTAGTTCGAGCTGAAAACATTAGGCCTACACCAACAAACTGTGACTCTCCTCCTCACAAGAGCTGAAGGTAAGTCAACAGAAGACCACGACACTTTGCTTTCAGTGGCCACAAATACGTTTGCCAACGCAGATGACGCAAATGATACCAGCATGACGAGCATATCCATTACTTCCACCGATACATTGCTTGTTATTTGTGAAAAACTGTAGTCATACAAAAGTAGTCGACAGAACGAAGCAAGTATCAAATCGTGTCATCACGTAAATTTATCAGTTCAGCTCTTCAGCATAAAAATGACGTTTATCAATTAACAAACTATAAATACAAAATTCTATTGGCGGTAGTAGAAGAAATCATAAAACACTATTCGGATAGTTTAGTCGCTCCTATTTACTTTATCAGCGCCCCCTGTCTAGTCAATTTTCTGTACACGGCGATGCGTGATTATAGTTCAGCTATTTAACGATGCGAAAAGGCGATGACTATCTTAAATAGGAGTAAGAAAATCGACGAAAACTTATTGAAGAATTTGCTTTCGATTGTTCTGACGAACGGTCACCAATTTTCGATGGACACATTCATACAGTTTTCGGATTTGTTAATCTCTTTCGAAACGTGTTCTGCAATCAAGATAGTCCGTTTTTATATAAAAGCGAGAGAACAATCGTTGTACGACTTTGTTCAGTTGAACTCATTGACTACGTCAGTCGACAGTGTTCAAGACAGCTTGCTCAACATGTTCCACCGCCCGCCTTAAATCAAAAAGAATTCCTAGTGAATTCCTGGTGAACTTCCAGAAAAGATACTTTTTATGATTTTCTAAATGTTTCTTGTTTGCTGCTTTCAGCTGCACTGGGCCACGGCTCTCTACCTGGCCTAAACCAAGCTATTGACTAACCTAACTCTTGAAACTATCGTCAATATCGGCAATACTGTCTGCGAAGGTGTTTCCAATGGTCATCGGTAACAGCTTTGTCTAGCTCTAGCTTTCAAAACTTCTGAGGTAACCTGAAGTTTCGCAGATGAAGGACAGACTCCATCACTGCCTGGGTCTCCCTATTGGTCGTTTTTAGCTTCTTTGAGGGGGAAATATCCCAGCTCTGGAATTCATGACCACCAGCGTTCATTATTTCTGAACATGTGTACAGGGAATGCACATGATTGTCCTCAGCCATTTGGTAATTAAGCTGAACGAGAACGCAACAGAATTATTCAACTGAAACTCTCGGAATTAAAAGAAACCAGTGTAAAGGGCAACATACTGGAAATGACACAATTGTGTGAATGACAGAAATTACGTACCAAGGAGCCTCTGTGCGTGAGGAACCCAGGTTCGCGTCCCGGTCGTGGCTTATTTCACAGATTTAAATCTCGGGCTAGTACAGTCCATGCACGGGACCTTAAATGGCGTGGCGCCATTCAAACGGGCAGGGGTGGTGAAGGATCTCACCCGATAAATTCATTGCAAAATGAGCAGGGTCGAGGCCATAAGGTCGCAATATAAAACCTATACATTTACATTTTACATTTACATTTTACATTTACATTTTACATTTACATTTTACATTTACATTTTACATTTACATTTTACATTTACATTTTACATTTACATTTTACATTTACATTTTACATTTACATTTTACATTTACATTTTACATTTACATTTTACATTTACATTTTACATTTTACATTTACATTTTACATTTACATTTTACATTTACATTTTACACTTACATTTTACATTTACATTTACCGGCACTTCTTCAACCTCACGGCATGTTAACTGTGAAATGGTGGTAGTCTATAAATAGTTTGGTTACTAATAACCTATGAATTTTTAGTTCAGATAGACTGAAGTTAAATGTTGCAGCAAAGGGTAAATTTAACCTCAGTAAGCTATAGGCCTAATTACCGATCCATTACTTCTCCAACTTTGTTACACCGATTTCGATTTGATTGAGCGCACACATATGAATAATCTGGTTCCCGCAGCTTAGTTTTTTGACGCCGAAGAAATCCGTAGATTACGATTACAATTAAGAAGTGACACCAAGGAGCTATTTATGTTTCAGTTGTTTTGGAAAGTCCCCTCGCTATATGGCTTTTCCCACACATTGTGCAAAACTTCCCATTTCCAACATGACCAGCCTATAACAGAAATAAAATTCCCGAGGATTGGTGATTTCCAATCAACATTTTTGACATCGTTTCTCTTTTGACTTATGTCTTCTTCTTGTTCTTCTTCTTTTTATTAACTTTAGTTAATTTAAAGTACATACGTGCATAATGTCTGTGGAACGAAGCATACCGCTGTAGCCTGAAAAGCGAAATGTCTTGATGTCAGCATTCGAGGAAAGGTAGACTTATGTACACATGCAATCTCGGGCTAGCACTGTCCGTACACGGGGACCTTAAATGGCTGACATCCATTCAAACGGGCAGCGATGGTGAAGGATCTCACCCGAAAAATTTATTGGAACATGAGCAAGGTCGAGGCGTAACGGTCGGTGTAGAAAAACATGTACATTTACATTCAACAAAATATATACAGGCATACACTAGACAAATTATGGCTAATTAACATTCCACTTTAATCAACTGCATGTCCTGCGTTCTTTCACAAGGTTCGGCGAATGTTCCTTCTCTGTTACCGGACCCACTACGTGGGTCAGTTTTCCTCACCATGTGAAGAATGATTCATTTCCTGGACACATTTAAGTCACGACGCAAGACCTATCTTTTTAAAAGAAAGGGGTCGAGTCACTTCATCCACTGTTATTTCTGCTGAGGTCTTTCACTGAAAACACGCCTTTCCTCAAATTATCTACCTTGACGCTCCAATTCCAAGCACTATCCACCGTAGCGGTCTCCCCTAATACTTATTGGATCTTGACTTGGAACCGATTCTGACCCTTCCTGCCTATCGATATTGTTTTGACTGAGCACCTGTGAATAAACTGGTTCTCGTGAACTTAGCTTTCTTTGGGCGCTGTAGAAATCTCGAGTTTACGATTATTAATGATGCATCAGGTGACATTGTTGAACTGATAGGCCGACCAAACCTATAGGTAAATATAGGTCATCCTAAAATATACATGACTTTACACAAGTGTATCGCGTTTGTTGTTTAGCTCATTGTAATACTCATATCCCCTAACACTTATTGTTAGTTAATTTAATTAAGAAAATTGTTTTCGTCTTAAAATAGACACTGATAGTTTGACTAAGAAATGCTTTTTCCTTCTGATGTAGGCTTGTTCCTCTAGGCTTCTGCAAAGAGATATGTGAGTACGAGCCATTTCGTTTTGCTTTCATTTTAATAATGATTTCCCGTTTCTTAGGCCAGAATACAGTGTAAATGCAAAGAGATTACAATGATTTAAATCATTTTTGTTTATTAGTATGTTATGCAACCAGTGTAGGGTGCAAAAAGAGAGCCAAGTGCAGTGGTTTTGAAAGCCGAATAAATAATATTATTATGGGAGAAGCACCTGCCTATGACACGACAGGCTGGGGCGAGGCGATGTTGCATGAGAGTTCAGCTTGCATAATGATTTAAATGAGGGGTTAGGCAAGTTCATTTTTATTAGTATTATTATTTTGCTCCGAGGTAAGTGCAATCCCTCAGGAATTATTATTATTATTATTATTATTATTATTATTACAGCACAGTTTATATGAATGTTGAACATGGTAAGATCTTGGAAAAGCAGATGGCGTTCCCACGAAAAATCGAGAGTCTTTGGAACAGACAGCTGGTTTCCAATGTAGCGTGAGTTTTATTATTATTATTATTCTTAATAGAGTTGTTCTTTTACAAGAAGCACGTGTGATGAACATTAAATGATGCAAGTGAGTGAAAGAAGAGTTATCTAGAACTATACATATCCTGCACCCTGGTTGAAGTATAGAAATGTGTTTTTGGATGCAGTGGCATTGTAACGCTGAATGAAAATCAAAAGACGCTGAAAAGGTGGGATATCTCATGTGGGTCACCAGCAGCAGCATATATGTCTGTATTCCGATCGCTATTTTTACAGGGAATAGGCAATAACAACATTCATCTATCTAGATATAAAAACAGACTGCAAAACTGAATTAGGCTGTGATGGAATTTACATTATAATTGCATATCATATATTTATTTGCTGAGCTAATTTTTGAGAAATGATAATATATGCAATGTTTTGATTGCACAGGATGAATATAATATTGAGGTTAGAGAAGAAGAACACAAGTTTCTTACCGAACCTATAAACTACATAAAGTGTTTGAGATACAGTTCAAAAGGATCTAGGCATGACAATATGAAGACCGTTGGAGATTACGAATACGACGAGAATGAAAAACTAGGACAGGGAGCCTTTGGCACAGTCTACAAAGGACGTAATAAGACGGTAATCCGAATCACATTATCAAATATTATTGATGTATTTATGACCAACAGTTTTTAAAGAAAATATATTTGAGCAATTTTTAACGGCATAACTACTTCATTAGATTGGAGGACAGTCCAACAGGCAATGGTTTAAATTCAGATCTTATGCACAATAAATGAAGTCCATTAAGTAAACTGATAATATATGCATTTTTCACTTTCAAACTTTTAATGTTCAGTTAATTTTTCCTGAAATCATGAAGAGGTGTTTTTATGTATACTGTGTTAGAAGATAGATGAGGTGGTGGCAATCAAAGACGTTTATATAAGAAGCTGCGAAAATAAAGAATTACCAATTCCGATAAAGAGAGAAATTGAGATTCTTCAGGTAACATGTTTCATTATCTCTTATAATGGGCGCAAAAGACATAAGATTTCAGAAAACTAGGCTGTTAAATTGCTGAGACTCTACCATACTCCACACGGAAGAAAAACTGTAGGCCTACTTAGGGTTTTTAGTAAATAAAGCGCAAAATGTACGCCAAGTGCTTCGGCTGCCTAAGTTTCGTAGGATAATAAACTTACTCAAATGTTTTTACCATAGACAACATAAGTATTAAACTTTCAGTTCTAGTGCAATGGAAGAGAGCAGTTAGGCAAGAGTTACTACTGGCCAGATATTCGTGTGCATGAAATTGAACAAAGCATGGTAGAAGCTACACGTACGTTTTAAATAAGCCCGCCTAGTTAGGCTACGGGTGTCACGTTTTAAAGCTTTGTCATAGAACACCAAATAGCAATCAGTTGTACAGTTTAATTCAGCAAAGTATTGTTACCCAACCAAACACGAGACCAAAAGAACAACAAGTTCCTCCAACAGGGTCACCTAATTTCTTTTAATAAATTTCACGAAAGCATTTTTAACGATTACATATTACACTTACATATTAATAATTACACATCAGTTTTCGCTAACTGTGCAAGTACAGTGTTATGTGAAATTCCTTTCCCAGAAAAAAACATTAACTTAATGTGGTTAACTTGTAACAGTTTTCATGAGTCTTAAATTTGTGCGTGACGAGTAAGTTAGTTAGTTCCTCAGGCACTGGGTCCAGGGATCACAATGAACTGTCCTGTTCTGGCGCGAGCGAAACGTAGATTTAATTTTCTGAAGACTTGGTGAAGTGATTATGCAGTTGTGATATAACGTGGAAACAACCATCAATTGTAAAAGGCATGTAAATTATGTTTAAACTAATACATAAATAAACGAATTTACAGTTTTTTATGGCTCCTATGAGTTGAGAACACACAGAGAGTATACAGAGATTATTAAAATGTAGTTTAGTGCTTGACTGAATTGGTATGCCATTGATAATTCTGATATCGCAATTGTGCCATACATTGAGATGCGTCAACCGGGATTGGTAAATTTGCAGGCAGGATGTTAACCCCTATCAATCCTAAGGGCGAGATTCGAATCCTGATAAAACACATACTCCATAGCCTATAATATCTGGAAGTGAGACTTTGGGGAGGAATTCATATCCACAGAGCCGATGTTTTTAGACTTACAATTCAAGAAACACAAAATCATTCAGTTTCTAGAACTGATAGATGTACCACTGTTGAAATTAGAAATATTCTGAGTAAACGTGAAGTTATCATAATGCCAGTTTCATTTTTTGAAAGCAAGAAGCACAGCTTCAGATTCTATCTTATGTAATTTCGGGTGTGGACTAATTATCTTGTATATATGCATGGAGGCACTTGTTATTGCGCTTTTTCTACCTCACAAAGCGCTTAATTCATATCTTGGCGAATGAAATAACGTTCTGTCAGAGTATAAACCTGACAGTATAAATAATACCTAAACGTTATCACTCAGAATTCTAAAATATCTTGATACAATATATTCCATTTCATTATTATGTAGGCGTTGTCAACTACAACACACAAGAACATCGTGACATTGTTGGACTATAAGGTAAGCGTTAGTTTTCCTACGCTACTCAGGTGTCGGTATGTAATAAATACCCATAGACATTTTAAGCTGCATTCTAAGCATTCATTTTCATTATTCTAAAAATATTTTATTATATGTTCCTGCCTACTTTCTTTATCTTCTTGTGAGGGAGAATTTGTGGACTTATTTCAAATTAATTTACTTAGTTTTTCTGCAAGATTTTAGAATTGTAGTTGTCTGTTTTGTTATTTAGCTACAAGCACAAACTGTATATTTCATCATGGAGGTGAGTTACGCATGAATCCATATATGTGCTTTTTTATATATCATACACGCCTTAATGTATCGTCCTTAAGAAACTGCGCCTTCCTTCTGAAAGTTATAGTCCTCTCCCTTCTTTTTACTTTGTTTCCAAAATCCACCGGTTTAACTCACATGTCACCTCATTCCCCATACCTCTCTTCCTAGCCAGCCTGTAATCGATGACACAGCGCTGAATTTGAATTATTTGCTGTCCACGATAACAAAAATCCATTGGTAAACTTATGAAAATAACCAAAATTATTTTCATGACATCTCAGTGGCAATTTACACAGTATATTACGACATATTCTTTCGACTCCTTGAATATTATAGCTCCGCTCTCAGTTGGTTTGCGTATACCTATACTCTTAAACTCTGTCCTTTCATACCAATGAACTCACTTCGGTGCCGGCTGTACTAACTTTTGGTCCGCCAATTTTTAGGTTTCTTGAGTTTTACAATAGCGACTCTAAAGAAGTCTTCAGTTTAGATTAGATTAGATTAGATTACAAACAAATGTCCCAAGAAATTATCTTTGTCTAATTTCAGTTTTGTAGAGGAGGAAGCTTACAGGAATATCTTCAAAGTAAGCTTTTCACAGTTCGCTTCTTTGAACCAAGGTATGCATGTCTGTAGTGCATATAAATATAATAGTTACGCATATAAATGTCCTGCAAGACTACTAAAAAGTGAATCTTGCTTGATTCGACGAACGGTAAAAAAGCTTAACTGAAAAATAGGCAAATTATGTAGTAGCAATAGTAATAACAAGAACAGATTTATATAGCGCCTCTTCAAGAAAGCTCAGAGGTGCTCCCCGCCTGACAACACAAGACCACAATCAAATAGATCGGTCTTCAACCCCTGGCGAAATGGAGCAGACACAGGAAAAAGAAGCCTCTGATGTCATAGGTTGCATTTCAGTCTGTTCTAGAAAGAGGAACCGACTACATCGAGCCTATACCACATTATATTGTGGAAGTACGGGATGGGAACAACCAATTTAGGTAATTTTGTAGTATTGGCTTATACTGACTTTTAATATAACTAATTATGATTTCTGTAAACTTTGCAAAATATGAAGGTTTGAAAAATTAAAAGTTCTTATTTTGTTTTCTCGTGTAGGCGACCTTAGGATTCTATTGTTTTTATGCTTAAAGTTATTCGGCTGATGATATATTAACTTCAGTCAACAGAAACTGCTTAAATATAATAAGGTTCTGGAAAGGTATTGTGTTTTGCTGTGTGGCAAGAGCTGGAATCAGTAAAAACGTAGAAATAGGCAGCAATTTTACATGTGACTACATCTGCTGATATGACAAGAGAGTCTAGTTATTCTTTAGCAAACAGTAAAATTATTCTGCAAAAATGCTCATTCTTCAATATCTTCATTTTCTCAGTCAAAGAGACACTTGATGAAAGAACAATCAATATTTTTCTAAAACAGATCGGTAAGAGTACATTAATGCATTATAATTAATTTGTAAGAGGTCATATGTGTGTATAGTGTTTTCTGCCACCCATATACAAATTGTAGCAACTACTGAACTATTTTTTCTTTAAGAATAATTTTTGCATGCAACTACACCATTGCCCAGTTATTTTCGCATTAATTAAACAAACGTTTATGTTCAGTTTTTCTGTTCCTTACAGCTACACAACATAATTATCGCTCGATATGTTCTGATTTTCTTCATTAAACATTTATAAACTTCAAATAATCCACAGTAAAGTGTTCATTTAAGCCATTAAACACAACAAAAAATATTGCAAATCAGTAGGCGTTTAATTCTGCTTCAATTTTAAGAATAAACCTAATTTTTAACTTACATATTTTATGACTTTGTAGCGGCTGGTTTGAAGATTGCGCATGAAATGAACATCATTCATCGTGACTTGAAACCGGAGAACATACTCTTATGCTTCGATGCTCCTAAATACCCAGATCCGAACGACATCACTCTCAAAATCGGTAATTTTACAGCATGTTAGCTCATTTTATGATAAAATATATAAATGTCCAGACTCGATTGGCCATGCATTTAACACCAAAGCATTAGCGGATAAGCATGCCTGACGTGCATGTAGGATATGAATTAAAACATTTGAAACAGCTGGGATTATTTGGTTTTAGAAAGTGAAACTAACCTTAATTTGTGATTGTTGAAAACAATCGACATTATATAGACCTGCCAAGGAAGAACAGAAAAGAGTTATAAGCGAAATGTCCTAAGCATTCTAAATGTGGTTTTACCCCCTGTAATTTCAAAACCTATAAAGCGATTCCACTGCTAAGATTTCCACCCATAAAACGTTTGAAAGTAACACCAAACTCATACGAACTTCGTACATTTTTACCTACTTCTAAACTTACCTTTCTTTCTTAACATTTTTAGCTTTCTAACCTTCCCAAACTTTGTCTAAATTTTTAACCTGGTGGCTGAATAACTGCGCCTAAGGTTCGCATTTCTGTGTGAATTTACGCATGTTAACAATTTTCATAATAACAATAATGGTCTTACTAACTCTGCAGCATACTTGACATATACAGAAATAGGCCTTCGCTTTAAGTGAGGAAAATTTTTCTGCTGATTAGAATTTAAAAATCACAGAAATTGCAAACTCGCATTAACGTTTCTACGATTTCTGTTAAATTTCTAAACAATTTTCCTTGAACAACGCATAATCGTGTGGCCAATTATTAATTATTGCAAATTTACCAAAAGTCAAATTTGATGCAAAAACTTTCCCGCCAATACTACCAGAATTGGAGTCAAAATGTTAATGAGTGACATTTTAGGCAAAAGCAATGTGTGTATGGTGCTATTCAAATATACATATTCAAAATAACAGACCATCTTGTTGGTGTTTACACAGCGTAAAAGTGGAAAATCATATAAACAGAAATTTCATTTTCACGCATCTTGACAATTAAGAGGCTTACACGTAATTCTTAATTTATTGCTATAATTTATTGTGTCATTTAGCATGCACTTTTTGTAGCGGACTTCGGAATTGGAAGGTTTCTTCGTTCAGATGAAGTGGCGCGCACACATTGTGGTTCACCGCAATACATGGTTAGCCGAAGCCCTGTGTTTTCTTTTAGGATGATGCATTTCAATAATGCGCCATAAAACACACGATTACATGAAATATGGACAAAGGAAACCACTCCTGAAATAGGGAAATCAACGAGTCAAAATGCTATGAGTCTATGGATCTATCAAATCGAGTTATACTGCGAGATATGAGCCTAATAGCACAATGTGAATGCGTATTTCTTTACCGACATAGCCTACTCTTGCAAGGGTAGCCATATCCACCCCGCAGCACCGCTCGATTCTATCCTGCCCCTCGTCCAAGTTGTAAGCATATATACCGAACCAAATTCATGTCATAGCAGATTCATCTCAACATTCATGCTCTGTGCTATTCTCAGGTGAATGTAGTTGCATGACTACATTAATGCTTTTTCATGAATTTGCACAAAAGTTTTATTGAAAATGCTATCCATTATTTATTAAAATATGAAGATAGTGCTAGGTCAACCGATAAAAAATTACAAAGCATACATTGCCAGTTAATAATATTAATTGTGATTGGTAGATTAATTAAGTAATGCACCATTATTGTCGATGATTAAAATTGGCAATGAATAAGTAAATACAAGAACCGGTTTGGTGCAGTTTAGTGCGGAAAAGAAGGATTACTGCTGCTGCTGCGAATAGCGAAACTACCAGATACATGGTAGTAGTCGTCAACACATAACAGAACCTATCAAGTGTTGCATAACGCTAGGTAAATGTAACAGATGGGAAATGTGTGTGTTCTCAATCTAGGCCCCGGAGATTTACTTGCAAAGACGTGATGGTTATGACTACAAGGTTGATTTGTGGAGCGTTGGAGTCATTGCTTACGAATGCCTTGTTGGATCATTGTCAAAGAAATCGCTTATTTCTATTCGCGGTTTCGAGTAGGTTGAATTTAGCTTTCTTTTCGACGGTGATTTTTGTTTTAGTTAAATTCTTCCTTAAGAGGCTGCCATAGAATCTTTGCTTCTATGTTTAGCTTGCATGTCATATGTATGTATGTATATGTATGTTAGTAGGTAGGAATTTATGCGCGTAACTACGTAGATAAATGAGTAAGTAAACTAGTAAATGGCCTTTTTCGCATCTGAGAAGCGCACATAGGTTGCACGGTACAACAGGAACAAATATAGTTGATGGGTTTGCACAACTAGATATTACTAAAATTACACCAGTTTACAAAACCAATTTAATTTTTAAAAATTTCTAACAGATGATTGTATAAAAGGATGTCTTTTCTTGCGAAGAGATTACTTGTCCTCAGGAACAGTTGGCAAGATTTGATTAAGGTAGTCACCGGAAAACTGCGATTTCTGGTGAGGCTCATAATTATAATCTGCTCCAGCAATCAAAGCATTATAATTTTAGCAAGTACTTGCCATTTATGGTCCTTCTAAGAGCAGCACTGATGCGCTCAGCACAATGAGAGGAAAGAAATCCAGCATAAGCCGGAGCCTCATTGATCCCCGAAAGATCGCTTAAAACGAGGTTCATCTTCGAGATATGTAAACCGTGTTCTCTTAGCTGGTTGAGAAGAAAATATCGCTGGTTAATCAGGCCATTTATATAGTTACCATGACTTGACAAAGAAATGTTACTCGTACGATGATTTCAAGCAGCTTCACATTTTCTACTCAATTTCGGGTATGTTCAGATGCATGTATGCATGTATGCATGAATGTCTTGTATGTAGGCAGATAGATAGGTACGCGGGCAGGCAAGTATGTATGTATTTTTCTCGCTATCTGCTTTGCGCGTTTGAAAATCCTCACAAAGGCGCTAAACATGGCTATGTAACAGGTTTAAAAACTGCGAATTAAGGTAGGTTTAATTTTTTTCTGATCTGTGACGGAATAGTACGTATGTTCAGTGGAAGACTGTTCCAGAAGGACGATCCGATGCAAGAAAAGGTCCCCGCATAATCGTACAGAAGCCGGAGGCCAATAAGTTCCAAAGGGTTCATTGACTCGGGTTGGCTAGAGATGGGAACATGTAAATGTCTGGTGTATTTTGAAGCCCCACAACTTATTGAAACTCGTCCTTTTCGGGTAGGTAGGTAAGTAGGATGGTAGGTAGATAGGTATGACTTTGCTAAGGCAAAGATCTTCTAATCAGTTCTCACAATTTTCTTATAAGTCTCTCTTAAACAGGCGCTATCTAAGTAATCAAATACGATTATAATTGAAAATTTAATTACGCTTCATATTGCAGAAATATTAAGTTGTTACAAACAAATTGAATAAAGCAAAATCAGATTTAGCACAATCTTCTGGTAAGTGGTAACTTTATTCCAGAATGCCAGAGAATATCACACCAGAGTTTGCCCACCTTTTAACCGGATTACTGAAAAACGACGAAAACGACAGATTCACTACAAGTAATTGTATCAGTTTATTAACTTCTCTGGTTCTCCAGTTTGGATAATAGGCTATTACATAGCCTAAAAACTGTGGTCTAGAGTAATAAAAATGCATTTGTTAAAAGTATGCTTCGTACTATTGCAAAACAATTATTGTATCTATGTTTCTTTTAAAATGCCGCACTGTGCTGATAATAGTACATTGTGTAGATCTTTCTATCAGAATATATATAGGCAACTGTTAATGTCTAAACACTACTGCGGAAAGACATTGTAGGATGTAGTGTTTGTTAGTGTTTGATATAAGTGTGTGGATTATGCTCTTCCTTGGAGTAGAGTACAATTTGGGCACTGCTTCAAGTCTGTTTGACAACTCCTGAGTGGCTCCTTTGATTAAATATTGTAACAACGACTGGTTTATCTTTTGTAGAAAAATTTTGTGATCATCCATTTTTTGGTAACAGTAAGTATCCATAAATCACTATTGTCCCTTAGCTGAAATAGACTTGTGTTACATATAAAGTGAGTAAAAATTTGTGTGCACGCAATTCAGTTTTAAATGCGGGCCATCTATTACCTTTAGAGGGCGTTTCAATCTCTAAACTGGCTGCGGAGAGACATTGTAGGATGTAGTGTTTGTTAGTGTTTGATATAAGTGTGTGGAGTATGCTCTTCCTTGGAGTAGAGTACAATATGGGCACTGCTTCAAGTCTGTTCGACAACTCCAGAGTGGCTCCTTTTTTAAATATTATAACAACGACTGGTTTATCTTTTGTAGAACAATTTTGTGATCATCCATTTTTTGGTAACAGTAAGTATCCATGAATCACTATTGTCCCTTAGCTGAAATAGACTTGTGTTACATATAAAGTGAGTAAAAATTTGTGTGCACGCAATTCAGTTTTTAAATGCGGGCCATCTTTTACCTTTAGAGGGAGTTTCAATCTCTAAACGGGCATGGGCAATAACCACTATCGATCCTTCAAGCAGCTATTTGCAATGCGTTGGTATAGCGAACTGTCGCGAACAGCATAGGGCGGCGAATCTCGGACCAAGAACAGTAAGAAAAATTCTTGCGAGACTCGAAGAACATGTAGTGCTTTGTAGTGCTGCTGAATAAATCTGTGAACGTTTGATATGTCCTTGATATTTTGTAATGCAATGAAAGAGAAATTTAAAGGAAATTTTCCCATTAAATAATGGGTGCAGTTTGGAATGTGAAACTTAGTAGAATTATTTTAAATAAATTTTGTAGGTTTCTTGGTATGTGTCATAGAACCAAACAATAACCGAAAGATGATGCATTTTAAAGATGTAAGTTTAAGTGAAATTTAATCAAGGTAAGTGTAAATCTTAAACATGTGTGTATGTAAGTGTGTATTTATGTATATATATGTATACTTGCATTGTGTATTTATGTATGCATGTATCCTTACATTAGGCAGGTTTATTATTGTGATTTGGTCACTTGTTCAAAAACTGTAAACAAGACTACTTACTTGTTTAGAAAAGGTGCTACTTCAAAAGCTGAATGTATGTGGTGAACTGATTCGTGCATAATTTTGCAAATATTCAGTTGATATTTGTTTCAAGCGAACGATTGGATGTAAAAGTCACAATCTGTTTGAGTTGATTTTCCGAGGCAAAGCATTTGCAGAGTCCCAGAGGCAGCAGAGCGTTGCGTCGCCAATCCGGCAGACTTTAAACGGGACATATAGCTCTCTGATTTATGCTGGGGTAGTACCGACCAAATACATGTAGGCCCATCAGAGCAGGAAACTTTAATCCGTTCTCCATAGGAAAACTGTGCATCATTGCTCGCATATATTCTTATACATGCATGAATTTTGGCTGATTGGCCAATTCTTAGATAGTACAGCAGAGGACTTGCAGACTGCAAGAATGGAATTGTGATATGAAGGGCCACATTGGCTTATCGGTTGAACGACAGGCTACGCCATGTGACTTGTATCTGTTAGGCCATTTGAATTGTTGATACTGCATTAGAAAGATTAGGATGTTACGGAGTGGACTGGGAACAGATTTTCTTATGCAGAAGCAAAAAATTTAAGTCGCTAAAACTTCAAAAGTCATAGATCATACTCATCGCATCTTCTCTAAAAGTGTTGAGCTGCTCAGTTAACTTTTCTATGTAATATTCGCAATTGCGCAAAAATTAAAGCGTTAGATATTTACTGAAAATTTTCTGGAACTTTGTCAGTTGACTGTAACATGTTACTGTAATGTACTCCACAGAACCAAAGTGTCGACTATCTGATTGACACCATTTGCTCCAACTACAGTACAAACTCTGAGGATTTCTATCTTACTAATGGGGAACGTAAGTAAATTAACTCGCACATATCCCTTTCTCGCCGAACAAGCCGAACTTTTCAAGCCCTATCCTGCTCCTGCTTTTGCGCCATCTCATGGACACCATTACCTACGATTTCAACCGTAGCACCATGTTATCTTTCCGGCTTGACCATGCCTCGGATTCTGACCTGGTGTCGAAAGAGATTAAACAACCTGGCAATTGCGGACTTAATTTGATATAGCGCCTATAAATAAGCTGGTCTCCCTGACATGGCTTTTGTATGGAGCTCAGAAATTTTGGAGATTGAAATTTACATTTGCATTTACCCAACAGCAGTGTCGTATGTGGGATATATGAAGGCAGTAAGACAATGTTCCCATATGGGCCTCATATGTCCTGTCACAAAATAAGCTGTAGTTTTGACACTGTACCTGTTGCGCTGGAAACTTGCCGGTCTGGCGGGAAGTTAGGATGGGCTCTCGTGCACGGTGAATAAGGAGAACGACTGTATCGAGGGTTAAGCCAGTCACTGAGTTGAGTCAGTCCCTGAGTGACAGAGCCAGCTGAAGACGAATTTGGGAGGTGAAATGAAGTTCTGAGCTGGAGGACGCGTGAGAACCATTGTCAACTTTTCTTCGCTTGTGTTGGTTACGGATGGAAGCCTAAGCCAGTCGAGTCCTCTTGAGTGGTTATTCTACGGGTGGAGAAGACGAACGGAGATGAGCTAACGCTGGATGCCCGAGTCTTCTACTTCGTCCGTAGGGCTGTGCTTGCGTTGTCGTTGGTGTCTTTTCTGCGTAGGATCGTTTTGATGTCATTTCTGATAGTTGTTAGTAATTATGTTGAAGCAGTGACGTAGCAATAGATTGTGCAGGTTGTGCAAAGAACAAGGGCCCACGAGACCAGGGGCCGTCTGGGCCCCCAAGGGGCCAAGGTCCGGTAGCTCAGTTACTTAAAGCAAAATAAGCAGTTCAGCTTGCACAAGGGCCCTCGGAAGGCTAGCTACGCAACTGTGTTGAAGAAAAAGTTTGTGTAAATAGACTTTGTAAACATAAATTGTAAACAGAACCGCCGAAAATAGAAACTGGATTTTGTTTTTACTACTGAGAAAACGAATTCGCGACATGTCCTACGTATGGTCCCATATGGTGAATATATATATATATATTGGAATACTGTCATATGGGCTTCACATATGTTACATATGACGCTGCTATTGAGGTACTGTTTAATTCCAACTTTGTTTTACATGACTATTCTCCTGTGTCAATCGTATTCAAATCGTCGAAATATTAAACAAGGTAACCTCTCACAGTATCTCAGATCACGGGCATCTTGAGTGAATGGTTTTACATTGTCCCACGGATTGCATTACTGAGACAGATCTTCAGCAAAACAATGAGATACAGCTTAACATTATAATTTGCTGTAATCGTAATTAGCATAACATTAATGTCTACGGCTATATCACGTTGAACGTAGCGGTTCTCGTCTGATCACTTAAATTAAGCAACGTCGAGCCCGGTTGGTACTTCGATGGGTGACCTCCCTGATATATACCCGGTGCAGTAGACACAAGTGCGGTTATGCTCTCTTCGGAGAGCAGAGGTCATAATGCTAAGTTTACCCCTAATAATAAAATAACACGACATAGCAGTGGTTTTTGAATGGTTCTGAGTATAATCGTCTATCTGAGAAGCGCGCGCTCAATGTAATCCCATTCCTCCTAGATTCCTCTTGAAAGTTCGCCTGTTTAATTTGCAACGAACTGATCAAGCAAGAAATATGATGAGTATGAAGATAAGACCTACAATAATTCAAGACAATGTAAACAGAGTCATGATCTCTAATGTCATTAAAAGCAGCAATCTGTACAGCCTAGATTAACCGTCTATTGCAAATTATAAGCGTTATGTTTTAAGTCCTTTTGCATCCGATTCATAATTATTTGTAATGTTCACTTGGAAGAATTGAAATATTTTTCATTAAAATTACCTTGCCGATGAAACTCACTTAAGCTGATATAATACTTTCACAGAAATTTTGGAACGTGGAAGCGGCAATTTGCTCCGTGAATCCGGCATTGTACATGGCAGTATTGTTACAATCCTTTCACGACTTCTTGCTGGCTACGATTACGGTGGACAGGTTGCAGCAGATAGTCTTTCATATGTTTTTCATTAGATCTGCATACTCGAATTGCAACGCCACTCGATTTTACAGAGTGAAACTTTGGAAGTCTTGCACAAGGACAAGAAGTGATTCAATATACGTGCTAAAGTTAATAACCTTTAACTGTAAGTTTTTAATACCGTATGCTATACATTCGAAATAAAAACGAAATGCATACAACGGTTATGCAGAATAGATCTAACTAGTATTAAGCATAGCCCATATTATTAAGCATATCATCTAAAACAATTGTAGAAACTGGACTTAAAATGTGTATTGAAAGACCATAGTTTTTATATGATGCCAAACAATCTTAGGCAGTTTAATTAGGGACAGTTTCAGCCTTGACTGAAATTAAATTCATACAGGTTGCATAGTTTCTGGTATCGTCCGACACATTTTCATTTTGCCTGATAGAACAATCTTAATAACAATCTTAAAGTAATGTCAAATGTGCCAGCAGAAACGCTCATACATGTAGACATAAAATGTGTTTAATAAAGGGCAGTCTATGTATGTAAGAAGATAATAAATATAGCGCCTTTTAAGCAACTCACAAAGGCTCTACCTTTATTAGCCTAAGTGGTATTAAATGTCATTAGGAACAACATTTCCGTCATCTAGCAAGCATAACTAGGATAACTAGAAAAGTCACCAGTCGCAGACTCGAGCGCACACACGCTGAGCCTAACCAGTTTATGTGGCTTATGCCTAGACATTAACATGATAATACAAAATTGTCTGGCAGTTGGAAATAGTGAGTGTTCTTGCATATCATACAGTTTATGCTTATCGGCGTAGAGGTCAAAATATGGTGAGTTTAGGGCATGCATTACTCTGAGGAGAAAAATTAGTGCTGAAGAAAATTGTAAGGTGCTCTAATGAATCTACGTTGTTCTTGTACACTGTTATTCTAAAGGTTTCTGTAATTCATGACTTACATGACGAAACTGTTTTTAAAGGTCTTAAATAACTTTGCTAAAAGATGTTGTATATAATGCATGTATGTATGTACAAGTATGTATATGTGAATAGCATAAATAGTATGAATAATGTTTAGTATATCGTCGCTAACTATTCATTTTAGGGTAAACAATGTTCCTCTTATACGCCTGCCTAGACTACATGATGGATACAAGATACGTGATAATATATTTCAGTATGGACCAATTAGTTTGAGCAAAAACTGAGTTGGAACTGGAAACGTTACTTTAACCAATTGAGACTTGTTGATTTTGTAAATTTCATGAACAAATACATTGAATTACTTGTTAAATAATTTAAACCCAGCTTAGCTACACGGACATCATGATTTAATATCCTATCATAACCTGGCCTATTCGTGCCAAATTGTAATTGTAATCGCTAATTGATTCAGCGCCACTTCAAGAGAAACTCATCAGAGACTCTCAAATGTGAAACCTCTGACCTCTAAAACGGATGTAAACAGCCAATATAACCGAGATAGATGTTTGCGTGCCATTTCTGACGAAGGAAGTTCCCTGCTTTGTTTGTAAGTCTTTAATGCCATCATGATCCATAGTTTGTAGTAAATTGAATATCCCTAAATACACATTCCCTAATGGAGGCCTATCAACAGTCCATTATCAGCAAGAGATAATTAAGACTATGCTATGCGCTGAAAATTGTCGATATTAAAATGACGCCACACTCACATGCAGGAGATTCGGAAGGGTTTCTGGTAGCAGCCTCTGCACACATGGAAATATTGTCTCACATACTAATGCAGCCAATCCTACGGCTACAGTCTTCGAGATTCACACGACAGGAATGTCCGCATTCAGTGCCATTACCTATCGCTGTTTCATGCGTTTTATTAATAGGATGATGCATTTGTGTGTCGATGTAGATGAATTTCGACGTTCATTTTGTTTTATACGATCCTTGACAAGTTACAGTGCAATCTATAGGCTGCAGTTTTAATTCAGATATAGGGCAGTTTGAAGAATAGAATAGACATCAGTTCTTAAAACAGTTGTGAACATAGAATAGGCCTAAATTATGGCAGCCTAATCAATGTGCAGCTAATGTGTGATAAATCGAGAAAATATGTAGCAAGATCCTGAACTAATATTAGATTTATGACCATCCCTCAATACCCAAGCCATGATGGAGGCCTATTAACAGTCCGTTATCCGAGAGATAATGACTTCAATTAAAGTAATGCATTGAAAATTGCCAATATGAAAAATGACTTCACATCCACATGCAAGAGAATCTGAAGAGTTTTTGGCAGCGAGTTTCTGTACAAATGGAAATACTGATTCTATAATTAGAGAGCCACCAACTTTCTGCTATGCATTTCGAGTAGTATGCTATCAGTTACCAAAAATAAACACTTTTAGTCAGCTAGAGATGCAGTTAGAAGATTCGCTGTCATAGACTAACACAGTAAACTCTTCTGGCATTCTGGGACAGATTCCGGTTTGCCCTTCGGTGTAGTGGCAGTTTACTTCCGTTTTAGAGTCAGAGCTTTCTCATTTGAGCGCCTCTGGTATCTCTGTATAAATTTGCGATTGATTTACAATTTTGCATGAGTAGGCCAGGTTATTACAAGATAATAAATCTCGGGATCTATCTAGTTAAACTGCACTATGCAGAACATGACTTTAGGAAATTCACAAGGAACAGATGAAGAATACGAGAGATTTCGTCAGCGGTTCCTTAAGAGAAACGATTCGTATTGGAGTATGCCATGTGGGAGTCTTTGCGAAAGACCAGTTTGTTACATCCTAAACGATCTAACAGACATCGATGTTTTGATTTGGCCAAACGATGTCTGTGCAGTTTCAGATCATAGATCTGCTCCTCCGAACTTCCAAGGCACAGTACTTACAATCGAGACGAAAGACGTTAACGATGGGTTCGCACGACTCAAAAGTGAAAGTGTTAACGGGACTGTTTTCTACTGTCGGAATTTTCTATGGCAGAAGTCCCCTCGTCAAAGATATGACAACTGGAAATTATACTCGAAAGGACCTTCATGCAGAAAGACAACGCGATGGTTTCCAAGGTGCCGATTTGCGAGCTTACACGAGGTATTGTGTTTAATTAGTAGTAAGTTTAGATACGTTCAAGACATGGTGATTGATCGAGTGGAAGCTATTTACTGTCCATCCTGGCCACCTGAGGCCGCTGAGTGGATAATTCGTGAACGGAGAAGTGGATGGCCGTCAAAAGACGTCGTTGATAAAATCTTCGGACTAGGATGTCACTTAGTTCCAAAGCCTCATCAAAGTAATCCGGATGATAACACTCAATGGAGATTTTCTTTTTCACAGGCAGAAACAATTTTAGTTGACAGTTGGACAGACGTTCAGAAATACATCTACCATGTGCTTAGGTTAATCAAGACTGATGTAGTCAAATCATGTGGAGGAGAAGATGAAACTGTGCTTTGCACCTATTTTTTCAAGACGCTAATGCTCTGGGCATCCGAGGAAAAACCTCCGGAGTTTTGGACAGATGAGAACCTGGAGACATCTATCGGTGAACTACTGTGCCTGATGATTGAATGGTTAATTGAAAGTTGTTGTCCGAACTATTTCATTCCAAAGAATAATATGATTGGTTTCTTGTCACAAGATTTAGATTTATCGAAGGAGATTTCATCACTTCTGCATTATAAAGAGAGTTGTCTTTCTACCCTGCTGTCAAAATCAGAGAAAGCTTATCGAAAAACCGAACTTATCTTGACAATCCCAAACAATATGGTGCATTATACTAAACTTTACATTTTCTATCGTAATATTCTAAACCCATTGCATGTGGAAACGTCAATCAGCATATTAGACGATCTTGCTATTTCAACGTGCCTTTCGCCGGCTTTCAAAAATTTGTATGTAGGCCTCACCCAACACCTTCAACTCATGATCTTCAGAGCTGAAGGTAAGTCAAGAGAAGACCACGATACTTTACTTTCAATGGCTAGAAATTCGTTTGCTATTGCAGCTGACGCAAACGATACCAGCATGATGAGCATATCCATTACTTCCAATGATACATTGCTTGTTATTTGTGAAAAACTGTATTCATACAAAAGTAGTCGACAGGACGAACCAAGTATCAAATCGTCTCAGCTGGGTAACTGTTTAAATTCAGCTTCTCAGCATAACAGTGACGTCTCTCAAGTCACAAACTATAAATACAAAATTCTATTGGCAGTAGTCGAAGAAATTATGAAGAACTATTCAGATATTTTTGTCGCTCCTACTTACTTCGTCAGCGCCGCCTATCTAGTCAATTTTCTGTACACAGCAATGCACGATTACAGTTCAGCGATCCAACAACGAGAAAAGGCGAAGACTGTCTTGGATAGGATGCAGGCGATCGACGAAAACTTATTCAAGCATTTGCTGCCGATTGTTTTGACGAACGAATTGTCACCGATTTTCGATGAACAAATTCAGACAGTTCTCGGATTTGTTACTCTCTTTCGAAACGTGTTATGTAATCAAGGTAGTCCGTTTATGTACAAAACCGAAAGAACAATCGTTGTACGACTTTGTTCACTTGAATTCATTGACTACGTCAGTCGACAGTGTTCCAGACAGCTTGCTCAATATGTCCCACCACTCGTCTTAAATCAGTGTGAATTTTTAGTGAAGTTCCCGAAAAGATACTACTTATGGTTTTCTAAATGTTTCTTGTATGCTGCTTTCAGCTGCACTGGCCCACGGCCCTCTGCCTGGCCTAAACCAAGCTATTGACTAAATTAAAACTTTGGGAACTATCGTCATCATCGGCGATACTGTCTTAGAAGCCGTTTTCAATGCCCGTCGGTAATCGCTTTGTCTTGCTATAGTCTTCAAAACTCCTGAGGTAACCCGAAGTTTAGTGGCTGGAGAACGGACTCCTCCACTGCCAGGATCTTCCTACTGGTATTTTTCAGCTCCTTGGAGGGTGAAATATTCCAGCTTTGCAATCCATGAAAGATCCTATTTGGGTCACCTTCTAGGTTCAATATTTCCGAACATTTGTACAGGGTATGCGTATGATACTCTTCAGCCATGTGGTAAGTAAGCTGAACGAGTAAGCAACACATTTATTAGTCTGGTCTGGCCCCTACTGTCAAAATATTTTCGTTATATTTATAGAAGCTTACGTGCGTCAGAAATTCTGGTAAATTTCGCTGCTCTGTTTTTGCTATTAATAGTTTCAGCCTATGTAATAAAACTTTCAGGGATCAATTTCATTTTCATTTCGAAAATCTTTTACTGTGGTTAGTAGAAATTATAGTTACGTTTTGTTTTAGCACTTATTTGACGTTAGTTGTATACTTTTTGTGTTGATATCAACTACGTTGTATACTTTTTCGTGTTGGATTAGGCTACTCTGCGTTTTGTGATAGCTTTAAATGAAGAATAATTCCAGTGTGTAAAGTTAATTATACCTGCTTAATATCGAAAACGCGAACAGGCTTTGCTATTGTTTGGACACTGTAACCCCGTGACTCCATGGTAAACAATGCTACTTACAGGGATAGTTACAGCTTGCGGGATGATTAGGATATTACTCAGACGAGAGCGTTTAGTGCTTACATGTGTTCATCCTGGCAGAACGAAGGGGTCACGCCTTCTATAGCCCCTCTCATGTAAAGAATGTAAACAGAAGGTAGCATGGTCGGAGTAACCCCTAGATGCGCACTTGCTCATCCGGTCTTTGTTCGTCGTATTGAATTTCTTAAATCAGATGGAGTAAGGCATGAGCGACGTGTTTCACTGGATTTGCCCAAGTGCTTCTGCGTCCGCGTTGTAAGTCTTCCGATTTTGCGTGCTGAATGAATTTGATTGATTTATATCTCCGTTGCATCACCAGGCTCTTGCAATCTTCTCTGACTGCTGTATCCGAGTATCATAGGTTATATCACAGTTTTGATACAGTTTTCCAATCTGACCTATTTGTGCCTTCGTAGGTCTAATTAAATTTTGTTGCTCACCATTTTCGCTATCGCTTTCGGTAACTTCCTCATTCCTCTTTATAACCCTCCAAGCAAAGAAGCTTAATGTTAACGCTCGATGTATAAAATGGAAGTAAGTTACCATACATTAGGTGAAACTTAATGAACAAGCCCTATGTTTTAAAATGTGGCAGAGATTGGTGTTATGTAGTAACACAATTTGAACCTAAAAACCTTAGTCTCCTGCAAATTAAAAAAATTCATATAAATAAGTCTAGTAAAAAGTAAGGCAATTTTAATATAAGCAACCCTACACGTGCAATTATTTCAGAACGAATAATTTAGTTGCAGTCTGCATGAGAAATGATTATGCACAGCCTGCTGGGCGAAATAGTCTAGTGGTTAGCTTGCTATACTGTGAACCATGAGGTCGAAGTTTCAAATCATCGCCAAGGCGAAAAAGATGTTTTGAGATTTCTGCTCCACTTGCGCGGCCCCCTAGCAAACTCGGATATAAATTGAGTGCACTAATCGTACACTGTCGTTGGGAAGATCAGACGGCGAGGAAGAGGACTGGCCGCCCGCCATCACATGCCTTAAATAAGAAAATTAAGCTGGTAACACTTTATATCTATGGCTGTCTCTCAGGGCTATGTCAAAGAACTGCCACAAATCAGAATTTAAAAACAGGTTTCTTTATGTTAGACACGTCTTCGGTAGAATTTAGGTTAATTAAAGGCAGGCTAGAGCAATTGGCCACATTCAGTTATTTGCTACTTTCGGTGAGAATTAGATATGGGTAGGCCTATATTTTGTGAAAACTAATTTCTATAGCCCCACTATAATAATGGTCAATCGACGACGCCAAGCAGTCAAGTGCAAAGGACTTACACATAACAACTAGAACGTGCGCTCTCAGCTTTGTAAAGCGAGTACTGAACCAACTGGCAGCATAAACGCTTACTCTAATCTTATCTTAGAACTTCTACAGCACAATTAAAATAACGCACAAAGTCGATGGCCTTCCAAAACAGGTTCGCAATCTGGTCACTTACAGAGGTCAGCCCGATAAAATAGAACGGCAGACAAAGGAGGATAAGTACGCTTACACAGAAATTCTCGAAATTTAAAAACTCTCAAAGCAAAACAGATAATAACACAGTCTCAGTTCTTGAGAATAAGGAAACAGATATTGGCATAGGATCTTAGGTAAACACTTACCGAAATGTGCCATACATGAGGTGGACGCGCTTCTGAAAGATATCTTGTACAGTCGCTATACAAATTTATTGAATTAATAAATAAAGTTAAAGCATCGCATCACCTGCTTGCATGCGAGAATGCATTTGAGATATTTTTAAAATTATTATTCTACAGCGATCAGTTTTGTCAACATTCTGCGTGTTTTATCAGCTGATTGCTTAAAGCTTTGATATGCAGAACATATTGCTTTCTTAATTGGCATTGTGTAGTAGGTTATTTCATTCAGAGCTCGGAAAAATTCAACCATATACAGACATGAAGATAATCGGAAATTATTGCTACGATGAAAACAACAAAAGCCTAGGCGAAGGATCCTTCGGGGCTGTCTTCAAAGGACACCATGTACAGGTATAGACTATCGATAATGCTATTTGAGGCATTGATTTGATGATTCATTGTTAGACGGACTCACTGGCTTACTCGTTGGCGGATGACTGGCCAAATGAATTGCTGCCTGGCTGGTATATTGACTGGCTGGCTGGCTGACTGAATGACTTACTGAATGAACGAGAGAAAAGGGAACGAAGAAATTAACGAATTCATGATTTAGAATTAACGAATAATTTAATAGTTATTTGAACTTTCATCAATACTTTACAGCGTTAGCCTGTGCAAACAGAATATATATTCGTTCTCTACTGCTATATGTAAAGAAGTAAATGTGTGTTTTTCTCCAGGACCCTCAGCAGATGGCTGCCATAAAGAATTTAAATCTACTTAAGACCATCTTCAAACAAATGGGTCCTGAAATGCTTGACAGAGAAATAGCCATACTTCAGGTTATGTTTTCTTTAGAGTCATGGCTTCTGCTTACAACTGCTTTGGTATTTGCGGTTACATCCAGAAAGGCCTAGGTCGTTCTGCGAAGAATATCAAAGCAATATTACTACTAACACGGGAGCTCCGAAAATTTGATAGGAAACCAAGACAAATAGAAATAGCCTACTTGAAAGTGAAAGTTATTGGATACTTATTGAACGTTCAGTTCTAATGAAAGGCTATTCAAATATGCAATATGAATGTTTCTCCCATACATCACTAGGTTGCATTGTATCGGGTGGCATTTTCGACAGCTGTGGTTATATCCACAAAGCCTTTGTATATATGTAATGGCGTCATAAAGCTTTAGTTTGGTTTCAGAAGCTGGAGGCTGACAGTTGGATAGCTTAAGTGCATAAATATTAATATCATAATTAAATAAGGATGATGTAATGTTTTCAGAATTTGTCCGCTCATCCTCATCCGAATCTCGTTACGTTTCTGCATTGTGAGGTGAGAAAAGCTGACCACAACTCCTCATTAACTTTTGTAAATTAACTTGAATCTTTTAAAGTGTAAAACAATGTGTAACCAAGTTAATTATAATTGATTGGCAACTAGTCAATTATTTACGTAAATAGAGCACAGATTATTGTAATCTTCCCTTGATTTACAGTCGGCATTGCGGTACCTCAATCAAACCCTGGGGACGGCCATGGGTTTGAAATATTACACTCTTCTCAGATGCACGGCTTTTCAGTGTAATTACTTAATAGATGAGAAAAATCTTTAATAATTATTTAGATCTTATGTTAAATTTAAATCGTTTGAAAATGTTTGCAGCGATCAACAACCGATATTCATCTTGTTATGGAGGTAAGACTACATGAAATAAGACCATTTGAAATTACTTTGTGCCGTAAAAATTAAGTTGACTAAAATAACAAAATTGATATATTGTCGATATATGTGATTATGCCTAATAAAAATTGTCTGCTAATGTAAAGATGATGGTTGTGTTGGAGATATTAATTACCATATTTCGCCCTGTGGCAATATAGTTTCTCTGCATTGAACAGTAATTCATCATTCTAGTTTTTTTACAACATTTGACTAAAAATATCGTTTTGTTTCCGTTGTTGCTACTTTTATTGTCTGTAGGCCTACATGTACTCTATAGACAAGTTTTACATTAAGTCTGATGCTGAGGGTACTTAAAATAGCGGTAGAACTCGCTGCTATTTAGAAAATACTGCAGTCAAATCTAAAATCAGGAACAAAATAACCATGATAAGTCTTAAACATGGTATGCATTGTAGTTCTGTAACGGTGGAGATTTGGGCGATTACCTCAAAGGTAGGTCATGTCAGTTACCTTTACGACATGAGCTAAAATATCATATTTGACATCTAGCTATTTAACTGTGCGCGTCTAGTCAGAGGCTACTGAAATATAATGACCCATTTAACTGTGTACCGTGATCCACAGTGTTTTTTCAAAAGCTACCAAAGTCTGACACGTTATTCTATAGTAAACGATTTTAAGTTATATTTAGGTAGAGCTTTTGCCAAAATTTTGTATCACAGCCAAATTATATTTTGTTCACAAAATTCTAGGTAGAGTTTGCAACTTTTAGTGATTGCTTCGTACAAGATGGTAGCGCTAACTAAACTAAACGATTTCTTTTCTCTCTTTATCACTGCCATCTACCACAGTTTAATTTACCATATTCTGTTGCTTATCCCACTCTTCCATTTTGGGTATACGACCATAGTCATAATAACCTGATTAGATCTGCAATCCCACTTCCTACCAGATATAAAATTTTCGATGATTAGCATAATGTGTTGAATGTCTGATTAATCTATGGTTCGTTTAATGATCAAATTACATTTTGTTTCGTTATTTTCTGTTTAAGCAATGAAGAATTTAGATGAACTGACAATCAGGAGTTTCTTTAGACAGATTGGTAGGATTTCTCTTATCACTAGAACTCGTTTCGTATTTCTTGTAAGAATTCGCTTGATTGGTGCATAGGCACTATAGATCGATTCATAACGCGAATGCTACTTTGACTGATTAAGGGTGTCCTAAATTTGGGAGCTAATATGAGGGCTAACATTTAGTCATAATTATCCTAATATCAATTCCACCACCCCTAAATTTTAATCATGAATCCTCCCTATTAGTAGTCATCTTCTCAAGGCAACAATTGTTAAACGTGGTTGTTATTTTGTTGCTAAGTCTCCACATAGTAACCCGTCTGACTATACTTTGTGGGAAATTTCGTTTTCTTTAGCGGAAACAATATTGGTTCACACTTGGACCGATGTTCAGAAGTATGTCTATCATATATTGAAACTTTTTGCTGGTTATTTTTGCTGTACGCATCTTTTCGTGAAATTCGTAATACATGTGCTTTTGAGGTAAGCTGTGAATTGTGTCACGATTGCAGCAGCTGGACTGAAATTCTTACACGACAACAGCATCGTACATCGAGATTTGAAGCCCGAAAATATTCTGCTTTGCTTCACTGGCAGCCCTTATCCCGCTCCGAAAGACATCACGCTTAAAATTGGCAAGTGCTAGAATGATGTATGAAATGAATGCACAATTGCATATACAAACATGAATACATAAATAAATACATACATGCATACATACGTGACATATACATAATGTCGGCAACTTTCACGATTTGCGTATCGGTATGGCTTCGAACGGTAGGCCTAGACTCGCCAGATTTGTATCGTAGCATTAACTCGAGAAAACACATACAGTCTTTGATTTTCGGACGTTGAATTAACCACACTAACAGTACGTACAAAATCGTTCTTTTGCTTTACTATCACGTGTTCAATTATTCTGCATCGAAATCTGCGTCTCTGGAGTTAATCCTCGAGCTTTCTGCAGACTTAACAGCCCACGAAACCCATTTGCTTGTACTTTTTCTGAACACAGGATGGAAAGTTCAAATTATTAGGCCTATATTTTGAGAATCTACGCAAGTCTTTTCTAAAACTTATTAGCCGAAAGTACGATTTTAAAAGAAAAGCACATTAATTAGCTAACAATGTAATTAATTGCAGCGGATTTTGGTGTCGGAAAATTTCTTGCTGCTGATGCTAAGACGGAGACGTTCTGCGGGAGTTTTTTTTACATGGCAAGCAGACATAAATTTTCATAAATTTTTAAGCCTTGCTCAAAACCGTAAAGAGTGGTTCATGTTTAAGCTGCTGTTCTGATTTAACAGCATTAAATAAATGCAAAATGCAAATTTATGCAAGATATTAGCTGTTGTCAATTTTAAGCTACTACGAGAAGCGTTTAATAATCACTGCGTGATAATCACTGGTCGTTGTTGCTTTGATTATCATTATCCATATTAACACAAAAAGTTATCATTATTACTAGTAATTTTATTTTGCTATTGTTATTTCATCATTAGTGTGAGTTCAAATATCGTTTCCTCCTCATAGATCGCTGAGGCAATGCAGGCACTGGCGATTTTGCAGCTGCAAATGACACAAGGACGTGGTTAAATATGCAAATAAGATCTAAACATGTAGCGCAATACAAATTTTAAATATGCAGATGAATAGTTGATGTGTTGATTGTTCGCCTCCATGCAGTCTTTCTTTTATACATGACTTTTACTAATTAATTTGATTAAAGAAAGAACTGATGTTATTGACAGGCACCAGAAATACGTGCATACGAGCCATATAACAACAGGGTGGATCTGTGGAGTGTTGGAGTGATGATGTTCCAGTGTTTAACAGGGAATCTGAAAGGAGCACCAGACTTCGTCAATCTTGAGTCAGTGTACGTTATCCATGGAAACAATAACACGAGAAGAGCTAATTTTGTGGGATAAATATGCCTTATGTACTACCTGTATAATTTGTACTATTTCTGTATTTAGTAAGCTCCAAATGACTAAGCATCAGTCAATGGGCTGAGCAATAGAGCGTGAAGAACTTGCTTAAGGTTCCTACACAGTGACCGTGTCCGGAAGGTTCAAACCTCCACACTCTGCGGTACAGAACAAGCACTCAAAACAACCGGCTTACGCGTCACGTGTAGGCTGCAGTTCAGACTAGAAATTCGTCATGTCTGACAACATTTAAGAAACTCACGTGCATCTATTTTACTATGACAGTAGAGCGTTTCCACATTCTTTCACATAGGCCTAAAATGTCAAACAGTAGAAACCCTAAACCATGTTCGCCCTAACCCCTATTCCTAACCTTAACCCACGTGGAAGCACTTTTATTCTAACAATGTAATGCCACTACAGACATAACAGTGAAGCTTATCATTGTTTTAGGTTACCTCCCGGTACATCGCAATCATTATCTGAGCTCCTGAGGAGTTTACTTATACGTGATCCACGAATGAGACTTGATTGCGGTGAGAATAATGGTCTTAGCTACTAATCCGTTAAGTACTTGCTTATTCATGTCTAAATGCTTCAATCGCATAATTTCAAACTGTTATTCTGGATTTTACCGTAAAACTAATCGAACGCTTTCTGGATATTTTGGATTTAAAATTATTACTAAACATGCTTTCAACTTGCGTAGATGTACGATTAATGCGTTTTGTGTGTGTATTATGTACTCAGCGCAACATATTAGGCATTTCTATATCGAAATACTGGCCACAATAAAACTGTCGATTCGTTGACCAAACAATTAGTCTGTATTTTTCCCTTGGAGTTCATTTTTTGCTGTTGTTATATCATACATGTACTTTATGCTCTTACAGTGTTCATTTTTAACATTATTAATTATCTTCTGTTCGCAGACAAATTTCTGAATCATCTCTTTTTTGGAGAAAGTGAGCATAATGTTCCTGAAGTATTACGACACTTTCTAAGCATATTGACAACATTGACCTATTTCATCATGATATTCATCATCATCATCATAATGATCATCATCACCACCATCATCATCATCATCATCATCGTCAACATCATAATCACCACCAGAACCATCATCATTACAATCACCAGAATTTTCATCAATTACATAGGATTCAATAAGAAAACGGAAGGTCAGGCTAGTCAGTTAATTTCGCCTTTAAAATAGCGTGCATATTACCTTCACTCTTCAGAGGCGTCATCAGGCTGTAAGAATTTCGGCTTAAATGCTGGTAAAAAGCGCAGTCCAGTAACCTTATAGACTGTAAGAGTTGGATGCCTGGATACTGAATTTACAATAACGTATGACGTGTGCGTTGTATATTAAAGCATCAGACTTCTCTCACTTCCGTATCATCAACCAAAGCTAATGTCGTTTTGACCAAGCTGAAATAAAGCAATTAGCTCATCGACTCACGCGTGCATACTTTCACTGGGCTAACCAAACCGCCTACTATGTATGAGGACTTATTGATAGTTTACGAAAATAATGTAAGGTTTAAGCAGTTAATTATACTTGTGGGGCTGTAAATAGCTTGTTATTCTTTCAAATTATACTGGCTCCAACAGTGCAAGTGTTTGATTTGTTTTAGCCGTTGGAATATCTGTTCGCGGTCCAGGCGGTTCGAAGATGATCCAAACTAACGAAGTACGTGCAATGCTTCATGTGTGAATTCTCTGAAGTAAATAACTTGCTCATTTATATCAGCAATGGTTAAAATGACGTGGTTGTTGGAGATTGTAGGATATTGCTTGGGTGAATTGTCAGCGGTGACTTTCAAATTATTTGAGTAGTTGAATCCTTACAAATGAACTTGATGTTCTTTTTTAACTCTGATATTATACAATGCAATACAACTAAAATTTGTTAATGCCCTCCTTACAAAGATCAGAAGTCCACTTGAAGCCGGGTTATGTGAAGCATTCAGAACCATAAGCAGACTGGAAGATATAAGTTTTCAGGTTAGAGCGAAAGACAGCCTCAGTAGGGTAGTCGCAAACATAAGGAGGTAGAGAATTCCAGATGGAGGGACCAGCAACTCAGAATGAACGCCGGCCAAAGACAAGACGAGGACCAGGAACAGCATACTTGTTCAGGCTAGCGAACAATACCTTCGAGAGGTACTCACAGAGACGCTATAAAATGTGCCCAATTACATAACAATACATTACAAAACATTAAATCACAAGTGAAATTACCGGGCAACATTTACTTGCATATTCTCATATGCTGAAACTGTTTTAGATTGATATAACTGGGAAATGCCGTGAGTATGCTGTAGTAATAAATAATGTTGTTATGTCTTAATGTGCAGAACGCGAACATAGATGTGTTGATATCAAGCGTCTCCTCTGTCTTTGGTTTGGCGAGTGAACCCGGATCTCTCTACCTCATTTATGACGGTATATATGTATGCTTATATGTATGTATGAATGTATGCATGTATGTACGTATGCATATACGTATGGATGTATGTATATCTGTTTGTCGATGAAGCCGGAAAGAAATAGTAATGCCTTCAGCATGATGTCTTCGTCATGTTGTCAGCACACATCCCACTTAATTAGACTAAATTGGACGCCTTCCTCTCCTGGTTTGTCGTTTCTATTCTAACGATGGTGAAGGATCTCACCCGATAAAGTCATTGAAGAATGAGAAAGGTTGAGGTCATACGGTCGCTATAGAAAAGCATGTACATTTACAGTTACATTTAATACATTGTAAACCATTTCATTAGCTCTATATATCAATATTACCATGGCACTTGATTAAATTAATAACGATACCCAACTTAGATATCAGCATATCTTACACTAATAGATATTCTGCTACTAAACTGAAACTGGTTTGATGTTCTTCTATTGACTGTAGGTAGACAACTGGAATACGGAAGTGGTAGCTCAATCAAAGACTCAGGAATTGCTCATGGCAGCACCATTGAATTCTGTCAACGATTGCCAGGCGGAAGACGAGTTAATCTTATGGCTTCGTGTCCTATTACTCCTGCCGATTGACTAGAGCTATATAAATTGCAAATAGGACGCATTGATCGTGGTGCTTATAGACATATGACTTTGAAGAAAAAATTGAAACATACATTGGCGACTGTCACTTAGCAAACTACAGGCTGCTTATTGACATCCTTTGAAAAGGTGGTTTAATTTATCTAAATACGACATTATATACAGTATAGTTGATGCTGTAAATGGCTAACATTCTATACACTCTGGTTATTTATAATAAAATTAATGCAAAAACTATTTTAAGAATGAGTATTAACTGCAGCACAATACAGATGATAAATGAATGTTCATGTAAATATGACACTATTCTCATGTGGACTTTATATGGTCTACATATTAAATCATATGGGCTCTTATATAAGACATAAAACCCATATGAAAACATTGTCATATGGGCTTCATGTCCTACATATGACGTTGACCCCTCTAGGTGCGATAGAGTGTTCAGTGCTATAATGGCTATAATGGTTCCCACTGCATACAGCATAACCTTTAACCAGCATAACGAAATAAATGTATGCTTTGCATATTGGGTGACGACTTTCGAGTAGCGAATGGGCTGTTTACAGAAAAATAGATTGATTTGTTTCACACCCCATAGTAATCATGTGCCTTTGTAGACCTCTGCATGTTATTTAATGGATAATGGATTTTACCTTGATTTTCTCCTGAAGGTACAGCGTATTGTTATGGAACAGTGTTTTATCCTGTCTATGCCAGTAATGAATAATTTACATATAGAAACGATAATCTGCAATGGAGCTTTGATTTATGCAAATCCCTATGCATGCCAAAGAATGACGAAGATGACCTAGTCATATATTTTATGGAATAACGAGAATAATTTATTAGAACAAAAACATGTGCATGGTTCTATATTTCGCCTTGTAGCTTAGAAAACTGACTTAAGCGAAATACAACACTCATGAACTTCTCTGACAAAGGCTCGTGAAGGTCAAACGAGATATGAAAGGAATGATTACAACGAAAATCATGCAAGCAACGGTAACCCCTAAAGTGGTTATGTCGCCCAAGCTGAATACCGAGATATTTCAACAACTGATCAGGACATAGTCGAACAATAAGCAAGCTGGTGTGCGATGGCTTTTTCTCCCAACGATACAAAGTCAGAAACCCTAGAACAGTCTGAAAATGTTTGTCAAACAAAGGAGATAATTTGTTTGTTATTGCAATAGGAAACAATCTCTCAAGTGTATCAAAATTTCCGTGTTTATCTGACAACATCGCGAACGTGTCTTCAAAAACAGTCGACGCCATTTCACGGCTAAACTTGTTTAAGACTGTATAACAAAAATTCGCAAGGTAAGCAGAACTGATAAGAAAACATGGCTTGTGTACGCTTTTTACCGCTTCTTTAATCAAAGTCTGCAATATCATAGAAGGAAACTGCGATTTTGTGGCAGAAATCTGTTTCTGGACGACTATATGGTTCTCTTCGTTTTTGCGTCTGTAACAGCAACGTCTGTTTTTGTAAGAGAATTCCGAACTGTGTCCATTTTGATAAGATTGTTGATGTTCTTTATCCTTCTTTATTTCATCAGATTTATAGTCTTTGCTGGAATTCAATTCAAATGTCGTCTCTTTAAAGAGATCAATTACAATTTCGTAGTAAGATTCACCTAAACATATGATTTTCTCAGAGCATTTAATATCATCTGGTATAATAGCCTGCATAAAATAAGCAAGAGCCAAATTAATGTCGTGAACAGCGTCAACTAGAGAGCCATTGCTGTTTAAGGAAGACATCAACCGAAGATGGATCATAATTGCTTTATGAAGGCTGATCCATTCTGACCAAAATAGAGAGTCTTTTCTAGTTAAGCTATTCATCAAGCCCTCTTTCATATCTGAAGTTTGTGGATTTACGTAAAAATCGCGTACTTGAGCTGCATAGATGTAAAGCAACAACTTATTTGGTACTGCGATCTTAAATTTGCGTTTCGAAGATGCTCGTTCGTGTTTGGACAACATTTGCGCTATGCAATTGACTGTGCAGTACTTGGAAAGCTGTCGAATAACTCCATTCGAATTCAAATCATCTCTCAGCCCGCAAATCATGTTGTTATCCGGAATGAAATAATTCGGACAATGTCTTCCTTTCAACCATCCAATCAGAAGACAGACAAGACAAGCGACAGAATTTTCCAGATTCTTGTCTTCCCAAAATTCTGGCCCTTTTTCTTCGCAAGCCCAAAACATCAGAGTCTTGAGGAAGTAAGTGCAAAACACTGTCTTGATATCTTCTTGAGCGTCTCTTACAACTTCAGTTTTAATGAGTTTCAATATATGATAGACATACTTCTGAACATCGGTCCAAGTGTGAACCAATATTGTTTCCGCTAAAGAAAACGAAATTCTCCACAAAGTATAATCGGACGATTTATTATGTGGAGACTTGGCAATAAAATGACAACCACGTTTAACAGTTCTTGCTACTACATCCTTTGGAGGCCATCCATGTTTTCTTTCACGCGATATCCATTCGTCAGCCACTGCTGGCCAAAAGGGACAGCAAATGGCGTACACTCTGTCCACTTTTAACAAAGTATATTTGTCTATAGTATTTAGCAACAGTTCTGATATGTCTTTAGTTTCCAATTGTGTATCAATTACTGCAGTTGAAGCGGGACCGTTTTCGAAATGTTTAATAGGTGAATAACTTGCGTCAAAGAGTCTCACGAATCCAGGGTGCGAAGCATCGCATTCAATTGTTAATATCTTTCCTTGGAAGCCGTTTGGCGTTGTGCTGTTGATGGGCAGAGCACAGACATCTAATGGAAAATACATGACATCCATATCGCTCATATTCGTCAAAACATATTGAATCGGCATCTCGAAAGCACTGCCGCACAGCAGCAGGCCATGAGTTTTCGAACTCTGTAGCATATTTTGAATAAATTCTTTCATTTCTTCTGACTCGCTTGTGCAGCTCATTATTTATTGGATGTAGCCGACTTTTAAACTGAAGGCTAACAAATCTTTGGCATAGGTGTACAACGTTTCTGTCCTGATTAATGAGTCATAGGAAACTGAAGAATTTGACCAACTGTGACGACATGGGCAAAACCGTTTGTTCATATTTATAACTGTACACAATCCAAGTTTATATTCACCAGCATACCTTCTGTGCTACAAGTTTCACCTAATGATGAGGCATTTTTTCAGTAGGCGTGACAGCTGTTCGCGATATAGATTGACGCAATAAGAAATAAACTTCAACTCACATATGCAGCAATAATTTTTTATATGTATGTGACGGGAGATTTATATATCGCCTCTATGGATTTTCGATGTCATTCCACAGATCCTGGTTCGCCTCATCCATGGTTTCCCGGCGACAGTTGGCACAGAAGTCCCGGCTCAACAATGTTAAAACAGTACATGACGAAATAAAGGCGGTCATGCTTTGACGAATGACGTCTGAAACAGCACAAAATATGAGTTAGTCTTAAAGAAATAACCCTAGAATGCGACCTAGAACACAAAAGTTATCTGAATACACGATAAATATCAAGCGAACTTCATTAAGACAACCCACATCGAACAAGGAGTGTGGGTGTTGCCACATACTGCAACAGACACACAGACGTAGTGGTGACAGTAACAAGTGCGACAGAAAGAGAATATAATTCGAGATGTGATCAGAAAAATTACGAAAATATTAAGCAATAACAGAAATTTCAAAATAATAACAAATAAAACAAATAAGATATTCATTTGGAGAAATCATCACATAAATCAGCAGAACTCTCTAAGGATTTCAGTAGTAAGTTCCACACACTGGGGCGCATAGCAAATGCATCTTTGTCAACGAAAAAACTTTTGGACAACATTAAATCCCTGGTGCGATGTTTTAAGGCATCAGCGAGCTAAAATATTATCCCACAAATACAGTAAAAAATGTGTGCAGGTTGATTTAAGAAAACAGTTAACTCAAAAATCTTCCTACGAGTACAAAAAACAAGCGTGTAAGTGTCCAGCATCATCGGGTACAGCAGAAAGCAATGGAATATTGACTGTGCAAAGAATATGAAGTAGTGGTGAAAGAACCGAATTCCGCAATGTTTCAAGCTAAACATTAACATTCACTTGAGAGACTCATATATGATATATCAACTGTGCCTACGTAGTTAGAGCGAAAGCAAGGTGAGCAAAAACATTAATGCCAAAGAGCAATAATGTATAATGATATTTTTACTGTATAATGATATCCTGGAGATATATTTGTTTAATATGTCGTTGTACTAATTACCTAATTACAATAATCTATTTACACAAATATTACCATGCATAGAAACAAACTATAGGGTACGACCGACATGGATGCTAATGATTAATGCAAATTACATGACTGGATTAAATTGGATCCAATTAGAGTAAATTAGATTAGAACTGTAGATCCAACTATTCAGCACAGTTCTTCTCTTTTTCATATTAACCTCTTATAATCATTTCTCCAGTCTTGAAGCAACATATTCATAACATCTCTGTTGGAAAGCTACTTAGAAGTAATGAGTTTTGAGGGGTTTTTTGAAGGGAGGGCAAATTTGAGCTTTGGTAGTTAATTGATATTCCCAAGAGGGCAGCGACGTATCGTCAGCATAGGCTATAACCGTTGTGTATTCTTCAGTGACTCAGGCAGAAAACCCGTATGAACACTGCGTGATGGGCTTTGAATAGTAGCCTATGGCAGAAGACCATGCTAATGGCTTTACACATATAGGCCTACACACAAACATTCACACACATATGAACACGCATACATGCATTCTTATGTAACAGTTATACGAATCACATACTTTATATCGTATTAGTAATCGTAATCTCGAAATTTCTGTTGAGCCAAAGAAAGCCTGGTCCCGGGGACTATCTTATTTACAGGCGCTTAGTCAGAACAACGTCGATAGGCAGGTAAGGTCAGGTTTCAGATTATGAATCAACGGTCAAGCAAGTAGACAGTCAGACGGATACCGTGGTAGTGTTTAGAATTAGAATTGGAGAGGCGGGAGAGGTAAGAAGAAGAGGATAAATCAAGATTTGTTGATTTGGAATGTTTTCAGCTTTGAATGAAAGACCTGCCTACGGAAAGGGAGATGTGCAGTATGGGGTGATAAAGAAGGCAAGCAGAGAGCGCGGCATCGAGTGAGCGAACGAGTGAGTGAGAGAGAGAGAGAGGAGAGAGAGAGAGAGAGAGAGAGAGAGAGAAATGACACGAGAGAGGGACAGAAATACACAGAGACAGAATGTTAATGTTGAGCCAAATAGGTCAATTACTAACCTTAATTATTGGCATTAACACATCCTGTGATATTAAGAGCACTGATATAATCTTACGCAGGCCTACGCATGCAAAATGAACAGGGCGAGGCCATACGGTCGTTATAGAAAACATATATACATATACATTTTAATTTATGCATGTTGCTAACACTAGCGATCGTGTTGCTCTAAGTAACAGTTGAGTCATACATAAATATAGCATGGGAAAAACCAGCGATCATGAGCACCACGTAGAGAAAAAACATCTAAGTTGTAAATTATGGATGGAAAGCCGTGGATAGTGATAATGGTACGAAGGCAATGACCACAGATAAGGCTAATCCGTGGTTAGTCGTAGATCTACTGAGCACATACCCAATCAATTCAGCCTACATAGATATTAAGGACAATGAATAATATGGTGATGTCCCTTCAGTTTCGTCACTCTTTTGACGTTTATTTTTGACAAAATTTTTATTGACTGGGTTTCTAATTAATTAATGATCAAGAGATTAAATTAATGAAGTATTTAAAGAAGAAATGGTACATGACTGGCTACGTAATATAAACGTAATTTTAAAATGTAGACCAATTTGCTGTAGTGTATGTATGACCTTTATTAGGCAATTTTTTAAGGAAGATTTGGTTTTGGTGCTCCGTGGGTTGATGCCTTGTGCATTAAACACCAGCGCTAAGGAAGCTGCTAATTCAAGATCATTCTCAGAGCTCTAAAAGCGTAATATTGGGCAGCAAGTAATGTGCTATTAAGAATGGTTGAACGTTTACTACATCATCGTGTCACTCAAACTTCATTATCGGAGTGACCGATAAAGATCCAAATATGTCGCCGTTGACCGCCACATTTCGTCGCGTGTACCCAATACCTCCCAACGTTCAGTGCACTTACCACCAACGTTGAAGACCACCAACGTTGAAGTTGGAGTGACCCACCCACCAAATCTTTGTTCGTATCGATACTTGGTCTTCAGGATTCCACTGGTTAACTATCCTTCGACCCTTAATGAGAAAAGGTCCATCAGTCTCATGGAACTTGAAATCTATGACTACAGCCACAGACAAAAAAGATGTTCTTTGTGTCAATTCAGATTATTTTGAGAATCAAGGGTATGTCTTGTTGCAGAAGAGAAAATCGTAATCAAACTCTTTTTTAAGGCACCGACCAGAGTTCATCCTTCGCGTCTTTTGGAATGAACTAGCCGAACGTAGGACATACTGTCCTTTTGCAACTACATCACTCTATTGACTTATCAAAATATATCACATAATTGACTTTGTGTTCATTCGTCATCATTAAAGTCATCGTCATCATCTTTGTTTTTTTATCCCAAAAAAATTGACACGAATACAAGTTTAGCATAAAAGATTAGCTGCCCTCACAGTGAAGCGGTAGCTCAGCGGCTCAATCTGTCGACTTTTCGACATAATCTAAATTCTAGAATCGAATCCCAAACCTTCTTCTAGCACGGAGTCAACGTCAACACTTCTTAAAAGATTTATATTCACTACTCATTCGCATGAGATGGCACAACATTGTCACTGTCCTTAAAACTAGATGAAATCTCAATTCAAGAATCCTATATTAATGGCTAGCGGTCTTTCAAAAGTTCGCAGATTATGGATCCATCATAAAATACCCATACACGGACCAGCCCCCCAAAAAATCTGTGAACTTTTCTGGTTAAGGATATAGCAAGGATCGCTGCTACATAATCCAGTATATGATTTACAAGTTTGAACGATGAACAACAAATAGCGATAGGTCAACCCACTTAAATGCGATAGTTCATTGAATACCATCAAGGAACATTAACATTTGCACAGGCTATACAATCAGGCCTAGCATTACTGAGCGATAATTATAGCCGACTTAAAAATGAGCGTAGCTGCTGTAGAGAGCCGCATACAGGAAAAAATTAGAGAATTTCTGCATGTAATTTTCAGAAAGCGAGCACTTCTTCGGAATGTCGTTCACACTGAATCGCAGAAACGGTGTACATGGTTTTCCAAGAAGTCTCAAACACTGGCATTTCACGTAGCAAAGGAATTCGATAGCACACAGTCGAACGACAATTGTTCTGTCGCTTCCAAAAGCCCACAGTCTTCCGCGTTTAACGGAAGCCTTGAAAACGGCTCGATACAGCGCCGTGAAACCAAGAACGGTCTGAATGTGTTCGTCAAATATAGGGGACCATTCGTTCGTCAGCATGAAATAAAATGCCGCCTTTGTAACATTGTCGTCGATGACTCTTTCCTTCTGATGGCCCAACAGCTTGCAAGCTTCGTCGCTTTGCCGAACGGCACAACTATAGTCACGCAAACCAGTGTACAAGAAATTAGCTCGATAGGCGGCACTGATGAAATATGTTGGCATTGGTACGACATCCGCTAAGTCCATCATGAGTTTCTCGAATGCTGCCCTAAGAATGTGTAATTTGTAGTTCTCGACTTGAAGTCTATCAGTTCCTTCGTCGAATGCGGAACTGTTGGCTCTGTTTAGTTGACCTGAGTCTTCTGTAGAATTAATTGACTTATGGATGTTTGTGCATAAGATCAGCTTTTCGGCGACAACAAGTAACGAATCGTTAAGAGACAATGATAGACTCGAATAACCAGGATCGCTTTCTTCAATCGCCAGTGCGAAGGAGTTCCGTGCAGACGAGGACAATTCACTGTCATCAGCATTTTCCGATTTGCTTCTCTTCCTGGAGATCATTAGCTGCAAATGTTGAGTTATGCCGGTGTATAATGATTTCAGAACAGGCATGAAGTGATTTGAAACAGTGAGCTCATTCATCAAACGTCCGCTCATTTTTGGTTGTAGCGGATTCACAATATTACCAAAGATCAGATGTAACTGCATATAATGCAGTACTTTATTTGGAAAAGAAACAGAAAATTGTGTTCTTGGATAAGCTTTTGGTGTTTTTTGTAGCAGTGCAGAAAGGCAACGTTCTTTGTAATGCAGTAGGAAAGAAATATCACTGGATAAGTCGATGCCATTTGACAGGTGATCAATCATATTATTATCTGGAATGAAATAGTTTGGACAACGCTTCTCAATCAACCATTCGATCATGAGACATATTAGTTCACCGACAGAAGTTTCCAGGTTTTCGTCTGTCCAAAATTCAAAATGTTTTTCTTCGCATGCCCAAAGCATTAGCGTCTTGAAAAAATAGGTGCATAACACAGTTTTGTCTTCACCGCCACACGATTTGACTACTTCACTCTTGATTAACCTGAGAACGTGATAAATGTATTTCTGGACGTCTGTCCAACTGCTAATTAAAATAATTTCTGCTTGTGAAAATGAAAATCTCCACTGAGTTTCGTCACTTGGATTGCTTTGGTGAGGCTTTGCAACCAAATGACAGCCTAATTGAACGATTTTATCAACGTCATCTTTCGATGGCCACCCGTTCCTCCTCTTACGATTTATCCACTCAGCGGCCTCTGGTGGCCAAGATGTACAGTAAATAGCTTCCACTCGATCAATCGATATTAGTTGAACGTTTCTCCAGCTTTCGTCGAATCTGCATAAGGTATCATGTACACCCACAAATCCAACTTCAGGGAAAAATCGTATGTACCTTTTCCGTGAGGCTCCATTTGGGATTTCACTCCAGTAGTCTCCCCTGAAAATAAAATCCATTGATTTATGCAGTTTTACATAAAATTCGAACTTATTGGCGTCTGTTCTCAGCTTCGCAAAGCCCACGTGAACGTCTTTCGTGTAAACTGTAAGCGAAGTACCTCGAAGGTGATCCTTGGAAGTTGACTGGTGTTGTGGAACTATTGCATAGATGTCGTATGGCCAGAATAAATCGTCTAAATCAATTGGATCTGTGAGGACATAATGGAGAGGACGCTCATAGAGACTTCCACATGTCAGACGCCAGTTTAGCTCTCTTCGGGCAAACAACCGACGACGAAACCTCATATAATCCTCGTCAAGCCAGGTTTGGTTTGTATGCTCTGAAGCCATTCAGCTAGCGTCTCGACGGCATGAATTTCCAATAAGTCAGTTTTAAAAGTATTCATCTGCCTATATAGGTCCTATGCACTGTCTATACGCTGTCATTAAGCCTATACCTGTGGCTTAATCCACTGAAGAAGAATTTCGGACTACACACTGTCTGGAGATGAGTCAAGAACAGAGATGACTGGCAAATAACGACGAAGATGAATTGTTTCGCTCTCTCACGATGTTTAGACTGTATGGCCGAACCATAAAGACCTAACTTTGGCATTTACAGTACCTAGTAACTCATATGGAATAGTTTTTGCCTTGTCTGTGTATCAGACTGTTGTACGATTCGATGTTTGGACTCTACTATTAAAAGAACGTTTGTACAAAACGACTGCAATTTTCTTGCTGAAGTTTACTGAACTCGAGGTTTGCTGCTCCTGATAGTCTGTTATGCCTGCAAATGCAATCGATTTCCAGGTTATTAGTTGTAAAGCACTGGAAATACTATACTATCTGTCTAAATCGTCATTTATACAAGCATGTGGTATCCGGCTGACGAATTTTCTGAAACAGGTTCTCGTATCAGTCAAATGTAAAGTTAGTTTCCATTTGTATCTACGACTAACCTACGACGAACACGCTTATGCTCGCCAACATGTATTATGTTGAACGTTATATAGCTTTGATTATTGTTCAATGTTGGCATTTATAGTAACTGCATAGAGCTCATAGAGGTATTAATGGGCTACTTGGTGCATTTTTGATGATGAGAGAATTGGTTATTTTGTCGATGTACTTCTTGCCCATCGCTGGTAAATACTAGAATAGTCTGCCATTACAGATTAAGGCTATTAGCTGCATCGATAAAAGCCAGGGCAACTCATACAGCTATGCATGTAGGCCTACATTAAAATTTGAACTTTCCGATGGGCAAAGGGTCTTTGGGCTAATTATAGGTCTATTTGTCATCTGAAAATACGCAATGCCGGATGTACATTGTGTAAGGCGTACAACGATATTGAAGAGAAAAATAACAATATTACCAGTAAGTAAGTAAGTAAGTAAGTAAGTATTGCATTTGTTAACACGCCATATGTCCACCGACTGAGCGAGGAATCATAGGCAATTAAATAAAACGAAGGCTGAGGCAAATATGTGAAACCGTTGTGTAAGCTTTTTCATGTAATAAAATTGCGAGTACTAAAGCGCTTGAGTAGGAAGTACATATATGTGTACAATTACTTAAATATCAGGTACCAATACAAGTACTTCAGTGCAAATGACAAGTACTGCTAGAATACACGCAATATTATGGCCTACACAAGCGTCATCCAAACCTTATTCTCACGACAAATTGCAAAGTAGTCAAATTTTATTTGGCTACAGGAAAATCCATAGTCATAAACAAACATTTGTATAGCGCCATTTCAGACAATAAATTTTCAGAGGAGCTTCTTGGTACTTAGAAAACCAAAACAATAAAACTAAAAATGGGAAAATGTTATGGCCTATAATTAAAGGCCGTGTACATAGGGCCTACAGGTTAATGTAAGCTTCGTACCATCAGCCGCTCACTCTCCTTCCATGCTGTTACTACTCTAATTCGTGCCCTTATCTGTAAAAGGGTGGACTTTGGTAATGGTACCTTTGTTGACCCTTCTCTACTTAATATCTCAAAGCTTCAATAAGTACTTAATGCTGCTGCCTGTCTGATTGGAGGTGTCTCAAGTATGATCATATCGCTCCCTTCTTGCGGGACACTTAACACTGGCTGCCCATTCGGCAGCGTATTGAGTTCAAGACCTTAATCTTTATGCGTAATTGTGGCTGTTGGTTCTGGTGCATCATACCTTAAGACTCCCGCACTTTGGTTTCTTCGGTCCCAGGCCGTGGCTCTCTGCGGTCAGTTGTCCGCATGCTATCATATTATGTATATATATATATATGTACATATATATATATAATCAGCGCGTATATGCTCATATCTATATCTGGTCATACGACTGCGATTAATAAGAGCCAGTGTATATATTCTGTCTTCAGGAATCTCATAAAAAGAAGACATTATTGCCTGACTGTAGGCTTTTAATCTTCAGTGGCTGTTTTTGATCGTCACGCATACAACAAATTTCTAAGTGATTATTGTGTTATTAGCGCTTGGTGTTAAGTCATAAACGGACATTTTACCTATAAATGTTTTATTAATATTAGATATTACTGTACATACATACATATAGGGCCCATATATATACACACACATATATATATCATGACCAGATATTGGTATAGGCGTAACAAACTGATAATAATTTTCAATTTATATTGGCCTTGTATATTTAAACGAACACGTACGAGAAGCTAGGGCATATATTTATTTATAGACTTCTCATATAAACCAAAATAGTAATAATGAGTTTAATATTGATTTTGAAGGCTCATTTTCGAAGCATCGCCCATTGATAAGACCTTAATATATTCTCAATGCTCGTTGGTTTCAGAGGATAGTGTTTGCGGCAGGGCTAAAAACTGATTGACTGAATCAATGACTGACGAATTAATTGATTAATTACACACTCAATCACAAACAATCACAGACTAACAAATCCAAGCACCACCCACCTACACACTCAAACAACCGCATTGGTTGGTTGAGTGTGTGGGTCGGTGGTGCCAGCCAATGATCGGGGCCCTTTTCAGATTTGACATCAATATGACGTCATATTTAGAGTTCCTGCTTTATGTTGCTGCAAGATTCGAGAATGACGAAGGGAAAATGACGCACAATGTTACACCCAACATCTGGCACTCCCTTAGGCTGATGGTAGATCATAACGCGTCCGGATAGCCCTCATGAGAATTTGTCAGTCAGTAGCAGACTGGTTGGTCGTCAAACGAAAACCTCCTCTCCAAATTAGACGTTTAACGCCATTTTAAAGACTCTGGCTCTTCTTTAAATAACCGAATCCGATATACTCCGGCCACATATGGCTATAAGTCTGGGCTCAATACTACCCAAACGGTAATCAGTCAACCTATTACATTTCGACCAGGTCTAAATAACATTCGGACTTAAACGACGAGATGATGTGCAAATTATATGAAGGAACGCGCGAAATGAAAAACAAACACTTATTATTTTGAGAGTCAAGTGCATGTCTTGCTGCAGAATAGAAAAAAGATAATCTTAAGCTCTTTCTTTATGGCACTGGTCTGTGTACATCCTACGCATCTTTTGGAATGAACTAGTCACACGTAGGCCTATTGTCCTTTTGTAACCGCACAGCTTTATAGTCTTCTCCAAATAAATCACATATATATAATTTTGTGTTAGCTGACTTCACACTGAAACTGTTGTCTATGCATGGGCTCCATCTGTCGACCTTTCCACATAATCTAACTTCTGGAATCGAATCCCAAGACTTCTATAGCTCAGCCATCATAATACACAATCGATGGTCGCTTCGACGTTCAACTTAATCTCGAAATCACAACAATAATACTGTCTAGGCTAACGTAGGCAGCGCTTTTGTAAGGCACTTAAAAGCTGTATTAATTGTACACATACATACATATTTATATTCATGCATACAAACAGGCATACATACATTCATGCATACATCAATACATACATACATACAGGTATACATAAATCCATGTATACATGCATACATACCTATTGTACATTACACGCTTCTACGAAGTCTAGATTTAAACGTTCATAATGACTACAAGACAGGCTATATGTAGGATACAGAAGACAAACATGCCATTATAGAGCACCTGAATATTAACGGAGAACCGACATTAGGAGAACTGCACACATTTTGTCTCCTGGCACAAAATGGCCGCGAATTACTAAGCTTCGAACCATATGTGTCTTCTAGCACGAAGTCAACAGCGAGACTTGTTTAAATGATTTATATTCACTATTCATTCACATAAGATGAGACAACATTCTCACTGTGCTCAAAACAAGATGGACTCTCAATTCAAGAATCATGTGAATTCTAATGGCAAGCGGACTTTCAAAATTGCCAGATCCTTCATAACAGGGACCAGCCACAGATAACGTCTTTTAACTAACCTGGTTAAGGACATAACAAGGGTCAATGTGACAGAATACAGTATATGACTTGCAAGTCTGAGTTATGAACTATAAATAGCGATAGGTCAAACGAATTAAATGCGATACTTCATTGAACAACATCATGGAACATTAATTTTTTGCACTGGCTATACAGTAAGGCCTACAATTACTGAGTGTTAATTATGCCTGACAAAACTAAGCATAGCTGCTATGGAGTGCCGCGTATAGAAAAAAGTTAGAGAATTTCTGCATGTACTTATCAGAAATCAGCGTCAGTTTCGGAATTTCCCTCACACTGAATCGCAGAAACGTTGTACCTGGTTTCCCAAGAAGTCTCAAACATTGGCATTTCACGTAGCGAAGGAATTCGATAGAACACAGTCGAACGACTATTGTTTTGTCGCTTCCAAAAGCCCACAGTCTTCCGCGTTTATCGGAAGCCTTGAAAACGGCTCGATACAGTGCCGTGAAACCCAGAACGATCTGAATGTGTTCGTCAAATATAGCAGACCATTCGTTCGTCAACATGAAATAAAATGTTCCCTTTGTGATATTGTCGTCAACGATTGTTTTCTGCTGATACTCCAACAGCTTGCAAGCTTCGTCGCTTTGCCGAACCGCGGAACTATAGTCACGCAAACCAGTGTACAAGAAATTAGCTCGATAGGCGGCACTGATGAAATACGATGGCATGCCTATGATGTCCTTTATGTTCTCCATGAGTTTCTCGAATGCTGCCCTAAGAATGTATAGTTTATAGTTCTCGACATCAAGCCAATCAGTTCCTTCCCCGATTGCGGAACTGTTGTCTCTGTTTAGCTGACCTGAGTTTTCTGTAGAATTAGTCGATTTATGGATATCTGTGCGTAAGATCAGCTTTTCGAGGGCAACGAGTAACGAATCGTTAAGAGACAATGAGAGACTCGAATAACCAGGATCGCTTTCTTCAATCGTCAGTGCGAAGGAGTTCCGTGCAGATGATGACAATTCACTGTCATCAGCAATTCCCGATTTGCTTTTATTCCTGGAGATCATTAGCTGCAGATGTTGAGTTATGCCGGTGTACAATGATTTCAGAACAGGCATGAAGTCCTTTGAAAAAGTGAGCTCATTCATCAAACGTCCGATCATTTTTGGTTGTAGCGGATTCACAATATTACCAAAGATCAGATGTAACTGCATATAATGCAGTATATTGTTTGGAACAGAGACAGAAAATTCTGTTGTTGGATAAGCTTTTTGTGTTTTTGATAGCAGTGCAGAAAGGCAACGTTCTCTATAATGCAGAAGCGAATTTATATCATTGGATAAGTCGACACCATTCGTTAGGTGATCAATCATATTATTACCTGGAATGAAATAGTTTGGACAACGCTTCTCAATCAACCATTCAATCATGAGACACAGTAATTCACCAACAGATGTCTCCAGGTTCTCATCTGTCCAAAACTCAGAAGGTTTTTCTTCGCATGCCCAAAGCATTAGCGTCTTGAAGAAGTAGGTGCATAACACAGTTTTGTCTTCACCGCCACTCGATTTGACTACTTCACTCTTGATTAACCTGAGAACGTGATAAATGTATTTCTGGACGTCTGTCCAACTGCTAATTAAAATAATTTCTGCTTGTGAAAATGAAAATCTCCACTGAGTTTCGTCACCTGGATTACTTTGATGAGGCTTTGCAACTAAGTGACAGCCTAATTGAACGATTTCATCAATGTCATCTTTCGATGGCCACCCATTCCTCCTCTTACGATTTATCCACTCATCGGCCTGTGGTGGCCAAGATGGACAGTAAATAGCTTCCACTCGATCAATCGATATTTGTTGAACATTTCTCCAACTTTTTCCAAATGTGCTTAGTACGTCATGTAGACCTATTTGCCAGACGCCAACTTCGGGAAACCACCGTATGCACTTTTTTATTGAAGGTCCCAATCGCATTTCAATCCAATGGTCCCCCTTACTAACGAAATTCATTGGTTTATGCGGTTTTACATAAAATTCGAACTTATTGGCGTCTGTTCTCAGCTTCGCAAAGCCCGCATGAACGCCTTTTGTATAAACTTTAAGCGAAGTACCTCGAAGGTGATCCGTGGAAGATGGCTGGTGTTGTGGATCTATTGCATAGATGTCGGATGGCCAGAATAAATCGTCTAAATCAGTTGGATCTGTGAGGACATAATGGAGAGGACGCTCATAGAGACTTCCACATGTCAGACGCCAGTTTAGCTCTCTTCGGGCAAACAACCGACGACGAAACCTTATATAATCCAAGTCAAACCCTGTTTTGTCTGTATAGTCTGAAGTCATTCAGCTAGCGTCTCGACGGCATGAATTTCCAATAAGTCAGTTTTAAAACTATTTATCTGCCTATATAGCTCATATTCACTGACTACACACTATCAGTAAATAGGCTATTTCTGTCTTAAATCATTTGAAGAAGAGTTTCGGACTACACTCGGTCTGGAGACGTTTCAGGAATAGCTACGGCTTGCAGCGTATTGTGGAGACGGCAACACTTCACAGGAGGGCATGCCGCATATGATAATGATGAAGACCAATTGCTTCGCTTTCTCTTGACATTTAGACTATGTAGCGGAACTGTACAGACTTGGTTTTTTTATTTACCTTGTATCACGCTGTGCTGAGGTTCGATGTTTGAGCTGTCCTTTGAGCTCTAAGAAGAACGTTATGCGTCTGAGGAGTAGATTAATGTGTACAAAACGATTGAAAGTTTCAGCTGAAGTTTGCTGAACTCGCGGTTTGCTGCTCCTGGTAGTATGTCGTGCATGCAAAAGCACTGGAAAAACTATAATATGTCTAAATCGTCATTTATACAGGCATTTGGTATCCGAGTGACGAATCTTCTGAGACAGGTTCTCGTATCAGGCAAATGTAAAGTTAGTTTCCACTTGTATCTACGACTAACCTTAAATGGCGTGGCTCTTGTTTAAAGTGCAGCGATGGTAAAAGATCTCACTCGATAGATTCATTGCAAAAGTAGAGTTGAGGCCATACGGTAGCTACAGAAAAAGACGTAAATTTACGTGTAACGTACGCCGAATCCCATGTATTAGGCTCGCCAGCATGTGTACATTGAACGCTATGATTTTCTTCATTGTTGGCATTTATAATTACTGTATACGCGTCATAAAATTATAATTGCGCCACTTCGTGGGCTTTTTATAATAAGGTAATTGGTGTCTTTCTCATTCGTCAGTAAAACTACCCGATTAGCCTGCTGTTACAGAGAACGATTAGCGCTATCGCTTACTTCATAAAGGGCAGATGAATTAAAACAGCTACGGATGTACAATGAGAAATTTCCGATGGGTAGATGATGTATTGCCTATTCGTATGCACATACTGTAGGCGTGTAATTGAGCCTAAAATAAGGATGACCTTCAAAGGATGTTATGGAAAGAATTGTTAAACGTGGTCGCCATCTTGTTGCCACGTCTTCACACAATAACCTCTCTGATTATTATTATTCTTTGTGTAGAATTACGTTTTCTTTAGCGGACGCGATATTGGACCGATGTTCAGATGTTTGTCTATCATATATTGAAACTCATTGGAACAGGAGTTCTAAAATGCGTTCTAGAAGATAGCAAAGCAGTTCTTTTCACTTATTTTCTCATGCAACATTAATGGATCTGCTAGAAACCCATGTTTACAGTGCTTTTGAGGCACTTTAAAGCCCCATACAAATGTTCAGATTCATGCACATAAAGTAAGAACAAACACATACGCACACACATATATCAGTACACTCTGATCAAGAATCGTGTAGCTCTTGTGAATGCCTGTGTCTATGAATGCCTATATGTATATATTCCTTAAAAACGGATTTAACTGCATATATAGTGACTGGGTCTGTGTCAAAGCTGAAAATTCTGCTACCGAATGACCTATAGGTTCGTTTTTCACCAGGGATACGGTGATCAGTATATCTACCGCATCTTGTCGGATGATCCAGGCCATTTCAGAATAGACATGTTTAGTTTTGACGCAAAATGGGTCCCCTCATGATGCGTATTAGTAAGCCCTACTTACGCCTGGCTCAAAATGTGAAAAACGCCACATGGGTGACGTCAAAACTCTGCGTCAAAACTGAATAGCTCCACTCTGAGACGAATATATTCGGTAACATTGAGTTGCACCCCACACGAATAAGTAGAGGCACAACCTCAAGTCACAGTTTAGTACTTGGCCTCATGATAAATCAGATGAACTGTCTTTTGTTACTGTGAAAAGATATCCATTCATTGCTTGATGAATCACCGTATACATTGTTCAATGAGTCTATATAATGCTATCAAAAGGAGGTTACAGCGTTTATTTAAACAACCATCTCACTTCTTCGTCTTGGTAGACCAACATGTATAGTCGAAACAGTGTGATAGATAGCCTTCTGTTTTGTTACTTCCTACTGCCATTTAGTTGCCTGGATACATCAATAATCGTGCATTTATGCTTAAAAATTTGCAAAAATGAACGCATAGAAATCTCTCATCGGTGTATGTTTGCAATAAAGAACTGCAGATATATCCATGAACACCGAGTGGACTGTGCACCTGTGCATGGCCTACTTGAAATCTTACCTTACGAAGTGATATGGAGCTGTTAGCTGAGCACTTATAACGCGAAGTTTTTTTAAAGGGCATACGATTATTTTCAGTGATAAACGCATACAGACTGCAGATGTAATCGCGAAAACACGTCATATCAAGTCGTTGATCTCGCACAAGAAAAAACATTGATCTTATTGCAGATAGTAGTAAGGGTCTTTATAGGTTCTTAAAACAGATAAGGATCTAACAAAACGGCATATATTGGACATGTATAGCGACTATATTTATAGGCCTATACTTAATGTCTATACACCGTGTCCGGATAAAATGGAGCCAACAACAGCACAGGTTCAATTGCAAATTCACGCGATTTGTTATGAATGTAAGAATATTTTTTTGCATGTTGTTTTGGACGCATTTTGAACGTTTTAAGTCATCGCATAGCCCTTGATGCCTTTGTTGTTGTTGTTGTTATATTATTATTGTTGTTGTTGTTGTAGCGATGTTATAATCGCTACATAGATGACTGGCCTAAGTAGCTACATTGATTAAACATACGTCAAGTGGCATCTGTGCGTGAGGATGCCGGGTCGCATACCGACTGCGGCTTATTTCAGGAATTTGAATCTCGGGCTAGCACGGTCCAAACACGGGTTTCTTAAATGACGTGGCTCCCATTCAAACGGGCAGCGTTGGTGAAGGATCTCCCCCCGATCAATTCAATGAAAAATGAGCAGGGGCGAGGCCATACGGTAGCTTTAGAAAAACATGTACAATTACATTTTACGATATTTGAAAACAATGCCATGCACTCGCTTTGACGCAACATATTCAGCATATTCAACAGTGTCGCCACTGCTGGGTTGCTGCGACTCTTTTCGCATACCCAGTCACGATCACTGTAACAATACGACTGGAGTTCCGTGCAGAAGTAACGCTACGGTGTCATGAGCACTTTCGTTAGCGGCGTTTCTACCGTTTTTGTCTTAACAAAGACTATAACCTACGTCACGGAGAAAAGATACGAAATGAAATGTTTTGAATTGTGGAATTATAGCGTGAGTTACTGTACGTGTACACCCACTGTGGATGGAATATATAGTTCACTTTTATTTGGACACGGCGTATCGGCGATGCCTATATTTGTTTTATATGTGCGTATGTGTCATATAGACTATAAAATACAGTATAAGACCTGTCAGCGTAGGCCTAACTTTAGTTTATTTATAATGCGCATGCTCAGCACCGTTATGCAAGCGCGTTATAGGCCTAAACTTCATAGGCACAGAGTTGCAAACATAGCCGGCGTTGTGACCTTGTTATGTACAGGGAGAAGCCAGGCCAAGCCTACCGCTTCCGAGAATAATTACCACTACCGCTCCTAATATTTAGGGTATATACGTAAGTAAAAATTTACTATTATACTAAGTAACGATGCATAGGGAAGTATACTAAGTACCAAAATAGATTAGTATGTTTGACGAATGCTTGTATACGAATAGGCTAAGTAGGCTAGTAGGCTTGAATATACCTATCTGTATATTACAATCATAGTACCAACGTGAGTGAGAATTGTCGACTCCGTAGACCCTTGCCATGGCCAGATGGAATGATTCAGTGATGTTTATGCATGTTAGACCTACTCAGTCTATGTTTGTATCTGAACATTCATATAGCGGCATTTTCCTATTTAAACTAGGCTTCTCTATAAACTAGACTTATCTAGACACGGACTACAATAGCAATAATTAGCCTATATTAGTCAATTATTAATTAGGTTTATTTGACGTCCTGTTTTTTGGCGATTAATCTGCCAAATTTCGTATTTTTTCCACAATTAACTTCGAAGTTAGGAGTGGTCACCAATTGAAGCAGTAAAGCAATGGAGTTACAGAAGTCACAAGAATTGATCATAGTTTGTCTCTTTACCCTTTTACATCCACAGTGGATGTACACCCAAACGTACAGAAACACACGGCATGCATGTATACGTGTATGTATTTATGTATGTATATATTCATCCTATAATGTATTTATGTATGTTTTGTATGTATGCCTGTGTCTTTAGTACAGACTAAGTGAAATTATATCATTTGGCTTGCCTTCAAATGTTTGTTTAAAGCATATCAGTAAGACAAAGGTTTATCTCTCAAACGATTGGCCGTAGGCCTACCGGTATGTGTAAGAATAATGACTTAATAGGTCATTTTTTATTACAGGTCAAAATTATAATACTGTTGACCTCACAGTTTATCCTCTCATACAATCGATCCGAGTGGAGTTTCAAAGCAATGGTGGTATCATTCCTGATAAAGAGAGTATGGCGTAAAGGCAATCAGGCATAATCCAGTGTAAAGCTAGTAATCTCGTTCCTGCAAGATCTGCCATCAAACAAATCGGAAAACCTTAAAATGTCTGATTCCGAAGAAACTATAGAGATCGCATATCATCAGAATATCCTGTTAGTAATTTCAGAAGATGATGTTATTACTGCGACAAAAGATAAAAGTTCCAATGGATATACTGTGATGAGATGGACTAAGGACATCATTAAGAGAGGAGCGTGTCTGACCAGAACTAATATATTCTGTGTTTCACGGCATCTTCTTGAAGCATTTCAAAAGAAAAGTGATGTAACATTAATCAGCAAAATTCTACTAGCAGACGAATATGATGAAAACGAAACCGACACTGATCATGAAACATCGGATGACGAAGTTCTTCCTTCACACACTTCAGAAGTCAGAGATACAGATGAAGAGAAGGAAACAATTTCCGGTCTCGTAGAATATTGCAATCGCGTGTACAAGCGATACAATCCGAAGGCGTTTGAATTTGATCCGGAAAGGCCCGAGCTGAGAATAGCAATCGATGATGTTCTGGACCAGAGCGGTGACCTACGGCAACAACTCTGGGGTCACATATCGGACATCAGGTTATCTCAAGACGATTCGGAGTATATCATAAAGAAAGAAGTCCAGCAGAAACGTCGACTTGATAGAACAGATCCACCGAAGCCTTGCTACTATCCATCACAAGAATACGCGGCTTCAGCGATCATCAAAAGAATTCGCTTCATACTCGATCATTACCAGAATGGAAGGCAGCTGGAAAATTTCACAGAATTTGACTTTCGGATATACACTGCAAGATCCAACATGCTGGAAGAGCAAACGTTGTGCAGGTTGTACGACAGGAGAGCTCAGTGTTTTCCGGCAGAGGATTATGAAGATCAAGTGAATCTCCGAGAAAAAGCCGAATTTAGAGTCCGAAAATACGCCAATACAACACATACAGACAGTGAGCTCAACACACTTCAGCAGGGTGTCTTGGACAATCCCGACAAACTGTTTCTGATCGTGGCAGACGAAGCACACTGGGGTATTTCCAAGTCGACTGAACATCATGGTACTGGAGCAAACAACAAGCTGGTCAATGCATGGGATCACACTAAGCACCCAAATGTTGTTGTCTTATTGGTTACAGCCACCCCTTATAATCTTCTGACAGAAAATTCTAGGCTTCCCGAGATAAACATAGCAGAAGCATCGGACGATGGAAGATTCATTGTAGTTGATGCAGGTCAACATAACCTTAGACACAAGAAACTGTTAGAAGCAGAAACCGGCAAAGATGTAACTAAAGAAGTCGGCTCCATGAAAGAACTGCACGTGTTTAAGTGGACAGAAAACTATGAAATTTACATAAAGAAGGGAATTGTCTTTAAACTAAGAGTTCCACGGGGATCGAAAGCAGATTCCAAATGGCTTAGTTTAGATAGAAGTCCAAGCGAAAACAATTTTTATTCGATAATCGGAACAAACGATTCAGATCAAGCAATTCCCTTCTTACTCAAAGGAATGAATGGTTTAGTCACTGTAACTACCGAAGACAAGATGTTAACCCTCACTGCAGAAGGTAACAAAATTGGATTTAGAGAATCGGATATCGATCCAGTCCATGCTAGTTCCAGACTATTTAAGGTTCACATGGAACACGGAGAAGATGTCATTGAACTAGAATCTGTCTCCAGGGGAGCAACGTTAAATCATTTACGGTACATTTACAAAAGCAACAAAGTTGAACTTGGCCAAAGCCCGCCAGCTAATGCAAAAATGGCTGCTGATATGACATATGTCTTTCTTATAGACTGCCAGAAACTTGTTGATGAGATCGAACCGGTCGGACCTCAGTATCTGTCACTCAACTTCTATTACAATTCAATTCGAAACGAAGCTACAGAAGAGCAACTCATCAGAACAGACGAGGAATTGAATGCCATGTTTAAGGAATTACAACCCACGAGGAAGAAACGTCACTCTCCAAATATTCCATCTGCTGATGGAAAACTTGTCCCTGACTATACGTACGATGACATACTGGCTGCTGAGTATGCATACTATGTAGCTCTAATAAATCCAATAAGAAGGACTTTTGAGACAGCAAATGTCAGAGACATTGTTTCCCAACCAGTCGATATGTGGTCAACATATGCTGACGAAAGAGCGAAAAAATTAAGATTGATAAGTTTGGAACTTGAAAATCAGCATGAATTCTCACCAATTTCTTCTCATGTTTTCCAAAGTGTTGTACAGTTCATAGAAAATAAGGCTTGGAACAGTTTACAAAAGTCAGTTCGTAGAGTTAAGAAGAACTGGTCAGGTGAGGATTCCGAAAACTTTATGTTTAACTTGATATGTTTTCTGCTACATGCAAATTCCGAAAAATTAGCCAAACAAATTGAAGAAACGTGGAAAACTATTGAGAGATTTAAGCCGTTCATTGAGAAGCACAGTCATAATATGGTCTACAAGGAGATAGCGAAAAATGTTTTATCCCAAAATGAAACTTTTAGAATCATTGACGATCTGATTCAGACCAAACAGGATATGGAAGATGAAATGAATGGACATATGAAAGTAGTAAGAGCTTCAGATATTGTTTCTGGAAATAGATTTTACGCCACTCTAACTTTGGCGAGAAAAATAGGAACCGAAGCAGAGCTCTGTTTTTTCGAAGTCATCCGATACTTTGATAAATTCAGGATTTCCAATCACAAGATCAACGCTTCAGTTTATCGCATCTGGCAGACACTGCAGCGCAACGAATGTACCAATTTCACTGTTTCTAAAACGTTTGAACAATGCGATTGCAAAGAATACGTGCCAAAAAACGGCTCTATTGACTGCCAACACTGCTTACACCCGCACAACTTTCTCAAGCACTTCTCAGACCTTGATCATTTGCCGTGCCTCTTGATCATCGTGGAGAACGGAAGAATGGGCGACACATTTCCACCGTCATTCAATGTGATGGATTTACGAGCTAGACATACCAGTAAACCAAAATTATCTTCACTTCAGCAAGAAATCGGACGTCTGTGTCGTTATCAGACTAAATCCGACTATTCACAACTACCCTATGTTCTTGTTGCTCCTACGTTAATGGTCGAGTTCAAAAAGAGTCTGGAGACTAGCGCTGATTTTCAAAATCCATTCCACGAGACAAATGTAGATAGGTATACACGTAAAAGTGGCAGCGCAAAGAAGTCGTCTGGTCGTAGGACCCTTGAAGCCAACCGAAAAAAACTACGATTATGAGAATACAACGAGGCATCACAATCGATTACTTTTGCAGGCTGAACCCCAAATTGGGAAGACTGGGGTTTTTCTTAAGGTCATTTCGCTACTTAGACAAATAATAGCGAAACAAGTAGATGTAGAGGACACATATTCCGATGTAGAAGACGATGGAGAGTCAGACGATGAAGAACCGAGTTCAGCTGTAGAACTGCTAGCCGATGATTGGCAACTTCCATACTGGCAAACAATGGCAAATGATAAGCCGTTGAAAGAGAAAATAACTGGTTCTAAATATGATAGAATCTATGGCCCGTATATCCACGGAAAATCTCCACAATATTGTGGAAATACTTCGCCTAAGCGTAACAATCATACACATAAGAAAAAAGCAATTATTCTTGAAGATAATACATTCAGAATGTTCAGTCGTGCCGAACACAATGCTTGCACGGATTGTTTGTCTTCGGCGACTACGATTCTCAAAGAATGGAAAATAAAACTGGGATCAGAGAAGATTCCCATCAAAATATCAGTTCCACGTCTAAGAAGGTTTCAACAGCTATTTCATAAACTAGATGCCACGTTATTAACAGAAGAATATGAAAGTCAAACCTCGGAGGCATCCAGTACACAATCGACAGTTACCTGTCCAGCAATAAACACCTGGATTTTTAATCCCACCTACAAGAGATCGGGTGTTGCCACTGTTAACTACCATCATTCGATGATCTGCCCAGAGACTAACTCACCATGCCAATATGTTCAGATACTTGTTGTTCGATCGGAAGACTTTGTCGCCTACTGTGAAAACTGGCATACGACACATGCCATACTTCAGCTGCCAGACACTTTGCCCGACTGTGATGTGGATGTTTATACAGGAGGGATCGGGTATGCAAGGCGAGCCATACAGATGTTCGCAGAAGCACTTGAACTCGACTACATATTTCTTCTTGATGATAATATCTACCAGATTTCCTCTGTCAAATTCTCTGACCCTTCAGGAAATGATGAACGGAGATTAAAACAAACATCCGAAGGTGACATTGAATTTGAAGGCGTTTCGTTGCACACTGTCCTCAAACAGCTGGAATCCCTGTTCTGTTGCGAAAAGGCACCAAAGGACAATTTTCTTCCTTACAAACACCCGAAAAATCTAGTTGAATGTTCGTGTGGAAATTCAAAAGAAGACCTTCACTTTTATACAGGACCATCTGAAACATACGGTGTTTTGGGAATTCGGAAATTTAGACCAAAGAAACATCCAATTAGTCGAGGCTTCAAAAAGACCCATGTATTTTCTTTTGTACTGTTAAATATCCGAGCCCTTAAAAAACAACGTATTCTTTACAAACCATGGCAAGTACGAGAAGATTGTAATTTAAACAATGACTGCGACGATGGTGGATTATACGTATGCAAATTCAATCGATTCGCCTTATACAAGAAGCCATTAAAGTCCTTATGTTGTCCTAATATGTACTTTTGGCCAGAAGATGTCGTGATGGTGGAGAACAGTTTGCAAAGAGCGACAATTGTCGCTGAAACTACACTACATTGGATACGACTCATCGCTCCTCCAAAACGGCTAGAGTTTATTAGTCAAGACTGGAATGAAAGAAAACCTGTTCAAACGTCTAAAATCAGAAAATACATAAATCAAAAACTGTTAGGTACTGAAGACTCATCTTATGACAAAAGAAAATGCTACAGCGATTTAAGATATGTTCTTAACGGACTGCTAAAAACAAGCATTGGCAAATCGCATGTGGTAGTGTGCCTAGGAAATACTGCACCCGTCGAAGCTATTCGCTCCTATTTCCAGAAAGCAAGTCGAATCAGTAGATTCGCCCTTCACTTAATAATAATTCCGGTTTTTCTCTGTCACCAGATTCTCACTACAAAAGTAGAGCATTTCAAGGAGAAGATAATTGATCCAATATTTGATGAGCAAACGGAATTTGATGTTGTTACGAGCCACAACATAACAGAATACACCGTTCCGTTTGTCATTCTGTACATCAGAGGAAACAGTTGAGTAGCCATTGAATTTAAATGTAAAAAAAAGTATGTCCATGCCGGTTACTGTAGGTGTCTTGTAAATTTATCCGTAAGTTCTAAGTAAAAAGTAAAGTTCCCACATCCCTTGTGGAACGTAGAGGAGACGCTCATTTCCTACTCTTGGGCCAAAAGTCCAAACTTGAGTCACTAGCACAAAGCTTTTAAACCTGAACTTTTGCAATTTTGTAGTAGCCTACATTTAATGAGATTATCAACACCTGTCATATGCTCGATTAAAAGTACACTGAGTACTCTTACATTAACATTGTAGTTTATCTCGCTAAAATAATCAGATATTTCAAATAACTAAAATGATTTAAATGCTTCAGTTAAAACTCCTTCAGACTCAGCGAAGATTGGAAATAATGGGTTGCATGAAAGCGACGAGGACCTCGATTTTCCATTACATCGGCCTAATTCCTCGAGCGGTAGGCACAATTCTTTGACAGCATTCAGCAGCTTACAGGTCTAAATGTATTAAGGTAGGAATGTCCTAACCTCCAATCAACAGCCTAACTTTCGTTGCAGCCTTGAAGAATTTTCACACAACTCTATTGGATATATGATACAGTCGTTCATTAGTTAACCTTAGTCGATGAGCTAAGTGCAATAGCTGTTCGCCGCCATCAAGTTTGTCTTAGTAAGTAAGTAGTGCATTTATAACATGCCATATGTCCATCGGCTGAGCCAGGAATGGCGAATTATAGGCAAGCATATTATCTCGTGTACTCTTATCCTCCTCCTGCTTATTGTTTTATTTCTCAGAAATAAGCTACTAGCCTATTACTATTACGGTTAGCAATAGATGATCTACAAACCCGTAATTCTACACAGGCCTATACTACTCCTAATACCGTTAGTATAGTATAAGTACCATACCGCATATTGAATTAGTACTACCTCGTTAGAAATATTGCATGTAATAAACCTGAAATAATCTGTTTGTGTTGTTTTTATTATCATGTCCAGTAGCTTTCCTGGCTTTAATTAAATTCTATAATGTCTTACCAAGTTATCATGACGTAGCTAAGCATCACAGTACAGTTAAACCCAAGGAAAGCGTCAAGACAGTTCCTTTATCATTTTCCTTACTGTTTTCATTATATAACAAAACACTGTGATGGAGTTTCTTTGCATTCCACAGAGAACGACAAGGAAGGAACATTTCTCAAGGAAGAGAAAAATGGCTCAAAAAGAACCGGTTCGCAAGACGAAGATGACTATGAAAACCAGAAAACCCCTAACAAGAAGATGCGCCCAAATGCTGGCCAAGTAAGCGAACGCAAAATCGTAATTGTAATCGCAATCTCATGATTTCTTCAGTGCCCAAATGCTTAATCGTTGGAACCAGCTTATTCGTAGGCGCTCAGTCAAGATCAAGATCCAGTCATCGGGGTCAAAGTGTCTCCTTTATTGATATTCGGATCAAGCCATGAATCATATAGTTTCTATGATTCATATTATTATAATTACTTCTTATTGGTGTATAAATAGCAGCCAACACTGAGGTAGACCGCAGCGTACAAGATCCAGAAAGACTGGTGAAGACCACGCTGCCGACCTGGGACCACAAGAGCCTTGGAGGAGGATCTGACAGTCTTAAATTTCGGCCGTCGTACACCATGGAACAGAACAGCTTGGGGTGGCATCGTTGACACGGCTACCCTCCTTTGAGTTCACCACCAGAAAAAAGAAGAAATTATAGTTGGCTGCTATTTATATGCCAACAGGAAGTAATAATAATAATAATATGATCATAGAGCGCCATAAAAAACGGCTGAGACCGAAAAAAGGCCCTGTACATGTACAGTTCTTCATTGATTCCAGAGACATGAGGCGCATGTATCAGCATATTACCCAACATGCTGGCGTTAAGTGACACAACTACATTTCATTTCAGATATGCCGACCTATGCTCAGATTTATTAGGACATGATAAACTACCCCTACCCTACATGTATAGCAAAACACGCAGCCATTTAGGTTGCGCGTGACGTTTGCACTTGACGTTTGCACTTGACGTTTGCACTTGACGTTTGCACTTGACGTTTGCACTTGACGTTTGCACTTGACGTTTGCACTTGACGTTTGCACTTGACGTTTGCACTTGACGTTTGCACTTGACGTTTGCACTTGACGTTTGCACTTGACGTTTGCACTTGACGTTTGCACTTGACGTTTGCACTTGACGTTTGCACTTGAAGTTTGCACTTGAAGTTGCAGTTGAAGTTGCACTTAAAGTTTGCACTTGACGTTTGCACTTGACGTTTGCACTTGACGTTTGCACTTGTCAATTTTAGACCAGTGCAAATAATTTGGACGCAGAGCCAGCGGAATCAAATCTGTAAGTAGTAGTGCCACTACATATATACTGTAGCAACTAAGGTAGACTATTCCAAACTCTAAGCACATAATGATTAACGCATTAAATGCGTCATTACCTACTGGTTGAACTTTTTTGAAGAGTCCTACATCATGAGACTGGACAGAGTGTGGGTTTGATAATGAAACTCGCTTGAGGGCACATATGTTGCCCTTTTAAACCGCTATTGTTGATTTTTAATGGTCTGAAGCACAGCTTGGTTTTTTTTGAAGTGGTGTTATGTAGATGTTAGATTGAATTATATTAATATATTGCGTCAGATCGCAGTGCATTATATTTGGTCATTTCATATTTAGTCAATTTTCTTCAATAGACATACCCAGCCCCTTTTCGAGGCTCTTTAAAAAGCGCTAAATTTTCAGTTACATACACATAAACATAAATAAATAAATACATATACACAAACAAATATAAATACATACATACATGCTACATAACCCCACTTATGCAACCATACTGTAGCGGAGCCCAGCTGTAGGGAACGCCCCCTTGTGACGGAGCATTGGAGGTAAATGCCACCATCGTACCCTTAATCAGTGATTAGCAACATGTGTTTGGTGATTGATTCAAAATTTCTCTCAAGCCGATAACCCATTCACAACATTCCGAAATTTCCATTTCTAATTGTTTTGAATTTTAAACCCACATACTGGCTCTTACTTTCAGAAGTAGCAATATGGCAACAAATTTCGACCACGTAGATGATCAACATTTAAACAGCATACAAAATCCAATGGAAGTTTTGATAAGTGGCGCCCATGCAAATCCTAACGCAGCAGGAATCCAACAGCAATCGGAAATCTGTAGCTTAGACGAACTTCGGATTTACGACCGAAGGTGAGTTGGCATAGCCATAACATATCTTACCATTTCCACATCCGAAAGAAATTCGTCAATGTACAACTGTAGAATTTGGGATAGGCTTAATTGAGTTCCGCATGTAATGGAATTACGTTTGTTTACTATCAAGGGTAAGATATCTGAAACGCAATCAGTTGCTGCCAAAATGATCAAAAGAGTGTCTTCATTGTTTTGAGTCATTTTTCTTTTCCAGTGTTCCAAGTCACACTCTAACAGCGTTATGAAGTACATTATCACTTCACTACGTTTCAAAGCCTCTGCATAACTCTGCCGAGTGTAACTCTTTGCACGTTTCTGTAATAGTTAAAATAACACAAGGTTCTCCGAATGCTGTAATTACTTACGTTAGGAATACACGATATTACTTGCGTTATCTGAATACAAGCTTCTATGCAGTCTGTCAAAGCGTGACTAGATTTCAATTCTGAAGTGTTTTGTGAACAGATCAAATACATTACGTCCTTTGCAACGAGGAGCAACGTTAGCGACACATGAAGATGTTGTTCTGATCGCCAAGCCAAGGTTGGTGTTGGTCGTGAATGGAATCATTTTTAAAATAAACAACCCACTCGATTTGACTCATGCCAGGTAAGATTGTAGCTGATTACATTTGGCATCGTCTGTATCCTGAATGGCCGATATTTAAGCCGCATCATTTAGCAAGGGCTGCCTACATAATGTCTCTACATATTGTTTCACCGTATTGTCCCCACATATTGTCTCTACATATTCTCTATGCATATTGTTTCACCGTGTTGTCCCCACATATTGTCTCTACATACATGTATTGTCTCTACATATTGTTTCAACGTATTGTCCCCACATATTGTCTATATATATTGTAGCTGATTATATATATTGTAGTTTGTCTCTGCATATTGTCTCAATATGACCAAACACGTACGTTGCCTCCACATTTCAGAATATCGCCACACTGACAGTTCTGCGTGCGGGTCTGTCATGATCGATACGGCATGATCATTATCGGGTGCAAAAGAAACGATGCTATTGCGTTGCAATTGTTCCATATTGTGTCATTTCAGCGGAGGCGACCTGAGTGCAAGCGTTTACGAAATCATCAGCGCGGAGTACAATCTGACTCGTGCACAGTGACTCATCGCATGAGCTCAGGCGAACAATACGGTCACTCAGAGTCAGGCAAATGTTCCCTCTTGTTGGAATGCTGTTCCAAAGGTCAAGAATTCGATATTAAGCCATGAAATAATGATCTTTGAGATTTCTATTTTACAAGCGCACTTTAATGGACTCGGCGAAAAAATGTGTACATCTGGGTACACTCGATCACATACATATACATATATACAGTACATGCATACATACATACATACATACATATATAGATACACACATAGGCACAGACAGAATGAAATCTGGTTGGCATTTGGGACATGCATCCTCTTAGTTACTATCGTCGATGGGAATCTCCGTCGAACCGTGGACAGACAGACAGACAGGCACATATACAGACAGACAGTCACACAGACACAGACAGACACAGACAGACAGCTGAGCGTCGTCGATGACTGTTATTACCCTGCAGCCGTCAAATCAGGAAGAAGACGACGACTAGGATGAGGACGGTCAGAGACAGAAAGCCAATCGCCAACCACTGCTTCTCATCTGAAAAGATAATCACATTGCGACACAGGATGACACATGCACCGCATCCAATCTATACTCTGCCACACATAGGACATAATCTTGTGAACAGTCAAATACAGGCTTAATATATATAGGCCTATATATAAATATATATAAAATATATATATGGGCCTATCATTGGTTTATGTTACAGACATATGTTTATTTTATAGATATAGTTTTACCGAGATACGGGAGACATGCGTAGATAATATCTTTACTTAGTGGAACCAAATGCGTCCATATCTATCCATATAATTATAAGTGGCCATACAAAAATATATTTATAGATCCATATGTATATCCATAATTCCATATGTAGGCTATTGTGTGTCAATATGAGTTAATGCTTCTTGACTGACTGAACGAGACGCCGGCATTTCACTGTCAACTGTATAAATTATACCAAAGAATTAGTCCAAAGCTTAACTGCATGTCAGGTGCCGATTTCAGTAACGAGATTCAGCAGCAGACGGGTAACAGACATCAGAGAGATGAATAGTAGGCCAGCAACGAAAGAGTAACGAAAGCATAAGCGGTCGACAGCAGAATAAGTTACCCGTCACGATTTGTTTTAGTAGCATAGTCTGTTTATTACCGACCGATAGTAAGTCCTGTGTTCATTGTCTTGTGTACAATGGGATTCCGTCTCTCTGCTTTAAGTGTTGATGCTGCTGGCGATGGCGATCGTTACGAAATAGACATCGACATCCATATGCGAAGAAGATATTCTTTGTGTCCATTCAGATTATTTTGAGGGTCAAGTGTATGTCTTGTTGTAGAATAGCAAATGATAATCTTAAACTCTCTCCTTTTGGCACCGATCGATGTTCTTCATGCGAGTCTCTTGGAATCAACTAGTCGCACGTACTGTGCTTTTGTAACTAAATAACTCTATTGTCTTATCCAAATATATCACATATTTAACTTTGTGTTCATTCGTCATCATTATGATCATCGTCATCATCTTTGTTTTTTTATCCCAAAAATTGACATGAATACAAGTTTAGCAAAAAAACTTACCTCTCCTCCCAGTGAAATGGTTGGCCAACGGCTCTATCTGTCGACTTTTCTACAAAATCTAACTTCTAGAATCGAATCCGCAGACTTCTGTAGCGCAGCCATCTTAATACATAACCGATGGTCGCTTCAACCTTCAACTTCAATTCAAAATCATAATAATAACACTGTCGAGTCTAGCGTTTTTGTGAGGTGCTTAAAATCGCCATATTAAATGTACACATACATACACATACAAACATACATACACACATACCTACACACATTCTTACATACATACATACTCATATACATGCATACATACTTACTTTACAAACATCTGTGAAGTCTAGATTTAAAAGTTCATAGCGAATACAAGACAAGCTAGAACAGATAGGCATGCCAGTATGGATCACCTGAATATTAACGGAGAACCGACATGAGGGCAACTGCGCGCACTTTTTTCTCCAGACAAAAAATGGCCGCGAATTCCTATACTTCGAACCAGATGTGTCTTCTAGCACGGAGTCAACATCGACACTTGTTTAAAAGATTTATATTCACTATTCATTCGCATAATATGAGACAGCATTCTCACTGTCCTCAAAACAATATGGAATCTCAATTCAGGGAACCTATTTTAATGGCTAACCGTCTTTCAAAAATTGCCTGTGATATTGTCATAAAATCCTATTGCAGGGACCAGCCACAGAGAAAATCTGTGAACTATCTTTGTTAAGGATAGAACAAGGATCAATGCTACATTATCCAGTATATGATTTACAAGACTGAACGATAAACAATAAATTGCGATAGATCAAACGAATTAAATGCGATACTTCATCGAATAGCATCATGGCACATTAACAATTGCACTGGCTATACAATCAGGCCTCGCATTACTGAGTGATAATTATAGCTGACTTAAAAATGAGCGTAGCTGCTGTAGAGAGCCGCATACAGGAAAAAATTAGAGAATTTCTGCATATAATTTTCAGAAAGCGAGCACTTCTTCGGAATGTCGTTCACACTGAATCGCAGAAACGGTGTACATGATTTTCCAAGAAGTCTCAAACATTGGCATTTGACACAGCAAAGGAATTCGATAGAACACAGTGTTGTGGAAACGGCAACGCTTCAGAGGGGGGTGCATGCCGCAGATAGCGATGATGAAGACGAATATCGTCGGTTTCTCTTGACGTTTAGACTACATTTTGGAACCGTAGAGTCCTAATTTTTGTTCCTGCCTAGTAAGTATTATGGAAGTCTTTAGTCGTGCCTCTGTGTCAGATTGTTGTAGGATTAGATGTTTAAACTGTCCTCTGACAATGTTTAACCCTGTGCGTTAAAGGATTAAATTAATGCCAGCAACATGACAGCAAGTTTGAGCTGGAGTTGGCTGAACTCGAGCTGCAATGTATAAGGTATGCCACTCAGTAGTCTCTTGTGAATGCAAATGCAATCACGTTCAAGGCTATTAGTCGAAAAGCTCTGGAAATACTATAATGTGCCTAAATCGTCATTTATACAGGCATATGGTATCCGACTGACGAAAATGTCTTTAGCAGGTTCGCGTATCAGGCAAATGTACAGTTAGTTTCCACTTGTGTCTACGACTTACCTTAAATGGCGTGGCTCTTATTTAAATGTGCAACGGTGGTAAATGATCTCGCCCGTCTACAGAAAAACATGTACATTTGGATTTTCATTTAACCTAAGACGAATGCCGCGTATTATGCTCGCCAGCATTTGTAAATGGGTTTATTTTCTTCATTGTTGGCATTTATAATTACTGCATATGTCATAAAATGATTATTGGGCCACTTTGTGGGTTTTTATCATAAGATAATTGAATATTTCGTCGACGTATTTGTCATTCGTCACTAATAATACCCGATTAGCCTGGTGTTTCACAAAACAATTAGCGTTATTGCTGACTTCATAAAGGGCAGAAGAATTAATACAACTATGCATGTACAATGAAAACTTTCCGATAGGTAAATGATGTATGGCTTATTCGTAAGCACACGACGTAAATGCCACCACCTCATCTTCAATCAGTGATTGGCAACATGTGTTTGGTGATTGATTCAAAATATCTCTCAAGCCGATAACCCATTCACAACATTCCGAAATTTCCATTTCTAATTGTTTAGAATGTTAAACCCACGAATTGCCTCTTATTTTCAGAAGTATGGCAACAAATTTCGATCATGTAGATGATCAAAATTTAAACATCATACAAAATCCAATGGAAGTTTTGATAAGTGGCACCCTTGCAAGTTCTAACGCAGCAGGAATCCAACAACAATCGGAAATCTGCAGATTAGACGAACTCCGGATTTACGACCAAAGGTGAGTTGGAATAGCCACAACATATTTTACCATTTCTACAACCAAAAGAAATTCCGCCAATGTACAACTGTAGAATTGGAATAGGCCTACATTGGTTGCTGAATGTACTGGGAGAGCCAGTTACAAATTTGCTTTCGTTTGCCTTGAGTCTAGATTACTTAAACTGGCCTCAAATTGGCAAGTGCAAAATTCATACATTCATTCATGCTGCCAAAAAGTCAGTTAATTTATAGTTTCGCGCGAAATGGGAATATATATGCGCCAATTTCTACACCTGGAATTGAGCCCCTTAATAATTTTGGCACTATGAATTTGTATTTGCTGGTTTGAAACCCTATTATTTTCATCAATAAAATGTTGAACAGGCCCTAGAGTCATATTTGCTAACGTTTGTTGAGTAGTAAGTGTAAAATATCTGAAAAGCTATCACTTACTGTCAGAATGATCAAAAGTGTTCTGTGTTTTGAGTCATTATTCTTTTCCAGTGTTCCAAGTCACACTGTAACAACATTATAAATTACATTTTCACCTTATTACATTTCAAAGCCTCTGCTTAACTCTACTATAGTGTGACTCTGTGCACGTTTTTGTTACAGATATAATGACAGAATATTCTCCGTATGCTGTACTTACTTACGTTAGGGATATACGATATTACTTGCGTTATCTGAATACAAGCTTCTATGCAGTCTATTAAAGCGTGACCACATTTTAATTCTGAAATGTTTTGTGAACAGATCAAATACATTACGTCCTTTGCAACGAGGAGCAATTTGGCGATAGATGAAGATGTAGTTTGATCGCCAAGCCAAGGTTAGTGTTGTTGGTGAATGGCATCATTTTTACATAGACATCCCGCCCGATTTGACTTATGCCAGGTAAGATTGTAGCTGATTACATTTGGCATCGTCTGCATCCAGAATGACCGATATTTAAGCCGCATCATTTAGCAAGAGTAGCCTTCATAATGTCTCTACATATTGTTTCACCGTATTGTCCCCACATATTGTCTCTACATATTGTAGCTAATTATATATATATATTAGTTTGTTTCTATATATTGTCTCAATATGACCAAACACGTACGTTGCCTCCACATTTCAGAATATCGCCACACACTGACCGTTCTGCGTGCGGGTCTGTCATGATCGATACGGAATGATCATTAACGGGTGCAAAAGAAACGATGCTATTGCGTTGCAATTGTTCCATATTGTGTCATTTCAGCGGAGGCGACCTGAGTGCAAGCGTTTACGAAATCAACAGCGCGGAGTATAATCTGACTCGTGCACAGTGACTCATCGCATGAGCTCAGGCGAACAATACGGTCACTCAGAGTCAGGCAAATGTTCCCTCTTGTTGGAATGTTGTTCCCGAGGTCAAGGATTCGATTTCAAGCCACGACATGATGATCATTCAAATGTAAACTTCATGACACGTGCACGCTATCGAACTCGGCTAGAAAATGAGTACATCGGGGGTACACCCGATCAGAGATCGAGCAGCGATTTAGGGATTGGCGCAGAAAATGAACTCCGAGTGCAAGGTTGTCTCTCAAGTTTTATTTAAGGAACTCGTCTAATTTAGGTAATTCATTGTAACTGAAACTAAATAAAGTGTACATGGCGGCCGATTGTTTTAATGACCGCCATGTAGAGTCTATTGTGCATGTTCAATCCACCCCTGCAGCTGATGTAAGGTCCTACAGCACATTCCTAAGATATACCTATTCAATTGTAGTGCAATCTAGATGCGCCGTGCAAATACAAGGACAAATAAAACCTTCACAATCAATATGAATGGCAAATAGACAAGAAAATGCATACTATGATCAGTTAGGGAATATTGTATGAAGCAGGATTCGTTTTTACTCGTATACTATTGTTGTTTGGTGAATCGATAGGACGGCAAGGCTTACTTAATAAAATGTCTCTCTACTGCGATACGTTAGAACATTTCTAATAGAATGACTGGAACTTAACAACAACGGTTAACAATAACGTTTTCCAAACTTACTAACGCTTATTAAATTTTAACACAGATGTGTCAGTCACTGTTCAGAGTAATCACATACACACTGAAGGTCATTTATTTAGAGCATTTATATAGCGGTTCTTCTAGATAACTACAAAATTGCTTTCTGCCATCTGCTTAACAACAGCAAGCAGATTTAAAGTGTTGATAGACGGTGCATGCAGCGTCCATGGCCTGAGGAATGCGCAGATCCCAACAGAGAGTGCAGGTAGATAGATGGCCCAACCACAGGAAGAGCACGACGTTGAATTGTCGAAGGTCAGGGGTGCAAGTAGTTATTAAGATTTTCAAACCTCTCTATATTAACTGTTTTGATACATACATGCATACACATATCTATATACACCATACATGCACACAATACGTACATACACATACATACATACTTACATATATATGCATACATACAGTACATACATAAATAGATACACACATAGACACAGACAGAATGAAATCTGGTTGGCATTTGAGACATGCATCCTCATAGTTATTATCGTTGATGAGAATCTTCGTCGAGCCGTAGGCAGACAGACAGACAGATAGACAGACAGATAGACAGACAGACACAGACAGACACAGACAGACAGCTGAGCGTCGTCGATGACTGTCATTACCCTGCAGCCGTCAAATCAGGAAGAAGACGACGACTAGGATGAGGACGGTCAGAGACAGAAAGCCAATCGCCAACCATTGCTTCTCATCTGAAAAGATAATCACATTGCGACACAGGACGACACATGCACCGCATCCAATCTATACTCTGCCACACATAGGACATAATCTTGTGAACAGTCAAATACAGGCTTAATATATATAGGCCTATATATAAATATATATATGGGTCTATTATTGGTTTATGTTACAGATATATAAGTTTATTTTACAGATATATAAGTAAGTTTTACCGAGACACGGGAGACATGCGTGGATAATATCTCTACTTAGTGGAACCAAATGCGTCCATATCTATCCATATAATTATAAGTGGCCATACAAAAATATATTTATAGATCCATATGTATATCCATAATTCTATATGTAGGCTACTGTGTGTTAAAATGAGTTAATGCTTCTTGACTGACTGAACGAGACGCCGGCATTTCACTGGCAACTGTATAAATTATACCAAAGAATTAGACCAAAGCTTAACTGCATGTCAGGTGCCGAATTCAGTAACGAGATTCAGCAGCAGACGGGTAACAGACATCAGAGAGATGAATAGTAGGCCAGCAACGAAAGAGTAACGAAAGCATAAGCGGTCGACAGCAGAATAAGTTACCCGTCACGATTTGTTTTAGTAGCATAGTCTGTTTATTACCGACCGATAGTAAGTCCTGTGTTCATTGTCTTGTGTACGATGAGGATTCCGTCTCTCTGCTTTAAGTGTTGCTGCTGCTGGCGATGGCGATCGTTACGGAATGGATATCGACTCACTTCGTTTCGGCTAGACTCATAGCCGCGCAGTTTGCTAAGTGTAATTCAAAAGAAGATTATGCTTCTTTCTACCAGGATCAATTGGTTGTTTCACGATTTTTGTTTCGCTACTGCCCTCTAGCGATTTCAGCTATGAAATGAGCACACTGGTCGTGCACTGTCGATGGGAAGATCAGATGGCGAGGAAACGTAGTGGACATCCACCCTCATAATTATGCCGAAACCAATGAATGTCGCTAGGACTTCGTACCCATTACTGAGCTGTCGTGGTTAGCTTATGAGGCTTCATTTCCCTTTCTGGTCTTTGAATTTTTAAGTATTCAGACTAATTATGTCATTCAGGGCTTACTTAGTTCTTGCAAACAGACTCAACCATATCAGGCACCTGGAATGAACCAACGACTTTGAAGTAGTGCATTTAATAAGCGCACTGAACAGGCAAGTACCTTAAATAGCCTATCTTACTATATTATTAAAGGTAGGCTTACTGAGGACATACATGTATTAAACTCCGACACTGCCTTTTGTCGGGTAGTGCCAGTCCTAAGCCTGGATAAAGGAGGAGGGCGACGTCAACGGCCTTCGATGTCATAAGATGTAGTTAAACACTGGAACTACTACTACTATACACATGTATACCTTAGCTAAGCGTAGCATTAACTGTACCACATAATTAATTAACTGTACCACATAATTAATTAATTAATGTTAATTTCTATGTAGAATATTGTGCTATATTAGTCAAAGATAGTTTTACTAGGATATGAAACGTACGCATTGCTGTTTAGAATAAACAATTGAAACTACTTTCGCCAATTTTATTTACTGTCCGTTTAGTCTTTGAACAAGCGCTGTGTGTTGTCTCTTACGGTGTTTCGTCTTCTTCCTCGGATTCTTCTCGGCTATCCTGCGTCTCTCTCTGCGTAAGTTCAACTCCAGGTATGACGTCATCAGTACAGAGTCTCCACTCATCCGTGTCGCATGTCGTTTTCTGTAGTTGAAGGAAAATATGTAGAGACAATACGTTGGAAAATATGCAAGGATTATTAACAGGAAACTTTCAGAAATTAAGAACGAACGAGAACTTTACAGATGACATGAAAGAACATGAAGAAAAACTGTGAAAGAAAACGATGATAACTCTTAAATGAAAGGTAACGAACAGAAAACATCAACCAGAGATGAAGAACAAAAACTAACAAAATGACATGAAAAGAACTGAGTGAAAACTACAAAACAATCTTCGTCGACACGAAAGGACCTTGAGCCATATACGATGTCGTTACACCTTTTGAACCTATGATGAAAATAATTTGGTCCAAGGAAACTTAGCTGCGAATTGATTACTCAGAGTTATTAGAACATAAACTTACAAGGAACATTCGTTTTCAAGACCATTCAGAACATTTACTTACTTTTGAAAAAATGCATCTATCGTAATCGTAATCGTAATCTCAAGATTTCAACAGGGCTCAACGAAAGCCACGTCACGGGGACCAGCTTATTCACAGGCGCTCAATCAAAACAAAATCGATAGGCAAAAAGGGTTCTGTTCCAAGTCAAGATCCAAAAGTCAGGCAGAGAGATAGAGATAGAGAGAGAGAGAGAGATAGATAGATAGATAGATAGATAGATAGATAGATAGATAGATAGATAGACAGACAGACAGACAGACAGACAGACAGACAGACAGACAGACAGACAGATAGACAGATAGATAGATAGATAGATAGATAGATAGATAGATAGATTGATAGATAGATAGATAGATAGAGATAGAGAGAGAGAGAGAGAGAGAGAGAGAGAGAGAGAGAGAGAGAGAGAGAGAGAGAGAGAGAGAGAGAGAGAGAGAGTGGCATAAATCATAACCCATAATTCAGTAAACAAACTGCTCCACATTCATGCGTGCATGCATGCATCAAGGCAACTTTACTACTGCATGGCTGACTGGACTAAAGTGTTCTACATAACCATGAGAACTAGGCGACAAACTCAATACTTCTGTCAGCAGCATTCGTGCATGTGATGAGCAAATCGACCTTAAAGTCTGTAGCTGATTTGCGTAAACAGAAGTCCACACACTCAATAGGCATAAAAGCTAAGCTAAATGGACAGTTCTTATGTTCTGCTGGTCCGATAGAGAGTCCTTTACTTGATGAATGAGTCCAATAATTCTTCGGCTAAATATCCGTTGATGTTCGCAATTGGAGAGAAATTTAGACATCTTGAATGCTGCCCATGTTCAACCGAGTATTTGGCGTTCTGCAAGACCTCGGAATCAGATAATCTTACATAACCTATCGTAGATTGCCCCTTCTGAAATCTGTTAGTTAGCCATGCTTAGGGCCTTTACTGGGTTCTTAAAATGCACTACATAAATAACCAGATAGATGCTTCCAGATGGCATTACTAATGCGATTGATCGTCAGTCGATCGACTAATGAGCACAGAGAGAATGTGACCTATTGCTGTCAGTCTGCCTGACTACACGCGTCGTCGAGCGACTACTGAGAGTACAAAGGCATAAATATTCAGCACGGATACATTTTCCACCTTCAGCGTTTGAATGGCTGTACAGGTAATTTTTCTCATGTAGCAATCCTTTCGGGATGCTACCGGTTGTACCCTTTGTAAACTTTACCTTACTGTCAGATTGTAATTTGTATCACAGTCCATAGAGGGTGCGACCTCTCTTCAGTTATAAGCCCTTGCCTACAGAACTATCCTATATACAACCTTTGTACACAAATCTACGCCTACAAACAAACTACACTAAACCGCTGTACACTAACTAAGTAGGTAGGTAAGCTGTTCTCAGCTTAGTTCAGCAAACACAAACGCGAGTTAAAGGAAGGATCACTACAACAGCTTTTCGTTGGTGAGCATTCTACACGTCTGTGAGGGACTCCCAGTGGAGACTCACTCATCAGTCCACCATTGGAGATGAATTGTTCGTCCTTTTCTAGAACTGTAACATCTTTAAGGCTAGGGTGGAGGATGTTTTACTTGATACGGTCTTAAAGGGGCTGCAGAATCGTAATCACAATTCCGAGGTTTCTACAGCGCCCAACGAAAGCCACGTCACGGGAACCAGCTTATTTACAGTCAAAACAAAATCGATAGGCAAAAGTGTTCGGTTCCAGCTCATGATCCAAGAGTCAGGCAGACAGACAGCGTGGCATAAATCATAAATAATCGACTGGAAAGGAAAGAGAGATAAGAGAAAGAAAGGAGATATGTCTGCATGCATGCTTAGAATTACTCGAGACTGTGCAGTATTCTCGAATAGGAAAGTAATGTCTCAAACTTATTGTCAGGACCCAAATGAGGAATTTGTATCTTGGCTACGACTTAATGATAAGTTGGATGTGAGTCTTTGTGACGCTTAGACAAAAAATTAACTAAAAAATTAAATTAAGTAAGTAAGCTTGTAAATTAAGCAAGCCGCCTGTAAAGTTATCAGTGGCACAGGGACAAACCTGAATTAAGCTGGTCTAAAGATATTTTAGGTTGGCCCTATTGACACCTCACTAGCAGCAAATAAGTTTCATTCCTTAAAATTTTCAAACTGCCTGTAATTTAGAGTTGTTTTTGATTCAATTAACGGCTCAATGAATCAAATCCATTAGTGGGGTTCTCCAGAGCAGGTCTTGGGGACCACGTCCCAAACTGAGTCTTTGTCTTCCCACCCAGAAATACTACCAAAATCATATACCACTTTTAAACATTGATTACACTGGCCAACAGAAAAATTTTTTTTTCTTGTTGCCTTCGGTTTTAGACCTGTTCTTGGGGTAATTTTGGGCGCTGATTCAGAAAATGTCATTGGATTGAGTGCATCAGGTCTAGTTTCTCAGATATCGTCGATTTTGTAAAGAAAACCCAGTCCACTCTTTAAACGATGTCTTTGGCAAAACTAAAATGTCATAATAAGCTTTATTTATGGCTAATTATAATTCTTGCTGATTCATATAATGCCTACATCCTTATAATGTAAAATCAGCATATCTTGCCGCGTGCTGAGATATTGCTGATTCAACGAAATAACTATTCCTTAGCCTACAGCTTACTCAGCACTAAATTCATGGCCTCATTTAGAATTTATTTGTGCTTATACAGCGTTTCATGGTTTCGAACTATGTAAATAGATTATGCTGAAGTCAGCATTTATAGCCTATATAAACCGCCTCCTGAAAGCTAGAGCAGCCGCAGTCGTCTTAGGGCATATTAAGAGTTGGTCGCAAGAACAATCTGTGAATGTGAGCATTAAATAACTACATGTTCTTACTATTTTTTAGGTTAGTCATTTAATTCCTCAGATGCGAACATCCTTAAGGTTATGGCTACTTCCAGACGGAGCTGCATTAACCATCCAGACATATTCTGCTACATTTGTGGGGAATACACACTAAAAGCAAACAGGAAACCGATTTCTGAGTTTGTAAAAAGAGCATATGTAGGTTATTTTGGTGTCAAACTTGGAGATCAAGATAAGCAATGGGCTCCTCATACAGTATGCAAAACATGTATTGAACAATTGCGCCACTGGACAATTGGAAAGAGAAGCTGCCTGAAATTTGGTGTACCGATGGTTTGGCGGGATCAGATAAACCACTTCGACGACTGTTACTTTTGTATGGTTAATATCATAGGCATCAATCGAAATAATCGTCACAAGTTGTCTTACCCTGATATACCTTCAGCCAGGAGACCTGTTCCGCATTCGGATATTGTACCAGTTCCACCTTTTCGCGAACTACCTCAGCTCTCAGACGATGAGACTTGCATGTCCAATATCGGACAAGATGACGAAAGTGAAGAAAGTGGGGGCAGTGACAGTGATTTCCAATCAACTTCACACAGTGACCGTTTTGACCAAAAAGAGTTGAGTGATCTGATCAGGGACTTAAATCTTTCCAAAGAGTCCTCTGAATTGCTTGCGTCCAGACTAAAGGAAAAGAATGCACTTCAGCCTGGAACGAAAATTACAATTTATAGAAACAGAGAAAAGGATTTGCTGCCATTCTTTACCGAAGACAACAACCTAGTATTCTGTAATGACATCAGCAACTTATTGAAGAAAATTGGTCTGTCGGATTACAGCCCAGATGAGTGGCGTCTTTTTATCGACAGTTCAAAACGTAGTCTGAAATGTGTGCTTTTAAATAACGGCAACAAATTTGGTTCTATTCCAATCGGTCACTCCACCAGGATGAAAGAAGAGTACAATGCCATCTCTTTAGTACTGGAAAAGATAAAATACAAAGAACATCAATGGGTAATTTGTGTAGACTTGAAGATGGTAAATTTCCTCCTTGGTCAACAAAGTGGCTACACAAAGTATCCCTGCTTTTTGTGTCTTTGGGACAGTAGAGCCAAGCATGAACATTGGACAAGAAAAGATTGGCCTTCGAGGAAAGACATGGTGGTTGGAGCTCAACATGTAATCAAGGAATCTTTGGTGGCACGAGATAGGATCATACTGCCACCACTACATATAAAGCTAGGCCTGATGAAACAATTTGTCAGGGCTTTGAATAAAGAAGGTTCATGCTTCGAATACATAGTACACAAGTTACCAGGAATTACAATGGAAAAATTGAAGGCTGGAATCTTCGATGGTCCACAGATCAGGCAACTTATAAATGACCCACTTTTCATACCATCAATGAATGAAATCGAATCTTGTGCCTGGTCTTCCTTTGTTCTTGTAACTAAAAATTTTCTTGGCAACAAGAAGGCAGACAATTATGCACAACTAGTAGAGGATATGCTTCTTCATTTCAACAAGCTTGGCTGCAACATGAGCATTAAAGTCCATTATCTCCACAGTCACTTAGATCGCTTTCCAGAGAATCTTGGTGACTTCAGCGAAGAGCAAGGTGAAAGATTTCACCAAGACATCAAAACAATGGAAAATCGATATCAAGGAAGATGGGATGCACACATGATGGCAGACTATTGCTGGAATATTATGCGCGATTGTTCCGGCAGATGCCACACTCGGAAATCGTACAAAAGGAGCTTCTTCGGTGTCGAATGACTTGAAATTTTTATAACAAACTTGTTCTGTTTGGTATCATATAAGTACAGTTTCAGGTACTACCATTTTCTTTTAAGTATTTGTATTATTATGTTTATTTAGTGTATCACATAATAAATTGAGCACTACATAATTATAGCTATAGCCTTATGTTTTATGGGCGAGCAGAGGCAAGGACTGGTATATGGCATAATGTTCTATATCTCGAAAACTAGACCTGCTGGGAGAAAACTGGTGCCTTTTCTGGAATCAGCAGGTCAAATATACCCAGAAACAGTTCTAACATTTGAGGCAACAAATTATGTGTTGGCCAGTGTTATGGCTATTTGTGAACCTTGAAAAGAGCTGAAAAGGTCAATAAAAAGTAAAAACCCAAAAGATATTGTCAAAATATGTTGAGGACAACGCACCCAACTTAGCCTTTGGCCTCCCTCAAAATCATATGCCAATTTTTAACATGCAGCGGGGAAGCTAGGGGCCCAAGCCCCTCTTGAGCCCTTGCCTCACGAAATTTTCCAGAATAATTGTGAACCAACGGAACTTGTGAAGTTAAGAAAAGTGCCCTGGTGCAGTAGTAGTTCCACAGTTTAACGACATCTTGTGGCATCAAAGGCCGTTGAGGAGTTTCTATAGAGATCTTCAGAATTGCTACCTAACTCTGCTATTTTACCTTCTTTTCTAAACTGCCAATCGCTGTAGATGAGGCTCCAAAATGTTATTTTCTAAAATGGGCATTTTTACGCCTTGCTTTATATTCGAGTATTAACAATAAAATTCACATACTCACCGAACATTGCTGTTGTTCCGTGTTTCCGAAAATTGTAGTAGTTGTAGTAGTTGGTGTAGTTGTTGCGGTGTTGATTTGACTTTCAATCTTATCATCCTGGTCGTTGTATAGTCTGATGTAGTTGTACGGCGAATCGGACATCATAGTTGTTGTTTTTGTTGGCTTAGTTATCGTCTCATGATACAGGTCTACCCGTTAACTGCAGGCTTAAGCACACCCTCCACTGTTTTGGATCTTCAAAGCATTATCTGCTAAAAGCAGTCACTCTTGTGGCTAGGATGCAGGTACACGTGAACAGCCTGGTAGTTAAGTAGCGCCACTACTCATCAATAGCCAGTAACAGCAAGATAATACTCTGACCTTCTAGAATAAGCGTCAGACTTCAAGCCACAACGGCTTCTTTTACCAGACAGCAAGCATTCTGGCCGAACTGCGTGTCTCTTGCATTATGGCTAAATTGACAGCCGCTGAGTTGGCAGCGGCTCAGCCGTCCGTCTGTTCGTTCCTCGGACGCCAACTGAGATCGTACGAGAAGGACCAAGCGCTGCGGTCGTTACCGTAAAAGGCGCTACACAAATTTGACTATTCATCGACTCGGCCAAATCGGATGGAATTGTGTTTATGCGACGCAAGGAGTGACCGATCGCAGATGCTAAGTAAATCAATGCCCACCAGAATGACCACTACACGACACACAGAGGCAGACAGACAGACACACACAGACAGATGCACAGACATATACAGCGACACGAAGAGACACAGATACATAGATGCACGGAGACACAGAAACACAGATGCAGAAATAATATCGAAAGAGACAGAAACAGAAGATGTCTACAAACGCAGAGATACAGATATAAAAGGAGAGACAGCGAATCGACTAACAGGAAGATTGGGTCTAAACTTGAAAGAAAGAGAGACAGAAAGACAGAGCGACAGACAGAGAGACAGACGAAACAAAAGATGAATACAGATGCAGAGATACAGATATGCAGACAAAAAAGGAAGTGAGAGAATGATCCAGAGAACAAGAGAGAATATATGTGATGTGATAGCGAGAGAGAGCCACAGTCAGAGAAACAGCGACAGACAGACAGACAGACCGACCGACCGACAGACAGACAGACAGACAGATGTTCTTTTCTTCCAGATAGAATTAGAACGAGAGAGATATATAAGAGAAAGGTAAGAACTGAATAGAAAACGACAAATGGAAGAAAATGCGCAGCGATTTAATATGGTGGAATCACCGGCTGAAGGAGCGAATAAGTGGAGGACATCAAAGTACATGGCACAGTGGAGCGATGCAAGGAGTCTAAGACAGAAAGAAATGCACAGTGGACAATCATGGTACTTAGTGACCAAAGAGAGCGCTAAGACGGATAGAGAGGTAAAGGGACGAACATAGAGTGGGTAGAATCGACTCCAATAATCAGCCGAAATTTTACGACAGTTCGCTGACGAAGAAAAATCGTTGATTGTACAATAGGACCTATAATCAGCGTTGATTATACGTCAATTGAAACAACAGGGAAAATAAGATGGAATGGAAGGATGGAGAGAGATTGTAGGTGAAGAAGAGAAATTAGAGAGGAAGGAAGGGAGATAAAATGGAAGGGAAGGAGAGACGTTGAAGAAGAAATGAAGGAAGTAAGAAAATGGGAGGAAGGAGTGAGAGAAAATGGAGGGGAGGAGACGATATATGGAGAGGAAGGAGAGAAAATGGAGGGAAATGAGGGAGAGAAGGTGGAGAAGAAGAGAGAATGGAGGGTAAGAAGGCAGATCAGAAGCGAAAAGAATAAGTCGATAGAGAACCGGCAAGTTGAAAAGAAGGATAATAAGGAGCAGAGGCAGTAGAAGTAGAGACGCTGTGGTCATTCGTTGAGCTGTGGCAGCTGCAATCTTCCCTCTGCCATTTCGAATATAATCCTGCGCACAGTGACATATATAATTAATCTATATGCAGTTTTGATGCTTTGCATTACCAGGTGAGAGAGAGGAGAAGTCGGAGGATCAAAAGGATCGATATTCGGATGAGAGGGGAAGGAGAACGAAGAGGTGGGTGAGGAGAATAAAATTAAAAGAAGAGGAGGAGATAGAGGAGACATAAGAAGGGTAAAACGAGAAATAACTGAACAACAACAAATAATTCACGGGAATGCAAGATGCATGGGTGGTAACTGAAAGGTGGTAAAATTAGTGGAGAACTTCTTAATTCTGTCTTTCCAACAATGATGTATATCCTTTGTTCACAGGGGTCCAGCCAAATCGATAACTTAATGAATAACAAAGGCATTTCGATGAACAGCTGCGTTGTTTAACTTAGAATATAAAACAAAATGCAAAGCCAGAATGAAATTCAACTGAACATAAATTTGGTTGCCAGAGACAATGGACTGACCAATTGGAACAGTGGCGTTCTATCACCCGTGCCGGGTAGGTTCCCCTCATGTGCTAATTCGTTGGGGCGAACGAAGCAAACTCTTAACAAATAGCTCTTCAAGACTTTGCGTGCCTAAATGCGCTAAATAAATCGATTGATTCATTTATCGTCTTGCCTGTGCTTTTGCAATTCAGAGGATTAGGCAAAGTAACTATACGGCTAAAAGCTTTCCTGCTTGAGACCAATCTTGGCATTGCATTGCCAATCGCCGACGTCTTATTCAGCTGTGAATGCCAATTCATTGGCCGTGATTAAACGCAATACAGAACTCTGGCAGGAATGCTGACGATGCATTTGTTAGCGATACTGGAATGAACTAAAAAGCGATAGGGCCTACTTTCATGTTGATGATGCGGAAGGCCTTATGTAGTGATATTGTCATTCTGTTGATATATTTGGTATAATTTAGTGTTATCATAATATTGCATTGATAATACATTAAGTAGCAAACTGTTACACCTGTGATACATCAAGTATAGTGATATATTGTTACGCTGATGATGCAGTCAGTATTGAAACTGAAAATTATGTTGATGGCTACGAGTGGTCTTGGATCTCGTGCGTTTAATGCCATTCACGACAACCGCCTTCCAAGGAATTTAATTAACGTCTAATTTCTCTTCGGAGCTCGACATCTTTTCTTCCATGCAGGAAACCTCTGAAAATTCACGATTTATCACCACTTTTCAAACATTTGGATACCTGTAACTGCGGCAGACTAGCCTACTTTTACTAATGGTCTTCAGTTTATGCTGTTGTGGTTTTTACTGTTTGCTTGCGACAAATTCTCATAGTGATAATGATTCTGGTGTTCATGCTCATAGGGTTACGGTGGTGATGTTGCTGTTGCTTTTAATGATGATAATGTTTTAGGTGGTGGTGACCTACTTACCATATGTTAGTATTGTATTTTATTTCTGCGTTTACTGAGTCATTGTGAGTGAAGGACTTGCTAAAGGCCCCTACACAGTAACTGTCTCAGAGGAGGAGGAGGCTCGAACCCGTTACAAGCCGAGCACTTTAAACAATAGGCCACCATGTGCTACGGCATTGCTGTTTTTCTTAATCAAGCATTATTATTGCGCGGCTAAAGATATAAACGTTTTATATGAATTATTCATATGAATAATTATTGATTTACTTCTTTTACTGCATACAGTCTGAGTGGCTTACGTGACACTGGCGCCCTTTTGTGCTGCGTGTGTGTATCATGGTTTGTCTACTCACACGCATCTGCATTTATTATTAAGTAAGCTTACCATCCATGGCTATACGCGTTTTACATGTTCAGTACAGCTCGGCTGCGTTGGTGCTATATAAATCTGTCAGGCTGCGTTTTAATGTGCAGCCACAGAGTATGGTATTGTTCATTGTGAGAAAACCGAAATGTTAACTTGTGAAGAAAAAGAGATCTTGTTGTGAAAGATAAATTAATAAGATAGCTGTTCAATACCTGAATTGATGTAATTTAAGAGAAAACATTTATATAGTGTAGAGTCAAAAGGCCTTTTAAACAAATGTCTGAACGTTAAGATCTCTTTATGTACTGTAGCACTATCCTTCTGGTTGACGAGAACCAAAACCGGGGTTGAAGTAGTGAATGTCCTCTGACTGTTTCTGCTATTAAGGCCAGGACTTCGTTTGTGCGTATACTTAGAGCGACAATGATCGAGATATTACATGTATGTATGTAACTTTTAATTATGATAGACAATTTTGTTTAAGCACATGTTCGATAATGTTTATTGCTTTCTGCACGAGATGAGTCACAGCTTGACATCAGGTTCAGACAGTTCAAGTTCAAGATCATATGCATACATGTACATGGGCATTTATATAGCTCCTCTCAACGACGTTTTATTGCTAAAATAAACGTTATTAAAGTTTTGGAAGAACGACACATTCGTCGTCTGTAAGCTGTCGATATACCCAACGATGCTCGCGTAGCTGATGGAGAAGCATTCCATGCTTCGGTTACGGGAGTTTCCCGCCGAAAAGCAGAAACTGACGTAGGGCATTTTTAAAGCCAAGATGCGATTGATAGTATTGATCGGATCATTTCAGGTTTTATAGGTTTGCGTGAAAAAAGCCTGGATTACGTTTTAGGTCACTGAGATGCTGCCAGTGCAGGATATATCGGCGCCTGCAGATTGTACATCGCGAATCATAAAAATGTATTCAAACTGCTTCTCTTGTAACCATTTAGACCTAAAATAGCCGTTTTGTTGAATTTTGCATGTATTATTTACATACGCGGTTAGCATTTATTATTTAAAAGACCCTTTTCTGCTTAGAAATACGAGTTCGTCAACGATAGGTCAAAAGAAAGCTGTTGCGTTCGGGGTCAATGAAAATCGACTTCCAAGCACGATAATCATTTTTAAACGGAGATGTGGCATTGAAATCTATTAAAATATAGGCGCTTTATTTCATTTGCAAAATCAGGAATTTAATGGTAGGTAGCCATTCTTGAATTTTACAGAAATACAAGTTAAGTCGATTTTTATGTCCGCGGTGTACATAGAGGATGCCACTTACATCAGGGAACTGTATCAAATCTCCGGCAGTTGACAACAGGGAGAAGCCGTGGACGGCGCAAATATAGTTGCGTCAACGAAACCCTTCAATCAACTGCCAGAGCAGTTGATCTGAGGCGAATGTGTGACCAATGCTAAATAAAGAGATCCATGCTGAACGAATTGGAACCGTGCGTTTGTGCACGTATAAGCCTGTTATTATGAAAGGACCGGAAGTATAAATTGAGCGAAGAAAGTCAGGACCTTGGAGGTTTTGGGACTCCCCTCACAAGAAATGTAGACCCTTCGTTTTTGGGGAACTCTCCCTGACAAAAAATGTAGAACCTTCGTTTTGGAGAAACTCTCCCTGACAGGGAATTTAGGACCTTTGTTTTTGGACATTCTCCAGACAACTGCTACTTAAGTGCTTCCAATCTAGTAGGATTTTGGTTGTGGCACAAGAAAGAACTGACAAGGATCAGAATCAAAGAAAGTGCAGAATCGTATCCATCCTCTTCTTTCCCCTCTACTTTTCCCCATTTTCTGAAAGCAGAAACGGTTTTATATAGCGACCACATGGTCTCGACTCTGCTCATATTTTCAATGAAATAATCGGGTGAGATACTTCACCACCGCTGCCCGTTTGAATGGGTGTTACGCCATGTAAGATCCCCGTATAGGCCCTACGGACCATGCTACGTAATCGTAATCGTAATCTCGAGATTTCTACAGCACCCAACGAAAGCTACGTCACAGGGACCATCTTATGCACAGACGCTTAGTCAAAACCAAACCGATAGGCAAAAGGGGTTCGCTTCCATGTCAAGATACAAAAGCCAGGCAGAGAGACAGCGTGGCAGCTACGGTGGGTGATGTTTGAGATTGGAGCAGAAAGAGAGATTAGAAGAAGAGGAGGAGTCAGGATAGGATCCGTGAAAGAGGAGTGTTTTCAGTTTTGAGTGAAAGACCAATGCAGAAATTGCAAGCGGTGGAGTATAGGTGAGTTTTCATGATGGGTCAGATAACTGTCGCAGTTACAAAAGCCTAACAGCTTCCTTGCCTCGTTAAACCCGAGTGCGTTTATCTACTCAAATGGATCATTTCTGTTTTCCTCACACGCAAAAGAAATATTCTCTTTCCAACCCTGTTCTGTATCTGTCGTCATCTCCAGCCGTGTCTCCTTGGCTTTGTCTGTCCCCGTCTCTGTATCTGAGCATGTCTCTGTAAATGTCGCTGTACGCAAACGAATGACTTTCTATAAGTTAATCAGTCAAGGGCAGCCTAGTCAAGCAGTATATAATTGCGGCAGATGTTAGATGTTCAAATGTCACGCTCTTGCACGCACCAGCATGAATAATCACATTGAAACAAACATAGGCCTACATATAGACACACGCATACATACATGCATGCATACGCATTGTCATGCGTGCATTCCTTTTTGAAGACGTTCATTGATTCAACAACAACACAAACAATACAAGCATAATACAATAATGGCATAAGTTATAGAAGCTTTATTCTGTTGATGTCAGAAGGACAACCCAAAATGGTTAACCAACCCGCTAAGTGCGACTAATCTTTCTTTGGGCGCTATAGAAATCTCCAGGTAACGATTAGTACCTCAGGAGGAGGCTTACTACGGTTTATGACAATTACTACGTAGTTTACAGGACGTTTGCTACATTATTAGAATTTTAACTACTTCAGTAGGACGCTTACCACGTCATTATAACTCTTAATACGTCAGTATGGCGCTTGCTATGTCCTTTAGGTCAAAAATTTTATGTCGTATAGTTGGTCCTATGAGCTTCATCTGCACTACCGCATTGGAAATTATTATCATAAACTTAGGTTGAATATTTGGATGCAGAGGCTAACTAATATATTTACTGATTGGTTCATAACAGACTTAGCCAGTCAATCAGTCTATACTACGGATGGATGGATGGACGGATGGACGGACGGATGGACGGATGGACGGACGGACGGATAGTTGGTTGGATGGATGGATGGATGGACGGACGGATGGATGGATGGATGGATGGATCTGATCCGTTGGAATGAATGCAGTTCTTTTCATAAAATGATCCGCATTATCAATTACTATGCTGCTTCTGATCGAAGCGAAATTCTTACGGAGACGCAGCGACATCTTTTGTCTGCAGAGTAGATTATTCGGTTAGAGGGCGCTGCAGTGGCGCCCCCGAGCGGCGACCTGGCTGGCGCTGTTGTTCTATCGACCGATCGACTCTTGGAATCCAGCGTCCTTGTTGCCAGATTTAACGATTAAGAGACGAACAGCGCACGGATGCTCTCCTCCCACCGACAGATGGCGTCTTTAGTCCAACCCCCGCACTCTCTAGTTTCACTGTCTTTCCCATCCCATGCTCTCTCTCTCTCTCTCTCTCTCTCTCTCTCTCTCTCTCTCTCTCTCTCTCTCTCTCTCTCTCTCTCTCTCTCTCTCTGTATCTTTCTGTCTGTCTTTCTATCACACGCGCGCACACACACACACACGCACACACACACACACGCTCTCTCTCTCTCTCTCTCTCTCTCTCTCTCTCTCTCTCTCTCTCTCTATATATATATATATATATATATATATATATATATATCACAAACACACTCACGCAATCGCACTCTCTCTCTCGCTGTCTGTGCTTCTCCCTCCTCTGCCTCCTTCCCAGCTCTTCTGGTCTTCAGCAGCGGTCTTAGCTTCCATGTCCACCATGCACCGCCTCCCAATCACTTTACCCTCTCCTGCCCTTCCCAGCTAAGCCAGAGTCCACTGCTCCCCTGACGGCCTTCGAAGGACTCCGATCTGCAGACGGTCGATGCCTTCCTAAGTTCTGTGGATGTAGATTGATTAAACTGACCACCAACTGACCACTGCTGACCAGTAATGACAAGAGCACACTGACCGCTGTTGTACGCTGATGCTTATCAGAAACTCCGAATTTATTTAGCGCTTATAGATATTCGTATTGTGATAGAAGGGGTCTGTTGCAGAGGAACTTTCCTTAACTAGTAGCCTAATTATATCAAATTACTTTAAATGTTAATGAATCACCTCACTCTTGACCAAATATTGGGGCATGATATCTGTAGAATCTAAGATTTTGGGATTTAAAGAAAATATGGATAGGCCCACGTAATCGTAATCGTAATCGTACACTCAAGATTTGTGGATCAAATTTTAAGATTGAGGTGACGGAAGGGCGGAGAAGTGATAGAGCGGAAGAGGAGTGGTTTGAACGGAAATTTACTAAAACGGTTGGATTGTAAATAACCGACGAAGATAGGAGATTTGGGGAATTGAATTGTGTAGTAGGTAAGTGCTTTCAGTAATCTAGGATTTTGTACTCTGTCTTTAAGCCAGGGAAGTGATCAGAGAATAGTAGTTATGTGATGATGGTTAGGGGTTTTGGCAACAGCACGAGCAAAAACATTCTGAATAGCTTGAAGCCGATAGTTTTAAAGGATTTCTGTATCAACTGATGGTTTCTTCAGGAGAGGGATAACCAGAGAGTGTTCGAAAAGCAAGGGAAAATTACCAGTGGACAATTTAACTATCGGATACTGATTGGAACAAGGACAACTGCACAGTCATTCAAGAAGGAGGTTGGCTTAGGGTCAAGGACTCACTGTTTGTTTGGAAGATATTTCAATCTCTGATGTGGGTTGGAAGACAGATAGCAACTAGGTGGAGAAGATGGGCGGTTGTGAGTGGGAGGAAGTAACAGCAGATAGTTTGTTGGTGGCTTTGGAAAGGAGATTCAAGAGAAAGGAGGAGGATACGCCTAGTTAAAATAGGCCCTCTAATATGTTTGCTTCTCTTATATGCCTACTGTTCATTAAATTCATTCGCAAGTTTCATCACTGCCGTTAAACTTCGTAGCATTTAAGCCGACTGAAACAATGACTTGCTTGGTTATAAAGCATTAGGGCTATACGTAATGCTGTCTCAGTCTTTTATTTTTTATTATTTCCGCATTTATTAGGCGCCACTATCTAATGTCTTAGCATCAATCGATGGCGCCGAGCAGTTGTGAGTTAAGGACTTGCTCAAGGTTCCCACACAATAACCGTCTCGGGGAGGTTCGAACCCGTACGCTCCGCGTTACAAGCCGAGCGCTCTATCCAATACGCTACCGTGCCCCAGCCTCAGCATATGTTGCTTTGGTTGTATCTTTCACTCGACGATTCAATGCATTAGGTAGCGCACCATCTATGGCACGCATGGGAGTGTTCCACTGCAGCTCCGAGCATTGTCGGAGGTAAGTTAAGTTTATCTGATCAATAGCAACAAGCAAATGGTTAGTCTGTTTATACCGAGATTGTTAGCTTCCCTTCTCTGCGGAAGGTTCAGTTGATTTCCAGTCTGGAAATTTTTTATTCGTAAATATGTTTCGTATTTTAAGTTTTTGAAAATAAGCATTAGGGTCAAGTTAATCTGATGCTTTTCCATATAAAACAATAGCCTCCTTTAACCTTTAACAATCGAAAAGGCAATTGCAGTAAAAACTGAGGAGCAGGAAGTAGGCCTAGAAGTCAATGAGTTGGTACAATTATCTAGACATCTATTAGCGAATCATAGACATTATATTTGTGAAACTGCATAATTTAGGCCGAGATAAGTAAGTAAGTAAGTAAATCAGAAGTAAGTAACATTTTAATTAGCATCCTACAAAAGCACATGCATCACATTGTATATATATAATATATATGTGTGTATATATATATCAGTTACATACATATTTGAATTAGATTATTATACGGTCATATGTAATAGAGAGACATGCACGATTAAATATAACTAAAGATGATATAATTAGATAATATCATAATAAAGATAATAAAAGCGTTCATAATTGTTTAATTTATGGGCGTTTTGAGGTAAAATCGCTGGGCATCTAGCGAAAATGATTCTTTCGCCTTTAATGGGTTAAACAGAACTAGTTCTAGCTGTCATTCTTTACTCTATAGGTATAACATATATAACAAACCCTATGCTTTCGACGACTCTGCCTTTAAAGATTATTCCTAACATTCCTTAAAACTGCATCAACCATCGCCATATCCATAATACATGCCAAATTCGACCATTGCAATTCACTGTTCCTGAACATAGGCTCCACCCAAATAAGCCGCCTTCAAGCCATACAGAATGTTCTTGCTCGTGCTGTCACCAAAACCCCCAAACATCATCACATAACTCCAGTTCTGAAATCACTACATTGGCTTAAAATACCTGAACGAATCGAGTACAAAGTCCTATCACTTACCTACAACACAATTCAATCTTCCCAACCCTCCTATCTTCGTCAGTTATTTACAATACAACCTCTTCGCTCACCCCTCTTCTTCTGCCCTAACACCTCCGCCCTTCCGTCACCTCATCCTTAAAATATGGTAATCGCTCCATAGCCATAGCTGCCCCACCACTCTGGAATAAACTCCCCCAGAACTTCGACAGTTTTCTGACCCATCATACAAACTTATCGATGCTCTACCGCTTGCAATTTCTGCTTCGGCCTTTCACTCAAAGATGAAAACATTCCTCTCACACATCGTACCCTGACATCCCTTCTTCCTGTTATCTCTCACTCCTCTCTAACCCCAAGCATCATATCCCATAGCTGTCGCACTCTTCGTCTGACTGTTGGATCTTGACCTGGAACCGAACCCTTTTGCCTATCGATTTTGTTTTGACTGAGCGCCTGTGAATAAGCTGGTCCCCGCGACGTGGATTTCGTTGGGCGCTGTAGAAAGCTTGGAATTACGATTACACCAAAAATCGTTCCATGTCGAAAGGGACATACTTCGAGCGTACTCCGAGTATGCCTGGAGCGGTAGTGGAACGCGCCCCATGTTGTTGATTTATCCTCTGTAACTAAGTTGTTTATGTTTTTTTTTGTACCCGGAAACCGCCTAGCACGAGCGAGATGTATGAACATGATCAGACATTAAAATCAGCCCGTACCATAGTGATTAAAATAGTTCAATGATTTTTTAGTCATCGGCGATTACTGCGTACGTTGTCTGATCGGAGATAATGCTGAATTCGTGGTTTGGATAATGAATGATCTGTGAAAGTGAAATTGATTGCGTCGATCTGTCAGACGCCATGAGTAAGTGAACTGTTTCATTTCATTCGGGCAACTGAGCGAATGGGGCTTTGGAAAGTATTTAATAGAAAGGAAAGACAGTCGTTTCAGGATCTGGATGAGTTGAGCTAATACCGATTGCTAGCGCTATAGTGATCGAGAAAATTGAATCCGGTTGCGAATCTTAATTATTGCAAGGTTAGTCTCGTGTTTGCGTTGTTTATACAGAAGTTATCGTCGTCTGTGGTTCGCTTGACCTCAGATTACTTCATATAAATTTATTCGTTACCATAATATTATATCTAATCAAAATATAGAATAGTTTTGCATCCTGACGCAAATTTGGGTCAAGCTATTGAAACAGGAGAATAACCGTACGCTATTCCTCTGTATCGTTTAGACATTAATCTGTTCCAGTTAATGCGCAATGAACATTTTCAGCTAAACTTATGATGTAGCTGTTTAGAACTGGTATATTACTGTGTCGCAGTGTTTTTGAACGGTACGAAGAAAGGCGCTATATAAATGTTAAGATGCATGCATACATACAGTACTCTCAATGATTTGATTTAGAGTCAGATCTCAGATCGAGTTGACAGTCTTAGTGAAATTTTAACTAATTTACTGTATGCCTAATAATGGTATGCATGCTTATCAACTTAGCCCACTTGTATGCGTGTCTGTTATACAGGACATTTAGTTTGTCTGGATATTTACTCATCACTTTTCAAATGTTAATGAAAGTCTCTGAAAACTGACCGGTGTATATGACAGGTCTTAAAGGTGTAACTAAAGTCTTAAGATGAAACAATTTTTCCTGAGGTCGTACTGTATGCATGCATGCATGTGAACAGTCAGTTCAGATTTTTGGAAAATTTGCCTTGATTTCTATGCTGGAACAAGATTTCCTTTGGTTCAACACAGTCTTAACTCTTCTGATTGTTTTATTGGAAACCGCTAATTGGAATATAGAGACTTCTGATTTTAGAAGAGGCACAGAAAACCTAGCGTAATTGCATTCCGTCTTTGGCTATGCATGCATCCTTTTCCGAATTCTCAGCTGTTTAATCTTGCTGCTTTGTTGAATGTTGTGACCTAGATCCACTATCTGCTATTAACAAAGTAATTTCCTATCATTGGTTTCATCACATTAGGGAGCATTTGCTAATTGTCATTTGGGCTAAAACAGAAATTCCAGTTTCATTGCACACAAGGGTATGAATTCTGTCTACAGTGGTTAATAGACAAAGTGCAGCCACTTAGCCATAATCCTTAATTGCCACCATTAAGGTATCTTTTCCGTAGTAATTAAGTTATGCAAATCATTTTCTTACTCCCAAACTTCTATTTTCTAAGCTAGCTAAAATATATATTAAGTTTTTATCTTTGAGATATTGGGATATTTTTTAATGCAATTTAAAAAAATTTATGTTGCTGAAGCTTTACTTATGTCAGTATACACTCACTTTACCAACTTAGGTAATTATATGACGACATTAGAGATATTACTTTATCGGTATGCTAATAAGGTTTATTGGTACTCATAAAATTCTTATATGCAATTTTCACTTGGTTCAGTATCTGGGTCATTTTCGTTCGACTTTTGAACCTATACTTGTTCTTGCAATGCTACTTCGTATCATTGACATTTGACCTAAGAAATATCCTTTGCCACCAAGAACAGTCTTGAGACATCTTTGTCTTCATGCCCAACATGTCTCCTTGTCTGTGTTTTTAACAAACTTGGCTGTTTCTCTATGATCTCAGCCAGCAAATTTTTCTAGAAGAAACTAATCTGTTATGAAGATTTCTTAAATGCTGTTGTCATGGTCATTTAGTCTGTTGGTTGTCTAGATAGCTGTGTTTTAGCACATTTGTGAGGTTCTTAAAAGGCTCTACATAAATAGCCTAATGCATGCATACATATGATATAGCACCTTTTAAACACCTCACAAGAGCACTGCCTATGCTACTGAGGGAAGTTAAAGTCATTTAGGAAAAAAATTTCATCAGTAAGCAAACACTTCTCAGAAAACTAGAAAAGTTACCACTGACAGGCTCCAGCACATTTGCACAGAGCCCAACCGATGGATTCCTATTCAGAGCTGACAACATGTTCAGCACCATGGAGCATATCATAATGCTCAACCTTGGTATTACTCAGTGCTTCAGAGCAAAATCACAGTCCCTACTGTGATATCCATTACCTAGGTTTGGTTGAGAACTGGGACGTCTTAGAGACCACAGGGCAGGTTTTGGGGATAATGTTGTAAATGGTAGGGTGGCCTTATTATAATTTGTATAGCTGTGTTTTATCGAAGTCATCATCATCATCATCATGATCCATGGGCCGAGAGCCCGTAGGTGTCCACTGCATGCATTATTGCATTGGATTTCCTTCATCTGTTTCCTTTATGAACGGAGTATCTGCACCCATCCGTTCGACCCTTGCACTTCTCTATGAAATGAGTTCCAGGCTTGGGACTGGCTCAGATATCCTTGTGGCACCAGAGGCGGCGTTGCCGCCCACGTTAGCCAGCTGTTTCATGGTTCCTGCTGAGCCTGTCCACCTCGCGAAGTGCGCTAGGTGGTACCTCGGCCAAGACCTTCACCAATGATGGCATAGCCTCAGCAGGCATTCCCTTACTTGGCTGTTTTCACCCCCTCACCACGTTGAGGTGTGAGTCGGACTTTGAGGGGGCTTATCGAAGTACGTTCTACATATTTCTTTGCCTTTGTTTGATTAAAGCAAAAGAATTTGTCTGATGGCTTACCTGGTTATTTCGTGGTGACTTTTGAAATCAGCTGCTGAGTCGTTGACTTGCTTGTGGTTTGGAAGAAACATGACTGCTGTGAGAAATTCAGTTATGGATAAAGGTATTGTTGTCTTCCATTGTTGTGGTGTTGTAGTTTTATTCCATGAACCTACCATGAACCTAAAATTTTGGTTTGAATCTTACCCTCCTAACTTATGAGCAACAGCTAGCCTGTGACATGTAATGACTAACTGTATGTGTATACATAAATGCTCGTATATATGTATGTACAGTATTTATGTAGATACATTTGAATGTATTGTTGCAGGTTGTCTAAGAATAAGTAGCTTTAGGTTAAAATGTGGTTTTTATTTCCTAAGCAATTTACAAGCACAACATAACTCATTTAGTAAGAAGACATCATCCTCAGGTGGCAACACAACCTGCAAAAAACTCACAAAGAGAATCAAAATGTCAGCCAACAGACAGTGATGAAAACAGCTCAGAATGAACCAAAACAGCTGCAATGAACCAAATAAGTCATCCACGCAGGGGGAATAAACACAACTAGCTGAGCAAATGGCAACAAAAAAGTCACGCAGGATCTACAAACAAAATCCAGTCCAAGCCAAAGTTAAACACAATTATATTTGTATTTACTCGGCTCTCCTGCCAAAACGTGCAGAAGGCCTGCAACACATGGCAACTCAACTCACTTGGTCCTATCCTATATGCCGTATCTAATAATCTATGAACAACATCCAAATCTTCATAATTATTGTCATCATAATGCTCACCATTATGTCATCATCTTCGTCATTGTTTTCTAAATCAGGTTCATCATCATCATCATCCCAATCACAATCATCATCATTATATTCATCATCACCATCATTATTTCTGCATCAGCTTGTCATTATCATCATTATAGTTGCCATCGTCTTCATTGTTTTCTACATGTTCATCGTCATCTTTGTTGTGATCAGTTTCTACAGCTCTGTTATCATCATCTTCATCTCTATGTTTATTTTCTGCATTGTCTCCATCACTGTCATCACCATTGTTTCCTACATCAGCGTTGTTGTCGTCATCATCATCATCATCATCATCGTGATCATCGTCATCATGATCATCTTCATCGTCGTCGTTGTCGTCATCATCGTCATCATCATCAATCGATTGCATCCATGGCCCTCTCTGGAATTGCATTGGATTGCCTTTGTTAAGTTCCTAAAATGCACTGTGTATACTATATGTCCAGTGCTTACAGCTACACAAATATACACTCATACATATGTAGCTGTATAAATAATCCATAGACACATGCATACATACATGTAGGTACATACATACATACATGCTTACATGTACATACATATGCATATATATATATATACTTGCATACTTACATACTATATTTTATTTTCAAGATTTCGTTGATCAGATTATGACCACTATTGAAACCAGTGGCAAGGAAGGAATTTTAAAGCTGATGCAGGAAAATCCTCCGATGGTCAAGGAAATCCTGATCAATTTGTGTGAGAATGACCACCTTTTGCATCATGCTTGTATTCAGGGTGATGAGGAAATGATTATTTTCCTGACTGCCTTCACTTCGAATATCAACGCCAGTTCACCGCTGGTTAGTATGCAAAGCATCAAGTTACCTCTATATCTGTTAAAGCATAGCTATTGTTTTATGGATTGCTTATTTGTGTGTTTTTGGGACTGTTGGAAACTGGTAGAAACATTCGGACAGGAGTGTGCCCATGTGAGACCATGAATGAAAAAATCCAGCCTAAGTTAGAAAAATTGAGAAATATGCTGAGAAGGTTATGAGGCATGAACCTGGTCTATAAGTAGTTTTGTACATAATTTTCACAGAGATACCCAATATATATCACAAAAATATATCATGATAAACTTCAGACTGTAACAGATTTTGCATATAAAAACTCGTTAATTTACACCAAACAGCTAAATTATATTGAACTTAAACTCACAAAAGATGTTTCAGAAGGAAATTTGGGTGGAGTGGTGGCCTTAAAAGTGATTCAGTCTTATAGGATAAATGAAGAACAGAATAATGAGGAAAAAATGATGATAGAATTCTGATCACTAGTTACCATCGTAATGTAAATTAATATTAAATAATAAATTAGTGTTGTTGTTGTTGTACACGACTATAATTGGGATTTGTGATGGGGAAGTAGAATCGATGAGTGAGATGGGAATTAAAATAGGGAAGTTGTGCAGGTTCATGACTTGTTTTTGGCTCTAATTAGAACGTTGGATTCCTTTTCAAACTGCTGACTAATATTTACTGATGAATTATAGCTGTTGGATTCTATTTTAGAACTGATGACTTATGTCTATTGTTCATTTTGTAATTGTTCGGTTCTGTTTTAGAACTGGTGACTCATATGTAAAATTTGTCTTGTTATTTGACTTTTCATGCTCAGTAAGACAGAATTTTAGAGCAAGGGTTATGCAAATGTCTCTTAAATTGAACAGATGTTCAGGGTTATTGTATTCTGTCTCATTTACAGCTGAGTTTGCTCTGTGGCACAAGTAGAGCAGAAGTAGGGCAGTAGATCTGAAAGAACTTTCTACCCTGGTGAGGTTTTAAACCCCATGACCTTTGGGTTGATAGTTCAGCTTGAAAAACGTTATACTATCGTGTGAAAGCCATGGTGTAATATTTGCAGTTGTTCATGTCAACAAACACATAAATTGAATAATGGTTGTTTTATATTGTTACCAGCACAAAACTTTGCTGTGGAGTGTTGCTATTGAACTGAATAGGAGTAGCCATAAATGCACATAACTTAGTCTTGGCTACTTCCTATATCCTGTACTTCCTGTAAAGTATGGTCTCATTTATTTACTACGTTTGAAAAATTAAATGTTTTTCTGGTAATTTTGTATGGAAGCTAGAAAAACAGTGTTCTTAATGGTTGCTCTAAAGGACGTTGTTACAATGCTGATTTTGATTACTTTATCATGATTACAATATTGATATCTCTGTTTTGTATCACTGAATTGATCATATATTTCACAACTTTGCAAATGTCTGAACTGAATTTTTCGGTATTTCTACCCTTTTGATGAATAAACGTATATAAAACATATATGTAAGTCATGCTGAAAGCAAGTGTTTGATGGAGAGGTCTTACGACATCCCTTTTTCTTCCTGTTCTCCCTTTTTTCCAAACTCTATTTTCATGCAGCTTTAAGAGCCTTTCAACATGTGCTATATAAATTGCTGGTTAGACCACATGGTTTTACTTTTATTTTATGTTCCCTTAGTTACTTCTATTGCAGCTCCAGCCTCTGCTGTAATAATTTATGATTGTTGTAGGAAATAGTAGTTTGTACAGGGCCATTGAATTGTTATCCATGGGCTTTTAATTTTTTTTGGTAGGCTATACCTTTCTCTGTGTAATGTGATGCAAAGCATATCAGTTTATGTAGCACCCCTATTTGCATAGAACTGCTCCTAACCTAGCCCAGAAAATGATACCTTGATTATATCATACCATAGCCATATGATGTTGTTGACTATAGGCTTTTTGACTTGTTATAGGATAGGGTAAGCCATTAGTCTTAGCCTGTGAGCATGGTATGATATCCATATGTGTTGTTAACCAAAGGCTTTTACTTGTTATTGGATAGGGTACACCATTAGCCTTAGCCTGCAAGCATGGATTTGAATCCGTTGTGGACATTCTCTTATGCAACGAAGCGATCATTCCTATTCCAGTGCCAGTCCAGGTGAATCCGTCATATCCTTTGGCCAGGGAAGACATGGATGCCATTCACAGGTCTTGTCCGTTTTACCAGGCTGTGACTAATGGCTGGATGAACATTCTCAAAATACTGATTGATGCTCAACCAGGTGAGTTTCATTCAGCTTCAACTGTAACTGAATTTCATTTGTCAGAACCATACTTCAGAACGAATTGACACAACAGGGTCAGGGTTGTAGGTAGGCGTTTGAGTGTGTCTCCAGCGTGTCTTGCAATGTTGAAATCTCAGTGACGTGCTTCACTAAACCCAATAAACACACTCTTCAGCTTCTTTGAGAGGCTTGTAAGGAAATTGGATGAGAATCCATTGTTTGGCCTCTGCATGTCTGTAGGAGCTGGCCAATGTTGATTGTTTTCTGAGCATTGATTGCATACTGATCTACTTTTTCATCTATGGACTTTAGCATCATTTAGGCTAGCAATGACAGTGAGTTTGTGAAGTACTTAAAAGGTGGTATATCAGACATATGTGTACGAACATAATACAGCAGTCTGAGAAAGCTTAAAGTGGCTGACCTGAACTGACTTCTCATGTTCAAACATATGCACTTTTGTTGAGGTGGATTTTCAGTATTAGGTGCACTAAGACCTGTTGCACTGGTGCTACTTAATAAAACTTAAAAAACAGGAATGTCAGGTTTAGTTTTCGCTTCTGATGACATGTTCACCATAGCTGGTCTGTGGAAAGCCATCAGATGTTCACATATATTCAGTTTAGTGGCAGTTATCAGCCAGTTAAGCCTGGAAGAAATATGGCATATGAAGATTTGCCGTGAACGTTGAATGTACAGATTTGCTGCAAGAGCCATATATTTCAATAATTGACTCACGCAAAGTGGAAAATCGATACACTTTACTGCTATCAGTTTATCATGTGTTTTTGTCAATACTGAAGATTGTCTTATTGATTTCTTATGATAAAAATATTTTCCACTTGATGAATTAATGGTCTGCATACTTTTTTACCACTTAAGCTGTCACCACTCCAGATTAGATGAGAATTTATTGTTTGGGCTGTGTGTGTGTGTGTGTGGTGTAAGCCCTCTAGTGGTGACTCTTCTTGTTTTCTGAGCAGTGCTCGGTAATTGATGAACCTTCGGTTCTTAATGGCTTTTAACATTGTTTAGGCTAGCATAGGGAGTGCTTCTGATTAGTTGCTCAAAAGTGGCGCTGTATAAATTTCTAATTACAGTTACGTTATATTCACCTCACTAAATGTTGTTTCCTGCAATTTTGGACTTTTTCAGACAATTCAGACTGTTAGAGTTAAATGATAAAAGTTTATTTTAGAAACCTTTGAAGCTGTCGAGAACTGTAAGAACCTTTTAAAGATCGCCTGCTATGGAGGACATGCGGAAATTCTGCAGTTCTGTCTTGATTTACTGACTAAAATGACGTCATTCAGAGATGCCTTGGTACATTTCATTCGCCAGGAATTGCTTGTCTTTTGTCTTGAGTGTAAGTAAGAAGATTTGAGAAGATTTTGCAGTGATTCTTTGACCTACTAAAATAAAGCATCTGGTAGAGTTTTTCAGGCAACTTTTTTCTGTGTTAGAACTACATCAGTGTGTATTCATGTCAAGTACCAACTTCTCCACGCTTGTACATGTCTACATATATCAGTATTTATGTAGCTGTTTTTAGAACTGCTCAAAAGTTTTCCTTATTAAACTTCTTTTCCTACAGTATGTCATTTTAAAAATCTGCAAATCTTGTTTTGACAAATCCTTCCCTTATGGATTTTGTAAGCCTCTAACAGAACCTATATGCTGGCCTTAGGTTTACTTTCTCATTATTAGTACCAAACTGTCTTTCTTGAGGTGTTGCTTTCTCCCAGGGATAAATCCACGTCTTAGCTGTAACTAATTAAGTAACTACAGTATAGTTAGTAAATTAATTTAGTGCCTTTTAGTATCTTAGAAAAGTGCAGCTAACGCTATCCCAAATGGTTTTAAATGTCATTAAAACTGAAACGTTCGTCAGTAAGCAATCAGGGGCACGATATCTGATTGGATAGAGCACTTGGCTTGTAATGCTGAGATTACGGGCTCAGGCTTACACTGAGATGGTTACTGTGTAGGGACCTTGAGCAAGTCCTTCACTCACAATTGCTTTGCACCTCAGATTCAGATTTGCTTACCTTGCTTGTGTAGTTAGTGCAAAGTAATAATAAAAAGTGTTCAGACAACTAGTAAAGTCATTGCTGGTGGGCTTCCACACATGCTTAGAGCCCAACCAACGGATTTCCATCCAGCATTGACAGTTGAACCCATTTTCACAGTTCCTAGACTGTGTTGGGAGATGCCACGTCTTCTGTTTGCATTGTTGTATTGTTTATTTCTTGGTCATTGTGAGTCGTTATTCATAGCTCAGAAACATGTGTCGATATGTTTCAGTGGACCGTACTAATGTGTTATCTTGTCTCCTTAATGCCAAAAGCGGGGCTTTCATAACAGAAGATCTGGCAGAGAGGTTCAGCTCTGTTATTGGACGTTATCTCAACCAGTTTGTGGTTGATACGGAAGCTGATCGTTCGATATCACAGGATGATGGTCAGACGGTCAGTGGCCAGCATTCAACTCTGGTGAGTTATCTGGTGGTTGGAAAAGTAGTTCATTTCAACTGATAATGTATATTATGAAATTGAAACCACCTGTATTTATATATAGAAATATATATGCGTGTATGTGCATGTGTTTGTGTGTATGTAAGTATGTGTGTGTCTGGATATTTGTCTATGGCATCTTTTAAGAACCTGTTAAAGGCACTGGAATATGGTTGTCAAGTGGTCTATGGAGGTGTTCTTTCCCTGACATATCCTGTGGCCTCTGTGAGTATTGTAGCTCCTCATCCAAAGAGGAGGTTCTTGAACCTGTTTCTGTCCTTGACTGATACCCAGTCCAGTTTTTCTTATTATATATATAATCCATATAATGTGCATATATATATGTGTGTGTGTGTATGTACTCATGCATTTGTGCATGTACTGCAGTGTAGTATGTATGTATGTACTGTGTATGTATGTATGTATATGTGTATGTATATTTATATGTATCTATGTATATATGTATTTGTGTATCTGAGAATTCACGCAGTTCCTGTTGAGCAGCAGAGCTTAACATCTGTAATACCAGAACTATTTGAAAGCACGTGATAAACCCAGAAGAAACAAAGTAACTTTATACCAGTTCAGTCCAGTTTGCATAAGCATCTCATATTGATGACTGTATTCATATTTGACATCTTGGATTGTATTTAGATAACTCTGTGGTTAGTCTTTGTGATTAGTCATGTGCTGTGGTGTGATGTGGCTTGGTAGGTGTGAGTGGAAGCTATGTCTGCATTACTGTCTTCTGGTGAGATATCTGGTGAGATGCTGGAGTGCTTCGGGTGTAATTCAGTAGCTTACCTTTGCACATTGGTGCATTTGTTGGGTTTCTCTATGTGCGTCTCATTTGTTATTTTAAATAGTTGCATGGTATTTGAAGTATTGAATTAGCATCAAAGCGTCCATTATCCTAAACTTTGTAGGAAGCTGTTGAGTCTGCAGAGTGTCAAATTTTAGCTAGAGATTATCTCATAATTTTTTAAAGTTAAAACACTAGTATGAAAGTTTCAGTGTACCTTGTTGAAATCTTATTCCTGCATGGAACTAGTAAGTGCACAGCAACTTATGCCGTAGGCCTCAAGGCAGTGGGACTTCTGTTAGGTGAGGGTGCCGTGAAAACTGATTTAATAACATAAGAAATCGAGAAAACGTCTGAAAAAAGATCTGGCAAAACAGGAATCGATGGGTAATATGTTCTATATATATGCAAAGCTTTGCTTGGAGTTCTATCTTAATGGATGGTATTTGCAAAGAAACAAAGGCATTTGCACCCAGTAAGTTACTTTAATTTCCTATGGTTAAAAGAACTTGTTTGCTTTCCGCCCCATCTGTCTCAATAGGTCGGCGTTGACCGTAATAATTACATTGTTTTAGTCGGAAATGGATTAAAAATTGTTCTGATTATCTGCAAGTTTTTAAAACGCACAGTCAGCAGGTCAGAGCTAAAGCTTGAATAACGATATACCACTTAGTGAGGACTAATTTCACTTGTTGGTATGTGTGGGGACATCTGGAGCTCATCTGCAAGTCTAATGATAAGCTAATCAAGAATTTATGTAGCATTACATCCTGGAAACTGCTCTCGACTGATTGTGGAAATGTATAAGCAAGCAGAAAGATATTTAACTGCTGCCAGAACAGAGGCAGAGAAAGACTTATGAGGTTAGGATCTGACTTAGCCATTACATGGTCATCCACTGGAGTAACACCCTGGGTGCTCTGACTGTACCCCTGGCTTGATGTAAGTAAGTAAGTAAGTCTTCTTCTTGTTCTGTGCCCTCAGTTTCTAACATCCGATGATGCCATTCCTAACTAAGTAATGCATTTGTTAACACACCACACGTTCATCGACCGAGCGAGGATTCATAGGTGTTGGTGGGTCACTGCAGTTAGACAATAAAAGCAAGACGATACAGATACAGGGGCAAGGCTAAAGCCAGCTATAGCCAGCAACTGCCCTGAATTTCAACGGCACAGCATAGAAGCTTTACTGTGGTGGGTCTGACTTTCTGGAATAGGTTGCCTAGCAGCCTACGATGTGAGCTCCTTGGTCTTCTTTATCCCTATCCCATAAGTGCTTGAAAACCATTTTATTAGATCCTTGTTTTCTGTCATGGGGTTGAGAGCACCTCAGACGAGTCTTCGTTGAAGAGATGCTGTATAAATCTTCGATTACAGTTACATTTTACAACTTTGAATTGGAATAGTTGGAGCTTAAATGCAGTCACAGTATGAGTGTGGTGAGTCTAAAGATCGGACTTACTTTGAACTGACTTATGGATGTGTGTCAGCATGTTGTATGTAAAAAAACAACTACTACAGAGGACTCGCTGATCTGCCGTGATAAAATGTGAATAACCATGGGTTTATGATGAAGTATGACAAAGATAATAAGAGACTGGCCAGAATTGCCCTCATTAGCAGCATTTTCGTAATCGTTTATTTTGCAATAAATAATTACTGAACCAATTATATGCTGTGCTGTGTATTATAACAGTGTAATGATTCCAGGGCCAGATGTAGGACTGTGTCAAAAGCCTTACTTTAGTCTTTCAACAGAGCCACTTGTTTACTGCTAATTGCTTGGGGAATGTTTCCAAGTGAGGTTGCCAATTTTAAAAGGGCTTTAACCCCCAGTAGAGGGTGTCTTGGTACAGATAGATGTGCCAGTCATGAGACGAAATCATTGCCTTTGTTATCTTTATTACTGTAGTTTCATTGTCATCATAACATCGTTGTTATCATTGTCAAGATTATCATGACTGTCATAATCAGATCCACTTTGTTATCCTTGTTGTTGTGTTTATCGATGTCATCATTGTCAGTCATCATCGTCATAATTTAAATAATGTTGGCGATTAAGGTGCTGTAAATCTACATTTGGATGACGATGATCATGGCGATAACAATGGTGACTGAAGTCAGAGCAAATGATATTGTTATAATTACAGGATTTTGTTTTTTATGCTGTTTCAGGTAAGCGTTGACTGGTCCAATCGAAGTCTTTACACCTTGAAGTCTCCTTGGATCTCTCCTTATATCATGCGTCTGCATGACTTGGATCTTCGTGACAACCACCTTGCCATCCTCCCAGATCTCGTTCCTTGGCAGCTTGTCAACCTCCGCAACTTCATTGTTTCCAACTCCAATCTAGAAGTCCTTTTGGCACCGTCTGCTTGTGTTCAGTGTCTGAGGTTGGTGCATACGTATGACACCCCAAATTATCAACGTTTGTATCTCCTGTCTTAAAATCATTGCACTGGCTACCCACAGAAATTAGCATAATTTTCGAGATCGGGCTAATTATTGTCTGTAAAGTTCTGCATTTCAGCCTCTTGGTTGCTTGCTGATTCCCAACACTTGGATGTTCTTGACTAGGTCATCTGACTGTCAGAGCTTTTGGGTTGGCTTGCCTTTTCTGTTGCTGGGCCTAGACTCTGGAACTTTCTTCCCACAAGCATCCCTTAGCAGAATCTCCATCTCTGTCCCTCCTACTATTCCCTTCAATCCCCTCTCTCCCTCTGTGCCTCTCTGTCTCTCTTCTGTCTTCCCTCTCTCCCCCTTTCTCTCTCAGCAACAGTTTTAGTATTGATTTCACTGTTGCTTTCTTGCACTGACTATTCAGTCATTTTCATTTCTTTATTTGTTTTATGTTAGGCTAGAGTTGGTAGATCTGTCGTATAATCTCTTATCCGATCTTCCGGTGGAATTGTTTGACTTGCCTTCACTGGAGAAACTGAATTTATCGAGTAATCAGCTGAAGTATCTGTATGTGAGGAATTCCGACATAGATCAGCGTACGTTGTTTGACTTCTGTTACATTTGTCGCACTCAGACGTTCCCTTCATGAATGCCTCTCTGTATGCAGAGCTATAGTTACTGTTATATTTAAAATATCCCTTTTCTTTCATAATTTGGCTAATTTTGACTTTGTTACCTGTGTTAACTATCAGCTGTGAACAGCTAATCTTTCCATTTAACCATACATGATCTCTCACTTATAATACCTAAATTATATAATATCTAAATATTATTATTTTTCCAGGTACTAGTAAGTTAATAATGATTTTTTATATTTCTTGAAAGGGTAGTTATAAAATGCAGTCTCACATTTTAATTTTGTGTATTTATATATTGTGAAACTCAGATTTAACCAACAGTTTGCACTGGGCGGTGTTTGTTTCTCAGGTACTCAAGGGAGTGAAATTATTCATATTGTGATGGGTTCTGCCCTTTCTTCTTGATATGAATGACATCCTCTTATCCTACCCTTCCGTTTTGCTCTTATGGTTGATCCTGCCTTTTCTTGGTGATGTTGTGATTTATCTTGCTTCGTCTTCTTTCTTTTGCGATTGGCATTAACTGTCGTCATATTAAGCTGGGACCTGATGTATTACACTGGCCAACACATAATTTGTTGCCTCAAATGTTAGAACTGTTTCTGGGTATATTTGACCTGCTGATTCCAGAAAAGGCACCAGTTTTCTCCCAGCAGGTCTAGTTTTCGAGATATAGAACATTATGCCATATACCAGTCCTTGCCTCTGCTCGCCCATAAAACATAAGGCTATAGCTATAATTATGTAGTGCTCAATTTATTATGTGATACACTAAATAAACATAATAATACAAATACTTAAAAGAAAATGGTAGTACCTGAAACTGTACTTATATGATACCAAACAGAACAAGTTTGTTATAAAAATTTCAAGTCATTCGACACCGAAGAAGCTCCTTTTGTACGATTTCCGAGTGTGGCATCTGCCGGAACAATCGCGCATAATATTCCAGCAATAGTCTGCCATCATGTGTGCATCCCATCTTCCTTGATATCGATTTTCCATTGTTTTGATGTCTTGGTGAAATCTTTCACCTTGCTCTTCGCTGAAGTCACCAAGATTCTCTGGAAAGCGATCTAAGTGACTGTGGAGATAATGGACTTTAATGCTCATGTTGCAGCCAAGCTTGTTGAAATGAAGAAGCATATCCTCTACTAGTTGTGCATAATTGTCTGCCTTCTTGTTGCCAAGAAAATTTTTAGTTACAAGAACAAAGGAAGACCAGGCACAAGATTCGATTTCATTCATTGATGGTATGAAAAGTGGGTCATTTATAAGTTGCCTGATCTGTGGACCATCGAAGATTCCAGCCTTCAATTTTTCCATTGTAATTCCTGGTAACTTGTGTACTATGTATTCGAAGCATGAACCTTCTTTATTCAAAGCCCTGACAAATTGTTTCATCAGGCCTAGCTTTATATATAGTGGTGGCAGTATGATCCTATCTCGTGCCACCAAAGATTCCTTGATTACATTTTTAGCTCCAACCACCATGTCTTTCCTCGAAGGCCAATCTTTTCTTGTCCAATGTTCATGCTTGGCTCTACTGTCCCAAAGACACAAAAAGCAGGTATACTTTGTGTAGCCACTTTGTTGACCAAGGAGGAAATTTACCATCTTCAAGTCTACACAAATTACCCATTGATGTTCTTTGTATTTTATCTTTTCCAGTACTAAAGAGATGGCATTGTACTCTTCTTTCATCCTGGTGGAGTGACCGATTGGAATAGAACCAAATTTGTTGCCGTTATTTAAAAGCACACATTTCAGACTACGTTTTGAACTGTCGATAAAAAGACGCCACTCATTGGGCTGTACCGACAGACCAATTTTCTTCAATAAGTTGCTGATGTCATTACAGAATACTAGGTTGTTGTCTTCGGTAAAGAATGGCAGCAAATCCTTTTCTCTGTTTCTATAAATTGTAATTTTCGTTCCAGGCTGAAGTGCATTCTTTTCCTTTAGTCTGGACGCAAGCAATTCAGAGGACTCTTTGGAAAGATTTAAGTCCCTGATCAGATCACTCAACTCTTTTTGGTCAAAACGTTCACTGTGTGAAGTTGATTGGAAATCACTGTCACTGCCCCCACTTTCTTCACTTTCGTCATCTTGTCCGATATTGGACATGCAAGTCTCATCGTCTGAGAGCTGAGGTAGTTTGCGAAAAGGTGGAACTGGTACAATATCCGAATGCGGAACAGGTCTCCTGGCTGAAGGTATGTCAGGGTAAGACAACTTGTGACGATTATTTCGATTGATGCCTATGATATTAACCATACAAAAGTAACAGTCGTCGAAGTGGTTTATCTGTTCCCTCCAAACCATTGGTACACCAAATTTCAGGCAGCTTCTCTTTCCAATTGTCCAGTGGCGCAATTGTTCAATACAAGTTTTGCATACTGTATGAGGAGCCCATTGCTTATCTTGATCTCCAAGTTTGACACCAAAATAACCTACATATGCGCTTTTTACAAACTCAGAAATCGGTTTCCTGTTTGCTTTTAGTGTGTATTCCCCACAAATGTAGCAGAATATGTCTGGATGGTTAATGCAGCTCCGTCTGGAAGTAGCCATAACCTTAAGGATGTTCGCATCTGAGGAATTAAATGACTAACCTAAAAAATAGTAAGAACATGTAGTTATTTAATGCTCACATTCACAGATTGTTCTTGCGACCAACTCTTAATATGCCCTAAGACGACTGCGGCTGCTCTAGCTTTCAGGAGGCGGTTTATATAGGCTATAAATGCTGACTTCAGCATAATCTATTTACATAGTTCGAAACCATGAAACGCTGTATAAGCACAAATAAATTCTAAATGAGGCCATGAATTTAGTGCTGAGTAAGCTGTAGGCTACGGAATAGTTATTTCGTTGAATCAGCAATATCTCAGCACGCGGCAAGATATGCTGATTTTACATTATAAGGATGTAGGCATTATATGAATCAGCAAGAATTAAAATTAGCCATAAATAAAGCTTATTATGACATTTTAGTTTTGCCAAAGACATCGTTTAAAGAGTGGACTGGGTTTTCTTTACAAAATCGACGATATCTCAGAAACTAGACCTGATGCACTCAATCCAATGACAGTTTCTGAATCAGCGCCCAAAATTACCCCAAGAACAGGTCTAAAACCGAAGGCAACAAGAAAAAAAAATTTTTCTGTTGGCCAGTGTTATCAGTCGCTTGTCACTGGCCCTGTGTTTCTTCTACCAGTGATGATTGAGTCTGCCTTGGTTCTCTTTGCTTCATGCCCCCCTCCTTGTGAGTGAGGATGGGGTGCAGCACCACTGGTCATTCTGTCTAGAGCCAATTTTCCTTGAAGCAGCTTTGAACAAGTGCTACAGTGCTAAAGAGAGTGCCATCCAACTTTACACTTTACATTGCGTTAAAAAATTTCTTCTGTAAATTAGAATTGTATTTGTGTGGCATTGCATTTTTCAGCTGTTAAGTGGGACTGCGTGAACCTGAAGGAGTTGAATGTGTCCAACAATCGCCTGGATTCGTTTCCATTCCAGATTCATTCGTGTGTCAATTTAGTCAATCTACAAGCATCTAACAACCACTTCAGTAGCTTTGTCCATCCGTGGCCCTGTCCATTGGTTAGTTGGACATATCTACTGCTAAAGAAGAATTTCTTTTCAGTTACTGATGGGATTGGTTATATTTGGGTTATGCTTGAACCTTGCCAGTTTTTTCTGATCAACTGCTGACATTTTGTGCTAATCATTTTGGAACAAATCCATTTTGATTAACTTCACTTTTTCAACCATTGTTGTTCATTCATTGATTCAGTTAGTTAGTTTATATTGTGCCTGTTGAAGACATCTACTCAGTCGTAATCGTAAACTCCAAATTTCTAAAACGCAACGTAAAAGCTAAGCGCAGGGCGCCAGCTTATAATCGAGCGCTGCGTCAAGTCAGTGGGGTTGTCTAAAGATGCCATGTCAAGAACCAGGTCTGGTTTCCAGAAGACCAGAGAGAAAAGGGGCAAAAGCACTCTCAGCCCAGGCTTTTGGAATTAAGAGAGTATTAAGTGATTTTGGGAGCTAGTTAAATTGCTTAATTTTTCTTTCTTTAGTTTTCTGACTTATTAGTTACTTCTTCATTTGACTGATTAATTTACTTATAAGTAAGCAATAAACTGTAGCAAGTGATTATGTAAAAATGTCTTCATATATTTATCACATGTTTTATTTATAGATCAGTGTAATATTTACAAACCTAGAAGTCTTAATCTGCGTGTATGCATTTACTATTTATTTGAGTTTTTGTTGCTTTTAATTGGATGTCTATTAACTTTTATAGAAAGTTCTTGAACTGTCAGAGAACGAGTTGTATGATCTGCCGCTGGCCTTGGATGATTTCTGGAGCAAAACTCTCCTTTACTTGGATCTTTCCAAAAACTCGTTGACTGATCTTCCCCAGACCATCTGTCGTCTGGGTCAGTACGGCTTTGTTCAGGGCAGAACAGCTTTTATTGTAATTTATAAGACTTTTACCTCTGAGTCGTGCATGGAATTTCTTCCTTGTTGTCAGGACCAGGTAAACGCAATTGACAAAACATTAGGATGTTTTTGCTAACATATGCTGTGTTTTGTTTTTGTGAGATACTTAAAGGGCTATATATTAATTGTCTAACTTACTTACTTCCTGACTTACTCATTTTCTTACTTACGAAGTTATTGGTGAAGCTTAGATATTTGATTGACAAGAGAGATGCATGGGAAGGGCGACCAAGTTATGGAAATGTGGATGAAAAGCTCAGAGTAGAGAAGAAATTTTTTTAAATGTGTTAGTTCTTGGATGTCAGCTCCTGAAAAAATGAAATTATATAATTTATAAGTAAAGGTTTTTTGTTGCATTACTTTTATGCTTCTGCCAAAAACCAAAACCACATTCTTTTATTTTTGAACAGTAAACGACAACTTAATAATTCAGCTGCAGTGAACAGCTAAATGTTAGACACAGACTTCAGTCCCTGCAACTACAAGAAAACATGTAAAATTAACTTAAATGTTGTAGCTAAAAAATGTTTGGATTTTTCACATGAACTTAATGTTGCAGTAAAAGAAACACATAAATGTTAAACATGAACTTAATGTTGCAGATAATATAAATGTGTAAATGTTAAACATGAACCTGATGTTGTAGCTGCCTTGAAAGACTTGAACCTTTCACACAACAACATTTCCTCGCTTCCAAATCCTGAATGGTGGGAATGCATAGGTTTGGAGTCACTCGATTTGTCGCACAACAGACTTGGATCATTGCCGTCCTGCCCGTCTCCGATTGCCAACGTCCAGAGGTACGTTGGTTGGTGATGGACTGGCTCAAAGGAAAACTCATTTGTATGAAACAAAAATTGGAAAAATGTATAGATTTGCCACTAAACAGAATTCATTAAAACTAATTTATTGTACAATGGAGACTCATTATAACGTGAATTCAGATACAAGATGGTCAGGCAGGTGAATCCCAAAATCATTTCAGTTATAGAAAATAAACTCCAAATGATGCAACCTCGTTATAAGGCGATTCTCGATGTGGCTTCCAAAGAGAGTGTTATAACAAGTTTCTGGTCTATATTATAATACATTACTGGTGTACATGATTTAATGCAATGGTCTCTTATACAGCACAGTTTTTAGGAAGCACCTTAATGGTACTTCCAACCCAACTACGTTAGGCCTTCTTTGAAGAATGTGGTCTTCAGGTTTTGCATGTATCATTTAGACAGTGCGTTTAAGAAGCTCTCAAAAGTGAGTTAATCTTAGAAAAGATTTTGTGCCATTCATAGACAGTATTTCTGAAGTGCTGTTCAGTGTACTACCGAGTAATATTATTGGTGATACATTTTTAGTGTTAAATTTTTCAGTAAACTCTAAGAGACATTAGTAGCCGGTTCTGCTGATGAGTATTGAGTACCAGGTAAGTTGCCTCTGTATGCATCTGTCAAGAGCATATGCATTGCATAGTACAGAATAATAACAGCAGTTATGTTTACAAGCAAATATAATTAGTAAGGAGGGGTGATAGCAGACTAAAGATGATTGTTGAGGGATACATATTACATAAAACTCAAATGGATTAAAGATGTTGGAAAACAAAAGATGTTGCATTTCAAACGCGTGTTTCTGCTTCTTATCTGTAGGAATTTCGTCAGTCGCTTGAATCCGAATTGGTTCCCAAAAGTCAGAATGTCTCTTTCAGCTGGTTTGAAGAATGAACTTACTGTTTCGCCTCCTTCGTTGCCGTCGACATCTTCTTTGGTGTCTTTTCCCTCGATGTTTGCCGAGTCTTTGACTGAACTGAATCTAAGTCACAATCGACTTAAAGAAGTTCCGCAGTCAATTGTTGAACTCAGAGAACTAACAAAGCTCGATATATCTCAGTAAGCTTCATATTAAATCTTTTTATTTCTGTATGCTTTCAATTTTTTCAACATTTGGAGTGGTTCTTAGTAAATGCTTCGACAGGCTGCAATAATCCCAGCTCTAATATGTCACATTTTGATCTGTGAGATTTGATCTTCATTATTTATTGTCAGCAGTATGCCGCTCTCCGGAGCTTTGTCATTTCCACCACTTGTTGCCAGCCATCTCTATTCTGGGCTCTTTTCCAGGTCATGTGTAGTCGTAAATTCAGTGGGTGCAGATCAGACCCTGCTGCTCATTCGCATATATGACGAGGGCGTCAAGCTGGTCTGTTCCAACCTCATGAGTGGCCAGACAGTCATAGCTCACTGAGTTCTGACCTGGTCCTGGTGGCAGTTACAATGTGCAATGTGTCAAAGCAGTTGAAGCTTTCTTGTTGGATCATCTCTGGCAATGGGCTATGCATCATGTGTCGACAGACCCTCCACTTTGGTGATGTGAGCTGCTTAAGTAATGCACAGTATTCTCGTCATGGCTGACTACTGAAAGACATTGAACTTCACTTCAGTGTCCTTGGCGTCCAGGTCTCGGCTCCACACAGGGCAGGCAGTACCTCAGGTCTGTTGCCAGCACTGGCCTCACAATAGGCTTGTGATGTTGCACAAGACCTTGGGATCTGTCCATTGCTAACTCAAGGACTGAAGAGAAGGAAATGAGCACCTCCTCTACATTCCACTATGGGATGTAGGAGCTTTACATTTTTCCTTTTTTTATGCATCTCACCACTTTATGTTACCTGTCCCATTTACTTTAATGCTGACTAAGCATAATAGATCAGTACAGGTCTTTAACAGAAGTGCTTTACGAGTTTAGCTGTTACATCACATCATGTTATGTTACTTTACGTTGAATTTTGAAAGAAAAGTCCTCTATTATGTTATTTGTGAGTAGGTAACTTTCAAGATTCATCTAGCACAAAAACATTTCTGGAACTTTGAGCAGTTAGACATTGTTTGCATGGAAACGTGAGTTTGTGCAGAACTTCTGCTGATGGGTGTAATTTACATCTGCTATGCAATACATTGCATAATTTTAAAATGCTGAACTATCCACAGCATTTGAATTGTGAATTATTTATTTCTGCTGTGTCTTATGATAGCATTAAAACACTAGAATGTCTTAGAAGTTTTTTTATGAGTGAACTAAGGTAGTAGTCCTAGCTGCTTGATAAAATTGCTTATTGTTTAGACATACAAATGGTGTTAATGGAAACAGCTTCTCACAGATAGTAGATGAATAATCTGTGTTGTTGTTGTTGCTAGTAACCCTGGTGTGACGTCTCTTCCGGTCGAGTTGAGTCAGTTGACTCGCCTTCATACGCTTTTCTTAGATGGACTCAACATATCTGATAACAACCTCAACAGACGCATTCAGAGTGGTAAAACAGTCTTAGGGTTGCGGCACAAAATCAAACTTAAAGTTGTTATTTTGTCAGAATTTTTGAAATTATCTTCTTGTGCAATAAATATCTTATTGAGTCTCTCTTGAAAAGGTGCTGTATAAATCTGTGATTACAATTAAAATACTAGTTTGGTAAGAGAAATGTTAGGAAGTCATGATGGCTAACTGTGAGCAATTGCTCTGTATTCCTGTAGCATGTAGACTGTTTCTGGTATTGTCACTGTTTAAGACCCTCAGGTGCAGGACCTTTACTTGAAATTTGTAAGCACAATTGACACGACACTATCATTAGGATTTTAAATTAAGATAAGCTTACATTTTGGTTCATACAGGGGAGAAATTTGATCAGAATTTTTTACAAGGGAGGGGAACCAAGAATCATAAAACGCCAAGGCAGTTACTTCATTATTTGTTAATTAAACAATGGGGTAAGATTCAGTTGGCTGTTAGATCTAATACCAGTTTTTAGACCTAATCCCAAATATCACTTTGCATGACCAATAATGAGTACAGTCCATTCAGAGAAGAGAAAGCATGATGAAAACTAAGATGGAATAATTTGGTTAACAAGTTAATCAAATCGATCAAGGATAATAAGGAACTATTGTTATCATATGTTTATAGCAGACACAAGTTAGTCTAATCAAGCAAGGTTAACAAGGTTACCATTTGTTATTTTATGTTATTGGTACCATTGTTATTGTGCTTTTAGCGGATACAGCGAGGGTCATAATTGCTTACCTGAAACAGATTCATCGTCAGTGTGTTCCATATCACCGAATCAAATTGATGCTTGTTGGAAGCCAGGTACATGTACAGTAGTAACTATGATTTTATTATTTAATTCCATTTTGTTTACGTCTGACTTCACGTATTTGCAGTTTGGTATTTTTACAATTTAGCCAAGTATCTGTATAGAACAAGTGTCGTTTAACTTTTGCTTTAAGTGCAGAATTGCATTCAATGTGCTTAACCACTGTAGCCTGACTTCTGGTTTTCTGACCTGTTGGATTTCAGCGGTGGGACTTCTGCCTCTGCCTTTGGCTGCTTCTAAGATGATAGAAATGTAAGAAATATTTGGCACATATTTATTTTGAACAGGAGAAAGGAAAGACATCTCTGGCTTACGCGCTTCGTGATCTTCCTCGTCCCACAGTCAACGTTGCTACAGATGGTGTCGAAATCAGTGAATTCAAGGTGCCTCCATACTCACGAGGACTTACTCTAAAGGTGAGCTTAGAAGCACCAGCATCCTGTCGCCGAGGAAACCCTGTCATACGTAATCCTATTACTTCTATAGTGCTGTTAACAAAATGCACAAGTTATCAGTTGATGGTAGCTTCAGATTGAATCGTAGTCAGAAACTAATCCATTGGAGAAGCCCGGTTGAAATCTGATGGGTTGGAGAAACCAAAATTCGGGCTGTTGTGGGTAAGCAAGTTGAAATAGTTGAGTCTTAACTTTAGACCTGACGTGGTACATGTATAAATGAATGTTTTGTTAAAGAGATCCACAACTCCAGAGCTTACGGTTCAGCTGTGGGACTTTGCGGGTCAGCAGGACTACTACGTCACCCACAAGGTTTTCCTGTCATCTTCAGCTCTCTATCTTGTCATCTTTGACCTGCGACTTGGCAAACAAGGAGTCGATGGCTTGCACACCTGGCTATCAGATATACAGGTATTCACTTTGACATTGAGTTTTATAAGAAATGTGTGTAAGCAATGTTTTATGAGAGTTTTATTTAAAAAGCATTTTATTTTCAGAACAGTTTTACTAATTTTTCGTATATATAAATGGACAACATTTTGGCTGATGCTCTGGACTTTCCATTGGAACTTAACCCTGGTTTCTTGGTGTTTCATCATTATAGGCTGATGCTTCAAACTCCAGTGTATGAAGGTCGGCCAAGAAATAGCGTGCTGTTGCTATAGAAACCATGTCATATTTTATCTGATCTATTGACTTCTACTGTTGCTGTGTTTTTCTTTCTTCTAGGCTAATGCTCCTGACTCCAATGTCATCCTTGTGGGAACATTTCTTGACTGTCTTAGTGAGGGTAGGAACAGCCTTCCCGATCTGCACAACTACATTCGGAACAAATACTACAAGAGGCAAGGCTTTCCCAAGATTGACGGCATAGCTGAAGTGTCAAATGTCGGTCGAAAAGAGGGGCTTGACGCTCTGCGTAGACTCATTTACGACGTGGCTCTTAATATTCGAGTCCGTGTTGATAATTATGGGAAAACAAACCTTGTCGGGAGAATGGTGAGTTGGGAAAATTTATTCTTTTCTGTTTATTTTCTATTTTCAGGCTTTTCACCTGATCAAAGTTATTCGTATCTTGTGTTAAACAATTCAAATAGAATGCCTTAGACAATTTCTTTACTGATGTTTAACGTCTCAAAGTCGGAAAATATGCTCACAGCTTCGGAAGGATATTTACGTCAGGTTTACCGATATTTATACTCTATTGCAAAATATTCTTTTTATATGTGTAGAATATATTTTGATTTTGTTATCTTGTTATGTGTAGTTGAACAGAGCTTGTGCGAGCACCAGTTGGACTATGCTCAATGCAAATGACCGCTTGCATTTCGTGAATGTTTTGACAAATAATCTGCAGGTCAGCCCTGCATGGTATTGTCCTCTTGCCTCCCTTCTGCATGACAAGGCATGTCTCAGGGTGCAAGTTCAAATGGATCTGGCTTGTTCTCTCTTACCACTCTGTGTGTTATCTGCTTTACGTCTGCCTCTGTCTGTCTCTCTTTAGGATGTCTGTCTTTGTCTGCTTGGCTTTGTCTGCCATTTTCTGTATGTTTCTGCATGGGATTGTCTTCTTGCCTCCCTTCTGCATGACAAGGCATGTCTCAGGGTGCAAGTTCAAATGGATCTGGCTTGTTCTCTCGTTACCACTCTGTGTGTTATCTGCTTTACGTCTGCCTCTGTCTGTCTCTCTTTAGGATGTCTGTCTCTGTCTGTCTCTCTTTAGGATGTCTGTCTCTGTCTGTCTCTCTTTAGGATGTCTGCTTCTGTCTGTCTCTCTTTAGGATGTCTGTCTCTGTCTGTCTCTCTTTAGGATGTCTGCTTCTGTCTGTCTCTCTTTAGGATGTCTGTCTCTGTCTGTCTCTCTTTAGGATGTCTGTCTCTGTCTGTCTCTCTTTAGGATGTCTGTCTCTGTCTGTCTCTCTTTAGGATGTCTGTCTCTGTCTGTCTCTCTTTAGGATGTCTGCTTCTGTCTGTCTCTCTTTAGGATGTCTGCTTCTGTCTGTCTGTCTCTCTTTATGATGTCTGTCTCTGTCTGTCTCTCTTTATGATGTCTGTCTCTGTCTGTCTCTCTTTATGATGTCTGTCTCTGTCTGTCTCTCTTTATGATGTCTGTCTCTGTCTGTCTCTCTTTAGGATGTCTGTCTCTGTCTGTCTCTCTTTAGGATGTCTGTCTCTGTCTGTCTCTCTTTAGGATGTCTGTCTCTGTCTGTCTCTCTTTAGGATGTCTGCTTCTGTCTGTCTCTCTTTAGGATGTCTGCTTCTGTCTGTCTCTCTTTAGGATGTCTGCCTCTGTCTGTCTCTCTTTAGGATGTCTGCCTCTGTCTGCTTGGCTTTGTCTGCCATTTTCTGTATGTTTCTGCATGGGATTGTCTTTCTATCTCTTCCTGTCTGCATGTCTGTCCGTCTTTTTCTTTCTCATTTTACCTTTGTCTTTCTTTTTTCTCAGCGTCTGTCTGTGTGTCTGTCTGTCTGTGTATCTGTCTCTATCTCTCCCTCTCCTTCTCCCTATCTGCCTCTTTCTTTGTGGCTTATGTGCTTAATTAAACTCTGGTCTTAACTTGCAATTAGCTTAGGCTTCCAAGTAAGATGAATCAGAGTCGGAGTGATGCCTGGCTGTTTTAGCGTATGTGCTTGATAAGGTTAAAGTTCTTATATCCGCATGTTAATTACCATAAGCCTGCACTCTTCTGAATTGTCTGCTAAGACCAGACACTGGTGTTACATATTTTTCAGATGTATATAGTGATGCACACGTGCACACATGCTTATGTTTACCCATGTGGGTATGCATGTGTGTATTTTAAGCCGTTTTGATTACGGAAAATTGTGGGAATGAGAATGTGAAAATTTGTGTCTGCTGGCTGAGTTTAAACTGCTGTCACTGAGTATTCTCCTTTCTCTCCCCCTCTCAGTGTTCCGCAGGCTCCTGAAGACTCTACTGTTTAACATTGCCTCTGTTGAGTTTATCCTGTAAGAGGTGCTTTATACATCTCAAATTACAATTACAGTTCCGTTGTATATAGATTTCTAACGTTGTTGACATACTAAGCAGTTGATTGGATGCATTGTGGCTGTGGTTTTGAGCCACTAGTTGACATGTATTGAACCACAGAGGTCATAAGGTTGGGTTAAGGTTTTGTTAAGGCTTCTTTAGTCAGACTAGATTCATTTCATTCCAATTAGACTATATTAATTATTATCTAGTAGGAAATTTATATAGCACGATGACAGAGATTAGGCTGAAGTAAAGGGTCCTGATACAAACAAATCTGAAGTCAAAAGAGATTGAAAAATAACATGTTAAGACGTGATTTTAAGATGTTAAGTGGAGATGAAATCTTGACATTCACATGAAGACTATAAGCAAACCAAGGAACTGCAAAGGAATGTTCTCCAGATTTCTTTGAAGTTCTTGATTTGTGTGTGTGTTTCATACAGGAAGAGAGTTTATGTTTGACAAATTATTGCAGATAGCATGTTCTGTTTCTAGGTGACATAGCATTTCTCATTGACAATTAAGTGAGTATGTTGACTGGTGTAAATGTTTTTTCTGGCATGTTTCAGTCGGCATAAATGTTTTTGTGTTGTGTTACAGACATAATTTTCTCATTTGTGATGTTATAGAAAAGTAGATGCATTATCTGTCATAACTGTTTGCTAAATTCCCTCTGTTTTCTCTGTTGCTTTTTGCTTTGTGTTTGCTAGGCTGCATGACTGTTAGCTTGTAAAGGCTTCTTTTAAATTTCTGTGAAGCCAGGTTTAGGCAAATATATCAATGTGAGGAATGTTGTTCCATGCTGAGTGAGTGTTCTTCCAAACGGGTCAAGTTTGAAATGCATGGCTGGTCTTTTACGATGGAAAATACAATATTTTGGCTGTAGTAGAAGATATGTGGCTGGCAAGAAACATTTAATTCAAGCCTCTTTCAAAAGTTGTCCCAGACTGAAGCACAAGCATGGCAACAGCAATCTGGCTGAATGCATGTAGTTTTCCAGATGTATCACATTTCAGTTATTTCTATCTATGTTTTTTCCAAAAATTTATAAACTTTTGTTTTTTCTGAATATTTTTGTTTATTTTTTCCTGGTAAGTCAACTTTTAGCAGGAGTTTTATTCGACTTGTTATTTTTATCTGTATATCTATTGGAAATTCTGAAAATTTGTTTCTTTTTGGTAAATATTTTTGTTTTCGTTATATTTTAAAATTCTTTTTTCTGAATGTGTAATATAATCATAACCCAGCAGGTTGTAACTAGTTTTGTTATTCTTTTAACAAATTTCATGTCTTCCTCAACAAGTTTGTGTTAATCCCAAAAATTGGAGCATTTCTTAAAGAAATGTGAATAATTCAGTGAATCTTAGCTGACTATCGAAGACATTTTTATTTAATATTTTACTTAAGACTTTCAGACTGTTAATATTGCTTGATTATTGTTTGTTGTTTGTGTTGTATTTGTAACAAACGTCAAAACACTTCTGTATTTTATAATTCTCTGATTGTATGCAAAGGCTACAAGTCGCTTACTCAGTCTCACGTCATGCAAACGTTCAAATGTATCCTCTTATGATCTTGTTGTGCACAGGTTCCAAAGGATTATCTTGAGTTGATCAAAGTCCTTCAGAAGGAGGTGGAACGGTGTCGAAAGGAAGAGCGGTGGCCTGTGCTTAGCACAGATGAGTTCTGGAATTTATTCAGCTCACTGCAGAACAGCAGCATTAAAAGCAAGGAAGAGATGGAACTTGGTAAGGAAACCCATGAAATTCTCTATTATCTTGAGTTCATCATAAACGTAACACCCTTGCCTCTGTAGAAATTCCTCTGAAGCATGATCATGATGACTGGGGATCATTCATTTTGTTATGGTAAGATTTATGTTTTCGATTAAGTTTTTCAAGCAGAATAGAAACAGTAGTAAGGTAGATTCTTAATTACTGCCAAGAGTGAACGATGACGTGTGCAGTCACTGTTGGTGTGAATCTGTAATACCAAAATCATTTTCAGTTTTTGGTGCAATTCATTGATAATGGATTAAATTGTTTCATTTTAAGCCATCTAAAAGATTTATTTATAAAAGCATGATTAAACATAAAGATAAAAGTAACACATGCCTCTGTGGGATTGCTCAAAAGTCTCAGGGTGTTCTGAATGAGGCACAACATGATCACAAGAATACACTGACAGGGCATATTTTTAGCTTCCCAAATTGCTTGTGAAAATTTAGCGGTTTGTGAGCTTCCTGATGATTGTCTTCCTCATATATGATTGTCTTCAGTGTTTACCACCACTGACTAATTCAAAAGCAAGTGATTCAGTGTTTCGGTTCGCTGGCCCACATGCATGGCACAGCCATCAGGAGGCTGAGAGTATTTTTCACGCTTTCAGATAACTACTGAAACTCCGTTATTTAACTCTTACCCTGTGCTGACCTTTGACATTGTATAGGACCCCAGAAGGAGACTGCTAGTTGTGATGCTACATAAATTATTGTTGTTACAATTACAGTTACAATTGATGAGAGAATCGCTGAACAGAGACTGGTTTTGGTTGTTTTTGCAGCTGCTCAGTTCCTCAATGAATCCGGTTATTTGTTGCACTTTGTGTCGTCGTCATTCAACGGCCTTGAACCGCTCTATTTCATCGACCCACAATGGCTCGCACAGATTCTGGCCAAATTCATCGCTGTCGATGTAAGCCACAAATCGTCGGCCTGTTACTAATTAATTATTACACCATTATACTGATCAGTTATTTGCTGAGTATAAACAGTGTGCAGGGTTAGTTCTGGCAACCTTTGGTGTAGCAGTTGCCTTTAGAGGTTAGAGAGCAAATTTGTAAGCGATATTTTTGTTGCCTCTTGTTATGGGAAGAGGTAATGATTACTTTCTTTCTTCGTCACCTGCTTTTTTTGTTGCAAGTTACTTTACTGAGAATCTTAGCACTTTAGATGTTTGTTTTCCTTTAGAGCGCGCAGCGTTTTACGCGTGGTGGATTAATCGATCTAAAAGATGCCGAGGCGGCTCTACTGTTCAGTGGAAAGAAGACGAGCATCAGCTTTGATCATTACGTTGATCTTCTGGAGTCCTTTGACATTGCGCTTCGTCTCGATAACAACAAGTCAGTTGTCATTTGACTTCGGTTTTTCTTCATTTGCTAAGAAAACATTTCAGTGGTTGCTGCACATGCTCTCTGGGGCTTCTCTTGTATTGGCCTTTCGTTATGGAATAGTCTTCACATTAACATTTGTTCACTGCTGATTAACGTGGGTAGCATTGCATTTGCCAATAGTTTAAAGACACGTTTTAATCAATCAGAGGTGTGCAGTAGTTGGGTGGTTAGTGTGCTGGCCTGTTAATTGAGACGTCATTGGTTTAAATCCCCAACAACACAAAAATTTCTTTTGAGATTTCAGCTGAACTTGTGCCCCCTAGTGAAGTCAGCTGTAATGAGGACACTCGCTGCACACTGACAGTGGGAAGATCAGATGACAAGGCAGAGATCTGGCCATCCGTCTTAATATCCCAAGACTAAGAAAAATGATGTTGCTAACACTTCATTCCCATGGCTGCCTCAAGGCTAGCTTAAGGGACTGCTCTTCTTGAATCAGTCTAGAAGTTCTTAGAAGGTGCTATATAAATGTTTAGATACAGACTTACAGGGTGCTTCTGAGGTTAGTATGAGTTGCTGTGCAAATATTTTGTTACAATTAAAAATTTGCAATTATTCGACAAAATATGACTGTTTATCTTATTTATTTTGTTTATATATTGAACAAATATTAATAATTATTATAAATTTTTATCTCTTCTATTGAGTCCTTTAATGAGAGTTATGTCCTAAACTCATAACATACTGGGTCTTAGTGTGGCTTTACTTTGAACCACAGCTGATCTGTCAAAATTTAATCATTCTGTTATCACCAAAATACAATTTAAAATGGTGGATATACGTGTAAGACGCTAGTTTATTCAGTAGTTCAAATGTAAAAAGTATGTAGATGGTAACTATTTTACTGGTAATCAGTGCTAAAGTTGTTACCAAATTACTACTCCCAGTTATCCAATTACTGTAATTATTAGAATGAATTACAGTTAACAGCCAAATCTTTGTAAATCTGAAGGCATGTTTGTGTTTGAAACATATTTTATTGTTTGATGTTTGATTTGTTGTTCAACCATCATTCAGACTACTACTTCCATCAAAGCTGCCGTCTGTAAAGCCTGGCTTGCAGAAGTCAGCCAAGCCAAAGTCGTTTCGAGTAGAAGCTGGACAGCTTCGCCGAATCTACAGGATGAACCACATTCCAAGCGGCTTTTGGAGCCGACTTCTTGTTCAGATGCTGGCTGCAGTTTATAGCCACCAGGGTCCAATTGAAATGGCAAGGCGCAGCAGTGATGATGGTGGATCAAGGCGCCGCTCACTGCACACGGTAAACAGATATGGGACGGTGAGGGAGGAGCAGATCAACAGACCCGGTGGTGGAGCACTTGATGAATTGTTAAGTATCATTTGCATCTTAGTAGTTCATGGGGTGGGCAACAGTCTTGTTGGCATGTCAGTCAGAGGTTCAAATCCTCGCCAGGGAAAAGATGTTTTGAGATTTCTGCTCCACTTCTTCCCCGTAACGAACTTGGCTGTAAAATGAGTACATCGACTGTAAAATGTCAATGGAAAAATCAGACAGTGAGGAAGAGGACTGGCCACTGAGCGTATACCAGTAGCCAAGGTAGTTAAAGGGAGTGTAGTTAGTAATATGAAGATGTAGTATATATGAAAATGTAGTTAAAAGGAGTGTAGGTAGTGATATGCAGATGTAGTTAATATGAAAATGTAGCTTAAGAGTGTAGGTAGTGATATGCAGATATGGGAATGTAGTTAAAAGGTTTAAAGGAGTCTGACTTATAATAACAGTATGGTTTGATTCTGTAGCATTGATCCAAAGATAACATTTTGGCAAGAGGGAATCTACATTAACTGCTCCAGCTATCATCTTCTAATTGAACCGGTTGACGAGTATCTAGATCCGGAATTGCCTCAATCGGAGGACAGCAATGGTTCGCTCAAGCGAGGGATCATCATTACTGTAACAAAAACATCTGGCGAGGAAGACAAATCGGATCTGGCTTTCATTTTGGCCACCTTTGCCATTGACTATGTTGATTCGCTAATCTATCAGTGGTATCCAGGTAGGAAAAATTCTTCAGCTACACTGAAGGCAGTGGTCTAATTGGTAATCATAATCGTAATCCCGAGATTTACTGCCCTTGGTCTACAGTCTAATAGTTGGAGGTTTGAGCATGCTGATCAGATTCTGTTTTGTGACCTTGTCTCCATCACCAAGCAGTATAATTTGATGTCGGCATAAGCTGGGAAGTAAATGGCAAGTACTACCACGTACTGACCCACGTCCTGGACCTTGGGATTCTTCCAGTGCCAGTTCAAGGGCCGAAGAGCAGGAAATAAGTGCCTCCCCAATGCTCCACCTGGGACATGGGAGCTTTACTTTTCTTTACATGATGTTTTCAAATTGACACTGGCAGGCACAGGGAAGTTAAGCAGTGTGGAGGACAGTTAGTACTTGCATACGTGATTGTATGCCATGGAATAGATGGGTGATTACATTGAAATTTGTCTCAGGCATTTTATGAATTTGGTTTTGTTTAGGTCTTCTCGATGAAGGCTGTCTTGAACAACTCATTCCGTGTCCATACTGTTTCGAAGCATCGAAGGACAAAAATCCTCGAACATTTAAAGGCATTCACATGTTTAGTCTGATCGAGTGTGCCAAGATCATTCTTGCCTCGCAGTCGAGTCTCGGTCTGACGATCCGGTGTTCCAAATGCAACAGTCCACAGATCCACCTGAAATTCCTTGTACCAGATCTTCTGCTGCTGGATTTACCACGTTACCTGCACATCGATGCTTCGGAACTGGAGTACAATCCGACCGTGGACATTCTGGGTCAGGGCGGAGAGGGGACCGTCTTCCGAGGCAAGTATCGGGGTCAACCAGTCGCCATCAAGCAAAACGCTATCATCCAGAGCTGCCAGACTCTTGAAGAGTCAATGCAGATGAAGTCTGATTCAAATGAATCGTTCCAAATGGAGCCAAATGAAGAGCCTGACCTTCTTATTTCCGACTTCTTCTGGAAATCAAAGGTGACTGGCTTTTCTTCTGTCTCTGTGGTTTCTTTTATTTTCATTTATCTGATCCTTGTGTGTGTGTGTCTGTGTGTGCTTGTCTTACGCTCCTTCCTTTCTTTAAACTCCTCCTGATCTCACAAGAAATTCTTGTTTCTGGTCGCCAAAAATCACAAATCCTCTTGATGTTTGACTGGTTACGTGGTGAAAGTTTATTGTGGTAAATCTTGAAGATAACATCTTGATAGTACTATGTAATTAATTTTATTGAGTTCTGATATAACTGCTTACTCATTGTGAACTCTCTATCAATTACTAATGTACCACGAGTTGAGTTCTTTATTTACGGTGATTGCGTCTTGATATCTGCTCTGGCAGGGAATCCTCTCTAGTGGCTAATTATCACTCAAAGGCACTATGTTACTTACACACATGTTGTGGTTCTTATTTGATTGCTTCTTCATCATGATCGATAAATGATTACTTCTATTGCTGGGGATGGTAGCCGATTGGTTAGAGCGCTCGGCTTGTAATAGGGAGAGTATGGGCTCGAGCCTCCTCCTCTGAGGCAGTTACTGTGTAGGGACCTTGAGCAAGTCCTTTACTCACAATTGCTTTGCACCTCAGAATCAGATTTCATGACCTTGCATATGTAAGAAATACAAAATAATAATATTAATAATCATCATTATTTTCATTATCGTCACCAGTTGATGCTCATGTTTACTGTCATGTCTCTTTCTTTCATGATAAACGTTGTTATAATAATAATAATAGTATTAATAATAATAATAATATAAATATTAATAATAATAAGAGTTAATTGAGTACTGATGGCTTTCTGATCATTGACAGACGCTGAGCGCCTTCAACGGATACCGGCAGGAGACTTGTGTCCTGGCGCGCCTTCGTCACCCGTGCATCATCAGTCTATTGGGAATATCCGCTTGGTCGCTTTCCTACGTGATGGAACTGTCTCCGCATGGCAGCTTACGCCACGTTCTGCTCAAGAATCAGGAACTGCAGACATCTACTGACAGAAAGGGAAAACTCCTGCTGAATAAACTGCTGGTGTATAAGGTCATCTTCCAGGTACAGATGATGCAGCTGATCTATGTCTCAGATGTTATGAAGGTGCTATATAAATGCTTAGGTAAAATCCTACAGCACATGGTTCATGCATGAAATGTGGAATATGTATGTATGTTGTGTTTATGTGTGTTTTTATGTATATATGCTATGCATGCTATTTATGTATTTATATATGTATGCTGTGTGTATATGCATGTAATATATGTGTGCTGTTTGTATGTATGTTATGTATGTATATATGTATGTATGAATGTATGTCTGTACATGTATGCAGTATCAAGGCATTTACCGTAATATAAGTGCATCACAAAAACTTAGCGTAAGGTATGACTGGTCTTCTCTTTCTTTGGTGACTTCTTTTGTATTCTTGTAAGCAAAGCTGAATATCTTCAGTCAACGTGGTGTTATTTTAGATTATATGTGGATTGCAATATCTTCATTCTGAGGGAATTGTCTATAAAGACCTGAAGCCAGAGAATGTTCTTATCTGGAGCCTGGATGTGGAAGATGTCGTCAACATTAAGCTTTCCGATTACGGACTGTCACGACGCCTCACGAAGCAAGGACTGATGGGAGTCGATGGCACAACAGGGTATCAGGCACCAGAAATCCGACAGCAAAAGCCATACAATGAAAAAGTTTGTCAATTTCAAAGAAGGATGTTTACATAATACACGTCTTGTATTGTACTTGTCAATTTATGTAGCGCATCTTTCAGAAAAGTTACTCAGGCTTGCTCCCAGCATGACAACCAAGAGGAAATAGGTGAGTTTAAGACAGCAAGTTGCAACAGTCCAGCCTCTCATGTCCACCTGAGTTCGAATAGCAGATGGAAGACTGTTCGAAAACATTTGCACATGACCTGTTCAGCTGAATGGAACATTAATTATTTATTGTATGGTCTGTTCGGTAGCGTGCTGGTTCTGTAGCCCAGTGGTTGCGGGTTTGAGCCAGATGGGCATGCTCTGTGTATTGACCCTGGACAAGTTGTCTTGTGCCTCAGATTTATGTTTCCCGAACTTGTTTGCATCTTCTTCTGGTTCTCTGCCCTCAGGCAGGTTCAAACGTCTGATGACGCCACTCCTCTCAGTGGTGAGCTTCTTCTTTCAACCTGCTGTATCCGTCCGTCATCATCCAAATCCACCAGCATCTGTCTTGGTCTTTCTCTTATCCTCCTTCCCTCCATTCTACCCTCAATTACGGTTCTCAAGAGTCAGTCCCTCTCAGTTTGTGAGCAATCCATTTTCACTGTCGACTCTTTATTGTAGCTATCATAGATCTTTCTTCCTCAACTCTTTTCTGCACCTCCTCATTTGTTATGAGTGCAATAAATATGTTGGTTTATACAGTTACATGGAGTAAACATTTAAGTAATCTAGACTGTATATATGATACTCAGTCCTTACATTGTGATTACTTTTGGTGTGCCTGCTTACTTAGATCTAATGTTCTCCCTATTCATTTGTAGGTTGATATATTTGCCTTTGCAATGGTCGTTCATGAACTGGTGACTGGTGAACCCTGTTTTCATGAGGTCTCTTCGGTTATTATAAACAAGTTCATCTTACAAGGAAAACGACCTGTTGTAAGTAGAGTACGAGTTTACCTGCCAACTACTCAGAGACCTTTGAAGTAAAGTATTAGGTTAACTGGTAACTTCCTTATAGCATAGTAATCATGTAATGAAATATGATAGAGTATAGTATTTATGCAGAGTACAAGTGTAACTGCTAACTTTGCTGTTCTGTTGGAGTTTCACTGATGTGTTGCTACCGATGAACCTTAATGCTGCACTTAAAATCACATTGTCACTGATTGGAAATCATTTTGGACTCGTTGGAGGGTGCTTAAAGGATATATTGCAAAACTGCAGAAGTTTTACATATGATGGTAGTGTTGTTGGTTGGGGCTTTTCTGTAAGAGCTGTGAAAATAATTCACTTGATAAGAGTGTGGATGACACAGCGACTGAGAGGTTCAGCACTTGCACTGTTATACAATGTGCAGGTGTGGCATCACCTTAGATTAGGACGCTCCAGATCCATGCACATGGAGCAAGTCTTATGCACAACTGTTTAGTGCCATCAAATGATGCTGGTCCTCTACAAACATAATCTAACTTCTTTATAAAGTTGTAAACCATATCAAGTACCGTGTTTACAGGTACTTAAAAGGTTCGTATAAATATTCGGATACATACAAACGAACATTCCTACTTTTATAGGTACATACATATGCTTTGTGTCTATGTGGGCTTTGGGTGTGCAAGTCTATTAGAATTAGTGTCAGCATTCTTTTGTTTTGTGTTTTCTACTTAAGAACAGCGGATCAAGAAAGGTTGCTCCTCAGATGATGTCTCTCATCGAGAGATGCTGGGCGCAAAACCCGAACGACCGACCTTCTGCCTCCGAAATCAGCAGCATCCTTCAGAATGTGGCATTTGTCTGTAGAGAAATGGTCACCTCTCTTGAGGCCAACCACATCTTGGGTGGTTTGTCAGTCACATATTGGGACAAGTCGCTTGTAAGCTCAAAACAGAGATTCTTTTAAGTTTTGCTGTTATTAAATCTACTGTTTGATGCTTTTGGTGGTACAGTGGTTTGAATCCTGGTTTATCTGTTGAAAGAGACAAACTGTTAATAAAAGTGGGGCAGTTTTTGGATTGCTGGTTTCATATTTGTAGTTTAGCCAAATATCCTGCAGATCCAGGGCCAGGTTTTGCAAATCCAACAGTGCTTTGAAAGAGTGGGAACTGCTTATAGAAAGAGATCACCAAGGCACAATTCCTGGATCCCAAGCTCGGGGAAGACCAAGGATGACATTAATTGACAACATCAAGTCATGGATTTAATTATCATTCAACCAGTTATTAAAAGAGACAAGGGACAGAAGCAGATGGTACAGAATTGTCCGCGGTGCAGCCAGTCCTCGGCTCGAGGACGGTTGAAGATAAGACAAGAACAGTGTTTTTGAAAGAGGTTATCCAATAGCTGCACATTCAGACGTCAGCTTACGGCACACTTTTTCAGATTGGCTTACCAACCATGTAATGCACTGCTGGTAAATATGGGTGTAAGAGGCAGACTAGAAACACTGTGTTCTGTTATTGTATTAATGTTAGAGGCATATGAGAAGTAAGCAAGTAACTTACCATTTCTAGTAATTTATTGGTCCTTTTTCTTTTCACACAGTCGGCTACTGGAACACAGCAGCCATTTGTGTGACACAGTAACAGATTGGTGTAAGTACTCGCCCTGTGATGACTAGTAATAATAATAATAATCTCCCATAATTTTTTGTAATCCTGAGGGATCATATGTACCTCGGGGCAAAAAAATAATAATAGCAATGATAATAATTTCTTGCATTGTGATCAGGGTTTACACCATCCGTATATTCGATTCTGGACGGGAAACGAATCCGGGCGGTGCTATCATATCTTCAATGCTGCTGTTGGCCAGTTCAAAATCTTAAACCAATGCTACCCGGGACCCAAAGTCAGCTGCATGATTGTACTCAACAAACTTATGATTATTGGCACAGAGGTATCTGCTGTCTTCGTCACTGTGTTCATCATTGTGATCATTATTATTAACATAGATACATATAATTATATACTTTTAATATTATATAATGTATAATTTACATAATACATAATTTACATTATATAATGTATAATTTACATTATATTATAATTGGAACCTCTTAGTAATATGCACCATTATATTGCTAATTCTAATATAATGTGATTGTATAGATGGATCCCAAATATAATTCTGCTTTGGAAGATGGTCCTACTATAACAAAACCTTGCTGTGACACTGTACTTAATTTGGCTACAAAGGTAGTGTGACAAGAAGGCTCTCTTACAGTACGGTACTACAAAACTGATAGTGTTAAGATCAGAGCAAAGATGGCAAGTGTAGCATAGTCCACCATGCTACAGACTGCATTTCTTGGGACATTTGTGGCCCACATGGACCAACATATCTGACAAGGACTTGGAACAACGTGGCTATGAGCTCAACGCTGCATTCCAGCGTTCCAGCCCATTTCTTGGTGTACGTTGCTAATCAGGTTATAAGTAAGATTGTATTTTCTAACAGCTAGGTTGATTGACTGTTGTTGATAGTATCCTTCCAGTCTGCAGGCAATGGGATACAAAAAAGCGACAAACCGCTTGGACAAGTTGCCAGATCCAATGCCAACAGATGATGTTCCGTTGCTGTTGCTACAAAGCCACAAGGTCTCTCAACTCTGTTTTTATTCCAGTTGGCTCCAGTTATTATGCTTAACCAACAGTTTAGAAAGCCAGCTAAAAGATGTGCAGTCTAGACTGTTCTTCTACTATGACTATGTCTACTGAATGCAGATTGAAACTAGTAGCAGTTGTATGTATACATGCACATACGTATCAAGACACTTAATACAGTGCCTTTTAAGCAACTCAGAAAAGCATGTTTGAGCAACACCGTCGGAATGATTTAAGTATTAGCATGAAACAGACAGACTCAACTGGGCTTCTAGTATTTTCTATATTGGTAATTTGCATATTAGTAATTTTTAGTTTCCTGATATTACGTGACAAGATCAGTGAAAAAGGAGGCTCATCCTGGTATTTTAAATGTCATGTACATATCTCTTTATCAGTGACTTCATGTAAGGCTTTGTATTAGATTGAATGCTGCTGCTGCTGATAAAGATATTGTTGATGACGAAGATGATGATGAATTGCTTGAATTCCTGTTTCTCTTTCTGTTTTTTAGAATTCGGATGAACTGTACGTTGGTTTTGCCAACTCAGAATTTCATGTTTACTCGTTGGAAGTCTCTTCTGTTGAGACAGTTTTCTTCAACTTAAAGCAATCCATGACTTTATCAGACAAGAGCAGCCATGCCGTCATATGTGGATTATCGTTTAGCGAAAGCAATGAACTGTGGGTCAGTTGTGGTCCTGATATTGTGGTACTCAACGCTTCTTCTGAAAATATCCAGATAGAAATGACCATCAAAGTTTTTCCCTTAGTGTCCAGCCGACATATCATCAACCGCATGTGTTGTCACATCGATCAGGTTTGGTGCATGAGCCGGAAGGACTCGGTTGTCGTCGAACTGGACTTTGAATCGCGGAACATCCTGTGCGTCCTTGACTGTTCACAGTCAAAACCTCTGAATAAATTCGTTTCAAATTTTGACTGGGTTGACACACTCAAAGCTTCCGCAGCAGAAGAACAGAAACTGTCTGTTGCTTCAGCTGTGGAAATAAAAGCTGTTCCTAAAGCACAGTTTGGTAAGAAAGACGGACAGGGACGTTCAACGTCTTATCGAAGGAAGCTCATGACACGAGCAAAAACGCGGTCAACAGAGAAATGCAAGCAGCCAGTCGTTACTATTAGCGAGCGTGTGAGGAGTATGTGTTTCGTCCGGGGTGCTTTGTGGGTTGGACGAGAAAGCGGAGACATTCTCGTGATCAACGTAACGCACAGTAACCCGTATGACTTTGAACATGGCCAGGTTCTTGCTGTCTTAAATCTGGAGGACCAGGAGAAGAGCTACAGTACGGAATATCTTGTGAATATGAATGACGAAAGAGTTATTGCAACAAGAACGTCGCGAGAGGTGAAAGCCTTGCGACAGTCCACCCAGCTGGTCTGTTGGTCTGCGCTTGGACTTGACAGAATACACCAGTATAGGCAGATCTGGAAAGTACTTGCCAGTGAGACTGCATCCAAAAAGGCAAAGTCATTCAAAGCGCCATCTTTCTTTGCACCAAAGTAACAACATTGTGTTCAACAGAAATCTGCCAAATTGTATTAGGACTGTGGGCGTTTTTGTGTATTCAAATGTTTGTGCCATCAGAAAAGCAAGCGATGTCGGAATACCGGTGTTAATTAAGAAATTATATAGATGTGGCAGAATCTGGAAATTCAACATCTATTTGTATTCTACAGCCTTGTGTGATATTAAGCCACTCTTTTTATTAAAAGTTTTCAAACAAAATTTGTAATAAGATTTTGAGTTGTTTATATTTGTCAACATCTTACTCAACAGTGACGAGTGGTCTATGCTTTGACTTAAATTCTTGGTACAACCCCTCTGATTGATGCAGCGCTTGTGAATAAGCTTGGTGCCCTGCACTTAGCAATTTAAGTAGCGCTTTAGAAATTTGGAGTTTACGATTATGATTACTTTCTGGTTTGTTTAAAAAAGCTCTGGAAAATCCCAGTTTATACAACCCGGTGGTGGTAAGTTTTTCTACACGGTGGAATTTTTTTATTTATTAAGTCAACTACTTTAGTAGCTAAATTTTAGATTAGATAACTTATATCCTGTCTTCTAACTGGTGAACAGTTGTGATCTCAGCATCTTATTTTTCATATGCCATTGTTGCTTCTTGTTGCCTTGTTGTGACTGGTATAAGTTATAAGCTCTTATGACTATATAATTTACATACCCGTACACATAGTGACACTGCACTGAATTTTTTTGTACCAATATCTGTGACATTATGTTAGCATTGGAATCTGGAATCAGATCAGGTTTGATTGACAAAGTCTTAAACATCTGAGCATGTGTTCCAAAAAATCTGGCTTCTTAGCAATGTTGCAGGTTTCCATGCTTCCATGTAGCTTACTTTGATATTTTTAAGAACTGACCAATGTTTACTACTTCTTGTGAACAACAGGTCAACAGCACCATCAATAGGGGCATTATTTCATTTCGTGTAGCATTACCAAACACTATCGAGCCTTTACCAATTCTTGACTTAGCATAAGTAAGATTTTTTGTACATAAAAACAAAAAGCACTAGAACCATTGCCAGTATATTCATTATATAAAATTTTATGATTTTGTTTTGCTTAAATGTTAAATAAACGACTCTACTGAATACTAAGTAATCTTAGTGGTTGATTTTGTCATTTTGAAGTGATAAATGAAAAATAGTTCATGTACAGATATCTTTATTTTGCTGACTGTTGAAATTTTTTAACAAACTGTGTAATTATTGGGGGAAATCCTACTCCGCTTCTTCTTTTTATTTGGATTAATCTTAATCTGTTCTACATTGAAAGGATATATATAATGGTTCTGATAATCTTTGTTTTAAAAAATACAAATCAAGTTGTGTCTGTGAATTCTCTACAGAAAAGATCAATGGGGTGCTGTACTCAGACTATTTGTGTTGGTGATCATTTGCGCTAAAACTGAAAGTAGATCATAAATGTTGCCTGCCTGACTCTGACCAAGAAGTCCACAGAGGAAATGGATCGGTCGTATACCGAGAGGAGATTCGCTTTTTTGATCACGATCATCAAAAGAAGAATGTAGAGGAAAATAAGGCGGCTGAGATGAAGCAAACATGCTTGTTTACATGCACCTCCTGAAACTCCTTGGAAGTGTGGTTCCGGGTTTTGAAGAATCTTTTGGTTAAAGCGCAAGCACAACCACAAAAGAGGTGACTTGGATTTTAACCTCCAACTTGCACTGATACTCAAATATCGACCCTAAAAGGTTGGAGGGCTGAGTTGGTTCAGTATTCCAAGAATTGTTGCAGTTTCCATGTCTCAGATTTCCCGTTTTTGCATCTTCTTGGATTTCCCTCTTGACTTCTGACTTAGCTAACCCTGGAACTTGGCATGCGCACTGACTGCTTCGCAGCAACCATCGACTGATGCCGTGAGCATTATCACAGCAGTGGTCATATTTATTATTATTAAGCTACCCGTAATGCCTGCTGTCCAACTGTAACCCAGATCACAAATAATGCAATCATTATATTTTTGTACTGTAGCACTGACTATGTTCAAAAACATTTTCAACTGTCTTAAAATGCACTTTTCACATGTGCAGCACCTTCGCTAAGTACTGTATACTTAAAAGCTGATGTTTATAAGTGTCTTGGCACTTACACGCATAGGTTCATTTACGTTCAAGCAGATCTCATTCAGATGGAACATTCATTTCAATATACCAAAATTTGCATACCACTTCAAAGCCAGTCCCTCAAACATACTTATGCCCTTAATGCCATCTATAACCTCTAGACGTACTGCACCTCAGTTAGTGCTCCACACGCACATGCTTTGTACACTCTGAATTGCAAAGAGGATGGTTAACATCACTGTCTTATGCTTATCAAAAACCTAAATATAAAATCTCAAAGATCCCTTACTAATATGCAGAATTTGCTACTGTCCATATAAAAATCACTTCAGTGTTTCAGCAGTTAATGTAACTGTCTACATTATGAGTCACTGTTCAACTGGAGTTGCTGTCACAAAGTGGCCAGTATTCGAGTGAATGAGATGAATATTAGAACTATCGTTTGTCCAACACCCCAGACGAGGGCATATAGTGACCCCATCTCAAAACCAGAGGCCCTGTAAACACCGGCTATTGCAGCACCTGGAAGAAAGAAAACAGAGCAATCTCACTTAATTACAGTCATAAACTCTGCTTTTCTACAGGCCAAGAAAGCTACATTATAGAGACCAACTTACTTGTGCTCAACCAAAATAACAGTAATCATAATTGCATATTTATAAACTGCCTCTTCAGGAAAATCCTCAGCAATGTTCCCAACATAACAACACAAGATGACAATCAAACAGACCTTCAGCTGATGGCAAAATACAGGAAGAGAAACAACAAGGATCTCATGCTGCAGGTTGCACGGCTGCCCTTCCAGAAAGCAACTCTGGGAGATTGGGTCAGGTTAAAAATTAATGTCACAACTTTTCTTCTACACTCATTTGCGTCCACCGCTGGTGAGCTCCCCCAGTGGTTACACACTGAGTGTCTGGATACATACTGTACTTGATATTTTACTAGAAGCTGAACCTAGATGCACTGAAATAGCTGACTCACTTGTAACAGCTCCACCTGTTATGGGCGACAGGAATCCCATGATAATCATCGCCAGTGGAATGAAGCGGCCAATCTTGTGTTTCCGAATTCTGCCAAAAGCAATGGCAGCTGCAACGAAATGGACGAGGATGGAAGAAAAGAGCGACCACAGGAAAACGTGATACCACATATCTACAACAAAATCCCACATTTTTACCAGCCAAAGCCAAATGTGAAGGTTCGATTTAGTACATCTATAAACATAAGACCAAATGTGAAGGTTAGATCTTGTACATGCATAAACAGAGGACCAAACCTAATTTGCATTTAAAATCAGGTTTTGCACAAGCTTAGTAACTTAACTTAAACTGAAGACCACATTCAGTGTAAGCTTAAGACACACCAAACTCACTCAAACGAAAATCTTAACCTTACCTGTAAGGACAGCCCAAGAAACAGTTTCAGCTTATCTTAACTCAAACCTCTTTACATACACATATATATAAGCACGTAAGAAACTGAAGAACAAGTCTTGTATAAATGTAAGTGATGCCTAAAACATTTAGTAGTTTTGATTTTTCACTCACCAACAAAGCCATTCAGAGGATCGCGAGGAGAGAGTGCTATTATCTGATTATAATAGGAAGAAGTATCCGTCGAAGTAGAAAGCGGATTGACCGTCATGGCTGCTGCTGCTGCTTCTCTAAGCTTCGACTGCCTTCATACTGATGCAAAAAAACTACCACAAATTATCAGGTATTAGCCAAGCCAAGGAGGAGGCAGAGAATACTCCACAACATGAAAACATAGCTTGGAGTGGCATAAGGTCATTGCATTATTAGGTTATTCATCAGTTTAAAACAGCATCACTCAAATTAGTCCGTAACATAGTAAGAGTCGCAATATGGCCTAGACAGAGAATGCAGAGAATAGAGGGCTGAATGGGCACCAGATGGCGTTGATTCCACAGATACTCATAAATCCATGCGCTAACTGCACTCGACACTGCTTAACCTTTGAGATATTTGTCCTGTTAGTTTTCTCTCAAACTGTAGATAGAATTAGACTTTTAACTACTTATAATAATGCATATATTTTGCTGAAATTGTGTTCCTCTTTACTGTTTTGTAAGCTTTGTAAAGAGTGGGCATCTGTCTCATGCTAATTAAGATCACTTACTTACTTCATTTCGCCGGCAAACAAATGTCAAATCAACAGCACCGTACGGCAACCCACTACTGTGGTTGCTGAATACTGCTGACCAAGTAAATACAGTGTTTAATAATAGCTACGCAAGACAGGTTTGTTAAATGACTGTGTAAATAAATTTAATATACCCCGTTATGAAACTGATCACTACCGTTATCTTCCTATTCTAGCTGAAGAAGAGAACTGTTGATTCGACGCCCACTCTGAAAGGATCGTCCGAGTTACAGATCAGATTCAATACCTTTCACTGATTAATATTCTCTACGCGGAACTCTAATAAGAGCTAAACGGCAAAAATAATCTTACAATATTATTCCAAACGTGTAGTCGTTTTGTTTTGGTTGTTGATTTTATAACTTGCGTCTAAATGATCAAAAATTTATGTAGCTATTTTTAGCTCAACCAATCACGTCAAACCGGAAGTTGCAATGGTGAAGAGGAGCGGGAGAAGTAGGAGAAGTAGGGTAAGGAGGACGAGGAGGACGACGACGATGGTGGTAATCGTAATCGTAATCTCAAGATTTCTACAGCGCCCAACGAAAGCTAAGTCGCGGGAACCAGCTTATTCACAGGCGCTCAGTCAAAACAAAATCGATAGGCAAAAGGGTTCGGTTCCAGGTCAAGATCCAGGAGTCAGGTAGTCAGACAGTCGGACGGCTACGGTGGATGGTGTTTGAAATTGAAGCGAGAAGATAGACAAGGAGAAGAGGAAGAATCACGATAAGATTTCTGGAAAAGAAATGTTTACCATGTTGAATGAAAGACCAGGAAAGAGGTGAAATGTTGGTGAGTTCCTTTGATGGATCAGGTAATTGTCGTAATTCTGGCGGGAGTTTATTCCAGAGGGGTGGGGCAGCTATGGCTATGGAGCGATTTTCACATTTTAAGGTGATGGGAGGGCGAAGAAGTGTTAGGCAGACGAGGAGCGGGTTGAACGGAGTGGTTAAATTGTAAATAATTGACGAAGATAGGAGGGTTGAGAGGACTGGTAGTGGAATGTGTCTGTCATGGGATTGACATAGGCGACCTTGATGAGATTCATCGTTGTTGTCGAACCAAACTCGTGCGTAGGATGAACGTTAATAATTAATTATTGTAATCTTGATTCGTCGCTTTGAACGCAGACACATCGGATACGCCCTCCTATTGTAGCGCTAGGTGCTGCGAAGGTAGCCTATAAGCCTAGTAATTTTGTAACTTCTATTAGCTTAGCCTAACTAGGCCTAACCAGGTAGGCCGACACAATAGAAGTCTTTTACAAACGACCCAATGTTCCGGTTTACTGAACTGAAAGACGGTAGATATCGAGAATTTATCTCTCCGTAAGGGATATCGAGATGCCATCAGCCATGAGCGCAGAAATCAATAGCGAGCGTGAGGCAGAGGAGGGAAAGCGCCTGAAGGGCCATTATTTGCATGTGCGTAGTCGTCGGCTCAAGAGCTCTGGCCGCCGTGCTCTGTGGCCGCAGCCGGTGTTGTGCCAGGTCGGTTCCGGGGCGAAACCGGTTCCGACTCCGCACACTTTTGTTGCCAAGGCACAAAATAATTATGCGAATTTTATAGTATCCTGTTGTCTTGGTAGCAAAGTTTGATATGAAACAATGTTTAACTCAGTGGAAAGTAGTTGCCCAGCCAATCTGTACTTTCGCGGTCGTAATTAGGATAAAACATGACTTTGATTAAGCAACAAGAGCCACAGTTTGAATACTGACTGCATCCAGGTAGACACAACATAGGATAACTGGAGACAGGGCAAAGGAGAGCTACCAAAACAATATGGAGTTACAAGGATCTGAGCTTTGAAGAAAGGTTCAGAAGGTGTGGGCTAACAACATTCGAGAAAATGAGGCGCACAGGAGGCCTAATTGACTTCTAAGATCATAATTACCTTTGGAAAGAAGACAGCGCATTGGGAGAGGTTCTTTGAATTGGCGCCACACAAAACAACTCAAGGCCAAAGATACAAATTATTTAAGAAACCGAATGAACATTAAGGCAGAAATTCCTTAGTACTAGAGTTGCAGACTTGTGAATTGTTAGGTTCATAGTACTGTCTCAATGAACACTGTAACAAGTTTTAAGTAGCTGCTATGAAAAATTGGCTAATAAGCATTTCCAGTTAATTTGCAGTGGTTCTAACACAGATTATATGTTTTCTGAACCATTTAAAACTCTAGTCATGTTATGCTGTGTTAAATATGTGTTGGTCAATGGTCACGTGAACCAATCAATATCTTTCGGAACCGTCTGCGCCTCGAAACTTTTCTGGCACCACACCCGTTTTATGTTGGAGGAGGCTGATCCGCTGAATCCAAACAATCCCTCCGTCTTCTGCGGCGCCATGTCTCTGTCTATCTACCTGTCTGTATGTCTGTGAATCTTTTCGTCTGTCTCACTGTGTCTGTGTCATTCTCTGTCTGAATTCGGCTCGGCTCATTAGCATCCGCTGACGACATCGGTTGCTGAGGCTGGTGGTATAGCTGTGTCGCTGGTGGTTCACGTATCAATACTGTCTGGTTGACATTTATCAGTGGAACCAGCCGAAAGGTATTAAGTCTGTGTTCGTTACGTTTTCGTCTCAGAAGGTTAGAGGCACTGATCCTACGAAGTTGAAGTAATATCGAAGGCACGTACGTGGTATTATTCTCGTATGCGGTGTTATTCGGTTTTAAATATAATCGCCCAGCTGGTGGTAATTACGCTTGTTTGCACGCGCATGCATAAATGAATAGAGATTGCTTGCAGTGCTGCAATTTTTTATATATAGTAGGTTTTAATGTTGGGCTTATCATATGATAGTTTGCATAGATTATTGCCTACGTCCATTTCTCAAATCAGAGATCATATTATCGTGCATGGTCTGATTCAGAACATATGGACCCCATTACCCTCCGTAGTACTGCTAGTGCCTGCTTCTCCTTGTTTTCCTGCTTCTCCTTGTTTTCCTGCTTCTCCTTGTTTTCCTGCTTCTCCTTGTTTTCCTGCTTCTCCTTGTTTTCCTGCTTCTCCTTGTTTTCCTGCTTCTCCTTGTTTTCCTGCTTCTCCTTGTTTTCCTGCTTCTCCTTGTTTTCCTGCTTCTCCTTGTTTTCTTGCTTCTCCTTGTTTTCCTGCTTCTCCTTGTTTTCCTGCTTCTCCTTGTTTTCCTGCTTCTCCTTGTTTACTGCTTCTCCTTGCTTTCCTGCTTCTCCTTGCTTTCCTGCTTCTCCTTGTTTTCCTGCTTCTCCTTGTTTTCCTGCTTCTCCTTGTTTTCCTGCTTCTCCTTGTTTTCCTGCTTCTCCTTGTTTTCCTGCTTCTCCTTGTTTACTGCTTCTCCTTGTTTACTGCTTCTCCTTGTTTTCCTGCTTCTCCTTGTTTTCCTGCTTCTCCTTGTTTTACTGCTTCTCCTTTTTTCATGCTTCTGATTTAAAATGAATATCTGGAGCCAAGACTTCGAGGCAAGCCGGTCCATATGGCAAACCGTGTTCCTAAAAGCGCATACGTATCTTATGTGCATTGTGGGTAGGAGTTGTTACACTGATTGATTGTTTCAATGAAAGATTGTTAATCCGAAGGGCTACTAGGCAAATGGATATTGGTTCGATTAAACAATTCTCTATACAAAAATACTTATATGCAGTCTTGGGTAGGTTATGTTTTGAAGAACTTACATTCTTCCATCGTGGTCTGCGATATATCTGCTTGATCTCTGGAACTGGATTAGGAACTGAACCTAACCATACTTGCCTCACTGACTGAACTAGCTAGTTTTCAAGATTTTGCTTTTGGACGTTGAAGAAATTCGAAGATTACAATTTGCGATCTGATGCATATATAGGCCTACTACAGACGTATTTCTTAAAGTTATAATTTCGAAGTGTCATTTCATGCTCAGTGGTATGCCCATCTGTGTAGCGTTGCCGTTTCAGTGAATCTTTGCCATGATAGCAACTTATTTCTTTATTAATTTTCTTCTTATATTTTTCAAAATTTTCACTCGAGGGCCAAATAAGCCAAGCATTCGCTTTTGCCTATACGTTTCAATCCAGGTAAGAGAGACACCTGTCAGCTTCCGTTTCGCTATTTTTGTCAGCAGAACCTCGCCTGAAGATGACTCTTGTCCTTCTGTCGATGGCAGTAGTCAGTCTGCTGTCCAGCGGCGTCCAATCCTATGGCGATAGCAGCTCACTGGATTCTGCGCTACTCGGTGGCAGCCCCGAGTACCAAGATGCCATGATGCAGGAACTGTACAAGCGCCTCTCACAGCTTGACCAGGGCTACTTCCGAGGCGAAGACGACGACGATGACCAGGACAATGGCTACTTGGCGGCCAGTGTCCGTGATAGAACAGACAGAAACACAGGCCAGGCGGACATTCGTGACTCTGAGTATCTTGGACACAGTTCCAGTGAAGCGCAGAATCCATACATACACGTTTCAGGTGAGGCAAAGGATAATTTCTGCTAAGAGGCTAAAAAATGAACTCTCAGTCTTAATTTTCGTGGACGAACTTGTTTGCCTTAACAGACTGATTCTATCTATGTCCCCACGCAGTCACGTTTGTTGGATCCGCATTGGACCAACAGCTGACCATAAATCGCCACTAGTGGCACAATATGGACCCGTTATGGGCCTAATGAGTGTGGCTGTCTGGGTAAGAAAAAATTCAGTGCAGGAAGAAGAAGAGAAGGAGGAGGAAGAATAAGAAGAAGAGGAGGAGGAGGAGGAATACTAATAATTATTATTATAAGAAGAAGGTGGTGGAGGAGCAGGCGACGACGTCGAAAAAGAAGACGAGGAGGAGGAGGATCTTTTGCAGTTGAAAGATCTTTCGGCTGAAGCGCATTCACGACAACTTTAATTTCTGATGGCCTTACCTTAAAGTCTCCACAATGAGCATTGTCTTTTTGCTTTGTCTGAACCCAGGTGGTGCCGGTGAAGGAATGCAGCATCTGAATCCCGAAGGAATCTACGAGAACATCCAGCAAGTCAAGTCAGATGAATCTCTGCCATTCTACTGCCACCCGCCAAATCCATGTCCCAAGGGATACACGAGTAAGTCGAATGGATGATGAAACGGGTGGAAGGATGGATGGGTGGATGGATGGATGGATCGACGGGTCGATGGGTCAATGAATTTGGATGGATGGATTTATTTGGATGGATGGATGAATGGATGGATGATGAACGGATTTGGATGGGTCGATGGATAATTCTGCTTATATGAGTTAATGGATGGATTGAAAAGGTGAAGGATGATGGATAGAATGGAATAAAGGAAGGAAAGAGGAAGAAAGGAAAGAAGACAGGAATTAACGAAGGAAAAAAGGAAAAAGGGATTAAAGGAGGGATGTAGAGAGGCAGGGAGGCAGAGAAAGTGCTCTTGATGCGTATTGAAATTCGGCATTGGTTGTCTACCTGTAAGCTTCGGCAGTATACAATTGGCCCGGCTAATTGATCGCCAGTTAAAATCTTATCAAAACACTTAAAGGCTCACAAGATGAGAATTGTAGTTGAAAGCAGTTGACGGAAACCAGTGGACAAGGCAACAGATGAATCGGGAATTGCACCCTAGTGTTGGGAAAATCCAAACCCCTTCTTCCTCTTATCTCTGTCTTCTCTCCAACCCCAAACACCACCCCCATAGCTGCCACGCTGTCTCTCCGTCTGATTTTTGGATCTTGACCTGGAACCAGAGGCCCGGGAGCCATGGCGCCAAAGGGGTCGATGCTCACACAAGTTTTGGCTCTGAGACGCCGAGGCAGGAGCATGCTTACACATCTTTTTTGGCCAACGGAGATATCTACCTATTATATCGGATATAACTTATAATTTTATCCACCTTAGTACTGCATTGTATTGAGGTTTGCTCGCACAACTTTCAAACACTTCCCGGGCCACTGCCTGGAACCGAACTCTTTTGCCTATCGATTTTGTTTTGACTGAGCGCCAGTGAATAAGCTGGCTTTCGTTGGGCGCTGTAGAAATCTCTGGATTACGATAACGATAAACAAATGAAGGTAAAGTTTATAACAGCCTTGGGGCCACATTAGCCTCATTAACTTTTTGCCTGTTTCTGTTTTGCAGAGGATGACGGGTGCCAGGAGTTTATCGAGGACACGGCTGAGGCACAGCAGGAATGGATTGGCCGGATGCAGGCATCTCGGCTGTGCAAATGCGACGAGGAACACATGTTCAGCTGCCCCAAGGCGTCCAACAGCAAAGACTATTCGAACGATGGCGCCATGGGAGACATCCTCGGCTCCAACACGGACGACTTCGTCAAAGAATACCTGAACAATGATCGCTGGGTATAATTAATTAATTAGTAATTAATTAAATATAATATGCACTCATTATTAACTCACTATTTAATATGTTGTAACGACTATCTCAACCGAAGTCAACCAAAGTTTCGCATTGGGTTGCAGCTTGCAAGACAGTATAGAATTAACGATGACCTCAGTATGACATACAAGTGTAATTACCAGTTAGAAATTACAGGTGACATTGCCGCTTGGAGGTTACAGGTTTAATTGGAATTAAGAGGCTAAAGGTCAAGTAGAGGCTACGCCTATTAGGCCTATTGTCTTTTACTTCTTGAGAAGTCACTACTTCGCTCTGGTTGTAGATTACCATATTACTAGTTTATGCCGCATAGAGCATCTGCGGGCTAGTTTTCTCTGTGTCAATTTCTGGCCATGAAAGCTATTCTAAAAACGTGATATTATTTGCCAGATAGCGCTATTGTAATTGTAATTGTAATTGTAATTGTAATCTGACATTTATAAAGCGCCACTTCAAGAATAGACTCATCAGAAGCGCTCCCGACCCGAACCAGTGAAACCACTGGCAAATAATACAGACTTCAGGCGCTTGCGAAACTGCGGAAGAGACAAACTGAGGAATACTAGCCGGAGCTCTCGGGAAAGGCGATTCCAGCTATTGGGTCCAACATAGGCAAAGCTTCTAGACTGCGCTGTAGCAGTGCGCATACGAGGGACAGTCAGAAGTCCAAGGGAGGCCGACCGGAGAGTGCTACGGCCTGGAACCAAGGAGACCGAAATGCAGAAGTCCTTAAGATATGATGGAGCAGAGCCAACGAGACAATTACGCATAAGCGTTAGGATCTTGAACTGGATACGCTGCTGAATGGGAAGCCAGTGTAGAGTGTCCCGTATAAAGGAACTTATGTGGCCATACCTGGGGACGCCTCCAATAAGACGGGCAGAAGCATTGAGAACAGATTGAAGCTTGGAAATATTGGCAAGTGAGAGTCCAGCAAAGATAGCGTTACCAAAGTCCACCGTGGTGCAGAGAAGGGCATGAATTAGAGTAGTAACGGCATGAAAGGAGAGGGAGCGGCGGATGGTACGAAGCTGACGAAGGTGGTAGAAGCATGAGCGGGAGACACTGTTAACATGATCGGTCAAGGAGAGTTCCCGGTCCAGAACAACCCCAAGATCACGGACTTTGGAACAGAATTGAATGTCCGGAAACCTCTGGCGTAAGGATGATGAATCTATCTTTGCCAGCTGAGCACGACCACCAAGCCAGATGAACTGGGTCTTAGCAGAGTTCAGTCGGAGGCGATTGGAGGACATCCAGAGACCAAGGGCAGATGTTGCGTCAAGAATACTCTCAACCAGAGAGGAAGCCGCTTCCGCTGGGCCATGAACGAAAGCCTGAGTGTCGTCTGCATACTGATGGACAGCAACACCCATGGGAAGGAGAACCCGTGCCAGGTCGGCAGTGTACAGAATGTAGAGGAGAGGGGCCAGAACAGAACCCTGAGGAAGGCCAAAAGGTATAAGGGACCAGGCGGAACGTGTAGGCCCAAAGATAACAGAATGAGAGCGGTCTGAGAGGAATGACTGAAACCAAAGAAGGGCCGTATCAGAAATGCCAAAAGATTTTTCTAGACGCTCCAAAAGGATAGAGTGATCCACAGTGTCAAAAGCAGCACTAACATCATAGAGGGCAAGAAGAGTAACATGTCCACGGTCAAAAGCTCCAAAGACGTCAGCCAGGAGACGTGTAATAAGTGATTCAATTTCTGGCCATGAAAGCAATTCTAAAAACGTTATATTATTTACCAGATAGCGCTATGCCATGAAACCAAGAAATGTTCTAACATTTGCCAATCAGATAATGCCGGACCACGTACATCTAAGCGCAAGAGTAGGACATACTTACTGTGAGTTATATATATATATATATATACATTTTTTATTTATTTATGCATAAAGAGACCTGTTAATTGTTGTTTTTGTTTATGTGCTTTAGTCTTCTAATCCGTACGTTGGAGGCCAGAAGAGACAAACTCTTGTCGCAAAGAAATCTCCGAGAGTGAAGAGGGTTTGTAAATGGCACTATTTACCCATAAATACTCGATTAATGTATCGAAAACGGGAAGTTTGTGAATTGCAGGATCACAGATCACATCTGAGCCATGACACAGACAAGATTTTTAAAGCCAAATTAATTAATTTGAATTTACTTATTTAGTAGGCCCTAGTAGGCCTACTTGTGTTTCTTGTGTATTTCAGTTTAACTTGTGATAATTAATTACTTAATTAATCACACATTTTCGCAAATGGGAATGTTGCGTATTAATCCGCTAGGTGACGCAGGCTATATGTGAAAATAGGCATTGATATGACTTCCTGTCTGTGTTGTGGTAAGTACAGTGATTGATTCATGCAAAAATAATGACCCAATGTTGTTATTGTTTTTGACTGCCGGTAAACAGACTACCGGAAGTAGTATTGTAAGCCCACTTTCACTCAGGTGCGTGGCGTCCATTCAAACGGGCAGCATTGATGAAGGATCTCACCCGATCAATTCAATGTAAAATAAGCAGGGTCGAGGCCATACGATCGTTATATAGAACCGTGTACAGTTACATTTACATTTACTTGGGGCGATGGTTCACCTTACAGTTACGACAATTATATGGTCCATCAAACGAACTCACCAACACTTCACCTCTCTAGTTTCTGCGCAGGTCTTTCACTCAAGACTGAAAACATTTCCAAAAATCTTACCCTGATTCTTCCTCTTTCCCTTATCTATCTTCTCCAATTTCAAACACCATCCACCGTAGCCGTCCGACTGTCTGCCTGCCTGACTCCTGGATCTTGACCTGGAAACGAACCCTTTTGCCTATCGATTTTGTTTTGCCTGAGCGCCAGTGAATAAGCTGGTTCCCGGGACTTAGCTTTCGTTGGGCGCTGTAGAAATCTCGGGATTACGATTACGATAACAGGTATAACTGCTGGGTGTTATTCCTTCAGAGCGCATCGAGAGACAAGATGGAGACGGAGCTGGAGAAGCTGGCTCACGTGAAGCGTAACCGAAACCCCTACCTGTCGGGCGAGAGGCTGCGAACTGTGGCCAAGAAAGGCTTCACGAAAGGCTAATCATCACTTGAAGGCTCCGTATCACCGATAATATTCAACAGCCATGATAATTACAAATATTAAATTAGCTTAAATTTAAGCAATCGTCTTGAATTTCGATATACACATTGTGCCTGGGCAGCATAGTTACTGTAAACTGATAGAAAATATAACACCTGTTAATTTACAGATCTACATAAGCAGCTTAAACCTTTAAAAGGTGACGTACTCGAAACTGTGAAATTTTAGTCGCAAACCTAATTATTGAGCCACTCCAATGCTTTAATCGATCACGCCATAAACGAGATGGATATGGAAAATGTGGAATAGATATTTCGTCATCTAAGCAAACCGATCACTTACCGGTAGAAAGGCGGGAAAGGGTGTACAAAGGGTGGGATGTCCACTTGGGCGCCCCCAATTAATAACTTTACACAGATTACGCAGTGGCATATCATAGTGTCAGTCCTGTAGGGATTTTTCTCCGCTCCAATAGGGGTTCGGTACCTCGTGAATGAGTTTTTGTTTTTATCTGAACCCACTAACACCCACGTTCGTTGGGGCCACATTTGGCACCTGGCTTGCCACCAGTGGCCCAAAGCTGACACGCCGAGGGTCGAATGACCGTGGCTGTCTGGGTGATGCCAATTCCACATGTAAAAATTGGTTTCAACGAGGGTTGCCCTTAGAAATACGGTAGCAAAAGCGAAGAAATCGCAAATATGTGAAAGTTGGTAACGGAAGAGCCAAAGGCTATTTAAAAGATTGCCGGTAATTTTGACCACGTGAAACCTGAACACCCTCTCTAAAAGAATCGAGAACTAAAAGGATCACTACAAATTTTCGCCAAGCAATACCTCGACCACGGCATAAAAAATTCTGCCTCTTCCACTTTTGAATGCATCAGCGTTGGGCTGGGCTCAAGAGACTCAGAGGGGCAAAGTCCCTGAAACTGCATGCATGCAATGTAATTAGACTTACCCTAATATTAGGTTTTGTGCTGAATTTGTATCGTCTTGCTTTTGTTGTCTGAACACCGTGACTCAGCCATGCCTACGATTCCTCGCTCACCCGATGGACATATGGCGTGTTAACAAATGCAATTCTTACTTACTTACTTACTTACTTACTTACTTACTTGCTTGCTTACTTGCTTGCTTGCTTACTTACTTACTTACTTACTTACTTACTTACTTACTTACTTACTTACTTACTTACTTACTTACCACATGTACTCCATTCATGCAGATTAGATTTGGAGACAGTTACAGTCAACTGCACATTAGACCAGCAACCACATGGAAGGTTAAATGAAGCTAACAAACTAACACTCAAGTGCAAGCTAATTTGTGCGTTGACTTCATTGTTAATAGCTGCATTAGTCTTTTATGACAAACTGTAAAATGATTATTATGTGTAACTAATTTCTTTATCTTGTAAATTATCTAAATGCAAAACAGTTGAAATAATAAGTTGATTGCTTCTTTTTGACAACTTAATTTATTTGCCAGTTTATTCGTGTAAGTTACTTGTCAGCGATTAAGTGTACCGCACCTAGACCTTACTCTGACAGACACTTTCGTTGAGCATACATTGTGCCCATAGTTAGCCACTAGAGGCCTCCAGTGGAACACTGTGAACCAGCTGTGAACTTGACTGTCTAGGAGGTGCATCGATCGCTGATGATGAACTGAGGACATGTCTTCCAAAGTTTAGATTGAGGGGATGTTCCCAAACTGTTGCGTCTTTTGCAGTCTTTTGCTAGTTAGCAATTATCTGACCTACTTCGTTATTTTCGGAGATGAGAAGCTTTGATGTACGCTTTAACCAATGAGCTAACCAGGCCAGTAGGTCGCGGTAGGCGTGGCCTACGTTGGCCAATAGCATTCATGCCTGCAATGGTAGCCCTTCACTACACAAAGTCTCTACATAGGCGTGTATGCATACTCTACAGTTGATTGTAGGCTTATGTGTTTGGATTCTAATTGATTGTTTCCGATCTGCAGTTAGGTCTCCGAAAATAACCATTCCACTGAGTCCAGTTTGAGACGTCTGTTATCGTACAGATGTAAATGTGCGCGTTTTTCTATAGCGCCCGTATGGCCCCGACCTCATTTTCCATACAATATTGGCGTGCAAATGTATGGGCTTCAAGAAACTGTTGGCTTTGCGTGACAACAGTGCCGCGTTTGACATCGTTGATCATGATAGATCTATCATGTATATAACGCTTCTCTGTCTCATTTGGTCTTACTGGTTATCCGTTTGACTGGTTTGACTTTGATCGATCCCTGTCTACTGGTCGCAAGTCCATCACTGTGTCTAGTCCCGTTGTACTGACAGATTTCACCTAGGGTCAATCTAGTTCGACGGTGGGGCAACTCGAGCTACAGAGCAAAAAGCCCTCAGCCTTCCCATTTCTCTCACCTTAAACACAACCCACCCTGACCTCCTCTCTCTGGTCTCCTGGAACCGGACTTGGTTCTTGACATGACATCTTTGGACAACCCCACGGACTTGACGCAGCGCTTGTGAATAAGCTGGTGCCCTGTACTTAGTTTTTAAGTAGGACCTTAGAAATTTCGAGTTTACGATTAAGATTATACGTATTAGGCCTATGCTACGGGGTCTATACATTTTTCTGTATTAACCGTAACTAGTACCTTCGAGTACTCGTTTTCACATTTTGCGATGATGATTTCGGATGAGATCTTCACCATACCCTCCGCTCTGCTAAGCTCAACGCCATTTTTAGTTTCTAGTGTATGGCTCAAATTTATAGTGTTGCTCTTGGTTGTACATGGTGGTCGAAATTGTTAGCTTACCTTGGGAATATATTGAAGCGTGAACGAGATCTGAAACGCGATCTGTTGTCAATAGTAACTTACAACAAAATGGCGTCATTATTCGAGGATTTCGGGATTAGCGATGAAAAACTAAAGTTTGCTGGGAGCTCTGATGATGATCTGGCTTTTGCAAAAGCATTCTGGCAGTCAGTCAGCCTCGTTCCACACATGGAATCCAGACTAGTAACAACTGACATCAAACAGAGGCTACGCTCTGCGCCACTCAACAGTAATCATGGTAGGTAAATGTTATTTAAATTTCAAATGGCTGTGCATATATACAACACCTCAGTAAACACTTCTGTTTAGAATGCAGCAGATTTTCGTATCCATCCCACAGTGGCGGTACTATAGACCAGTATCCCAACTGGGCCTCTGTATACCCCAGATGTCCGATTTATTCTCCATTTTAGAAAGTATTAGCCACATTAACGCATCAGAACAGGCCAGGTGAATGCTGGTGGACGCTAGGTGGATGCAGTGAAAGTTGAGTGTTTAGTTAGGAGGCAGGCTGAAGACGTGTCTAAACTTAATAGGCAATGAACCAACAAGGTCATTACTTAAGAAGTTTACATCATTTGGCTATTTTCATCTGTAATTTTAGTGTTTGATTTTCTGTTTTACATTCTCTTTTAATAATATTTCAGTTTCGAACAGAAGAGCAAATGCTGAAGAATTATTAAATGGTTAGTAAGTTGAACTTATGCTACCTACACTCCAACCTGCAGAATGCTGTTACTTATACACAGTTTCTATATTATTAATTTACTGCTATTTATACTTTATTAAATTACTTTTTAATGTTTATTTAATACATTTTAATGTGTTGGGTATTGTTATTCTTATTTATAGTCTGTTTCTAATCAAATTACTTTTTAATGTTTATTTAGGGTGCATATTTCTATGTTTACACTTTATTTTTGATTAAACTGCTTTTTAAAGTTTAATTACTGCACATTTTAAAGAAATCTAGAGAACCAATTGAATATTAATTGCCAAGGTTCTGAAACCATTCAGTGAGCATGGAAGTAGTTACTGTAACCAAAGGAAAGGCACAGCTGTTCAGAAGCACTGCCTATTGAAATTGTTTGTTTTGTAATTTGGACAGAACAAAAGAATGCAGAGTTCCTTCAAAAGCTGTTTGAGTATCGGCGAATGGATGAACTGGAAAGACTCGAGAGATATGCCTACATCCGAGAAGCAAACAGAGCTCTCCTGGAGAAGCACAGACAATGCAGAATACAGGTATGAAAGCTAGCAAATGTGCTTCTGCAATAGTAGAGTTCCCCACCCTGTAGCACAGTTAGCTTACTTGATCGAAAGGATTTAAACCATAGGAGCAGGAAAGCATTGGGAGTATGGGCAAACAACTTGTCTGATCTGGCACTTCAGTTATGCACACTTACATTTGTTAACATGTCACATGTCCATCAGCTGAGGGTGGGTCAGAGTGGTCATTCAACAAAAGCAAGTCAGTACAAATAGGTTGTAAGCCATTTGACGTGTATACTTTGTGAAATGTGTACACATGTGTATATATTACATGCATATGTATGTAGGTATAAATGCATCTGTATGTATGATAAATGCTATGCAAATGTTTCAGATACATACCATGTATGGTCTGTGTTATGCATTTAAGTCTGCATTTTTAATTTTTCAAAAGTGCTCTGGTGTTAATTTCTCCTGCATGTTTAAATTGCAGAAAGAAGAAATGGTTTTGAGATGTACTCCGTGGAAAAAGTTACCGAAGATCAAAAGAACTCAAGTGGCATCACTAGGATCTATTACCTGTGATGACGAGGACAGCAGAGAAATGGCACAAGAAGCAATGCAGGATATCGACGATTTCGAGAGGAACATTCTTGGACTCAGCAATGACGATGATAGCGTAACCGCAGAAACATGATCGAAAATCACCTTATCAGATACCTACATGCGCACAAACATCCGAGCAGAAGTAACAGCCTGAAAATCAGTTCACATGTATAGTTCATTCAAGCATTTCATATTACCGGTACACATGCACATTTTAGTCTATGGGTTCATACAGAGCAGACAGAAACTGTGTAACAGCTCCAGCAACCCTTGGAAAAGTTCTCTCAAGTATTACGGTAGCCTGCAGACTTGAATTTAATAAGAATTGTTAGACAATGCAACTGCATATCTCTTGTAGGTGAATCGTAACTTTTTACTCGTAATTACTTTATTTTCAAGAAAGGCCTGCAAAATTAAGATCAACTGTTACAATAAAACTGTCTGTTTGTCTTATTCTCACCCTGACTGATGTGGACATGACTGAACTTCACTTGCTGATGCAACCTGAACTGGACAGTCATTTTATGTAGTTTAATGTGCATCTGTTTGCGTCGATAGCCTTATGTATATATAGTGCTTTTCAAGACTCTCTCAAAATCAGTATAGTATAGTACAGATGCAAAGGGTAAATGTACACATTTTTCTATAGCAACTGTATAGCCTCAGAGCTGCTCACTTTTCATTGAATTAATTGGGTGAGATTCTTCACCAACACTGCCCATTTGAATAGGTTTTAGGGTACCCCGTGCATGTACCGTATAATGTAATGTGTGTCCAGTGGGCATGATGTGGCCATGTTTTTGCCACTTATTTCATCTTGAAGTTTGTCTCAAAAAAGAATTTTTTATAATTCTTTCATGTTTCGACTGCTACTGTGATTGATTTGGTATTTTGGCATTATTTATGCGAGTTTACTGTACCTGGTGGCTTGATCGATGTCCGAACCCCACGTTTTGTATCACCTATGAGGGTCAGCATTGGACAGTAGTGTTATCGTGTGCCACAGACGCTATCACCCATCGTCATTCTCAGTCTTTGACAGTCTCTGATGCTGCTCGGTCCAAGAATTGTGAACATCGTATTCTCTGCTGCTGATGACATTTCTAGTTATCTGAACGATGCCTGCTAACTGATAACAGTATGTTCTTAATGACATTTAACTCAATTTTCAGCTGCACAGAGAGCGCCTCCGATTAGTTTCTCTTGAAGTGGCACTATAGAGATGTCCAAATTAAAAAAACGATAATCCATGTTTCAAAGTGAACAATTGAAAGCCTCAAATTCCTTCACGATTATGTAGAAACTAAGAAAATAACCACAACACACTGTTGAAAACACTGTTGAATTTTTTTTAAATTTTGTAAACTATCATATGCTGTCCTGTAGACTTGAGGAATGTTTATATACATAGGTTATGTAATAATAATAATTAATAATAATAATAATAATGGTAATATTACTATTAAACAGTGATAATAATAACAACTATTGTAATAATTAGTGAGCCTTTTGGCATGAATCTGAACTGTGCTCCAAAATCCCTAGAATGCAGGCTACATCTGCAACAGTTTCCGATTTTGAGGTCCGAGTCCATAAACTTCAAAATGGCTGATATTCCAGAGACCCCTGCAATGTTGCCAGCAGTGCGTAGGCTGCCAAATAGATCCAGATCATTCTGCAGGAAACTGGAAGGTTAACATTTCAGTTGTTGAGATACCTTCGACCGCAGAACTGTGCCTTCTTTTCAAAAGCTGCTGACTTGATTGGACCATTGAACTTATAAAATGGATTCATTGAAAACTGAAACAGATGAGAACCAATTTAACTGATTAATATACACAAAATGTTCCCTTCTTATCCATGATTGCCTCTTGGGATTGGCTTAACAGACTGCTAATTTACATAAACCGTAAACACAGTTTTGTATGTATGTAGGTATGTATATGTGTAAGTATGTACGTAGGTGTATAGATGTATGTATGTATGTACTTATGCAGGATATAAAGCAGTTGTTTTAATTTCAGCTGATAATAACTTAGGTGAATTTATACTTCTTCCTCTTATCCCTCTTTCTGCTCCAATCCCAAACATCACCCATCGTAGCTGCCATGCTGTCTCTCTGCCTGACTCTTGGATCTTGACCTGGAACCGAACACTTTTGACTACTGATTTTTTTGGACTGAGCGCCTGAGAATAAGCTAGTCCCCATGACATGGCTGTAAAACTCTTGGGATCACGATTATGATTACTTTAGGCTACAGGGTTACCATGCAGCAGTGTTAAAGACAAATAATTACAAAGATGGCCATCTTAACCATTGGTAGTGTGATTCAGCTGTTGGTACAAACCTTGATGTATGTCTCATACATATCCTGAAAGAAATTCTTGATTCCATCCTCGTTTTTTACATCATGCAACATAATAAACCGCATTCCTGTCAATCGTAAGGTCAAGAAAAAGCATGACTTCTATCAAAACCAGACTTTGGAAAGGGTTTGAATATGATTTGAAATGAGATTAACTCAGTGACCTGGACTTGGCTTTAGGGTATCCTGTGGCCTGGTTTTGGTTAACCAAGTGGTCCATTGTATTTGCTAAAACACATCTTCTGCATCATAGTTGCTCTGGTAAGTTGTAAAAATATCAGGAAATGCGTCATATATTTAAAATCTCTGATCCAAATCTTCAAGAAAGTGGTGTCAATCCAAAAAAAGATATAAGTATGATAAGGCACAAGTGTACATCCGCAAGTACATAAGAATATGCACAAGTAGGCAAGTACCCAAACATTCCTGTTATGACTTTAACAAGCCACAGAGGTTAGATTTCTAGAAGAGCTGAGTTGTTTCAGTGCAAAAATAATGTCCATATATAGTAACAAAGGATACGACCAGCAGTGACGAAGGCTGACACAAACCACTCGTTAAACTTATCGACGACTTTGAGGTACATGTTGTTACTCGCCCACATCTGTTCGTCGACCAAGTCCAGTGATGCATGTGCAATGAACTGGTTCAAATGTCTGTGATCGTCTCTCTGTTAATAACAGAAAAAACAAATGCAAATCCTGGCTTTGGCACATTCAATTTGGAAACATTATCATTACTGATAATTCAAACCTTGGGTTGTAAACAGTTTAAATAATGCAGGCACCTTAAGGATCTACCTAAAGAATAGCTACATAAATCAACTAAGAGTTCACAAAATCTATAGTCATACAAGAATATTCACATTCAGAGTTACCTTTGGATCATTAACTTTAGTTGCAGGAAGAAAGTCCATCTCAAAGACTGGATTATCTTGATGGCCAACGATAACAAAATAATAACTCCCTGACATGGTGGACTGTGTACTCTTCCCTCAAAATGTAGCTGAAAGCAAACATACAGCAGTTTGACCAACTTAACTACCAGTACCAGTACTATGCATGTGAATCTGGCTTTTGTTTTACTGTTACACCTTGTAAAGTGCACTGTAGTGTTTTGTAAAATAAATCAGCTTATCACAGACGTGCTCCATGTCTTGTAAAAGTGTTCAAATGATATTTTTGTCAGTGATCCGGTTAACTAAAACTGTCAGCAGCGTATTTGGACATTGATATAGCACTCTGATTTGGTTCCTATAAGGCACTACAAAAGTGTGTAAAATAAATATGCAATTACCTCATCTTCCACATTACTAGTCTTCTATTCCAAAATATCAACAAGCCTATAGGTGTAGAGTATTTACAAAGGTTTCCCAGATTAAACCTCCTGTGGTATCCTCAGGCCTGGTTTTGATGCTTGATGTTTCGCAAACACTGAAATCACTAACATTCTGTGTCTGAGCACAGCATGTAGCTGTATGTATGTATACATGTGTATACCTTACTGTATTTATGTATACATTCAAATAATCGCAGCTCGGCGCGCTGAATGGGGCGATATACTCCCGAAGGGTATTGGGCGCTTAGTGAAAGAGCTAATCCACTGTACATGCAATTATTTTAAAATGTCCCTTGCAAGTTTAATTTCGTTTTATTTACAAATGACGGTTAAACCTCATTTTATACTATTTATCGCGGACACAACACTACCTCTATGCTTCCGACACCACACACTTAGTATTTGTTCTTTCTCGTTGTTCGCAAGCTGACACCCTGCCTCTTAGAGCAAAACGCGCAAGTAGAACTAACTATATTTGTGCTGTTACTTTCGCCGCTCTCCATTAAATAAATCGCCTTTCACCTTTATTTATTGGTAAAAAAGAAAATGACAAAGACGCAAATTTAGCATTAAGTAAACAGTACAAAGGACAGACCCAAAAGGGACCAGAGTCCCGCTTAATTAGGGTCGTCTGTTAACAAACTATACAAATGGAGACAAAGAACCTCAGCGAATATTTAACATTGGCCCATATCTTGATTAATGGAAATATATTAACTAAAATAAATGTAAATGGGTCATATTTATGACCTCTTAAGCAACGAATTAAAATTAAGAATTAAAAATTTACAACTTATCACCAATTATTTTAAGAATTATTTTTATTTTATTCAGTGCTTTTTTAAGGCGGAACGCTCCGGAACGACGTTTCGGCATCTTGTTTCGGTTAATAATAATAATTTAGTTTTTAATAAAAGAATTGTGTTACTAAGTTATTTTATTATGTAATATAACGTAACTTATTTTAATTCAATTTCAGTGTTTCCACCGTAGCCGTCCGATTGTCTGACTGCCTGACTCCTGGATCTTGACCTGGAACCGAACCCTTTTGCCAGTCGATTTTGTTTTGACTGAGCGCCTGTGAATAAGCTGGTTCCCGCGACTAAGCTTTCGTTGGGCGCTGTAGAAATCTCGAGATATACTGTTTTCAGTATTTATTGATTGGTAAAACAATGAAATTTTATTACAAAATTCCATAATTATTCAGTTCCGGAACCTTTTTTCTAAAAAAAGGACTGATTTTATTCATTCATGTTTTATTTGAAATTCTCCTCCTCGTCCTCGTCCTCGTCCTCCTCCTCCTCGTCCTCCTCGTCCTCCTCCTCCTCCTCCTCGTCCTCCTCCTTCTCGTTTTTGCGTTCTTCTTCGCGTTCTTCTTCTTCTCGTTATTCGAAGGCTGTCTTATTTTCTTAGTATAGAGGTGAGGTCTGCTTTAAGAAAAGGCCCAAACGCGTAGCCATATGGCAAACAGTTTTGTATAGCTTCAGTGTTAGTGGTAGATATTGGATATCCCCCGATAGTTAAAGGTTGCCGGAAGTTGGCATTGTGTGTGGTCTACGAAGTCCTCGTCGGCTTCGTTGATTTTGAGTTTTGGGTATTTTATGGGCCAGAGTCAATTTATTAACATGTAACAGCGTTGACTTGGCATCCATCGTAAGAAACTACCATCCGGATAGCTTCTCGTTGCTTTGCTTTATCGTCACAGCTGCTTCTATCATCAGTGACAACTCGCTACCGCTGTTCGATCTCGTGTAAGTCAGTTTTCGTGTCCTGATATGTAACTAATGAGGAAGAAGAAAACGTTTCTTACATACGTACATCATGACTTTTGTCGCAAACTTCCGAACCTCTAGGCTTAGGGAAGTTCATGATCGCGCATAAGAGAATCACGAGATTTTACCAGGGAATCAGCTATGTGACAGAAGTCGAGTTTGAGACTGAGATTTTAAATTTTAATTACATTTAAGGTGGCATGTTATTTAAAAGTTTAGCTTTGACAAACCAGCAAACGTTTTTCACATATTCAAGTTTTGATATGTATTATAAATTCAAAGTATGCCACTTTGTAGAAAATTCTGTAGAAAATCGCAAGGTCGTTTGCGGAGGCCATGAGTAGGCACGTTGGATTGCTTATGTTGAAATCTATCATCAGGTAAAATTTCACGTGATTTGGTACCTGTGGTTTAAAACCAAGTCGTACCCATAGCTGGATTTGTCAAAGTCACACTTCCTGTGTTGGACCACTTCCGCATGACACATGGCCGACATCATTTTGTCTGGTGTAAATTTGGAATTTTAAAATTCTATAGAAAATTACCTGGTCGTTTGCAGATCCGCGATTAGACGCGTTGGATTACCTATGTTGAGACCTATCATCAGGTAAAATTTCACACGATTTTTTACCTGTGGTTTAAAACCAAGTCGTATCGAGCAATGTTCCAAGCAAGTTTTGTGATTTTCCTCTTGCAGCAGAATTAATGCTTTGATTTGCTTGTAACATACCTCAAAGTTATTGATTCATCTTTTAATTTTGTTGTAGAATTTGAATATCTGCTATCCAGCCCAAAAGCTGCAAATGGTTAGTACTGGTCGAATTTCATTTACGTTGCAAGGAATTATTGTTGAAACAGTTTAAATTCATTTATTACTCCAATCTTTTGACACTCAAGCTGACATTTAATTAACCACTGTAGAAGTAGTGCCATACATTGAATGCTTTATCAAACTTTACATTACATAGCATTACCTTAGATGTTAGTCTTTTATAAATGTCACTTAAATACACACACTTTCATGCACACCAGTTATATGAATACTTCTTAAATGTACACTTATCTTTGGAAGTGAACATTTGCTTGTTCAAGTGAAGTCCTGATGATGTCAAGCAAATGCGTGTACATTTACTGTATTCACCTGTATGTATGGATTGCATAGAAATCAAGGGAATTAACCAAAATCCAAATCTGCGTTTGTGCTATAATAGGTACCGTAAGTTAATCTCTCGGTTATTACACGCGTCTATTAGCCATGTCTAATGGTAGTCCTCTGACATATGCTTCTTTATTGAAGCCTAAATGGCAGGCTAACAAGCAGGGAGGTCAAAACTTTGGTAAAATGTTGCCCAGCTGCCTGATACCATTTTGAATGGGCACCCAGGTACCAGTGGCCAATAGATACAGTTATGTTTGAACAAAATCATTATGCAAAATGGTGCATTTCTGTGCCATCCATTATATCAATGTATGTAATAGCATGTGATTGATATTTAAAAGATATTTAATGGTTTTTAACTTCTTTCAGTCCTCAGATGCTGAGTCTCTGGTTGCATTGGAGAGACTACTTCATGAATTCTATGCTCCAAGCACAGATAATGCGCGCAAGAAAGAAATAGGTAACGCAGAGACATCATCCCTCGTTGCGTGTATTGTGATTAGCTTATTCAAAATGAATCTAGCAGTCTCCAAATGCAACTCTGGGAATCATCTCTACTGAAGTATTTCTGTTGCTGCTAGTGATGGTGATGACAATGGTAGTAAATATGATGCTGTTAATGCCAACAACTGATGACAACAGAAATAATGTCTGATGGTGGTGATGGAGGTGGCAGTGGTGGTGGTGACTGTGACAGTGGTGATGGTGACAGTGGTGGTGGTGGTGGTGACAGTGGTAAGGTAATGGTAAAATACATCACTTTAAGATCTGTCAGACAGCCATCTCTCAGTGTCTCTGAGTTGTCTTTAAAATGTGCTATATAAATTTTCAGATGCATGCATAAATGCACAATTTTTGTTTAATAACATAATTATTCAGTTGTAGCCTGGTTCTTATATTTGGTCTAGCCTTATATGATGTGAGACATGTATTTGTTTCATAGAGAAAATCTTAACACATTTCTCAAAGCAACAGTTGGCATGGAAAGACTGCCTCTACTTCCTGACAAACACAAGCAACGAATATGTCCACATGTTTTGTCTTAATGTGATTGAGGTATGAATACCATATTTATCGTAATAAATACCTTCCAACATTAGATCTGTGACAGAAATTTTTGCTGGATGTTTATTTCTGGATGCGAGTGCCACATGGATGAAACCAGCATTATGAGTTGGGGCAGATGGATTAGTACTTGGATGTACTTAATTACTTAGTTACCCATCCCAAGTACTAATTCAGTACTTAGTTACCCACTGAAGTACTAATCCATCTGGTGTTCTTTTCGCTGTAGCTGCCAGTATCATATAAACGTCTATCGTCCTGCCGATAAAATTTCAAATTTCCCTTTATTTAGTGGGTCGCCAATGAGAGGTCAGTTGCCCTTCAATCCCTGTGCAGATACTTTGGTTCTGTTCTGGTATAAGTTTATTTTGTCTGTTTGCCACAGAACATCATAAATGAGCAGTGGATGGCAGTGAAGCCGGAGGACCGGCTGATGATCCGAACAACCATCTATCAGTTGCTGCTGCTGCTGCATGTGAACGTCTCTGGATTTGTCAGGAACAAGATGGCTAAAGTGATCGTTCTAATTGCTCGGCTTGACTGGCCGCACGCGTTTCCAGATTTCTTCTCAAATATTCTATCGGTAAGCTTGACGTTTTGAAGATATGCTATATGAACTGGCTGACTGAATCAGTGAATCAATGAACAAACAAATGAATGAATGAACAAAAAATAAATGAGAAAAAGAGAGGGATGGAATAGGAAGGGAGGCTTGTACTGTATTTTTTGACTTGATGTTTGCCACTGCAGTTTGCTGCTGTGTGATATTATGAAAATGTTTTATTCAGCTAAGTCACCAGAGGGAGACAGTTGTGCTGAGTCTGATCATGCTGCAACTGTCATCAGAAGAGCTGGCCAGTCCAAGGGATGGAGCGCTGAGTACATCACGAAGGAACGAGTTACGCCAACTACTTCTCCATCAAGTGCCAAACGTTCTTTTGTTGCTCACCAGTTAGTATAAACATGCTCTTAAAATATTTATAAGTATTTGTAATAATTTACCTTTATTTCAACCATTTGATTATTTATTATTGCACTGATTGCATGTGCAGAGTCAGTAAATCTGACTCTGAAATGTGATACAGGCATGAACTAGCAACATTTTTGTTAAACGAAGTCTCAGTAGTAGCAATAGTATCATGTGCTACGTGATGTGATATTGTTTTTAGATCAGGGCTGATGTCCCATCTTCTTCAGATTTCTTGTCCCCCATTGTCCGACCGTCTTCTGTTTTCAGAAGCATCACGGGCCTCAACTGGTTCTGTTCAGTGGATTATACTTTGGGAAGGTGGTTTTGCTTGAAGCAACCATCAATTAATGCCTCGTGCATTACAAAAAAGACACTATAGAAAGTTCCAGATTAAATGTATTTGCCTGTGTGTCAATGTTTTAGATTTGCTAGAGTCATCACTTGACCAACACAAAGCAACCGTGACTGCGACACCTCCGCCCTCTCCAACAAACCAACACTCATCAACAGAGAAGCCCCACACATCTACACCAATTAAGCATGGTAGGTTTGTCATCGCCGGATAGTTGGCTGTTCGGCCAGCTGCCTGAAGACAGGATAACTCGCCTACCATGCTTGCTTTAAAGCAAAATTTACTGTGGTGTTTATCAGCCAGTCTCTGAAAATGCAGCATCCTTTGTTTCATTTCATTTATTTTTATGCTTAAGGTTTATTAAACTGAATTCTGTATAAGTTTATTATCGTTTCAATAAAGTGTAATTATCTGTCACCAAGCAGTATAATTTGGATCCAGTGTTAGCTGGGAAATAAATGGCATGTCCTGCAATGCACTGGCCCCAAGTCCATGACATTGAGATTCGCCCATTGCCAGCTCACGCAGCTCGGGGCCAAGAAAAGGAGATGAGCACCTCCCCTACATCTTATGTGTGGCATATGGTATACTTTACTTACTATGATCATTTCAGTGTAGTGTAACTGTTGTGATGGAATTGGTTATGTCCTCAGGTCTTCTGCACCACAAGTTACCAGCAACCGCTCTTCTCCGTGCATCAGCTAAACTCCAACGCTTTGATTCGCACTCGCACATCATTTGTTCAGTGGCCCTTCGCTGTCTGATGCACCTATTCAGCTGGATTCCTCTGTCCACTTCGATCACTCCGTCGATACTTCACGTCATCTTCCGGTTTGCCGAGTTCGGATGCGAGCGCCATGCAGACGAAAACCAACGCCAGTTGGGGGAACTGGCAATGAACTGCATCAATGAGCTACTGACGAAAAACTGTGTACCCCCGGAGTTTGAGGAATTCCTTCTGATTATGTTTAATCAAACGCTGCACTTGCTTCAGTGCCTCACGAAAGATGACAACCCCAATTCTTCGGGTGATTTCATGCAAATGCTTGATGAAAAGTAAGCACGTTAAGTCATTTATAATATTCTAAATGGGGCATGGTAGCTGATAGGATAAAGCACGTGGCTTGTAAGGTTTAATTTAAATAATATAAACGTAGTCTGTATTGTTTATTTCCTTTCATTTTGACCCTGTTTTGCTAAGATCTATCATGCTTGTCACACACTACATATATTTATATATTCTTTATATGCCTTATTTCATCATGGCAGAGTCAAAGGTAGACAGTTTGAGAAACTTATTGTGGCCATTGTTAATTCTGGCTTTTTTTAAATTGTTTTCCAGCTACCTGGATAAATTTACAGAGTTTCTTCATCTGTTTATTCGTCTTCATCTAAGGCGCTTTGAAGTGAATCCTCAGTTTCCGACTTTAAATTTTCTTGATCTCATCTTCAGATACACGTTCAAGCAGGTGAGGCTGAGTTTTAAGATCTGTCGTTCTGTACACTACTTTTCTGTATAATGCGTCATCATAATCTGTCGCTCTTAGAATTGAGCCTTCAGTGTATCGCTGGATCAGTTCTGAATGCAACGTAACTAAAATTCGATTATTCCCCTAACTCAGTTCTGCTTCGTTCTATTCAGAAGATGATGATTATCTTGATGATGAACTGACAATGATTTATATGATAACAATGGTGTTGTTGTTTTTGGTGGTGGTGGTCGTGGTCATTGTCATGGTGGACATAGCGGCTTTTCTTTTAACTGTTAACATGATGTAACTGTTAATGTTATGGAGCTGTCTGTAAATGTCTTTTGTGTTTAGCCAACCAACGAAAGCTTCTTCAACTGTTTGGCTGTGTGGAGTGAATTTCTCGACTATCTGATGGTTAAGTTGGGTGAACGTTTAACTGACCAGAATGCATATTTACGAAGGTATCATGCTGTTATTTCTCCAGCTAAATATTCATTGAACGTTATGTGCCATTATTTTAATGAGCAAATTTTGCTGCCTAAGTGTAAACACTTCAGTTTTGTTATCTCTAGGTATAAACAAGTTACCTCCTTCTTTTGGCTTATTTCAAAGAAGTATTTGTCATAATCTTCTGTGGTTTTAAATAAATATTGTACTTTTTGCTTCAATTTAATATGGTTATACTTCTCCATACTCAGTCATTTGTTTTGCAGATTAGAAGTGTTTGTTTTTATTCGTGCAAGTTTCTTTTGTAATTTCTTGTGTACTCCAAATTCTTCGTTGAAAAACAAATCGATTGTTTGACTGCTTAGTGTCTGTGTTTGGCAATTGAGCACATCACAGTTTTTGTTATGTTTCTGGTTTTTCTTTGTGTTTGGTCGCAGATATGAAAAAACGTTGATTTTACTCGCAGTTGATATTCTTAAGAAAATGCAATTTCGCTACAACCAATCACAGCTTGACCTTCTTGACGATGATATTCTTGATGATGATGTGGGTAACTTTTATGTTTTCTTCTTGACTAGAATTTTGGTTAATGGTTTACACCTGATTCAGGGGTAAAACTGTGGCATTGCCATGCAGTTTATGGTCTCAACGGTTAAAATCTTGCCAGAGAACAAGGTTTTATTCAGAGTAAGAGAAGCTTGTAAAGTATAATAATTGTAACCAACTTTTTTATGGTATACTATTCTTTTAGCACTAAACACTTCTTTGAGCTCTGTTTAGAAATGGTTTATGTTTAGCTTACATTATTGTTAATACTTGATTTATAAACCATTCTGTTAGTTCAGAGTTTTCTTTAGTTGTTTTTTTGTTTTACGTTTCATGGCCTTCTTTTTACATTGTCTAAGACTTCTCCTTGATTGTGCCTATTTCAGTTCAAGACAGAGTGGCAATATTTTCTTGCCGAGTGCCTGGAAATGATTGCCAAGGTTACCCAGTTGTATCCAATGCAGATGTTTACTCTTCTGGTGAGAATTTGCTTGGACCATTTAATTATCCAATTCTAAAAACTTCTTTAAAACAACATTAATAATCTGTGAGGGATCAACTTGAGGTTGCCACTCCTTAAAACTGTATGGCAAGCCACAATTAGTGAGAGTTGGTTCCAGCAATTTGGAGTCAACTGTGCCTTGCAAAAACAACCAAAGATAGGTTTCAGTTGATTTAAAGGCTGAGAAAAAGTCAGTGGTGTGACTTGCTTTTGGTCACTCTTTGCAGTGCTTGAATAGAATATCTTGGTAAGTTCTGTATAAATTTGAGAAATTCGTAAATTTAAATACAATTTTTTTTAGAAATTTGTCAATTTTTGGTTTTCTAATATTTTAATTTTACCCTCATATTTTTGCAGTACCAGCCATTCCAAGAGTATATGACAGTTTATTTTGACTTGGAGCGATACATAACAGACGATCATCCAAAGCGTCAGCTCAACGTCACAGCAGAGAACGACTGTCGTAGATTACATTGTGCACTACGCGACCTTTCGTCCTTCCTGCAGGCGTACGGCCGCCTCTCCTGCCACTTCACTGGCGAGAATTTCAATCAGACTGTTCAGGATGGCTTTATTCTTGTAGAAAAGTAAGAATGTAGAGGTCTTGGGTACGCAGCCAAAGTGACCATTGTTTTGCATGGTGTAGTGATGAATTTTGATGAATTTTTGTTATTAATGAACTGTAGCACTAATTAGGCCAGCAAAGGATCTGGCAGGAGTACTTAAAAGGGAGTATAGCCACCAGAGTACTTAAAAGGGCCTATAGCCACCAGAGTACTTAAAAGGGTCTATAGCCACCAGAGTACTTAAGAGGGACTATTGCCACCATAGGTTGTCTGTGTGAACTGACCTTTTAGATATTGACCTGATTACAGTATGGTTTTGATGCACCATCGGTTGATGCCTTGTGCATTAGACACTGGCACTGCAGAAGTTACTTAATAATAGTAATAATACTTACATGCCTAGATGGCAAGATTTCCTATCTCTTGTGTGACTGGGGTTCGAATCCCATGTAGCATGCAAGATTGACATGTCACTGTCAAGTCGTTAACTGTAAGGAGAGATTGTCTGGTTGTTGTATTGTTGTTTTCATCTTTGTGCTGAAACTGAAATATCCTTCAAAGTCAGAACCATCAGTCCGACGACTAACGAGTCATTACCTATCGTTGGCTGAGCAGGAGACTTTTATGCATGGTATTGCAATGCACAAGGGTTAAAAAAATTTACCTAAATGGATAAAATTGTGTGTTAGCAAATGGCATCCTTGAAAATTTGGAAAAGTATAAGGGTTTGGACAAATCTACCCAGCGATGAGCGTTATGTTAGCTGGTTTTTCAGTTAGAATTTTGATGGAAAAACAGTGTCTAAACTTTCAATGCTATTCATAAATCTTGTTCTGTGTTGTGTTATAAGCATAGGGTATGGTTAATGTAATCGAGGGTTTTGTCTTGTTTTCTCGCTGGTTCCTGTGTCAAAGGTATGTTGTTGATCTTATGACGATAAAATGGTATTAAGCTGTATTTTTTGTCTTCCGCAGACTGATACATACTGGTGTCTATGGGACGAAAATGAAGCTCTATGAAATTGGATCAACCATAAAGAATGTGCTGGAGGGTGATTTCATTGAAGTGTAAGCCACCTCTAGACTTTCGTGGACAGTGCTTTAGCAAGGCGTATTAGACTTTAGGAAGCGGTTGTATCAGAGATGTTGGCCACTGAGTTGCACACATTTCAACAATGCAATGCATGTTGAAATCATATGATGAGCTTGGGATTTGAACCTGGGTCACAGAGGTTAAAGTTGATGTGTTGGCCGTGCGAGCTCAGTAACTGGTGAACTTTGTTTCTTGTTATGCGCAAGTAGCTTTTTTGTATTAAATCAGTTCTGTCAGTGAATTGTGAAAATCATTCTATTGGTATATCATGTTGTAAACCTGACAAGGAGATTAACAAAATATATTTTAGGTTTTTAATATTGGCCACTGCTCTGTCTGAGCTTCAAATTCTGTCATCATTACTGAGCCTTGAAAATTGTGCAAAGGTTGTCCATTTGTACCATTGCTGTTGATTGTGATTTGACTAAAAACTTGTTATACCCAGAACCGTAACTTCAAGACTAGTGTACTTGACGAGGCTGGTTTAAATAATTCTAGAACATTGCTTTTTCCTTACTTTACCTTCCTTACATTACCTTTTCCTTAATTTTTTGGCATTACCTTGCCTTACCCAAAGTTTTCTTGCAGTACCTTACCTTACCTGACCTTACCACACATGATCTGCCTTGACCTTATTTATTTATTTTGTTTTAATTCAGGCATTCTCAGTCAATGGCAGCTGTCAGAGCGTATAGTTGTTGGCTGAATCAGTTCTATCAGCATTCGCGTTCAGATGAACAACTAAGTACACAGTGTGACCAGATGATTACAGGAATACTAGACACTGTTATACCACTGTTACTCGAACAATCTGTAAGAATGCAGCTTGGTTACTTTGCCTTATAGAAGTTCTTAGGATAGGGTAGATTAAAAAAACATCTGTAGTTAATTATTTCTTATACAGCACTTTTGAGAAGTGCTTAAAAGGTATTATATTAATTGTACAGATACACGTATACATGTTTGGCACCATCGTCTGATGACAAGGCATCATTTGATGTCCCACACCGATCCATCCAATCCACTGCCTTCCCATTTCTTTCAGCTGAAACACAACCCTCCCTAACAGTTTCTTTCCACTTTTTCTTTCTGATCTTCTGGCAGCTGGACTTGGTATTTGACACAGGATCTTTGGATAACCCCACTGACTTGACACAGTGCTCGTTTATAAGCTGGTGCCCTGCACTTAGCTTGTAAGTAGCACTTCAGAAATTTGGAGATTACTATAATAATTCTACTGTAACAGCCACATTAGTTGTACCCATAGCTGGCCACCACTTGCCACAAGCGGCAAAATTTGACTGTCTGGGAATTTATAAAGAACTGTGTGTTATACCTGTTCAAGGTCTCTACACAGCGACTGTCTCAGGAAAGTCTTAAACCAAGACTTTCCAAGAAGAGGCTTTGATTATTTTAAGAGAGTTGTTTCTGGTTTTCCTGTGCAGGTTCCTGAGAAACTTCTGCTCTCAGCCTCTCATCTTCTGCTGTCTCTTTGTACGACAGTCCGGCCGGCCTACCTCTACCACAATCCTCTGGTGCAGAAGCTATACCAAGAAGGTATAAAGGTCAGCTCATGTCCACCAGAGGTTAGTTCACCAGATGGGTCTGATTCTCTTCTAATTCTATGTTAGGTTGTTGGTTGTGTGTCGCTTGAATCCATGCATTTTTTAAAAAGAATCAGTCATTCGTGGATTATTGTTAGTAATAGTTGTATTTTTACCTAGCAGGATAAGAGTGATCCCTCTGGAATGACAGTTTTATTTAGGGGTAGAGATAATAATAATGATAAGTATATTTTAGTAGTTGTTATTATTATTTTTATTATTATTAACACAAAAATCTAGTGAGCCATCAAGTTAGGTATCGAAATGTCTGAAGACCTTATAATATATGAGCATTGTTATGTATTAAAGTATGACATGTGATTGTGATTGGATTCTTAATATAGCACTTTTGAATACCTCACCATAAATGCTGCCTACACAGAGCCTAGGTTTATATTAAAGTTCATTAGGAGCAAACTTTCGTCTATAAGCACTCTCAGATAGCTGGAATAGTCACTGACGCTTTGCATAGCTATATGTTATGCATATTGTTTGGTTGTGATTTTTAAATTTTAGGTAGAACTGTTGACTTTTCGTTCTCTGTCGCATTACCTGATGCTGCCTTGGCCAGGTATCCACGAGACAAAGCAAGACTGGGAAACAAGAAGCCACAGCCTGGCTGTCTATCTTGGCCACTTGTTGGGTGACCTCAAAAGAGTCTGTGAAAACCCAACAGCACAATCGAACGGTAGAGTTATGTGTTTTCTCCTATGACTCTCGCTTTTCATAAATTGGGAAGTTTTAATGTGTAACAGATGATTAGCTGGAGATTTAGTGTAATGTAGTTTTTATCTAAACATTTCTGTGGCACCACTGCAACACTGATGTAAGATAACTGTTCGTTTACTTAGTTAATAGAACAACCTGTTACTACCACTTGTGTTATTTTGTTTTTACCATTGAAAAGGTGTCAATGTCAGTTATGGAGTCACTGGTCAGCCAATCCTGAATTCCCTTCAGTTGATGAGACTATTCTGATTTCATTTGTTGCCAGATGTTCTTTTAATGACACGAATCAGTCTTTTGTGGAACTAGTTGACTTACTGGTTTGAGCCCTTGCCTTGATGTGTGGGTTTGAATCTTCCTTCAGACGATTACTGAGTGTGGACCTTGAGCAGTCTTTCACGCACATTTGCTCAGTGCCATCAGTTGATGGTTAGTCATTAGACAATAAAGTATCCCTTATCCCACCAATGAGACGTAGGGGAAGCGCTCATTTCTTTTTCTTTGGGCCCTTGAGCTGGCAGTGGATGTATCCCAATGTCCTGGACATTGCTGGACTTGCCGTTTACTTCCCAGCTTATGCAGGTTCCAAATTATACTGCTTGGTGACAGAGGCACAGAGTTGAACCCGCAACCGCATGATCTTAGACAGTGGCACATAAAAAATACAGCATTGATAATACTAATTATCTTATGTGTGCATGAATCAGTTTAATCTAGTGAACACTTGCCTTGGATACACATGTGTGTGTGCATAACAGGCAGGTGGTGCGTCAGTCATTCGCTGTCAATCATGACGGACATCGTGGAGCACTTGTCTGCTGAGGGTGTAAGTCGTAGCAAACAGATGTTGCATGCTGCTCTCCATGACTACATCCAGATCGCGCTCTGCCTTGTCCCAGGCTTTGTGCAGGACTATGGTAAGACTGACATCATCTCACAGTACTATCTTCTACACTGTCTCTAAAAATGATAAGGGACAAGGCGATTCGTGGCATTTGCTTCAGGGATACGAGTGATCGATGATGTTTCTGCCCTTTGAGTCTGTTTTCTTGGACTGAATCTTATTGCATTACTTGCTTGCTTCCTCACTCACCCAACCATTTTAACTTTACTTTAACAGCTGTTCTTTGAATTGAATCTCATGCATTACTTATTTACTTCCTTACTCACCCAACACTTTAACCTTAATTTACATAAACCTCTCTTCTTTGGACTGAATCTCGTTGTGTCGTGTGGAATTGGCAATTTGTTATTGAGCCATGTAATTTAAAGTCCTGTGCCTGTGTAATGGCAACACCTCAGAGATGCGTCTGACATAACTGATGATCATACAGGATGGGTACTACCTTAAGGAGTAGTTGTTGGATCGCTGGAAGGCCACTGAGGACAATAACATGTCAATAACATGGTATCATCTTAACCGTAAGACCACTCCTCATCTGGTAGTCCTCATTTGTTTTCTCTGGTTTTAGAAATAACTTTCCAGTTTCTTGGATTCTTTCTGGCGTTGTTCCGGACAATTCGAGTCCAGATGGGAGCGACATTCGTAGAGAAGGTCATCCAGACGTTTCTGAACCTCTTCACCAGGTGGCGCTTTATTAATCCAGATTAAGCAAAATAAGCTCTTCTTACAGGGAAAATCTGTATGACTGTAATTGTTACATAATTGTAATTAAATTTAATTAAACTGAATTAAATTTACGTGGGACCACTTAAAGAGAAGGAGTTTCTGTGAGCAGAGTTGTTATCAAAGTCTAGTAACCCATGTAACAAAATGTAAGTTACGATATTTTGAATCTGATTTATCAGTGAAGCTGATGACAAGATTGAAGTTTTGTTTTGCATTTAGAGAGTTGATAATGGACAGTCTTCATCAAGACAATGCTTACGGTCATCAACTAATTGATAGGTATCTGCGTATTAGTTTGTATTTTTTCTCAAATTCTGTTTAATAACAAATCTCTGGCTTAAATATAACAAAAACATTAACAAATATAACAAAAACATTAACAAATATAACAAAAACATTAACAAATATAACAAAACAATCAGCTGAGATCGTTAGAAATTTTGGCTTTACCATCACGGCTGGTGTGAGATTTGTGCAGAGGGGAGAGGCGTTAGGTACATGTGTATGCTACCAGTAACTGTTTTAATGAATAAATTGGACTGATACACCAGAACGTCCTTATGGCAGGCCTCGCTATATTGCGTGTTCCAATTTAGTGAGGTTGGAGACATTGATCCCAAATTACAAGTGGGTTTTGAAAGTGACTTTACCATAACGTATGTTATGATGAAGTTTCAATGTATCTGAAAAATTGAAGAACTGTTTTGGAAACTGACTGAACTGAACCAAGGGGCATTGCTTATATTGGACTCTGAGGTAAGGTATGGTAATCAGTTGTTGCATCTTTAGATGACAGTTGTGCGATGTGCTGTAATGTTATCGTCTTTAGAGGTGAATAATGTTATTTAACGGTTCTTAGAGATCAACTGAGAATATGACTTTCCTTGATATGTTTTTTCTGTTAGATGTGAGCGGCACTGTATAAATTGACAAATACAATGTAATAAAATGGCTCTATACAAATTTATTTTTACATTATAAGAGATAATTTAATGCTTCTTGTTTGCCAGGTTTCTTAAGCTGTTGCTGGTGATTGTACAAGAGCCAGGTTCATCATTTAAGAAATTGCTGAAAAGTATTCTTGATCTCTGCCTGTCACAGATCTATCCAGAACTAAGCGTGGTACGTTTAATCTGTCATGTGTTCCCAGTGACCTGTTTGTTAACATTCCTATTGTGCTGTGATGAATTTAGTTCTGTTGGGGTGACTCATGTTTTTAGTTTACGAGCCAAGTCTTTTCTTTTATAACACAGAGCCGTCGCTTACAGTTTTGTCACCTTTTTGAGTTGAAACCTGTTCTGGGATCGTTTATACATTTTCAGTTGCTCTTTGTCAGTGCCAGTCTACACTAATTTTTATTAACATTTTGCATGTACTTGCCCATATTTCGATGACCCATACCAACCTGATTTTCGTGGCTTTGCTCATGTTCAATCATATGCCTATGATTCCTTGCCCAGCCAATGGACACATGGTTGATAACAAATGCCTTACTTACTTACTTATTTATATTTTGTCATCTATTTTTATTATTAGCAGGCAGAAGTCATCCAGTGGGACTTTCTAATCTAATCTAATGACTTCTAAATTGCTGTTATTCTAATCCACAAGGCCTCAGTCAATGACTGCTTCCAGTGAAACTGTGCTAAAAAGGTGTTATTCATTGGAGAAGCATGGTCAAAATCTAGTAGAGACATTGTAAGATGCCTGTCACTTCATTGTAATTTAAATTTAAATTATTTTATTTGCATATGGTAAGTACTAGAAACAATCATCAAAAGTTTAAATTTTGACTTACTGCTAGCGAACGGTTTTAGTTTCACTATTTTGAAAGCTTAAGATTTTAAAATCTTTTATGTAAATGAGATAAAAAAATGATAAAATGTGATAATTTCTTGGGTGTTTAGATGTTAAAAAGTCGTAGCAGTTTGAATGTAATAGCTTGATGGTTTTAGTAGTGACTGTCTGAATGCACCGTATTGAACTGATTGTTTTTGAACTTGTAGAGGGACTCCCCAGATGTGAAGCCATCTCTGTTTGAACTATTGCATCAATTTCTACAACTCAACTGGAGATATTTCTTTCCCGGATCTGTCTTGGAATCTGTCAACAATCAGGCTCATGAGAAAGTTGAGAATAGGGACCAATTCATCCAAATAATGCAGGTTGGCTCCAGCTCAATTGTTAAATCGTGCCCCTATCCAGCAGTTTGTAACTGCTTGAGAAAACCCAGCCAAAGGTGGAAAAATTCAAAATTGATTTAATTGATTTTGACTGGAAGTGCTGAATATTTTGGTGAAAACACGTGTTTATTACAATTAGAAAAATCATAAAAAATTGTTCAGTAGGTATGTTTCCATGCGAATACTTTTAATTAAAACTCCTCGAGTTGAATTTTGTTATAGTTCAGCTGTCTGGCGTAAATGAAATAGATTTTCTTATATGCGAAATTAGTTATATTATATCCTGAAGTTTACCATAAGATCTTTTGAGTGATACATTCATTGTGAAAATTCCTTGGAGCATTATTACAGACCATTTCATGAGCAGCCATGTTCCAAGTGCATTGCTTGCATATAAAGTTTTCTGACTCTTTACCAGTTGCGCTTGTCCATTATAACATTACGACTGCTGTTCTGTGATAGGTAGCTACTTATTTTGTATGGGGTTTTTCAGTTTCATGCATTTGGTCAGTCCTTTTTACAAACAACTTCTGTCATGCATAGGTATTTAATTTTGGTGTTTTCTTCGATTTTAGGCATTTGGTCAGTCCTTTTTGCAAACAGATATTTCTGTGTTTCGCCAGAATTTAGAATCACTCGAATCTCTAAACTTCAAACATAATCTTTATCAAAAGGTGAGACTGATATTTTTCTCTTCCAAAAATAGCAACAGAATTCTGAGTTTTTACAGGGTTATTTGTTTTGTCTTTGTATCTGTAATTTAGCACCTTTAAGTCCCTCTCCAACGTACTGCACTTGGTAGGATAAGTATTGTTAAAGCTCGTCAAGAACAGCAAGTTTATGTGCAAGTAACTGGAAAAGTCACCACAAGTCACCGTGAGCTGATGCATCACCACGAGCTGATGCACACACACACAGACCAACCAACAGAGTTCCATCTGGAGTTGACAGTTAATCATCAGGTAGCACATTTAGAAGATAATTTTTAATAGTGCTACATAAATGTTCAGCTAATTCACATTTGCTGCTACTTTGTTGTTGCTTCAGCCGATCTTCCGTGATACACTTTTGAACCAGTTCATATCCGTTCTCCTTCAGACCCTTCTCCAGCGGTCGCATAACCTCCTCCAGGACGAAATCACATTCGCCATCTACAACATGGCTTCTGTCAACTTCAACAGTTTCTACAGACAGTTCATCCCTGAGTTCCTACACATCATGAAAGGGATCAGTGATCACCAGAGGGCCGTTCTTGTCCAAACATTTCACTCAGAAACAGTGAGTTGCATTCGGTTTTTGTTACAGCAGAATTTGGGGAGACTAACAAAAGCTGTTGTCTAAACATCAAGGCACATATACATGTGCCTGTAGTTTCTCTTTAATGATGCTGTGTTATAAAAGAGATGATTAGCGTCACCCTCCTCCTTTATCCAGTCTTGGGACTGGCACCACCTGAGTACAGCAGGGGCACTTAATACGTACACAAAGTTAGGCTGGCTGTTTGTGTACCCTTTTCATTGGCTCTGTTGTTACTGATCTGATGTTTTCATGGCTATGCCAAATATTTATTCTAAGTTTTTGATGACCGAACTAGCAGTTTTATTAATTATTGCTTGTTTCATTTGGAATGTAGCCTTATGCTCTGTGATGCCTCGTGGTCATGCATTTTGATCAGTTTTGGTGAACATTGATATGCTCCTCCTCAAATTCTGATTTGCTGAATTTGTATGCTTTGTAAATGTTTGAAATGAAATAAAAAGTGAAATAATTGTCTGGATATTTTCCACTGTAGGATCTGCCGTCGTTTGATCAGAACATTCAGTCGTTTGTGAACGACCTTCGCTTTTATCATCTTTGCAACACATCGTTACCCGAAGGATCCGTCAAACTGTAGATTTTCCTAGTTAGAGACTGTTGCATGGGAGCTGTGACTGGATTGTTCAATTACTACCATCGTAAGAAGTGTTCCCAAAGATTTAGAGCACTAGAGTTTCTATTTGTCCACTTCCGAACTTGTGGCAAAGCTAGTATACTGTTTTCAAAATTGGATTTTGGGATTTTGACACCATTCTTTTTGCAACAGTGCCTAGATATGTAACTGGATGGCATGTTATCAGTGCTAATAGGCATGGTTGTACATGCAGAGCTATGTACAGCATCGTCAAGTGCGTAATTTAACTGTGTATGCATATTGTCACCATTTGTGCACATTGTTGCTGCATCTATGAGTCATCGGCACATGTGTGCGTTGCAATTGTGTATGTGTGCTGCCAGTGTTGCATTTTGCTGCATCTGTAAAAGTTTAATTCATTGCTAACTAATGTGTTTGTGACTGTGGGGGATGGTAAACTCAGTCAATGCCTTTGTTGGCCATTGGTGTCTAGTTTTGTTTGTAGAGCCCAACTGAATTGAAATGTAAATGCAACGGCAGAATTTATGTTTTGTCATCTTGGAGAATCGTGAATATCAACTGTCAAACTAATTCATTTTGGGTTTTGGCCAGTTCTTTAGTTTATAATTCATGTGTGTGGGTGTATGTGTATATATATATATATATATATATATATATATATATATATATATATATATATATATATATATATATATATATATATATATATATATATATATATATATACATGTACAAACAAATACACACATCTATTCATACATGTATACATACAGATTTTAGCAATGCATACTTGTGTGCATTTTATACATAAATGCAGACAAATTGGAATTGGAAATTGAATGGATTTTGCCTTCTGTCGAATCTCTTTCAGCCCAATGCATCCTTCTTCAGAAAGCTGAGATCCATGAGTCATTTATTTGCCTTAAACCAGTGATATTGGATTTATAAGAATTTTATTAAATATTCCAGTTAGGTCAGCTTTTTTATTAAATGATTAACTGATGAACATTTAATTATACAGTCGCCAAATCCGCATATGTGGCAACTGGGGTTTGTTTTGTTCACACAATTTCAGCTTTCAGAAATTATTAACTCTGCCCACAGACACTGCTCATTGACAGACACGACTTCCAGCTGTAGTGACCAACTGCAAACGTAAACTGGAGAATTTCCGAAGCCCTGTTTAATTAAAAGCTAGGCGCATGACACCTGCGTATTAACGAGCGCTGCTCTAACAGGTCTCCGAGGGGCAGTGGCGGCGCTGGGATTGCTTGCGTCGGGGGAAGAGCATTTGCAGAGGGACGCCACATTCTGACAGCCCACAAGGCACGGGTCTGGTCTGAGGGGCGCCGGCATATAAATCGCGAGAGGCTAATAGCCCCTGTTACGCCTATAACTAAATCCGCCCTTACTGAGCGGCTAGCGTGTCGGGTTTTCACCTCTGCGAACCGGGTTTGAATCCTTTGCTCATCACGGGAAATCGGCAGAGATCGCTCTGTCGAACTGTGCGTAACGTCGGCGGCCATCACCTTCGACTCGAATGCCAATTCAATCCAAAGCACAAATCATACCATATCTAAGACCGTCGTTTAGTAGTTAAGTTTCTGTGTAGATCGATATTCGGCCCGAAGGCGAGCATGCCCAACTGGGCGTGCGATGCCTCGTTCAGAGCCTTGGATCGGATGCAGCCGCGATATTGGTCATCAGGCAGCGAAGAGTCGCAGGTCTTCTCGTGCCAGAGATGAATGATGCCAGGGTCCGTGGCTCTGACCACCGCCAAGTCGCTGCGAAGGTACTTGCGGTAGAGCAGGACGTCCTCCAGACCCCATCCGTTGATCGTTTCACTGAAGCCATTCAGGCGCTCGAAGTCGGACCGATACTGACAAGTCATGCCGTAGCCGAAGTCCCTCCAGAACCCGTTCTCCGAAGACAGGACCAGGGTGTCGTTGGCGGCCGCCGCGGGTGTCTCGAGGAGCGAGCGGGCCTGCAGGGAGGAGACGAGACGGGGGTTGTAGAGGCTGAAGACGATCGGGTAGTAGACGCGTCGGCCCTGATCCGTATTGAGGCGACACCTCTCGAGGAAATCGGTTGTTATGACGATATCGACGTCACAGAAGAACATGAGGACGTCGCCCGCAAAGGGGCAGCGCCTGACACCCTCGCGAAGGGCCTTGCCTCGAGAGAACTTGCCGTCGAGGGCAAGAACGCTCATATGAGGGTAATGGTAATCGATGGACGTCTTGCGCAGGATGTCCTCGACCTCGCTCAGGCCCTCCTGTCCAAAGTAGACGACCATCAGGTAGACTTTGTTGTCGCCGACGACTGCCACCTGGACGAACCTCTCCATGAATTTTCCGAACTTGTCGATCCTTCCCGACAGAGGGACGACCATGCAGATGAACTCCTTGCGGATCTGAACAGTCCTTCTGGACACGACAACCGATGGAGCCAGAAGCCTTACGACCGACAGATGGTTGTATCGGGGCAATTCCTTGTCGGCGAAGTACAGCTCGTACTGTTCTCCTATACCAGGAACACTGCGAAAGATTCCTTCGAGAAAGTCCTCTCTGCCGTATCTTCCATTTCGACTTGTCTTCGGCCTTTTTTCGTTGAGTCTTGCCAGCGAGTATTCGATCACCGTGTCGATGGCTCTCTTCCGGTGCCCCAGTGGTTTCTCGACGACTCTCGGCTCCAACCCTGACTCGAAGAGGTAGAGCCTCGTCAGGGTAAACCTCGTGTATGGAATGACCTCGTGTTCGCTGGTCAGACGGACTCCACCATCTCCTGTGCTCCAGTTCCCGTCCTGTTCCACTCCCAGAGGTCTTCCTGGCCTCTTCCACTCGATGTCATCAGAGACCCGACTTTCTTCTGCCGCTGACGAATTGCGAATGACAGCGCGATGCTTTGGCGAAGCGTTCAAGAAGTCATCGTCATAGTCATCGTTGTTGTTTCCGTTGTCGTCGTCGTTGTTGTCATCGTTGTTGTTACCGTTGTTGTTGTGTTGTGTGTAAAATTCTGGTTTTCCGCTGGAATTGTTAACGAGTATGACAGCATAACGTTAATTAGGTCTATACTCGATTTTTAACCAACCAATTCATCCAGTTAAGCAAAATAACGCGATCGCATATATGAATTTACATGCATAAGACTTCTATAGTTATATATATATAAGTTCTATAGTTATATATATATATACATTATATATTCTATAGTTATATATATACATTATATATTCTACAGTTATATATATACCTATAGTTATATATATATATATATATCCCTTCCAAAGCCCTACCTGCACCTCAATGCGGTGGAAGGGTGAACAGCCAAGTAAGAGATCGCCTAGTGAGGCTATGCCATCAGTGGAGAAGGCTCAGGCGGAAGCACCACCTAGGGCGTTACGCGAGGTGGACAGGTTCGCTAGGAACTCTGAAAACGGCTGGCCAACGCAGGAGGCGGGTGCTGGAAGGACACCCTTGTGTTATGAGGCTCAACCAGGGCCCACCGGCTTCCTTACCCTGCCAGGAGAGGAATGGTCACCACCTGGTTACAGGACCTAGAAATCTGAACAAATGAGCCACAATTTAACAGCGTGGAGGCATTTCGTTCAGACCTCATCGTGGGCTATAGCCTGACGGACGAGAGAAAAGAAGAGAAGATATATATATACTACTGAGGTGATAGATTGGCTGAGTGCTCGACTCGTAACGCGGGGTGTGCCTTAATTGAGACGATCACTGTGTAAGATCCTTCAGGAAGTCATTAGCCCCATCCAATGATTCCTTGTCAATAGGCATACTCCATATACAAATAAAATACACCACCCTCCCCGTGCTGACCCTCTGTAGCTCCTCGTAAGCCATGAAAGCAATTGCATAAACTGTCTCAATTTTGAGAATTTTTACCCAGCTTACCGTGTTTGCCAAACAAACTTTTGTTCTCATATTATTCGTCAGAAAGCGCCAGGACTCATGATCATTTCCGGATCTAAGGGCCTAAGGGTATTATTATAAAGAGGATGGATTGAAAATACCTGAAATGCGTGATCTGGGTTCGCAGTCGAATGACGTCTTTGCGAAGTCGATCTCTTTGCTCTACGAGGGAACGAATCTCCTGTTCTTTCTTTTCCAATTGACGGATGAGGTTCTCCTGACATCGGTTGACCTTGTCTTCTGTCCCTCGGTTGGCCTTGTCTTCTGTCCCTCGGTTAGCCTTGTCTTCTGTCCCTCGGTTAGCCTTGTCTTCTATCCCTCGGTTGGCCTTGTCTTCTGTCCCTCGGTTAGCCTTGTCTTCTGTCCCTCGGTTAGCCTTGTCTTCTGTCCCTCGGTTGGCCTTGTCTTCTGTCCCTCGGTTGGCCTTGTCTTCTGTCCCTCGGTTGGCCTTGTCTTCTGTCCCTCGGTTAGCCTTGTCTTCTGTCCCTCGGTTAGCCTTGTCTTCTATCCCTCGGTTGGCCTTGTCTTCTGTCCTTCGGTTGGCCTTGTCGGCGCCTGTCTCTTGTGCCGTCGGTCGCTTCTGTTGGCTGTCGTCATCGGTCGTCTGTGCAGAGGAGGACAGGGAGACAGTGCCTGGCCAGGGAGGGGAGTCAAGGGAGACCTGGATGATCCGTGCGAAGAGAGACAGACTGACGATGATACACAGCAGGATGAGGAGAAGGACAACCACAAGGACCAGATACAGACGCAGCAACTTCATTCGTCAGCCTCCCTCCAACGATCTTGAAGATGCTGATAATGCCGACGACGACGACAACAACAATCAAAATGCTGTTGTCCGATTTCGTTGTTGTATGATTTTGTTGTCTCTGTTGCCTGTTTTGTTGTTGTCACTGTCGTCAGGTTTCGTTGTTGCCGCTGTTTTATGATCTCATTGTTGTCGCTGTTATAGGAGATGGTGTTATCACTGCTTTGTTGCTTTAGCAGCAGGCCTTTATAGGCCTAGTATACAACTTTAGCTGTTGTTAATTGTTGGTATTGATGTTTTAAAAGCCATTGGTATTTTTGGGCTTGCTATACTTTCCGATGTTCTTGTCGTAACTCTCAGTCCAGATTTAAACAAAATTATTCTCCTTTACCTTTAACGCTTCTTTTGTCCCCGCGAAAGCAGGACATCAACTGTCTTCAACGCTTCTACTGTCCTTACGAATGCAGGGCATCGATTGCATTTGAAGCTTCTGTTGTCCATATGAACGCAGGACATCTGTGATCTTCAACGCTACTGTTGTCCCTTTGAAAGTGACCCAATCCACAAACAAAGCGTTTATCCAGCGCCAGATTCCCTTAACTGGCATCAGCCTCTTTGAAGCGAAGCTCTCTAGACCAGCACGGCGTGGAACGTAACGACCCACAGAAAAGCTGAGCTCATTCATCAACCGACCGACCGCCTTTTATGAATTGCACTCAGACCCACGCATAGGCCTTCGTTTCTCTATCAGCCCACACACTGAATTACCCCAACACGCCATTTCGACGATTATAATTACCAAAAGCTTATGAACCTATCTGACGCCATGATCATGTGTTGCGGTAAGTGAATCCTGTGTCAGGCGCCAAAGTCGTCCTATGTAGTCATCTCCACTGGTTCACGTCTTACCCGGTCTGACCAGAAACCAATGGATGGAGCCATCAATACAACCACCATGCGTAGTGGCTTACGCAAACACAGTTTCTTCTCTTCTAAACGCTATCTATATATTTCGACTCGTGCTGTATGTATTCTGTATACTAGCAAGTGAATATACTATACGGTATGTATATATAAAGATGCATGAGGTGATACCATAGGAATGAGGTGATACCATAGCGATTTGGACGAGCTCAAGTGCTTAATGAGGCTCCAGCCAATGGGAAAACACTGACGCTGATGTTGGGCTGCTGACATGGATGTGCTCGTCGCCATAATAAGACACGAGGAAAAAGAACTTGGACAAAGAGGAGGAAGAGGAGGAGGAAGACGAGGATAATGAGTAGGAGAAGATGGATGGAGTGGAAGAGGAGCAGGAAAAGAAGGTGGTGGAGATGGCGAGAGGAGATATTTATGGATCAATATGGCACTGCGATGAAAGAGAAAGCACGGCCAGAGGGGAAACCGTGAGAGAGAGAGAGAGAGAGAGAGAGAGAGAGAGACAGACAGACAGACAGACAGACAGACAGACAGAGAACCAGACTGACAGACTGATAGATGGCGGTTTTTTGCTTATGAGCGATAATTGACAGATGTCTTGTGCATTAGGCCTACGACAACGGCGCTACAGACATTTCCACATTAGATTAGATTATAAGGGAGAGAAATATGGAGACAGGTGTATAACAACAGTGAGGCAGAAATATTGAGAGAGACAGGCAAAAAGTGAGCTGGATGAACGAGTATGAAAGAGAAAAGATTCAGGTAGTTGAGCGATATAAGGATGCTGACTATTCCAAAGATGTCGACAAAGATGAAGATAAAGTTCAAGTTGAAGACGGAGTTAAAGGTGAAAATGGTGATGAAGATGCAGGTGAAGATGAATACCGAGAAAAAGACTTGTCTGTAGGTCTGAGTGAGATAACAGAATGTATCACTTGTTTAGGATCGACCCAGGGTACGATAAAAAAGATTGATTGCAACGGGCGGCAGCGAAGAATGTTTTGCGATTAAAAGCGATGCAAGGGCGGTAACCATAGCAACGGCAGAGGCAGCAAAGCAGGTGGTATTTATGTATCCACGGATGATGCAGGTTAGATGAATCAGGAGGAAATGGTCATAGTGGTACTTTCAAGAACAGCCTCATCGCGACCACCTGTACCACCATGATGTAGCACTTCTACCGTTACTGCCAATTCTACCACCATCCCATCACCACCAACACCTACACCTCCACCCTTACTACAACCACTACCATAAACATTAACACCAATATCACCAACCCTACCACAACCACCGCTACTACCACCATAACTAACCCCCAACAACATCACCAACACCATCATCATCACCATCACCACCATACTATAACCACCGACAACAATTGCACCAACACCACCACGACAACCACCACCACCTTACTACAGCCACCACCACTAGCACCATCACACATATTACCAACAATAACGAAACTGCGAAGACACGTACTTTAAGTCAAGCAAAAGACAAGGGACGATGACAGAATACACACGCGCAGAATTTATAAGTTTGTAGCATAATATTTTCAAAATATTAGGATGAATTATGCGTTCCAACACTCGGAGCTAAGACTCCAGTTTCTAAGGCATGCATGTTTGGCACAAAAACCCAAAAAAAAACAACGAATGCTCATTTCACTTCTGTGTTAAAATCTCTTTTTGGCCTAGGATGTTAAAATTGTCAATGGCGGCCGATTGCATGGGGTAGGCTTCCATCAATGCAGTGCCCTCTCTCTCTCTCTTGCTCGACCTGTAAAGGAAACTTCGTATTTTGCCCAAGGCAAATTTGATCTGTGCTAAAGTAATTATTTGCATTAAAACTGGCCATACATTACACCATAATATATATGTGTGTATATATACACATAAATATAAAGCATTCGTAACCCACATATACAAAAAAGTGTATATGGCGTTTTTTATATCTAATGCTGTGCCTGCAGATTTAGTGTCTGGTGGTAGTGGAAGGCGGTGAAGTTCCAGACTGAGGCAGTGGCCACAGCAGGGTCTCTAAATGGGAGGCTCAAACGAAGTGGTGTCTTGTGGCGAGGGTGATTTAGTCTCAGAGTCTCCACAGGAGGGTTTTTGATGTATCTAGGAAACGTTTTTAAAGAAATGCCGAATGTTGTTTCATGCTCGACCTGCTTTCTGCTCCACGTGGGCTACGAGTAACGCCTCATGTGGCATCTCGACCACTTTGGACCCGAGCACACACACCCTCGAACCCCTTTTATCGGCCCAAAAGTAATATCTGGTAACACTAGGCACAAATATGGCCTTGCATAGGAACTAAGGGGCTGGTAAGAGAATGAGTCATTTCGGCAAGAAAGACAGACACACAGCAGACGGACAGAAACACATAGACAGAGAGATACACAGAGAGACAGACACTGACTCACTAACAGACAGACACACAGACAGAAGCCACAGGCACACAGATAGAAAGACTAACTAACAGAGACACAACAGATAGGCTGGGCCACACAATTAGTAAAGAAAGGGATAAAGGTGGGTTTAGTTTTAAAAAGAACCTCTTCGTTTAACGCGAATCTTTTGGAGGCCTTCAAAATGTGGATTTGGCGCAGGATGGAAAAAGTTAGTTGGATGGAGCACATAACAAACGAGGAGGTGCTGAAAGAGTTGGGAAAGAAAGATCTATGATAGCTACAATAAAGAGGCGACAGCGAAAAAGGATTGGTCACATACTGAGAGGGGACTCATTCTTGAGAACCGTCATTGATGGCAGAATTGAGGGGAGGAAGACGATAGGAAGACCCTGACAGATGCTGCTGAATTGGATGATGATGGACGGATATAGCAAACTGAAAGAAGAAGCTCAGCACCGAGAGGAGTGGCGTCATCGGACGTTTCAACCTGCCTGAGGGCAGAGAACCAGAAGAAGAAGAATTACAGATAAATCAACATTCATTAAGTTATTTTCAAGTCTCACTTTAATAATTCTCTACCTGTCTGTCTATTTGTCTGTGTTTGTCTATCTGTCTATTTATATATCTGTTAGTCTGCATATATGTGTGCCTTTCTGTCTGTCCGTCCGTCCGTCTGTCTGTCTGTCTGTCTGTCTCTTCTATCGTATAACTACAGATATGTCGAGGTCCGTCTGATTACGGAGATGTAGATCATTGGACGCGTGTGTGCGGTGGCATAGATACTCCACCGGTCGGTAGGTGGCTGACTGTAATCGATCATTCAGTAGCGACATCTATACGTGAACTCTTCAATTTATGACCTGGCGAGATCGACGCACAGTGACCCCGATAGGTGTCGACAACATTATTACTTGGCCTGAGGCTCATTTCCCATCAGCTGCCGAACTGAGCCCTCGCCGACGAAAGCCCTCTGACACACACAACTGCAAATTATTTGCAGTCAATGCAGTGTCAAGCAGAAAGATGGACGGACAAAAGAAGCAAAGAGAAGCACACACACACACATATATACATATATAGACAGATGTATGGACGGGTGGAAGGAAGGACAGACGCACAGACAGACAGACAGACGGACGGACGGACGGAAAAAATCGCTTGGAAATCGGATATTGTATGATTATCTCCACCTAGGATGGCGTTTTAAGATGCTGTGAATGCATTCCATCAGTCATCCTATCTCCGTTCTTAGAGGACGATTCTTAATTGTGTCTCCTTATCTTCGGTGTTATACGAGTTTTGCGACTCTTTTGTATTCAACTGATGCTATTTATTCACCAAAGCAACGAGTCAACGAGTAATTGCGATAAGAAACAAACAGTTGATGTTTGCCATCTGAACATTAATTACACATTTGTGAAGATTTGAATCATATGATACAATCTGTTTCATCTGCCTGCCTGCCTGCCTGCCTGTCTGCCTGCCTGCCTGCCTGCCTGCCTGCCTGCCTGTCTGCCTGCCTGCCTGCCTGCCTCCCTGCCTGCCTCTTATGTCCTGGAACTGGACCCTTCTTGTCTATCGATTTTGTTTTGACTGAGCATCTGTGAATAAGCTAGTTCCAGCGACTTAGCTTTCGTTGGGTGCTGTAGAAATCTCGAGTTTACGATTACGATTAGGGCCTACCAATAAGATTCATCGGATCAAGTCAAATCGAATGACATCACATTAAATGACTTAACAGTAGGCCTAAAATAGAATCATGTCCTAAGAAGTTCTCAGAAGGTGCTAAATATACCTTAGATACATCATAATACAGACCCGATTACATTACATAGCAGCACAGTCCTAGCAGTAAATCATACTATATTACGTCCATAACAAAACATTATATATTCGTAAACTTCGTATTACGCCATACTAAACGATACCACATTTTGGCAGCCCCTTCAGCTAATCTAAAGCTAACCTTAGTCTAACCCCGACAGCTAACTTAAGCTAACCCCGACAGATAACTGAAGCTAACCCCGAGGGGCTGCCATGGGTGTGCAGTGCTACAGCCACTTCGTTTTCTTAGCCTTGACATATGAAGGCGGGTGGCCAATCCTCTCCCGCTCCTCTTGATCTCCCCACCGACAGTGCACTCGTTTTATAGCTGATCTCGCTATGGGGCGCAGTTGGAGCATAAAACTAGAAAAAAAATTCCCTCTCTGATGGGAATTTGAACCCCGGCTTTCCGGAACATTAACCGCTACGGGATATTACACTACTCTAAATTACACTGATTTACTTACGCTCGATCCTATTACGTCACAAGGGCTCCCATGGATGGAAGCGATGGTTAGAAGATCACGTGACTTAATGTAGGCGAAGGGAGAGGTTGAGTTGTTTAGCAGAGAATCGGTTTAACATGGAAATGGTCGAACGGCTTTCAATTTGTTTATCGGATGGGCGTTGACGGTGGGTGGCATCCAAGACCCTGGGGCATCAGTCATCACCGTCTGCAGGGCACAACCCCTACCACCGACTGCGGTTTTTTGTTTGGAAAGATGGACGGATCATGGATGGATGGATGGGTGGATGGATCGATGGATGGATGGAAGGGGGAAGGAAGGGAGAGTGTTAGCGAAAGAAAATGTGCGTATGAGACAGAGAGACAGAGACAGAAAAAGTGATAAAGACAGCCGTACAGAACACACACACAGACTCACACAGACAGAGACAGAGACAGAGAGATAGAACTTGGTATGACCGCCAAGTTCTTTGGAATCTCTCCAGCAGCGACACAGCATAGGAAAAAACGGAAAAACTTTGTGGTCGAACTATATATATATATATATATATATATACTTATAGACATGTATTGTATACATAAAGGTGCGTCTAGTCTGATAAGAGTGCTTCCCGCTGTCCATGTGGCGACTGTACAATCTCACCATTCTCACGGAGGCAAAATCTGGTGAACAAATGAAGAAGGGTTACCATCTGAGAGAGAGAAAGAGAGAGACAGAGAGACAGAGAGAGAGGGAGAGAGAGAGACAGAGAGACAGAAAGAGAGAGACAGAGACAGAGACAGAAACAGAAACAGATACAGAGACAGAGACAGAAAAAAAACAGATGCAGAGACATAGACAGAGACAGAGAGACAGAAAGAGAGAGACAGAGACAGAGACAGAAACAGAAACAGATACAGAGACAGAGACAGAAAAAAAACAGATGCAGAGACATAGACAGAGACAGAGACACAGAAAGACATAGATGCAGACAGACAGACAGATAGACAGACAAACGCACACAGACGAAGACAGAGACAGTTAATGAACCTCACCCAAACTGTAAATGTAATTATGTTTGCGTCTACTGTAGACGCCTAAATGTACATAGCGCCTTTTGAGTACACAAAGCGCCACCTACGTCAAAGTCCTTTAAAGTCCATTAAGAACGAAAAAGTTCATCAATTACCAAATAATTTTCAGATAACTAGAAAAGTCAACACTTTTATGCTTCTCCACCTAAAATACTCAGATCGAAGATGAGAGCAGAAAATTTGTGAGGTTTAACACCATCGACGACCACAACCCCATCCCTCCCCAGTGGAGGACTTAGTTGCTGGTGGGGGGGCGCGCCCCTCTTGGTTAGATGTCGAGGCCCCTCACACCAGACCCGTGCAGGGTGGACTGGCAGAATGTGGAAATGCCCTTCCCCACGCAAGCTATCCTAGACCCGCCACTGCCCCCCCCGCCATCCAAAGTGAATCGGCACTCGACGCAGACAAGCACAACCGACCGACCAACTGCCTGGAATCTGTTAGAATCCGGACCTGGATTCATCCGTCGACAACATCAGCTGCCCACATCATGGATGATTCACCATCTCCAGATGAAGACAGCAGCTGAAGCAACTCATCCCACACGTATCTTCATCACCAGCACCACAACCACCATCAGTCACCCGTCGTTGTCGTCATCATCATTATCATCGTCGTCTTCGTCGTCTTCGTCGTCATCAGCATCAGTCTCCATAAAAACAGGGACATACACATCCAGTGCTTTTTAGAAAAAAAGGTTCCGGAACTGAACAATTATGGAATTTTGTGCTAGAATTTCATTATTTTTATCAATCAATAAACACCGAAAACAGTGTAAAGTTGCAAACACTGAAATTGAATTACAATAAGTTACATTATATTACATAATTAAAATAACTTAGTAACACAATTCCTTTATTAAAAACTACATTGTTTTTTATTAGCCGAAAAAAGGTGCCGTCTGAAAAAGCACTGAATACATCAACGACGCAAACGACAGCGAAACAGAAGCACAACCCAACAATTGCTTCTTTTTGTCAACACCATTTATTCGGATTGGGGCAGAAACTCACAGGGTTCTGTTTTCTGCTTTGCTTCAGCTGCGATGACGACACCTTAAGTGATTAGGAATTTCGGAGTTTTACATTACATCCCAATGGCTTCTCGGGATTAGCTTAAGCGACTCTTCCTTCTCCTTCCTCCTCCTCCTCCTCCTCCTCCTCTTCTTCTTCTTTCTCTTCCTCTTCCTCCTCTTCTTCTTACATTTCACTGCATTACAATCGATGACTTTAAACCACATAACATCACTGAATAACATCTCAATATCCTCCAGTCGTTCAGATAGAAGCACACAGAAGCAGACAGAAAGAGATCGGAGATGTTGGAGATAGAGGGAGATTGAAGGAGACCCAGGGAGATAGGTGGAGCTAAATAATAATAAACAGAGAGATAGAAGGAGATGCCTGGAGAAGATAGGACAAAGACAGAGACACATGAAGATAGAAGATAAGACAAAGACAGAGACACATGAAGACAGAAGATAGGACAAAGACAGAGACACATGAAGATAGAAGATAAGACAAAGAGAGAGACACATGAAGACAGAAGATAGGACAAAGACAGAGACACATGAAGATAGAAAATAAGACAAAGACAGAGACACATGATGATAGAAGATAAGACAAAGACAGAGACACATGAAGACAGAAGATAGGACAAAGACAGAGACACATGAAGATAGAAGATAACCATGCGAGGCTGCACCCTCTGCCGTAGATCCCCCAATAGCATTACTAAGCGATCCAAAAGCCCCACTCTTCCGCAGCCATCCGGCCATCTCTCCAGGGTCATCAGTCATCACCTTTGAGGTCAAAATCCCTGCGTTTCATCTACGGTCTTCTGCCTAATTGAGTTTTTCACTCAACGTCAGGATTCTTTACGACTGACGAAGTTTACGTCCATGGTTCCAATCAGAAAAACACCCGCAATGTCTCTAAAGGAGCTACATAAATGACCAGACGCATGCCCATACACAAACATGCATGCATACATACATACATACATTCATACATACATGCATACATGCATACATACATACATTCATTCATTCATTCATACATACATGCATACATACATTCATACAT